>CM070599.1:29667938-30867938 GCA_036346395.1 Hsuehochloa calcarea | reverse complement strand
ATCCCCCCCCAAAGCTTCTGTTACTTTCTCGTGTGTTCGTTTGTGTGGCTGGACACTTTACAGTAGAAGTAGTAGACCTACGTCCATGTCGTGCCGCAGAAAGTGTTTCCTTTGTGGCTAGTATACATTAGATGCAGTAGCGTCGTGCATTCTTGGCTTTGTCTCGACCCTCTCGAGGTACATGTGGTGTGTGTGTGTGTGGTCATGGAGATGGTCGTAGCGTTGGCGTAGAGAATAGAGAGTACAGTAGAGCGGCCGCTACACCCCCACACCTGGCCTGCGCCTCCCGTCCAGATGTGGCCTCGATCGCTTTGGTGTGTACTACGAACTACGCCTTCTTTGTCCTTCGGTTCTTTGTTGTTTGATGAAGCCATTACCTTGTGTTGCCAAATTTTTTTGCACATATGCAGTTTTTTTTAGAGAGAGGATGCAGATGTTGGCCCAAGCCATACCCGCCACCGCTATCGGCCTAGCCCAACCCATTATATGCACTTGTTTGGTTTGATTTCCCGTGTAGAGATCACTGTGCGAACAATAATTGCAGCGATAGGAACAATGATTTCACTGTAGCGAATCGCAATCACCGCGCACAATAATGTAGCTAGACACTGTTTAGATTGTACTGTAGCGATCGACATCATCCGTTCGTATTCCACTTAACGGCTAAGGAGTGTTAATGTAGAGAATATTGTGTGCATAAGATCCCGATCCCATCACCACCCCGTTGAGTATATCAAATTCTCAAACCCCACTGCTCATTATCGGATCGATACAAGATAATCACGTGGGAATAGAGTTGAAGTCTAATATAATCCAAAGTCATTATTGTATAGGGAGCTACCAGCCCACGCTATACCGTTGGAATGTATTTCCAACGGTTTAGCAGTTTCATAGAGTTTCTTGAAGTTTCAATTGCTTAAAAGTTCTAAATTTCGAGTTTGAAGTTTCGACTAGGTTTTAACGTGTTTTGTGAAAAGTTTCAAAATGTTTCAGGTTACAAATTTGATGTTTCAAACATGTTTCAGCGTGTTTTGTGAAAGCTGCAAAATGCTTTCGGCGCTTTTCATTAAATTTGAGAAATGTTTCAAGTAAGCTTCATAAAAATTACAAGTTTCAAGAAGTTTCAAAAAAAGGTTTCAGGGAAATCATGAACGAGTCAGGATGATACTTCTGAGTTTCAAGCAAGCTTCACATTTCACAAGTATTCAAAGTTTGAAAAGAATGAAGCTTAAAGTTTCATATGTGTTCCAAGTTTTTTTAAATGAAACTTCAAATTTCAAATCCAAAACTTTAAATTTCAAAGCGGATCTCAAGTTTTAATTGTTTTAACCATTATAAATCTAAAATTTGTGAGTTTCAAGCCAAGTAACAAAGAGTTTCACACAAATTTAGAGGTTCTAAAGCCGCAAGTGTCATAGAGCTTCATCACCAAAATTTGGGTTCCTAAAACCGCAAGTATCATGAAGTTTCATCAACAAATTTGGGATTCGTAAAATCCGCAAGTATCATAGAGTTTCAGAAAATTTTGGAAGGTTCCACAACTAAGTAACAAGACAGTTTCACATAATTTTGGAGTTTATAAAAGCCAAATATCATAGAGTTTCAACAAAACTTAGAGGTTCTAAAACCAAGTATTGTAGAGTTTCAATATTTTTTGATGTTCTACAAGTCAAGTATCATAGAGTTTCAATAATTTCGAAGAGTTTCACATAGTTTTGAGGGATTTCAAGATCCAAAAATTCAAGTTTTAGTAAAAAAAATCAAGGAGTTTCATAGAGTTTCGAGTGGTTTCAAGTTCCAAAAATAAAACTTAGTGTTGCGACAAGTTTCACATCTGAAATGTGATGTTTCATGAAGTTTTAAAAAAATGACCTTCTAGTATCAAATCTTAAACTCAGTGTTTCAACTCGTTTCACGTCTGAAACATGATGTTTCATGAAGTTTCAAAAAAATGAGCTTCCAGTTTCAAATATGAAACTTGGTGTTTCAACGAGTTTCACGTCCAAAATGTGATGTTTCGTGAAGTTTCGCAAAACGAGCGTCAAGTATCAAATATAAAACTTGGTGTTCAAATGAGATTCAGCTTCGAAATGTGATGTGCTTCATGAAGTTTCAAAAAAAGAGCTTCTAGTTTCAAATCCGCAACTTGGTGTTTCAACAAGTTTCACATCTGAACCCTGATTTTTCATGAAGTTTCAAAAAATGAGCCCCGAGTTTCAAATACGAAATTTGGTATTTCAATGAGTTTCCAGTCTAAAACAAGATGTTTGAAGTTTGTTTCACACAGATTCACAAAAAAAATCAAAATTCAAACAAGTTTTTTTTTAAAAAAAATCAAATATGGACATACTCGACGTCCTTACTGGCCACGCCCATGGGGTCATATGGCAGTTGGATGAGCTCGGTGGCCAACCCTCATGAGCACGCTGCACCGACTACTGCTTTGCCATCTATAGTGCTCACGCGTCACGCCTGCCCACGCTTGCTCAATGCCGCTTGCCACGAGTCATTTGCACTTGCTCGTGTGCTCGATGCCCGATGCCCGGTGCCTTTGCTCTCACACATTGACTGCAACCTATTTGCTCCTCCGCCAAGCTGGCCACTACCGCTCCTAATCTCAACGCCCACCCGCCATTGTTCCCATCCTCTGGCTGTCATAACTCCTAGATCCGAATCCTCCGTGGGGAGGGGGGGAGAGAGAAAGAATGCATGGGCGAGTATATGGATGGATAGCGTATGTGTGGATGTGGATAAAAGTTGGAATAAACGGTTATGGATGGATTAATCCGATGACCGTCGCTTATCCCGTTAGTTTTGTTGTGCACAGTATGACGTTTTTTAGTTTTTCTCTACTGTGTAGGTACCTAAACTTGTCACAGCAATCTACACATGATATGATAAAACTAGCAAAAACGGAGGCATAAAGCACCATCTCCTAACCCAGACGTGGTTATTAATTTTTCCTCCAAACATGCACCGAGAATCAATCGTACAAAGTCACAAGTGAAAAATATTCGACGATGGTGCCACAGCCTAACCTAGCTAGAAGGAGAACTTGAAGACCATGTCGTGCTTGTAGACCTGGCCAGGCCTCACCGTCTGCGATGGGAACTCGGGGTGGTTCACGGCGTCCACGTACCCCTGCGTCTCGGGGCAAAACGCGCCGTACTGCTCGTACACCTTGCCGTCCTTCCCCTTGGTGTTGTTCAGCCAGTTGCCGGTGTAGAGCTGCTGCATGGCCGGCTGGTTCGCCCACAGCTCCAGCCCCGGACGGCCGCCACCCTCCGCATGCCGTCGCCGTCGATGACGTAGTTGATGTCGTAGCCCGCGATGGGGCCGCCGGCCATGACCTGCCGGATGCGCGCGCCGATGGGCGTCGGCGCCCCGAAGTCGTAGTGCGTGCCGGCCACGGGCGCGACGCGGCCCGACGACGGGAGGAGCTCCTCGTCGAGCGGGGTGTTCCGGGACGCGAAGAGCTGGAGCGTGTGGCCTAGGACGTCGCCGCTGCCGTGCCCGCGCAGGTTCCAGTACGTGTGATGCTGGAAGTTCACGGGCGTCGCCTTGTTGAGCGCCGTCGCGTTCACGCGCACGCTCAGCACGTACGAGCTCGATCGAGAGCTGGTACGTCACGTACACGTTCAAATCTCCCGGGAATCCTGCTTATCGGTTGCAAGTACGATGATTACATTACATCACATCACATCACATTGCATCATAAAACTTTGGAATAAAAAATGTTAAACACACGAGAAATTACCTTGCTCTCCATCAAAGCTTCGGTAGTACAGCGTGATGTATGGGGCTGGGGAGTCGCCGCCACCATCATACTCCTTCACCGTCCAAATTACTTTGCTGAACCCTGTGTGACCACCTGCATGCGACGTACATTAGCAAGTATAATCCTCTGAAGCAGCAAGCATACCATGAATTGCATTCCTGCCGTCGTTGATGTACGTATGATAGACTTTCCCATCGAGAACGAACTGGCCCCTGGCTATCCTTTGCGCCACTCGCCCGTTCAGCGGACCGAAGTAAGAAGTATCGTTCTGATCGGCAAGGGCAAGATTCAGAGGACAACTTGAAATGAGATGTTTAAATTAGGACAGCAACGTCGCAAAGGTGATCAGACCATTGATTTGACCAATCTTCGTTGGAGTAAAGAAGCTGCTTGTGCTTTGCATGTTGCTTATGTTTACACGACGTTTTAGAACTGGATAAGAATTTGGCTCTCAAGAGTACCATGAAACAGTGATGTGGACTGCCATTTTCTACCAGCTCAAAGCTAGACGGCTTGTAGATAAGCCTTTTCTGAAAATTTGGTTGGTTGGCAGAAGATTCAGTTCGTGACTAGATAATTCTCTTGGCGGGATGCTATTCTGACCATGCCTTAATTGGACTAGTAAAACTTATGGAGAGAGACTAGAATAAGGGGGGACGTGCATATAATGCAGAGCTGTATGCGACGCAAAGGGAGAATAGCTAACAAGGTAATCCGTTGTCAGAAGTTCTTTTCGAGAAAATTGTGTCACAAGATGGTTGGGGTTGCCTTCCGTGCGCTCATAAACATAATCTATTCCTGGGTAACATGGCCACTAACACAATGAATTGAATGAAGAATTGCATCCACCTATAATTGCCTTGATTCATGTGTTTACTCAGGGTTTTTTCTCTTCTTCTGCTTCACTTTCTCTTCTTTGTATTTTCTATAGCTATATCATAATGGTGCCTGAGATATTTAGAATGGGATGCAGGGACAGCTAATTTCATAATCTTTAAGAAGATATTTTATGTATAAAGAAAAGAACATTTCAAAGCAAAGGACCAATCGGTGAGTAGTTGAGGTCTTGACTCTTGACAAGTCTACTACAGGGTGTTCAACAAACCATGACGCCACGCCAATTACGAAGTTAAATGATACCCACCTCTTGTCATGTAAATTTGTACTAATCGAGCTATAAACGGGTAATCAATCAGCTAACAAATGCAACCGAGTAAACTTGGATACCTAGTGACTGCAAAATGAATCAACGAAGAAGGGGAACAGTTCATATATAAGCTATGAACCGAAAAGAAAGAAGCAAAACGAGCACTGGCGCAATGTTCTGATTTCTGAGAACAACCTACACATCAAACAGACGGGGAATTCACATGCACACCGTTGTGAAAAGATGGATGAATGCAAGAAAAATAATATTCAGAGGGGTTCGGTGATCTTACAACATATTCAGCAATGGTGTCTTTTCCAAGAACAGCATCAGCCAGATTCCCTAAGAAAGAAGTTCTGCACGTTATGTTTTGCGCACAATCCCAACAGTGAGCACGAGAGAGGACAGCAGCATCCTTGGATGCAAGA
Source organism: Hsuehochloa calcarea (assembly GCA_036346395.1). NCBI lineage: Eukaryota > Viridiplantae > Streptophyta > Magnoliopsida > Poales > Poaceae > Hsuehochloa > Hsuehochloa calcarea. The sequence continues at coordinate 30,862,585 of CM070599.1, read as the reverse complement.
AACCGTACCTTTGGAGTCGGGAAGAACAACAGACATGATTATGGCGCCCCAGTTGGTGACCTTTACGGAGAAATCCCCCTTCCTGAGCACGTCGACGCTGGCCATCTTTCTTGCATCGGCACTGCTGGCCAGCGCAGAGGCCACAAGGCACAAGAGCGCGAGGAGCAGAGGAGCTCCAGCCATTGGCGGCCAACACTAGCAGAGTGCTGGGCTAGCTAGCGGTAGCGTGTTGGAAAATTAACGATTTTAGTAAATATTTAGAAATTGTTTTAGCATTAATTGTGATAATTAAAACATATTTTCAGCAGCATATAAAAGACATAAATAACATAAAAACGTGTAATCTTTTTATATCAATTAAACATGATAATATGCTCAAAAGAAAGAACTTGAAGGCATTAAAAAAATCAATATAATGCTTAGATTTAGTTGTTTGTTCATAGCATTAGAAATTATTCCAGCATTAATTATGATAATTAAAGCATATTTTCAACAGCATATAAAAAACATAAAAACATATAATCTTCTCATGTCAATTAAACAGAATAATATGCTCAAAAGATAGAACTTAAAAACATACAAAAATAGCATAATGCTCAAATTTAGTTGTTTGTTTATTGCTATCAGATGTCGGGCTTCTCAAGATGAGATCTTAGACTCCTCGGCACTTGGGTTAAAATTTAATCATAAATTAAATATAACAATTACTCTAAAATAAATTAGGCCTGCCTTTTCTAATCAGTCACGTAAAGAAAATAAATCATTTAATAGTTCACTGATAGCAGCAATTAAATCAACTACACAATATATCAAATGACAATAATATATAATAGTGACCGAAAATAAATCACAGTGAACAAAAGACTGCAACCGAATGCATCACAATGAACTATAATAGATAACTGAATGGATCAATTGCATAACACAATAGAAAATAACAAGTAATCTATAAGCTCAAGACTAATTTATATCCAATTATCGTATTCAATCTCAATTTGATATCAAATCCTCATCGAGGATATACCGAGCCCACAAATAATACAATGCAAAGTCACCCAGTGCTAATGTACGACAAATACAATTTGAAACTTCCACTAGCAGTGCACTAAGCAAAGTAAAGCAAAAATAATAAAGAGCGAACTCATGGTGCGGATGGCATTCAAAGCCACCGAGTCAAAATCGGGCAAGGCACGTCGAAGGCTCTGACTCAGAAAACCAATCGCCTCGCTGTGCCGCGATGAACAAATGAGGTCGTCGGAGATACAATGTCAATTCACAATTCGGGACACACTAAAATTGTGAAGTCAAGATACAAGAGAATGTCGCACAAGAACCACTACAAGATGCACCGGCCGAATGCACCCAAGGAGCAAATAATCACCATTGATCCGAAGCCTTCTCTCCCAAATCAAGAACCGAACCGGTCGGACCCAACCAAGACGATGAACTTCCCAAATGAACTCACAACAACTTCGAAGGAGATGGCGCATGGTGACAAACAGAGGTGCGTAAGGAGGGAAAACCAGAATCTCACCGCTGACGACGCCATGATCAACTATGACGACGTAGCAGCCCACACGGCCCAAGAGCCAAAAACCAAATCGGGAGAGGAAGGAGCAAAATTGGAGGACTTTGTGTACCGGCGTGGAGCAAGAAGAAGAAGGAGGTGCTTTTGAAGAGGAGGAGGAAGTTTGTTTCCACGACCAACGGCCGGCGCACAGAGCGCCATGGCCGCGCCAGTCGCTACGCCGCTGCCACAAGCGAAGGGGAAAACCCAAGTCGTGCGCATCTCGGTTAGCGTTGGAGACAAAGTCTCCATCCTTATCCTCCCCTTAACTCAATGACAGATGGCCTCACCATTTCTTTTCTTTTTTTATTTCTTTTTTTTTCCTAATTGAGAAATTACTAAATGACTCTCGGTTTACAACATTTCGCGCTTTTCCCTGTCTCCTAGTTCCCCGTGCCCGGTCGAGCCAGCGTCCTTTTTCTGCAGATTTGGGGCGCTGTGCTAGCTTCCGGTTGTGCACGGCGTTGGCCGGCCGCGGCGATTAGCAGCGGGTATTCGTGCGCCGGCGAGTGTTATATGCAAGACAAAGGAAATCACCGTCGAATGCAGCGATCGTTCTGGTCTGCGCAGCAAAATGGGCGGGACCTGGTCATGTACAGCGCGGCCTATAACCATGGTGGGCAACGGTGTAGTCTGCGGATCGGATTGAACGGTCAGGCCGAGCGAACAAGGTAGCCAGGCCCAAAAACTCAAAAGCCATCTCATGATCTCAACTAGAGCTACATGGCCCAATGCCTTCCTTCATGATTTCATGCATCCCAACGCTGGATTTTTTTTTTCACCAAGAGCAAAACTCTTCATTAAGGACCTCATATAATCATGCCAGGGATGCCAATGGATGGGCGCAACACCAAAGCCCTGGCAAAGAGGAGACGAAGCTCCGGATTGAAGACGATCTATGGACTGTATTGAGCCATCGGGGTAGCTAGAAACGTGTCATCATTGGTGAGGGGCATAATGTCACCGACGATGGTGAGAAGATTTTTCATATCGTTAGACAACGACTGAAGCAAACATGGCGGCATCAATGAAGATGATAGGTCATCGAGGTTAGTGAGGATGCCACAACATTGAGTTGGCAAACGTCGAAGAAGACGAGCGACCGATATGAGAGAAGAGGACATCGAGCATGTATAATACTATGCATGTGTATATACCTACATGCATCCATACAAATAGAAACACATACGTACAGAGAGAGATGAGCAAAAAGCTTGGAGTAGAGATGACGTAGCCGAAGAGAATAGGCTCGGGTCCACCGAAGAGAGCGTGACAGGTGTCCTTGGTAGGGATCGACGACGACTGCATGTGTATGCGTGTTGATGTCATAACGGTTAGCATCAAGCAATAATTAGAGATAAGTAGAAGATAATCATATGGTAAAGTATTACATTGGAATGGGTAGTAGTTGAGAGGGATCGATTAAGATTTGGGCTTGCCGTTAGAGGTTGAAGCAAAAAAAAATTACGACGACAAGAAAAGATAAAAGATACACAATTCAGTAGGACTGCTAATGTGTGAGAGAAGATAAGTTTAAGGTATGTTGCTCATAGTGCATCGGTATATGGGTGAGTAAGGTACTCTAATACCATGTAAACTAATAAAATAATATACTGAACACATAATTAACGTATTGCTTAAAATTAAATAGAGATGCATGTGCATACATACAATTTAGAAAAAAAATAACTAATAGAGTAAGAATAAAGGTATGCAGCTACATAATATCTATGCATGATAGAGAGTGATCATGTTTGTAAGAACTTGTAATGATCAATGATATTTTTCCATTAAAGCTTATATTTTAATTACGTTCCTTAGATTGTATTTTTCTTTAAGTTTCTATTGTCATTTTTAATGTTTAGGATATCTTAAAATTTTAATAGCTTACAAGATACGTAAATATATTTTTAAATATTTATACAAACTTTGAAATAAATCAAGACGCACAAATATACAGACCACCCTACTAGTTCTTACGTAAAGGCTGGTGCCCAACAGCGCCCGGTGCTGGTATTGGCAAAGTTCTTTGTGTTTTTCACTTCTCCTTTTAAATCAACCTCGAATCTGATATTAATATTGCTATCATACCAATACCATCAATGCCAACAGATTGATCGGCCGAAGTTGCCTAAACTACTAACTAGCTAGAACGAGAACTTGAACACCATGTCATGCTTGTACACCTGGCCGGGCCTAACAATCTGCGACGGGAAATTGGGGTGGTTCACGGCGTCGGGGAACCCCTGCGTCTCGAGGCACAGCGCGCCGTACTGCCCGTACACCTTTCCGCCCTTCCCCTTGACGTCCTTGAGGAAGTTGCCGGTGTAGAACTGCACCCCGGGCTGGTTCGCCCACAGCTCCAGCGCCCGCCCGGATGCGCCGTCCCGGACGGCCGCCACCCTCCGCAGCGCGTAGGCGTCCCCGTCCACGGCGTAGTTCATGTCGTAGCCGTAGACGGTGCTGCTATTGCTGCTGCCGCCGGAGACCTGGTGGACGTGCGCGCCCACGGGGGTCGGCGCCTGGAGGTCGTAGGGCGTGCCGGCCACGGGCGCGACCTGCCCCGTCGGGATGAGCGCACCATCCACGGGCGTGTACCGCGACGCGAAGAGCTGGACCGTGTTGCCGAGGACGTCGCCGCTGCCCTGCCCGCCGAGGTTCCAGTAAGTGTGCTGCGCGAGGTTCACCGGCGTGGCCTTGTCCAGCGCCGTCGCGTTCATGTGCACGCTCAGCACGTACGAGCTCGACAGCTGGTACGTCACGTACACGTCGAGATTCCCCGGGAATCCTGTTTCACAGAGACACATTTTAACTCACTCAGGACTTGCTGGAAAAAAACTTGTCACTTCCATTGCTCCATGCATGCACAATTGATTTGCAACATAATAATTTCATTTTGGGATCTTCAGCTTTCTTATTTGATTTTGTCTTTCCTAGATGCTTGACATGGTGCCATTATTCCATTAGGATAAATAATCCTTTTCAAGTGGACAATAGAGGACCACATGATGCTGTGTGCACTACTACTGATTGTTGTTTTGGGGCAGACATTTGCCTGGGCCGGTTACTCAACGAATCAATTCTTCATATCAGAAAGTGTTGTTCCTATTCTTGAGACACCTAACTTGGCATCCTCTGCTCTGATTCAACTTTCAAGAGTTATGTTAATTTTGCTCAATTCTGGTATGAAATGAGAGTTCACAGCTACTCGTTATGATGAGCTATAATGATATATGCTGTAAATTATGGGTTTCTTTTAACCACTACAATACAAATACAATCATATGTGCTGTTTCAGCTCTTAAATTCCAAAATGAAAACAATACGAGATCAGCCGTCGGCTATGATGTAGTACTGATGCTCCAGATTTTATTTGAATTTGATGAATAGTGCATGAAAGTGCCCGAACAAGCTATACCCTTTCAAAACGATAAAGAAAGTACAAATGTAGACTATATATTTGATCATTTGCCTTGCTTTTACCTTGTTCTCCGTCAAAGCTATGGTAGTAGAATGTGATGAATGGGGAGTCACCACCACCAACATATTCCTTCACCGTCCATATAACTTTGCTGAAACCTCTATGACCACCTAAACAGGAACAAGATAAATTAACTTAGTGTACAGAGAGCACCATGGATTTCTTTCACAGCTGAACAATTTTCCACACTCTGCAGCATACCATGGAGTGCGTTCTTGCCATCATTAGCATACAGATGGTAGACTTTTCCATCAAGTACGAAGCGCGCCTTGGCAATTCTGTTGGCTACTCGTCCGACAAGTGCTCCAAAGTAACTAGAACCATTCTGAACGGCAAGATTCAGAAAACAAATTGAAGTAAGGTGCTTTAAATTTGAGCTCTTTTACTGTACACTTAATTCAATACGGGCCGTCCATTTTTTCAATCTAATAATTCAAATTAGTTAGGATTTAGTTATACTACACTTGACAGTATGAGTACTAGAATCATGAGATAGGTGAAATTGTAATTGCCCATACGGGGATTGCATGACACAACAGTAATATTTTCAACACTAGTTGGAAAAGTTCATAATACTCTCACGAAAAAAATTATAAATACAAATAAAAGTCTATTACGCCCTTAACAAATTAATGACCAAATTTAATTTATACTATCACTATATACTTACTGGTAAAATGTTCCATAAAATTTCTCTTAAATTTACCCTTTGAGAAGCTAACTGAATGCAATGGAGCACTCTGAGCTGCCATTTTCTATCATGCTCCAGCTTCTAGATAATTTTTTGTCTTATGAGATAGTATATAAACTTTGCCCTTTTGAAAAACACGTAGATAAACTTTGTGAACAACTTTTATTTTGTTGGCACAAGATTTTGCTTGTGCTTGCTGTGATTCAATTGTAACTATAGAGTACATGAAGAAGTGAAGCTTCAGAAAAGAGACTAGATAAAGGAAATCTTTAAAGATATGGCTAAAAGTGGAGAATAAGTTAACAAGGCTCCAAGGCAACACCGGCATCACATGGTGAGGTTATCAGTTGTATTTTCTACGGTCATACTCTATTTCATGGGTAACATGGCCACCATCATGAAGAAAACTGCATCCAGTTAATCGCTCTGGCGATTCATCTACCACGTAGTTTCTTTTCGTCTTAATCTTTGTATTCTTTTCTATGTTTGTTTATGCAACTCGATCATATCGGTGTCTTGTACGCAAGTGAGACGTGGCGGTACCATCGCATTCTGTGTGCCGTTTGTTTTCTATGTCTTGGACAGTTGGATCTCCTTGTGTGGAAAATTGAGCTCATACTGAAGGCGACAATACAGGTCCTAATTGAATTGATGAGCTTGTTTTTTAAAACCTAAATGATTTGACTAGTTCACAGCACTTTATGGGATATTCAATCGCCAATTAAGTTGAGTATATCTGCTTCTTGGATATAAAAAATGTACTAGCTCGGAAAATGAGGAACAGACAAACAAAATTGAGTAAATTTTGATGTTGAATGAATGAAGAAATGATTTGTGAGTAGAAGTTATGGCACACATTCTCACTGTGTTACGCTGTTCTACAATCTACATCAATCAACGAGGTGAAAACTGAAGAGTTCGTAAGTTCTGCATATAAACAAACCAAACAGTCCTCACACCAAAAACAGGAAAAACAGAGGAGAGATGCATATGCACTGCCGTAAAGAAGAATTAGAACAACGAGATCTGTGAGCTTACAACATATTCAGCAATGGTGTCATAACCAAGGGCAACATCAGCCAAATTCCCTGAAAATGTTGTCAAAGTTTCAGTCGGAATTCCCAATAGTGTGGCGCAAGAGCTTGAAACAAAGTGAAATAACAACACAAGAGCTTCCATGGATTGTTGTGGGTGGGGGGGGGGCAAGAAAGAGTGAAAAACACACATACACACCTTTGGAATCAGGAAGGACGACCGACATGATGGTAGCTCCCCAATTGGTCACCTTGACGGAGAAATCTCCTTTCTCGAGCTCATAGACACCAACCATCTTCCTTTCCGCTGCTTTGGCACCACCGGCGAAGGCCACAAAGCACAACGCCGCAAAAATAAGCAGTGGAGCTCTAGCCATTAGCCAATGCTATTAGGCTAGCCTTGCAACTTCGCAAGAGAAAGACGGAGAGGGAAGGGACGACAGTCGACACTGGCAACTACGACTTGGATGGGTGGGATATGTCTTGTGTAGTCAAAGATATAGCATATGGATGCGATAAGATGGTGACAAATTTGTAGTGTTGTTTTCCCTTTGTTTCTGCTCCCAAGGCCTCAAAGAAATGTCCAAGACCACGGGGCCAGCACTTGTACCGTGCTCTACATTTTCCTTGTATGCTCGCTTCTCTCTCCGTGTGTGATGACCCACACATGCCACTAAGGCCACACATGCCACTAAGCCACACATCCGGTAAAGTATGATTTTACCGTACATATGCATATCAGAGTATCACATATAAGCAACAGCAGCGACCCTGTGGTTATCTTATAACTAGAATATAGCCTTAAACATAGGGTTTTCATGATACATGGCATTAAACACCGAGTTCATACCTATACTTGTCATGTAGGATGGACAAAAGCTACTTCAACTACACGACTCTCAAGCTTTATCTTCACCACCGAAGGTTGAACCATGGAAGTCCTGATACTCTTGAGCTTCTTCCATCTGCCACTGTGGATCACCTCCGTCTTGCTCCTCGGTAATAAAAACTCTCAAGATCGAACTCTCCAAAGTCTAACAAAGACAATTATAATATAGGGATGAGTTCATAAGGTACTCAACAAGTTCAATCATAGCAAACCAACAATTATATGCTCTAACTATCCGGTTATACCAAACCTATACTAGTAAAGGACCCACATTCTTGAGAATGTGCTAGATGATCTTCTAAAACATTTGTTGTCAAATTGATCGAGTTTTAATTATGAATTATTTACTGTTAATGAGACACCACAGGAAGAACTCTAGTAGTTCCATTTTCTGTCGCAACTCGCGACGCAGTTTCTACCTAAAACCTGGGAGTGACAATCACATTTTTTGCTTTGCAAAAGAACTCAGGGAGATTGTACAATTGTACCCACACATGTCTCTGTCTTTAATGCCGACCAGATAAACACACTTCTTTTAGTGTGTGGCCAAGACCAAGAGTTCACTATGCATTTCTAAAATTACTTCGGAGTATATCTCCAGCAAAAATCCGCAACTTCCACCATCTAGCTTTCGTAGAAGCACAAAGTCCTTAATCCTGGCTTTCGCAAAAGCATAGATTCCTTAATCCCATCCAGACATGCATCTTTTTGGAACAATTACTTGGCAAAGGCAGGATAACCAGGTATGTGGTCAGCGCGAGTTAACAATTCTTGAATGTCTTATGGCAGTTGTTACATAGTCCTTTTATGATAACTCATATGTAGTGGATTTACAACAATGTCATGAACACATACTACTGATTCTAACTACCATCCATACTAGTGATCATCATATAACCAAATCCAGATGTCATATTGATTTATGTTTATAATGTAAATTGGACATGTAGGTGATAGCATACTAAATTGCGAGTAATTGATACTGAAATTAAATCAAAATAGTATTATCAAAGGTGTTGAACTTGCCTAAGAAACACAAAAGATTGGAGTATTGAGGTTTAGGTTCAATAAGAATTTTTCCCAATGCTTCGATTCCTGAAAAAAATTAACGAAGTCTGGCAAGGACTAAGAACCAAATGGAAATCCATGCATATGCTGATACCAAGGTTCTACATGACTTAGGCTAACGTTGATCGAACGACTCTTTCCCAAGCCATGGAACTTTCAATGCGAAAAGAAAAGATAAAAACAAGAAATCATGTTAATTTAATTTAATCATTAAATAAAAATAATTTTATTTTATTAGAACATTGATTAATTATTTATTAAAAGGTTTTATTTATTTTATGTCAGAAAAATTGTTGTCAATATTAGTTTATTTTTATAAAAAAATGGTTCTTTTACTTTATGAGAATTGGAATTCCATTTTGAAAACCAAAGAGAAAAACAAATAAAAAGATAATTATTGCTAGGTTGCCCAACCAAACATCGAACCCTACCCTGGGCCACCCTACCGACCCACCACACACATGGCCCACTGGCCCAACTCACACACCCAACACACACCCACACACACACACACACACACACACACACACACACACACACACACACACACACACATATATATATATATATATATATATATATATCGGTTCTTTGGGGCACCACCGACCAAAACATCGTCGCCACTACCTCGTCCTCCTCGCCGACCCTCACCGACGACCTCATGTCATCGGCGCTATGCTCCTCCCCCGCCTCGTATGCGCGCTAGCTCCAAGTGTCTCCTCTGCCGCTGTTGAGACCTTCGTTACCTCAACGTCGCCACCATGGCACTGCCGCCGGTGGCCTCATCATGGAGACCCCAAGGACCTCTACTTCCCCAACCTCACTCCTCTCGTTCTCTGTCTTAGTGGATTTGGATTTGGGGGCAGATCACAGTCCAATCCCCAACGTTGTCACTCGACTCGCCGGTGACCGTCGCCGACCATGAGATTTCGTAGTGGTCGGCACCACTGCAACTCCGGCTGACCACCTACTCTTCAGGTTTGGTCCCCTTGTCTCTAGCTCACACCTCTTATATAGTCGATTCTTGAATGATGCATGTATGGATAATGAGTGTCTGAATTTAAGCTTGTGTGTTGAATGATGGATGACTAGCTAGAAACATGGATGGATGACATGCTCACACATTTGTATCACATTTGGCTAGATTTGGCTTAACAGCTCATACTAGCATGAGGTTGTCCTTAATTTCATATGATGAGACATGATTAGAATGAGCAATTAACAACCTAGGTGATGTTACATAGCATGGTAATGATGGATAATAATAATAAACTGAGTTGTGCTATACATATTATACACATTATAGCACGTCTTTGTTCTCACATACTAGAGCTACACATGATGTCCTATTTCAATTAGAAATCTTATACATGCTAGTTATTCAGAATGATGAATAACAGATTCTTGCTAAAAGAAATTAAAGCAAAACTGGTAAGAACATGATACTATGCAAGATCCATGATAATTGCTCAATGATCAAATGACAATATGAGAGCAAGAACTAGCACCTACATATACTACTCTCTAAGGCAGAACACACAACAAGCATCTAGAACACATCTATCACATAAAGCATCATTAAACATTTTTACTTTCTATAGCATTCTTAAATTTACAAGCATTCTTGATACACACCGTGATGCAAAGAGATGATACTTGACGATAATGATAATGAATAGATGAGATGATGGTGATGATGATGACTAGGAGATGCTTGATGGCTTGGCTTCCTTCTCCCCTTGTCCTTCTAGTCCTTACTCCCTTCCCGTTCCATGGAAAAATATGCAAAGCATGAGCCATGAATCAAAAAAGAAGAAGGAGATGACAAAAAGAGGGAAGAGCTCACCTTGGCAAAAATGAGCAATGCAAATGGCCTAGGCGAGCTCACCCCTCCTAAGAAATCTCTAATTTAATTGTATTTAACTTTATGAAATGGATATCCCGATTTAGTTGAGCTTTTGCCACCTCAAGGGATACCTCATGGGTCACCTTGCTTTTTGGATAAAATGGTAAAAAAACACCTCCTATGGCATTTTGGTAAAGCTTGGATGGTCAAAAGATATCTTTTTGTAGTTCATTGGTACTCCCCAAAGTTTATTTTGAATTATTTTAAATCTAAAAATATTTTTCATTGAGGCCCCTACTTTGCTCTTTCGATTTCTAAATAGATAAGGATCATTTTGTAATCTGGCCAAAGCATATGGGTCTTTTTGCAAAGTGTCCAAATGCTAGACCTTTTGTAAAAAACTGATTTCTGAAATTATTTATGAAAACTAAAAATATTTTCCCTGTTTGCTTGGAATGCTCTTTCTGCTAAAATAGTGTCGCACTGGTCAGTGCAGTTCTAGCAGTTAGCGGGAATCCAGGGAATATGTTACTTTGAAAATTATTTATAATTATGATTTTCTTAAATTAAAACATTTTTCTCCTGATGAGGACATCCTTAGCTATATTGTTCCATATGTTGTGTTAAATCTTTGAAATAGTTCTGAACAAGATGAACTTACAAAAAGAGCTAAAATCTTTGCAAAGAAGTATAACAATGAGGTGAACTCGTTTCTTTCTATTCCTAATTATGTTATTCATGAGAATAGAACACTACCTCATGTCACTACTTTGTGTGTTCTCAGGTTTGACAAATGGAATACTTTGGAACCGAGAGGGAGGAGAGACCAGCATGGAGAAAGAAGGCCCATGCGGTGGAAGAGCAAAATGGGAGAAGCCCAAGAATCCAAAGCCCAAGTCTTGGATAATATTTTCAAGCCCAATTCGTAACTCTCACATGTCCAACCGAATTTAAACTAAGAATCAACTCAGAACTCAACTCAGATTCGGTTCAAGACAGCACAACATGCCCGTAATAACAAGGTCATAACTTTCACAAACGAAGTCCGATTTGGGTGTTCTTACGATTGTTGGAAAGATTACTCCGAGACCTTACGAACAGATCTAGCCCCACCTCCAAATTCATTTAGAGAGCATCGAAATCGTTGAAACAAGACAACAAATCAAGAGATAGAGTTAGGGTTCGACTCCACTTCTTGTGGCCGCCGCCTCTCCTTCAATGTATACTATGTTCACGCCTCTTTTAGGGTTTTTAGGCTTGTTTAGAATGGTTTTCCACCGTGAAAACTTCGTCGTGTGTTCTTGAGTCGACTAGACCAACAACTGCGATTTGCAGGCCTCAACTTGTGTGAATTCATATTTCCTATTTGCAATTTCATATTGCATGTGTATCTTGTTCTTGCTTGTTCTTCGATTGCTCGTGGGAATTGAACTTCGTTCAACCGTGTTCTTGGCACGGTTGATAACGACTCAGGGTGTAGTTTTAGATTGCTTGGTGTTCTGATATTGATCAGTTGGAAGCCTGCATCGTCAAAGTCGTTCTCCTCCAAATCGAAGTTATCGTCCTATTGGAAAATCAGGACCCAACTTTTTCCGCATCAGGTAGTATCAGAGCTAAAGTTGACCGGTAGGAATTCTTGTATCCCTAGTTTAATTACTAGTTTTGGTTTTTAATACCTATAGTCCATAAAATTTTGCCTACAAAAAGAATTGATCTCCGCTGTCCAAACCCCATTGTGTCTTTCAATCGGTTAGTTTTGGTTTGCTAAATTGAATTTGTGTCAGTTTTAGCTTTATTTGATAGGCAAAAGATTAGAGCTATCACTAGTATTTTTATTGATGATGTAATACTTTGGTAGAAGTATCTTGGTAGACATAGAAGAGTGCCTCAAACTTGGAATACATTTAAAAAACTTTTGAGAGATGACTTCATTCCTAAATATCATGTTGATTACTTGCTAGCTAGATTGCAACATTTAAAACAAGGTACTAGAGCTGTAAAGGAATACTATCATGAATTGAAAACTCGTTTGTTGCGTTGTGGCTTAGAGGGACATGCTGAAGCTATAGATAATAGATTCTTAAGTTGGTTTAATCAAGCAATTCATGACCTTCTTGTTCACAAAGAATATAATTCTCTTTCTCAGTTGTTTATACTTGCTTATAAGGTTGAAGGTTAGAATGAGGAGAAATTGAGAATTTGTGATGATCGAAAATATGAGAATAAACCCGTGTTTGTGTCTTTTTCTGTAACTAACAACTTGCAGGAAGTTGAGAACCATGCTAAAGATGAGAATGAGTGATTGAACGACTGACTCCATTGGTTGAAAAGGAAGATGAGGAGATGGATTCACCTACATCATCTAAGGAGAGCCAAAAAAGATTAAAAAAAAATTATGGTGCTATCATCACTCAAGGTGAGTATGCTTGTGAAAAATTACAATTGTCCACTGTTCATTCTATTTTAAAGCAAAAAATAGTGAAAAATAATTCTGATATGCACATATTTCAAGTAGAGAATTCAGACTGCATTAATTTGAGTGTTGAGAATGAGTTGTGTGCTATTCCTTGCATAAATCTTTGACACAATAAAAAATTAAACCTAATTCTCATGTTTCAATTCCAAGTCCATGTGCTGAAATAAATGCTTTTGATTCTATCAATGTGCAATTGATCCATGCTAGCGATGAGTTGAATGAGATTTCTTCTTCGAACACTTTAGGTTATATCGAGATTGATCATCCTTGTGGACTGAGTTGTTTAGAGAAGAAGTTATTAGAGATTCCCAATTTGCTTTCATTGTTTGGTTATAAATTTTACCTAATAGGCGAGTATGATGAAAAGGGAAATTACATAGTTCATAGAATTTGCATAACTTCAGAACTAGAAGGTTCAACTTTGGCGCATGAATATTGTCATATAGAGGAAACTAAGGCACTGTGAGAACCCGAGAAATTAAACCAATCTAATTAACGCGAATTGGTAATTAGCAGTAAAATAAAATTCTTTTAAAACAAGCACAAAACATAAACTCAGAATTATATCAATCGCATCGCCAGACGATTGCATACAAGTTATATCCTTAATAATTCATCAACACAAATGACAATATGAATTAATAATTCATCAACACAAATGACAATATGAATTATTACAACAAAAATAAATCATCGGTATAGTCTCAAAATTATTTTAAAAAATCCAATTCAAGCGTAAGTAAAAGATTAATACAAACTCCGGATTAATTACAAGAAGTCGTTACAAGCCGGAATAAAACATTAAATACAAGCACAAAGATAATTACAAGAATTATGTACAGCAGATCAGAATATAAATTACAGCCTTGAGTATATTACAAAAGGAAATAATAAAATATTGCATTACATGTCGCTGAAGCCTTCCTTGCATCCTTGTCCATTTTTCGTCAGCCAGTCGAAACCATTTCTCGGCCAACCCGAACCCTCGCCCACCTTTCCCTCGACCGCCATCAACCAACAAGCACAATAGCAATTAGAAAGCAATAAAGTAGAGTTAGAGTAGAGAAGAATTGTCGTCGGGATTCGGGAAGATCACAGAAGTTCCCAGACCAACCTAGGTTAGTCGGCACCGTCTCACTTCTGTAGGTTTCATCACTCGACATTTATTAGAATTCAACACCCACGTTATACCGACTTACTTTAATCGCAGAAAATCTGGCGAACAATATTATTTTAACCACTGGACCAAAGCCAAATAGTGCCATGTGAGAGCATAAGGGATAAGGAAAGGGCAAAAGAGTCATGAGTAGGGCAAAGGGAGAGAAAGCCAACCGAAGCCACCTCCACCTAAAACCATCCTCACTTCACAACCAACAATACAAGCCTCTCACAGGCCCTCACCTTCATTCACAAGCCAAGCCACCACAGAGAGCAAGAACTCAAGCAAAGTTAAGCCACAGCCCAAGCAAAGCCCCAGCCAAGCATCGCCCACTACCAACACAAGCACCCACCAAGAACAAGCTCAATCAAGCAACCACAAACAAAAGCCTGCACAAAACAATGAAGTTCACCCACAGAGAGCAACCAGAGGAGAGGAGCACAAGGTGAAGGGGAAGCCAACAGAGCGTGGACGGCATCGGCAACGGTTTCAAACCATCACCAATCCTCCGGACCACACCAACTGACAAGACAAAGAGGAACCAAAGGAAGGCACCAGAGGACACCTCCATCACCACGGCACCATCGTCACACAACCGGCCACCATCCATTGCCATCTCCAAACCGACCAAGCCCACGAAGGTAACCCACATTTTTCACCCATGTCTGTTCTTGCCGCAAGCCAAACCCACCACACTAACAGTAGCCCTCAGTAATCCATCACAGAGCACTAGCCATTTTCAACTCAAAGCAAGGGGAGGAAAAGGAGTAGAGAGGAAAGGGAGTAGTATACCTCAGTGCGGCACGGCAATAGCAGCATAGGCAGCACCACAACTAGTAGCCCACTTCTATCACCATAAGCATGAATCAAACAATGCACCCCCGTCATTCTTCATGCATATAGGAGCAATAATCAACCTACATTAGTAAAAGCATCAAGCTCTAGCACTAAAACTAAAACCATAGAGAAGAAAAGAAATGAGAAGAACAAATCCTTGGGGGAAGAAACCACATCCTGTCCTCAACCCAAAACCCGGTGACCCAGGCAGCATGGGCCAGGCCACAGGCCGAGCCACGCGGCAGAGTCGGACCAAACCGTCGGCACACGGGCGGCAGGAGGCCTAGGGAAACCGGAGCCAGGCCGAGCCGCGTGTGTAGGTGCACGGGCGTGCATGAGCGGTAGCGAGCCGAGCCAATAGGGCGAGCGGTGACGGTGGCGCCAGGGGGTAGGCGGTAGCTGGGGAGAGAGAGTCCAAAGGAGGAGGCGCCACGGGGGGGCTGCGGCCAGGAGCAAAGAACGAAGAGATAGAAATGGAGAAGAAGAGAGAGGTGATGAAAAATAGAAGAGGAGGAAGAACCAGGGAAGCATTCGGCTGGAATGGGGAAAGAGATAAGGAGGAGAGAGAGAGAATTATAGTTAAGTAAAGAAAGGAAAATAGAATGAGTGGCATCGGTTGATTCAGCCAAAAAGGAAAATAGTAGAGAGATAAAATAGAGAAAAATAAAATAGAATAAATAAAAAGGAAATAAGAATAAAATGTTATAAAAAATTAAAAAGAAAGAGAGAGAGAATGCGTACATAGCATACCTACGAGTTTCAGACGAATCGCCAAATTTATAAACCCCATACATATAAATAACAGTAGCCAGACCGGTAGAAAATAAAAAAACAGACAAAAATTACAAAATCAATATGACACTTTATAAATTAATTAATCACGGTAGAACCCAATAAATTGGACAAATAATTTTGTACGTTAGAAATAATTTAATCGTTATAGAATAATTAAAATAAACAACCCCGAGTCTATTTAGAGAAATAAATAAATGCGTACACATCAGAGTAAAATTCATTAGGCTTATTTACACGAATAAAATTTAATAGACTTAGTGAAATGCGAGTACGGGTAGTAGGTTATTTTTGTACAATAAAACACGAAAGTTTAAGCAACCTCGATCCTAGAGTGAGTAGACCGTAGAACCACCATAGTCGGGGAGTGCTAACTTAACGCGAAATCCGAAAACTATTATTAAATTAACATCTGCTAACAGAATAAAATCCACTGATTTATGTACGCACAATAGCACCAAAAGAAACTAAGTATTTACTTATTTATTTATTATTCGCACCGTCGTATCATTGCAGCAGACGAACCACACAGGCAAGAGTAGCTGATACCAATTTTGTCAACGACAATCTTTTCTACAATTCCAAAGGCAAGCCTATCTCTTGAACATCAACCTAGTTATATTAAATGTAAACTATATATTGTTGTATTAGATATGTACGTGCATAAAAACTATGTTTCAAAATCAAATTGGATAAATGAAAGAAGAAGAAGATGAAAGAGACGAGAAATGAGATGAAAAGAATTATTATGTCTGGTAAAGGGGGCCCGTGGCAGAAAAGAGATGAGGGAAGAGGTAGGACCCTTTACATATGGTTAATATAAGGACCAACAAAACTCTCACCTGGATCAGGGGCCATAAATTAAGTGCCAACCATTTTTCTGTTTCGACGGGCAGAAAATGCTACCTTGTTACATAATTCTGTTCTCCACAACGGGTAAGTAGTAGCTCAGGTGGAGTGTTGGGTTAAGGTAGGACCGACCCTACCAACATTCCAGGAACTCAGTGGATGACTGGGGGTGACATCTCAGGACATCGACGGAAAGTAATGGGTGGAGACTTAATCACGTAACCCAAAAAATATTCTATATTCTGAACTCAAACCAGCATCAAAGGAAATGCAAGGGACCTGACTTATTTAGAGTTCAGAGTAGCTATGGGTAAAGTGGTACAAGCCTGCGCAATGCTAAATAAAATCATGAATTCATGCCTGTCTTCTGGATTGGAGTCCACGGAAACCGCCAGGGGTCTATCTTATCTCTGAGTGACAAGTAGTCTTTTAAGAATTAAAACTGCAACATAAATCTTGGTAATGTATTTTTCAGAAAAAGAGATAAGCTAGAAAATGTAATAACGAATAGAGATGAGTAATCTAGTGCATGCTAATACTTGCTTGCTAAGTACACTAGCACTCAATCTTGCTATTATTCTCCTTTGTAGATTCTAGTCCGGCCGGGAACTATCCCGAGTGGGATGAATGATACAGGTATTGAGGAGGCCGCAGGAGGCGAGGGCACCGACTAAGAGGAGCCGGGCGAGGTGGATGCCTTATTCGGTGTATGGAACGAGTAGACAACCGGTGGAGCAGGGAAGGCAAGTGAAGAGAATTCTTCCCGTGTAATTAAATAATTGTATTAAAGACTATAGCCTTGCGTGGCTACTGTGTAATAAAGTGTGGTTTCTATCTTATTGTTCTGCTATGTAGACTCTGGTAAGGTTTACTATTTATCGGGGCGGTGTCCTACCGAGCAGACGAATAGTAATTCGTATGCCTAAGTGTGATTACTCTCCGGGGTAATGACATGGGGTGCCACATGCACTAAAAAATTTCTCCCCCATATTTGAAAAACTTGATCTAGTTATTCCCGTTAATGACTTATCTATGTACTTAGAAAAGTCGATGACAACTTTTTCTCATGGGAGGGAGAATGATGTGGATGACAATATTGCAACGTATACATATTATGGCTATTGTTGTACTAATTGGTTTGTGCAAAACAATGAGAATGACACAATAATTGATTCATACATATGCCATGCATAAGTAAAGTTCGATGAGCTCTTAGCGGACCTATGCCTACTATCTACTAAGTGTGTGCTAGGGAAAGAAAGCAATATGTGTTGTTCTTTTTGTTTACTATGCCGTCAGATGTTTATGATGTGCTAAACGGGAGAAGTGTGAATGACAGATACATATATCATGCATATACGTTGCTCTCTTTGTTTAGAACACTTTAAGGTTATCAAAAGCAAGTGACGGCTTTTCGCGAAGAAGGGGAGGATGATGAGAACATCCTTAGCTATGTTGTTCCATATGTTGTGTTAAATTTTTGTTGTACACTGCTACAAAACAGGTCATAGAAGACGCCTCATCACAGACGGTTCTTTGAAATCGTCTGTGATAAAATAATCACGAGCGGTTCCAAAGCGGCAAATGCGTGATATCAGAACTATCACAGACGGTTTGTGGTTAGAACCGTCTGTGAAGTATAACAGTCTGTGATATTCTCAGTATCACAAACGGTTCGAGGTTAGAACCGTCTGTGATACTTCACAGACGGTTCTAACCTCGAACCGTTTGTGATTTTAGATTTACCATGGCTTGGATTTTTACCATGGCAGCTAATACTCTGTTGTGGTAGGGTTTGGGCAGCTAATACTCTGTCGTGGTAGGGTTTGGGCAGCCAATCCTCTGCCACGGTAGGGTTTGGGCAGCCAATACTCTGTCGTGGTAGGGTTTGGACAGCCAATCCTCTGCCGCGGTAGGGTTTGGGCAGCCAATACTATGTCGTGGTAGGGTTTGGGCACATAATTCTCTGCCGCGATAACCAATCCTCTGCCCATCAATTGTGTGCCACGGCAGAGGATTAGCTGCCGTGGTAGAGGATTGTGTGCCGCGGCAAAGGATTGTGTGCCACGGCAGAGGATTGTGTGCCGCGGCATCAGATTGGCTACCCAAACCCTACCACGACAGAGTATTGGCTGCCATGGTAAAATCAGAGAGTTTTCACAGACGGTTCGTGAATAGAACCGTCTGTGATAGCCTTTTTCACAGACGGTTCAAAAACCGTTTGTGATGACCTCGTGTCATCACAGACACAAAAATTCAGACGGTTAAAAACCGTCTGTGATGATGGTTTAGAACCGTCTGTGATGAGGTTTTGTGTAGTAGTGGTAGTTCGGAACAACATGAACTTACAAAAAGAGGTAAAATTTTGCAAAGAAGCGTAACATTGAGGTGAACTCGTTTCTATCTATTCCAAATGATGTTATTCATGAGAATGAAATACTAGCTCATGTCACTACTTTGTGCATTATCAGGTTTGACAAATGAAAGACTTTGGAATCGAGAAGTGGAGAGGCTAGCATGGATAAAGAAGGCCCATGCGGTGGAAAAGCAGAAGGGAAGAAGCCCAAGAATCCAAAGCCCAAGTCTTGGATAAGATTTCCAAGCTCAATTCAGAGCTCTCACATGTCCAACCGAATTTAAACTCGGAATTAACTCATAACTCAATTCGGATTCGGTTCGGGACAGCTCAACAGGTCCGTAATAAAAAGATCATAACTTTCACAAACGGAGTTCGATTCGGGTGTTCTTAGGTTTGTTGGAAAGTTTATTCTGAGACATTTCCAATAGATCCAACTCTACCTCCAAATTCATTTAGAGTGCATTGGAATCATCAAAATAAGGCAGCGGATCAGGAGATAGAGTTAGTGTTCGACTCCACTTCATGTGGCCGCCGCCTCTCCTTCAATATATACCGTGATGAGGACATCACTTCTACTGATATGAACATTTCTCTTCCTACTACTTTGAATGATGTGCAAGGTCCAATTACTCGGGCACGTGCTCGTCAACCTATTTATCAGGTAAATTCGTTTCTAGGGCTGAGTATATTATTTGAGAACTCTATGATGCTGCCTAACGGAGATGATTTACTTGTACTTAGGAATCTAGGACTACGACCAGTTCAAGAAGGTCTACGACCAGTTCTGTAGGGTCTATGACCACTTCAAAAAGGCCTACGACCAGTGTCACCAGTACTCGGCGAGCTCAGTACTCGTTGGACACAATCTACGACCAGAGATAGTATGGACTCCTCAAGACCACCCCAGTACTAGTCCTACGACAAGGTCATCGACCAGAGATACGCGACCTTAATAGTGAATGAGGTGTTGCGTCACCGTTTTGGCCTAATAGGGCCTTGTAAGCGTGTCGAGGTCGGAGCCCAGGCTGCGTCATATATATTCGCAATACAATATCAGATTGTATCTTCTACTTTTTGTTTGTGTTCTCGATTCGCATGTAGGAGATAGCCTTCTTGGCGAGGTCAACCGCGTTCAGCACGGTTGATAACCATCGGAGCAGTGGTGTAGTGATTGTGAGGGGTTTGATCTGTTTTAGTCGGAGCCTTCGGATCATCAACGTCGAGTTCTCCACAATCGACTTATCAGTACCTTTCGGAAGATCGAGCCACCGTTACATCATACTGTGTGCACGTCTCTTTTAGGGTTTTATGCCTATTTAGATTGGTTTTTCACCGTGAAAACTTCGTCGTGTGTTCTTGAGTCGACTAGACCAACAACTGCGATTTGCAAGCCTCAACTCGTGTGAATTCATATTTCCTATTTGCAATTTTAGATTGCTTGTGTATCTTATTCTTGGTTGTTATTCGATTGCTCGCAGGAATTGAACCTCGTGTTCAGGTCAACGCGTTCTTGGCACGGTTGATAACGACTCGGAATGTGATTTAGCGATTGCTTGATGTTCTGACCATGATATGTTAGAAGCCTATATCGTCAAAGTCGTTCTCCTTCAAATCGAAGTTAACATCCTATCGGAAGATCGGGTACCAACTTTTTCCTCGTCACCTCCTACAGAAAAATGTGTGCTCCAAGAGTGCACATACATTTCCTTTTAGAAATAATTTTCCAAAACTTGATTCCCCTATAGAAATGCTGATGTAATGCAATGCAATTGATGTCCGGAGGAAATGTCTCTGAAGGTTATTTTGAGCTCCAGTTCTGTAACTAGTTAGCACCGAACGATCGAGCGCCCAAACAAATCACTAATGAACGAGCGATCGAATGCAATGCAAGAGAAAAACAAATAGGCAACTAGGATTTTACTAGCACCGAGACTCGACCAGAACTGCTCTCGCGATTGAGTTAGCAGTCCTACTCAACCTAAGTTAGGCAGGATTAATTATTGGTAAATGATACGGTGGGGACGTCCGATTCTAACGTCCTTCACCGTACGCTTTTATCCAATATCTTAACCATCAATCCAACGCATCCGATCATCAACACAACACACCCACTCGCTCAACCACTCTAGACGTAGTGGTGGCTCGCGTTCTAGTCAACGTGACCACATCCGGTCAATTCCAACTCTGCTCCCATCTCTAGTCCCTAGACATCTCCACTCCCCACTCCTACTATCAACGCTTATCATAGCTCTCTCTCTCTCTCTCTCTCTCTCTCTCTCTCTCATTCTCCCTATTACTTCCCATGCGTCCTCTCTCTCACTGCACATGACCAGCCAGATGGAGCTCACGCACCTTCTCCTTCTCTCAACTCTGTACCTCTCTCGCAACAACGATCCCCAGGTGCACCGTCGTCACCGACGGCGACCAGCTCGTCTGGGGTCGCCAGCTCGGCCTGGCTCTCCTCCCATGAACTGGTGCCGTCCCAGCCGCCAGTGGCGGTACTCACTTGGCCATTGCCTCCTCCGAGCCCGCCGGGTGAGTACTCAGCTTTGCGTTTTTTTTATATGTTGCGGCCCATATAAAAAATATTGTGTATTGTTCTTTAATATGTTGCGACCCGTTGAAAAAAAATATTGCGGCCCGTTGAAACAAATGTTGCGGCTCGTAGAAACA
Organism: Hsuehochloa calcarea; assembly: GCA_036346395.1. Classification (NCBI taxonomy): domain Eukaryota; kingdom Viridiplantae; phylum Streptophyta; class Magnoliopsida; order Poales; family Poaceae; genus Hsuehochloa; species Hsuehochloa calcarea. The sequence continues at coordinate 30,840,864 of CM070599.1, read as the reverse complement.
AATGTTGCATACTGTTCACGGGGATGTTACGACCCATTGAAAAAAAATATTGTAGGTGTTTTGCATGTGCCCTCATCGAGCCGGCACGCCGTTGCGACCTCGGGCCGCCAGCAGCGCCTGGATGGCGCTACCGCCTTTCGTGGCCATCGCCGCACTCCACACAGCTTGCGCCTGCGTTGCCACACCGGTCGTCACCTGCAACCTTGGCTCCGCGACGTGCAAGATATCCATAGGTGGACTGCTAAGGAGATGGGATGATGAAGCATGAATGGTGTGAGACATCCTCTACCGGTTATCTTCTTGGACAGCGCCATCACCCAGATCAACAAGTGAGCTCTCTGCCATTGCAAACTAGTCAATTATTCTAATGTTGCGGCTCGTTAAAAATAATATTGCATACTGTTCTTTGAGATGTTGCAACCCGTTGAAAAAATATTCCGGCCCGTTGAAACAAATGATGCATACTGTTCACAGGGATGTTACGACCCATTGAAAAAAAAATATTGCAGGTATTTCTGCGTGTGCCCTAAAAAATATTACGTGTTGCTGTTATAGAATTTTTTTCATTGCATCAGATGATTTGAAATGTTGGGGACCCTTAGGGATGAATGTGTTTTCATGTAACATTCATATCGTAATTTTTGTTGTTGCGATAATATTTATTTTTATTGTGGGGCTCCCATCTAGCTATCATCAATGATTTTGATCAACTTTCGTTATTTTAATCCACTTTCGTTATTTTAATCCACAGTAGCCGAACCGTAGGAAGAAAATCTGAACATCCGACGTACAAGCCGTAACAGCGATGGATGGTTTCATGGTGCGGTGAACAGCGAATGTTCGTGCGCTTTCATGCTCTGCATGATGATTGATGTTTCGGCACATGAACATGCATGTATACCATCTTATCCACAGCAGGTGCATATGTACATTGACAAAGCAAAAGGTGCAGCCGTATCAACCAGGCTGTATGGTGCATGCATGATGGTTAATTAGCATTTGGGCGACGTGAGGCCGGACGGGGGCCACCTGCTAGTGCACGACTACCGGCCCAAACACATCGCGGCCACCCTGCGATCAGACGGCCCGGGTTATATGACACCGACCAGCTGCTACTAGCATACCACCGCCACCCCCCTGCGCGGCGCCGGCGCGCGCGGGCGGACCCATCCATTCGGGGCGCCGGCAAGCGGCAAGCCTGGCCGCGTGCTACAAAAAAAAAGGCCCTTGATTGCACGCCCTCCTAACGCAACGTCCAACAACAAGGGAACGAACGACAGTGCCGGCCCGACTCGGCACGCGCTGGCCTGTCGTGTCGTCGCCCCGCGGTTGACGGTTCCAACGCGTTGTGCCGGCGGTGGTTGTGTGTTCTTGGCGTGTTGCCCGTGGTCCGTGGACGATGGGCGGGCCGATCGAAACTAGCTATTTTCAACCCGCCGCAAGCAAAAGAGTGCTACTATGTTTGCAGGCTTAATGACAGAACAAGGAGGCACACAATGGAATTAATTAACGAACAAAAACTACACGAATCTTGTTGAAAATAACTACGACTGAGAACCGAAACAGCAACGTACGTTCAAGCAAGCACCTCGCTTATTTTGCTTCCTCCAGACACACCCAAGTAAATGGTAAACCGCAACTAACAAGACAACCGATCAAGCACGAAGCATCCTAGCTAGTTATCTTAGGAGGAGAACTTGAACACCATGTCGTGCTTGTACACCTGGCCGGGCCTCACAATCTCCGACGGGAAGTTGGGGTGGTTCACGGCGTCGGGGAACGCCTGCGTCTCCAGGCACAGCGCGCCGTACTTCCCGTACACCTTGCCGCCCTTGCCCTTCTCGTTCTTGAGCCAGTTGCTGGTGTAGAGCTGTACCCCGGGCTGGTTCGACCACAGCTCGAACGCCCGCCCGGACGCCGAGTCCCGGACGCGCGCCACCTGCTTCATGCCGTCCGGCCCGTGCACGACGTAGTTGATGTCGTACCCGACCGCGCCGCCGCCGGAGACGAGCTTGATGCGCGCGCCGATGGGCGTCGGCCGGCGGAAGTCGTACGGCGTGCCGGACACGTCCGCGATCTGGCCCGTCGGGATCATGGATCGGTCGACGGGCGTGTAGAGCGAGGCCAACACCTCGAGCACGTGGCCGAGGACGTCGCCGCTGCCGTGGCCGCCGAGGTTCCAGTAGGCGTGGTTCACGAGGTTCACCGGCGTGGCCTTGCTCAGCGCCGTCGCGTTCATGCGCACGCTCAGGTCGTACGGGCTCGAGAGCTGGTACGTCACGTACACGTCCAGGTCCCCCGGGAATCCTGTCCAGACAACGTGCAAGTCAGCTCTACCATAGGACGACTCAACTGACGTCTGATTCGTGCTGTATGCATTGGTTTTACCTTGCTCTCTGTCGAAGCTATGGTAGTAGAACGTAATGTATGGGGAGTCACCATCGCACACGTACTCCTTCACCGTCCATATGACCTTGCTGAACCCCCTGTGGCCACCTAAATAACAACATCAACGAGATTAAATTAGTGGTGAACTCATCGATCATAGCGCCTCGTGATTCATCATTCATGCACGGGGTTGATTTAAAAAAAAACTCTGAAGCATACCGTGAATCGAGTTCTTGCCGTCGTTGACGTAGAGATGATAGGCTTTTCCGTCGAGTACGAAGCGGGCTTTGGCGACTCTGTTGGCTACACGCCCGACCAGCGCTCCGAAGTAAGAAGAGCCGTTCTGAATGGGCAGCATGCACAAAAGAATTTGAATTGAGCTGTATTTGGATTTGGATTCGGATCATGTAACATCATTAAAGTGAGCCCCTTCTGACTCCCGAGCAACATTTGATAGGAGAGTAAAGCTGTATCTCATGTTTCAGTACATATTTACTTCCAGGTGCAACTTTTCTCTTACTTTTCCCTTCGTCTTCCAAATTGTTTTATCCTTAGGAAAGTTGTTCCATAATCCATAGCATTTAAAGATCCCGAATTTAGTTTTATATCACTGAGCTAACGGGTACAATTTATTACCACCCAAAGTTCCTTCCGTTCAGTTTTTACCACGTCCGTCAACTTCAAGGTCATGGCCGTCAAATGTGAGATTATTGCCCTTCTTCTCCAAGCACATGGGCACGTCGCACCAAATCCCAAAGCCGCCTCTGGCCGGCGCCATCCTCATGGGCTGGAGCACTCTCACTGGAGGCGGCGACGGCACCGACAGTGGCGGTGGCACAAACACGAACGCTGACAGCAGCCGCGTACACAAAAATCCATCCGTTTTGGCGTTCCGTGTGGTGGTGGAGGTCGCTGCCGCAAAAAGCTCCACCGCCTTTGGGTGTGTGTGTGTGGAGATGGTGACCAAGATGGCGATGCGGGGGGAGCTGTGGCGGCGTTCGGAGGAGGAGCAGGCGGAATCCGCGGTAGATCCGCGCCGCCCACAGTCGAGGTCGAGGGCTCCATGCGCGTGATCCACGGCACCGGCACCGGCACCGGCACCGGCACCGATGTGTTCTTGGAGGACGAGTTCCGGGCCGACCCGGCCTACCACTCCCACTACTCCAACGGCAACATCAACCTCCGCCTCCCGCCGTCGCTCCTATCCAAGGAGCACTGGTGGTCGGCGCAGCGGCTTCGCTTCGGCATGGGTGGGATCGGCAATGGGAGGAAGGCGAGAGGCGGCGACGACCACGGCTAGAGCTCAGGCCTTGCTTTTCCGGGCTAGCCCGAGGTTCGGCATGGCTCAAGTACGGTATGGTCTGACACGTGGTAGGCTGGGTTGGTACGGTACGAATGGTGGATCAGATTGGGCATAGAAAGTCGGTCCGTCGGGCGACACGGCATGGTAAATCGTGTCGTGCTTGGATCGGCACAGTATGGCGGGTACGGTCGGCACGCCTCCCACGGCGGCCTCAGAGAGCTTCGCCAGGGAGAGTCAGAGAGGCGCGAGCACTAGGGGCGCGAGGCCTCGGGAGCCTCCCACGACCGGCACGTCTCCTCGCTCCTCCCGCAACCTCGTCGCTCTGTCGCGCCTCCTCTCCTCCCGCCGCGCCTCCGCGCTGGACCAAGACTGCCAAGCCAGGCCACGAGGCAGTAATAGAGGCCGACGGTGTCAAGGCACGGGGGAGCTAGAGAGGCGCAAGCACCAGGGGCGCGGTCGAGCCCAGCGGCTTAGGCGGTGGTGCCATGGGGAAGCGGCAGGGGCTCAGAGGAGGAGCCGTGGGGGCGGCCCAAACCGGAGGCCGGCAGCACCATGAAGCCGGGGCGCGACACCATGGGGCCAAGCCATGGGGGGAGAGAAGAGTCACGAGCGCAGGCAAGGGTCGGCGGCTGAAGGCCACGCCGGCCGGGAAGAGGGCGTCGCAGAGGCGCGCGCGCGTCGAAGCAGTCTGGGGAGGCACATGGGTAGCCGCGAGGGAGCAAGCGGCGCCGAGCCACCATGGAGCACCAGAGGGAGGCGGCTCCAAAGACCGGTCCGGTGATGGGCGGCGATGAGGGCTCGGTAGAAGAAGAAGCACCAGGAGGGGGAGGCGATGGAAGTGGAACTAGGAAAGCAAGAGAGAGAGGGGAGATTAGGAAGGAAATCAAGAATAGAGTGAATTTGGGTGGTGGTGAGGGCCGAAGCTTTGCTTTCTTTCAAATCGATAGAGACTGGCGAGAGGATCTGGGGAAAGAAGATAGAGCGAGACAGCAAGTGACCGGTCATGTCTTTTTTTCAATCGTGAGAGAAATGGAAGTTCGCAGTGCTTCACATGCAACTTGGAAGAAAGACAGAGGATAGATCTCAATCTTCTTTCTCCAAAGAATTACTCCATTTATATTATCTTTGAAAATACTTTCCATGACGGAAGCCAATCTAAAGAGGCATGGTGGAAGTTCTAATGGAAATCCCATAACATCCTAGTTTAAATTTTTCTATAGATAAAATTCTTAGTAAGAAAGAAGTACCAAGAATTGGACAAAAACCTAAAACAGTCATAATTTTTCAACAATTGAATTTGGCCCGATTAAGTTTATCAACTGAACAATGTCGATTCACGATTATTAGAAGCTAAATTGAACAAGAAGTAATTTGTAGAAAGATGGGTTATTCGAAGACCTTTAGAGAAATAAATTCAGTTTAGATTTACTAATTAAACAAAAAATTCAACTAAGTTAGCTTCTATCACAGACAAATACTTTGCGCTTTATTTAGGATTTAATGTTATTGCAAATATTATGTTGATTATCAAACTATTTCAAATCATTGGTAATTTAATTATACCTTTTCTACATTTATACTGTATGAATGTTTGTTGATATTGATTGCCTGAATTTGTAATTCAATTATGAAACCCCTTTGATTTAATTTGAGTAATAAAATTCTTTGAAAAGTTAACCATGAGAAATGACTTTCCCGTGTACCTGGTTAATTTGTTTGTTAAATATTCATCTTACATTTGTAAAAGGTTCTCAGAAACAAATTTTTATGTATTTGAAAAGTTGTGAAAGAAGGCCCTTGAATAAAAAATTAGGAATATTTAAATATAGAATCTTGAATTCTTAAAAAATTAACTGGAAATTAATTTAAAACTTTGAGGTGCAACCTTTAATAAAATCTTTGTTAATAACAATTCTCATTTTAAAACCAAAGGTAATAAACTTATAATTGTTTATCTATGGTGGGTTGAATGGGAGAATTGAAAGATTTTATAGAATAGATAACAGATTTGTTCCTTTGTAATTCTTTAGAACTTGAAAGTTGAAAAATAAAAATTGAATTTAAATATAAAGGTTGAGAAGAAACCTGTTTGTTTTAAAACTAAGGTTAATTTAGAAATTATTGCAATAAGGTGGTTGTAAAAGTTAAATTAGATGGATTTATTAAGAAAAAAAAAATTTGAAATCATAATCGGAATGTAATTGAATGACGATTGCATCTTAACAAAATTAAAAATTTATTACTATTTCAATTCCAGTATTTTGAATTTTTTTCTTTATAATCTCTGGATAAAAATTTCTTCAACCTTATTCAGATTAATTCACTGATTTTTAGCGTTTAAAGATTTCTGTTAATTAGGTTAACAATTCAAATCACTTTAAATGATGTAAGTCATAATTATAAGATTAGTTATTTTTTAATAAATATGAGGAAATGTCAAGAATTCCTTAATTCAATGTATTACTAAATTTTTTAAACAACATAACCTCGAAAATAACCAAAAATACTTAATTTAATTAAAAAAATTTTTAAAAATCTAAATCAATTAACAATATGGTTTGCAAAAAATATTTTCTCATAAATATTTAAATTCAAAAAGAATAATGCATATTACAAAATTTATTTAAATATAAAAACCAAATTGGTAATAAAGATTTAAAACAATATAAAGGCCTAGGGAAAAACAAAAAAAAAATTATTACAAAACTTTCCTAAGCATTGATTATTTGCACCAGAGAAAATTCAACAAAAAGTCCAGAGACAAGCAACCACTACCAACACAAAAAAACTTTTAAAGGAAATTCCGCAAACAATCGAAACTAGTAGTAGAGTCTAAGTTTGATTAAAAGGCCCAATTATCGACACCGTCCAAAAGGTTTCTACCATTTAAATTCCTTAGACTTAAGGAAAAAAAAGAGAAAGGAAAGGAGGAAGCCAAACCCGGAACTAAACCAAGAACATACTCACAGACAAAACCCTTCAAACCAAACCGCAAACACCAAAGCCCAGTTAATCCACCAAGCACCAAAAGCAGAAAAGAAAGTAGCAGCAACCAACCAAAGCAAGCCCAACAAGTTACCACAAACAAAAAACAAGAACCACCGCAAAGGAGTTCAAAATTCACCAAATGCCACAACCACATAACAAAACCAAAGAAAAAAAATATAAAACACCTGAAGCAAACCAAGATCCAACCGACCAGTCCCACAGGCCATCCCAGCTTTGGAGACCACCCGGCACCAAACCTCAACCACCAAGGCAATTTATCTTCTTCTCAAGCCAAAAGGCGGATAAGAAAGTAGTCCTACAGAGGCAAGAAACCAGCAAAAAAGGTAGAGGAAAAGAAGAACAAACAATGAGACACCTTAGCATATGAATAATGAATCATTGAAAGTTTAAGAGGAAAAATAAATAAAAAAAAATAAAATTTAAAAACCAAAAAAAAAAAAAACCCTGAAGAAAAATTGCAAACCCAACCCGGCCAAAAGGGCAAAAACCCGGCCCCTGGAGGGGAAAAAAACCCAAAGGATTGTTCTAGAGAGGCTCCACGTGATAAATACACATAGGCTGGTGATACGGCTCAGGCGAATGATCCGGGTCTGCATAATGGCTAGTTTTTTAGCCACTGGAGCTGGGGGAAATTGAACTGACGCAGATAATCCGGGTCTGCAGGCACTTTTCAGAAAATGCGAAAAAAAACAACTTGTTTTTAATGAAGATGCTATATAAGTGGACCGTAGGCGTTCAAGTTAACTCTCTTGAGATTCCAAAACATTGGCTAGCATATTGAAAGTTCAAGGACATTCAAGAGATTAAGTTGAGATTTTTAGAGCATGAGAGAGTAGATTATACCTTAGTGTGTATCACTCCTGGTTGCTTTACCTGAGTTTTTGGCCTAAATGACACTGATGGCCACATTTTTTTACAAAAGAAGCCATTCACATGTCATATCGCAAAAAATGACACCACAGACATGCCAACGGCTGACATGTGTCCAAAACCATGCATTTGGCGCCCGGATTCAACCTCTAGTGCTCATCCGACACTCGAACTTGCCTACTCCCGCCACATGGAAACTACTACTCTCTGGCGCACAGAAATGCCTTGTTTGTGCGCCCAGCGCCCGGACACACCATTTTCGCACGCCCCTAGCCCAAAGTAACCAAGTCCGCACGTCCCGGCCCGACACGCCATGCACGCACAACCCTAGCCTGAACGCCTTTATAACATCCAAAAAACCCCAATTTTGGAAATGTAGGAAGAAAATAGGTGGGATAATAATTTTGTGCATGTTTACTTGAGGACAAATTATTTGAGCATATTTTGTGAATTTTCATCAAAGGTAACAATGCATTTACAAGAAATAGAAAATTTCAAGATTTTTTGAGAAAATAAAATAGAATACAAAATCCTAAAAATTTTACATAAGTAACTATACTAGGCCGGGAGCCCTCACAAAAATTTTCATAAATTTTGGACTCTGTTTGCTCAGTACAAAAATTTAGCAAATGATCAGCCAGATTTTGGAAATTCAAAAACTGTTTTTGAATTCTCGCCGGACCTTTGGGCTGAATCTGAGCTGGCCCATTTTTGCTCTCCCGACTCTAGCCCGCTCCAACCCCACTCGCTCTGTCTCGCTGATGGGTGGAGCCCACTCGTCAGAACCCTTCGTCCACCTCGCTCCCTCGCCCGCTCGCCAACGCGCCATCGCTCACTCTACCCGCTCAGCCGCGGTTTCTCTTCATCGCCCACCGTTTTTCACACCTCACCTGGCTCTGTCCATGATAACTATTTCCTTAATAGTGCCCAACCCCAACCCTGGCGTTGACGCCGAAGGCGAGAGTGCGAGTTCTCGCCGCGACCATTTTTTCTCGCGCGATCATCTCAAGCGCTACTCACTGCTATTTGAGCCGATGAGCATGTCATCATCTCCCTAGCTTGCCCCTCGTTCCATCTTGGCTTTCTTCGAGCTTCTAGCTCCCTGAATCATCAAGAACGAGTGTGTCATTCTCGACACCGGTGAACAAGCTCCACAACACCATCTTCTCCGGTGAGCTTCCTTGCCCGTGCCTACTGCCTCACAATGTGCCCCTTACCTCATTGATGTTCCTTTCTTGCTTGATGTAGTTCTGGGAACCCTACAGCAAGGACGAGCTGTTATCTTCTTCACCTCTGGCACACACCCAGTTCTGGACCTTCAAGTTCCCGACATTTTGGCGAGCTTGAACCCCACCTGACCGCGTCATTTCATGTCCTATACTCCACTAACACTTCTCCCTCGATTGATGATGATTCACATGAAGGGAGTCCCCTGAATCAACCTTCTTCCTCATTTCCGGTCACCGCAACTCTTTTCTAGTTAGTCGCCACCTCGTTGAGTTTCTGGTCGATTGTTTCTATCCCTACTATCTTCAATGTGCATGCAAGCTAATGCGCACCTCCTTGTAGCATCTCTATCGCCATAACCGGACGTCACCGTGAACCATCTTTGTGTTGTTGCTGCTCAATGTCACCAAGCCACTCCGGTCATCCCCGACGTCGTCAAGGACCTTGATCAGCTTCTAGTAGTCCCCTAGAGCTTTTGCGCGCATAAGATCGAAGGATTAGCTAGCGTAGCATAGACTTCCTCATGGTCGATCATGGTGCCACCGCGGGAAGCGTTGTCACCGCCACTCCGGTGACCATTAGTCCCCGAGCCACTGCCAATAGCATCGTAGACGTCCCCTAGAGCCAGTGTGCACCACCTTTCGCCGCCGAATGGCTCAAATTGCAAGGTCCACTTTAGACCCGAGGAGCTCTGATGCTTATCACCGGCATAGCACCGCCTCCGGCCTCCACCACCACCTGGTGGCATTGACATTGAGAGAGGAACCCATTTTTCCCTTGTTCCGAACCTCCTCGTGCCTGCCTTGCCGCTAGCGAGCTTCCGCTCCTCCCGCCATGCGCGCCCAACTCCTCCCTTCCTCTCTCTCTCTCTCTCTGCCAGTGGGACCCACGTGTTTAAACATTGATTAACACTTAATGATAGTAGTTAAATGTACCAAGTCAATGACAAGTGGGACCGATGGAAAAGATAATAAAAATCTAATTCTAAAAGTTTTTAGTAAATATGTTACTAACACGTTTTAAAACCGAGACTGGCAGGTGGACCCTAGATGTTAGTTAGTTAAAATCAGAAATAGATTTAATCATTTGTTAATAAATAATGAGTCTATGATATGTGGAACCACCTATGTTTTATAAATAAAATCAATAAAATAAAAATATGAGTCACTCACAAGTAGGCCCCACATGTAAGTTAATAAATATCAAAAAAATAAGAAAATCCACTTTCAGTTAGAAGATATACGCTTTCTCTGTTAGAAAGTGTAAACCTCAGTATAACTCAGAAAAGAATACGCTCCCTCTATTGGAAAGCGTAAACTACAGAAAATACGCTTTCGACGTCACCCTTTTTTCTAATTTCTGGGATTTTCATACCAAAGCAAATTAAAATGTTAATAACTTTTGCATACAAACTCCAAATGAGATGAATATTTTTTCTAAATTCATCTAAAATCATTCTTTACCTGAATATGCAAAAATATTTGAACTTTGTTGCTGTTGAAATTGTTTTGTTATATTTAATTTGCTTCCGGCTCTCTTAGACGTCGATTTCCCGAATGACTTTTGCAACAATACTGCATCCTTGTATTCAGAGCAACCAGAGCAAGATAAGCACCTATTTTGACTATGTTGATCCTACTATTTTAATTATTATACCTATTTTTGCTAAATATATTATGCATGCGTGTATGTTTGATTAAAATTGCTAAATTTGGGGTTAACGGTAGTCGTAATCTTATTCGATGCATGAATCTCCTTGAAATATTGATATCCTTATTGTTGTAACCATTAGGTTATGGTTTAGACAATGAATGATGTCAAATTGGGTTTTTCGAATGTGAATATCGCATAGATGCTTAGCTTGGCTTAGTCTTTACTAAAAATTGCTAAAATGGATGACATGTTGAAAATAAGTTTAGGAGTTTTTGAAATGATGGTCGAGAGGGGGTTTACCTCTGTTATTTTGTATAAAAATAAAAAAAAACTTAGTTTGTTACTCAGTCGGGTTATATTATAATTTGAGAAGTATGAGAGGTGTTTCTCACAAGTAGACAAGGGAGATCCTCGCCCGGGTCGATTAATGACCGATCGTCGGTATATTTGACCTAAGCGTTAGTAGGCCTTGGTAGTGCGAACATGACTGGTGTAGGCATGTTCGAAGGGGCTCCCTTCACCACGGTGTTTGACACAAACTTGGCGACACAACGGTGAATACCTCACTGAGACGGGGGTGTACCCGGGTGAAGTGAGAGTGTCCATTCGCTGGTCTAATGCAAGGTTACTAGTAGGTGATGTAAAGGCTTCGATGTGTGTTCTAGACTGCTTACCAAAGGTTAGTGAGCGGTGGTATCGATGGATGTCGAATAAATTAGAGAATTCATGTGCTGTGGGTAAAGTTGTACCCCTCTGTAGAGTGTAAATCTATTTAAATAGTCATGCTCACGGTGATGAGCGTGCTAAGTGTAGTATTGCCAGGTATAGTCTTAGTTTTCATAAAAACAGTTTCGTTGGAAAATATGGAAAATGGTTTGTTGGTTTATATTTGAGTTGAGTGCCCTGTCTATGGCTGAAAATAAAATATTGATCATAGCCTAGGAGGGTTGCGAGTTGTTATTTGTTCAATTACTTTTTGTTGTCCTTTATCTATTTAACTGCTCTTAAAATCTCCGTTGCAAAGTACTACATATTGATATTGTGAATAAAACTTGCTTGATGCTGAAAATAACTTATAGCATAGAGCCTCATCCTTTCTTAGACATGCATATATCTAAACTTTGTGATACACTACAAGTCTTACTGAGTACGCAATGCACTCAATCTTACTTAATTTGTTATTCAGAAGGATGAGTCTACGCCGGACAACGCCTTCTTTACACCCAGAACTGGTGAGTTCGGTAACGGGTCTTTCTAGTATTTGTCTCTAGTCGGTTGCATGAGGGTTCAGATGGGTATGCCGCTATAATTTTGAACTTATTACATATTTTGTTTCCGCTGTTACTTTTGCTACTTCTGATACTTAAGCTTTTATTTAGTCGGTCGGTCCTTGTGTTGTAAATAATGTAATCGCTTAAGTTGGCTACCATAATTTGTTTTATAATGTATGTATGAATGTGATTATCGATATTGTGGATGTGTGTACTAGCCACTGATCATAGGACTAGTACGGTCCACACACGGGGCTTCGGGTATTCAAAACCCGGGGTCCGACACCTCTCGGCCGCACACCTGTCGCGTGGACAGCCGGCTCTGTCGGCCCCCCTCACCCAGACAGACCACGGGCCCCGCTTCGCTCCTCCCTAGGCCCCCTTTCCTGGCCGCACTGAAGGATCGCGGGAAGGTTACGATAGCACAAAATAAAAATTTTACCGCGCAACCAAGGAACCTCCGCTAGTAATAGATTACGAGATTACCACTAGATGTGCCGACTAGTAGCGCAAGTAGAGTCGATGTAGCGAGATGATGCGGTCGTACTCATACTCGCCGCGTGTCTTCTCCTCCGAGTGGTTCTACTCACCACGCGTCTTCTCTTACGAGTAGTCGTACTGGCCGCACGCCTGCTCCTCCGAGTAGATGTACTCGCCGCGTGTCTACTACTCCGAGTGGTCGTACTGAGTTGCGGATCGTCCTAGTGCTGATGCTTCGCAACAACACCTCCAAGGTATCCACACATACAGGGCAGGGACACCACGTGCTGGAGTGCTAGCACCGGCAGCGTGGTTGAGGAAGGCGTGGCTATTAGGGTTTCGTGAAGCTCTTCAAAAGATCGTCATCACACCCCTTGCCACCGTCCCTCTATTTATAGGCATCCATGATGGGTCTCGAACTTGAGGCCCATTACGAACTCGAGGCCTACAAGAATTCGGATCACCATCCAAATAAAATACCAACCCTTTAAGTGTGCGACTCTATAGGTTCATGTATAATCAGCTGTGACTCGAAAACTCTTTCCTACCACTAGTCGTCAGCAGTACCTAGCAGCACATAGAATATATTAGACAAGCCTTAATGCAATATGATCTACGACCAAGTCCATACCACTAACAACCAGCTCGTATCTCTATACGACCAGTTCATATTTGGTTTCGACCAATTCGTAACTCCTTACGACCAGGTTTCGACCACTTAGTGACCATGTTCGGCCAGCCTACGACCAGCTCATATCTCCATACAACTAGTCCATATCTGATTGAACTGAAAAACCTTCTCGTGCATACTCCCTTTGCCTCACGATGTCTAGTTGAACTCTAGATGAGATTTTGTATCATCCATGGACTGTTCAATACTTTCTCGATCAAGTGTCGAATAACTTCATGTGGTCGACACTTCAACAACTAGTGGCATGGCCATGCACTTTCTTTATTTGACCACAACAAGGGGCCCAAAGACATCTCTCCTATTATGTTAGGAGTGACAAATCCCATATCCGACCAGTCACATCCCTCCGCATATTTCATAGCATACCCGAAAGCTACCTTTATAACTACCCAGTTACGAGTAGTGTTTGGCAACCACTAAGAGTGCTACTACATATGTAGGAAACCATGCTGGTCTCAGGTCTAAGGATTATACATCATCATTGCTTGAGACCAACTAATGATACATAGAATCATAACAATCTCAACAGTGTCTCAAGGTGGGTCTTTTCCAACACCATGTTCTCTATCATATGTCCATATTATTGCTTTGATATCTCCATATCCATGACTTGTGAAACATAGTCATCAACCAATACATATGCTACTCTATTCATGTGTGTTCTTATATATTTCCGACCTGGAAACGTTTAAGAATAATCATCACAGAAATATAGAGTTTCACAATCAAGTCACATACTTGATAATAAATATTATTGATATTATTCTATGAACAAGATAACAGATTATCCAATGTTATGAGCATATTGAAATATAATTATCTTTATGATTGCCTCTAGGACATATTTCCAACACGCACCACGTGGCCCGCCTCTGCACGCCCCCGCGCCCGACAGCGCCTCCGGATTTCCCGCCACCACCCATCACTTTTGCACTACCCCGTGCATGCATGTGACAAGCAGAATAACATTGCGAGGGAGTGAATCTGATTCCCCTCCCGTCGTTGCGTCGTATGTGGGGATTGCGTTCGCGTGACTATAAATACCAGAGTCACTCTCGCCCTCAGTCATTCTCAATTTCATTATTGTTATCGTGCTTGTCGCTAAGAACACAGAGAATAGTAATAAACTTTATGTGGAGACTAAAAAGTGTTTAGAGAAGTTCTTAGGACCGTATTAGTATAGAACGGTCCCCCTAAAGAGAAGGTAATTTTTTCTCCACTACATTTGTCGTAATTACTGTAGTAGTAGCTAATTAGTCCTAATCAACTAGCCATAATTAATTTAGTTAGTAGTCTTAATTAATTAGCTATAGTTAAATAGTTGTAGTTTATTATTGCTTATTATTAAGAGGTAATGAAGTAGTCGTAATTAATGTATTGGTAAATCATTAGTGGTAATTAATAAGTTTTTGTTATTTAAGTCTAAATTAGTTATTGGTAAAAAAATTAATGGTAATTAATTAGTCCTAATTACTTTAGTGGTAATTAGTTAGGCGCAATTAATAAAGTGGTAATTAACTATTCCAAATTAATTAGTGATAATTAATTTAGTGGTAATTAATAAATCATAATTATTTGAGTCGTAGTTTATTAGTGGTAATTACATTTTTACAAATTAAGTGGTCGAATTTACATCGACGTAATTAATTTGTTGGTAAGTAATAACTCGTAGTTAATTAGTAGTAATTAGATGAACGTAATTAATTATGATTAATTAATGTCACGTTGTTAATTAGTGTTAATTAATTCATCGTTATTAATTCAGTAGGAATTACTTAGATGTAATGAATTACTCGTAAGTAATTTATTGACAAGTAATAAATTTATTGCTAATTAATTAATTACTCCTATTTAATTGCTTACTTGCATGTAACATGTTGTAATTATTTGTGTCATGGGTAATTAGTGGTAAATAAATTAATCGTAATTAATTAGTATTAATTAGTGTAGTCCTATTTATTTAGTGGTAGTTGAAGAAATAATCTCATGTAAATAGTTATGTACAGTAAATTAATTAGTGGTAATTACATACCCTCTTTGTTATATTGTGTACCGTAATTCGAGTTGTTGTGGCTTTAGGTAATTTTGAACATGCAAGAGTTGGTACTGTTTTATGGTGACGGTCTCATACGGGCTGGACCCGATGGGTTGGACCTATCGAGATGCTAGTACAAGTTGGTACGGGCGGAGGGGCTCGATGCAATAAATATTCATGAGCTTGGGAGCTGCATCCAAAGGGAGTTCGACACGAAACCAACGACGAAGAAACTTGTCATCGAGAGGATCAGCTGCACGAATAGGGGAGGGCAGGGCATAGGAGAGCTAGTCAAGATGAATGGAATCTTAGAATAGGGCCGGTACATGCATATTGATTCCCAGCCCAAGGCGGCGATACACGGGAAGCCGATGTTGTACGTGAATTTTGTACACATGGCATCTGGAAACCTTGATGATGCTGGTGCCTCAGGAAGCGGGTAATCACAGGCGGAGCTTGAAGACGGTAGCACGAAATGTGTTATTTTGGAGGAAGTCTACTAGAAAAGACTTGCTCATAATTTTGTGCAAAATGAGGCGGCATGACTATGGCGATCAGCCCGCATTGACTGCTACGAGTATCTATCGGACCAGCCTCTCGGGTTGGAGTCCGACGAGGACGGTGACCCAGGCTCGGATGGTAGCGAGGAGGATGCATCCCAGGGTGGTGGTCTGACCGGCATAATAGTGTCATCGGAGGTTCCTTACGTGGAATCCCGACTTAATGATATCGCAGTGCGGTCGCTCGTACTGTCGCAAGAAGAAGGGTCCCAGTGGGGTTTGATGCTGACACCCTTTTAGTTGGGTAGCACTTCCCTAGAAAGACGGTCGTGCAGCAAGCTATAGCACGGTACGCCTTGTCCATCAGCCGTGTGTATCGGGTGCACCGCTCTAACCCAGGACATTACACAGTGAAATTCCTAGTGGAAGGTTGCCTTGGCAAGGTTAGCAGCGCTCATTGAGAAAAATTCTTCGGCTCGGTCTTCACGGTCAAAGTGGTGATCGGCCACACTTGCGAGCTTAGTGAGCCGATGCGGCAACATCATCAAAATGTGACTTCTACATATGTGGCAAGCCTCATCAGCCGCGTAGTTGTGGAGGACGTGTCTCTCTCCCCAAGATGCTGCTGTCAGAAGTCACCAATCTGGTTGGTTATCCAGTCAGTTATAGCAAGGTTTGATGAGCCAAGTGAGAGGTTATCGAGTCCATGTACAGGACATATGAAGTGGCGTACAACCTTTTGCCAAGAATACTTACCGGATTGCCGAAGCGCCCCGACACGTACATAAACAATATTGAAAGTAAAGATACTGATGGAGGCCCTAATTGCTTCATATTGGACCGGGTGTTCTGGACTTTCGCCCAGGCCATAAAGGGCTTCAACTTCTATCGTCCGGTGCTCACGATGGATGACACTTTCCTCACGGGGAGGTACAAGGGCATCATTCTCACCGCAGCGGTGGCCGACGCGAATGACCAGCTTCTCTCGGCTACTTTTGTCATCATAGAGAATAAGAACACATCCAGTTGGCCATGGTTCCTAGCGATTGTGAAGCAAAAGGTTGTGGGAGACCGGCCCAATGTATGCCTTATCAAATATCGCAATGTTGGATTGTTATTGGCTCTGAACACGATGAAGAATGTGACGGAATCACCTCACTAGTGGAATGACGTGGAAACCCGGTGGTCATGAGGCATGTTGCATTGTGCATGCAAAACTAGAGTCGGAAGTTTGAGTCCATCTAGACAAACCTCGAACATCGAACTACAAGGCATACAAGGGAGTCACCTCTAGAGGTACAAGAGGGACAGTAAGCCATGAGTGGGCAATCGAGAAGCACCAAAAGTTTCACTCAGTGGATTAATCTCTATTCTCTTGAGTTGGAGAAATGGTCCCTGCTATATAACATAGACGGTGCGAGGTACGGAATTATGATGACCAACATGTCCGAGGTGTACAACAACATGTTGAATGGTGTGCGGTGCCTCCCTATCACCACGATTGTTGAGAAGATATGGACTTGCACGGTCGGTTACTTCGTCAATAGAGCCACCGCAGCGAGGTGACAATTGGGAGAAGGGAAGTAGTGGTCCGAGAACATGCAGAGGTATATGGACCAGAAGGTGCATGAGGCATGAATGCACGACATCCAGGTGATTGATGGCCTCAGTAGGAAGTACGAGATTAAGCTGAGGAAAAAATATGTCAACAGTCTTGACAAGGTGGAAAGGAAACATGCATGTACCCTGAGTGATGTGGCTACATGCATATGCAACAAGCCGAAACTCATGCACAAGCCATGCTCGCATGTGTGCAAGGCATGTGCGCAACTTAGTCAAATGTCAACACCATATATCTCCAAGTACTATGACATGATGCAACTCTTCGGTACATGAAGTGTAGAGTTTCACTCGTATGGTGTGAACATGAACTATAGGGATCTCTGGCCAGATAGTGTGAAACAGGGCCCGAACAAGGCCTTGAAGTCAAATGGGAAAAGACGACGATAGACGTGGCCCTTCCGGAACAACATAGAACATAGCCAACGTTGGGGCCTAAGCCGCATGATGAAGTGCAGGATATGCAAGACCCTTGACCACTCAATGAAGGATAGCCCCAACAGACCAAGCTCGTCTAGTCATCATTTTGTGTCGTATTTTATTGTATTGTTTGTCTGTATGGGGGCTGTCATTTCATGTAAATGGGTAGTCTGCTCATATTTGTGTATTTCTGTACGTCATTCTTTCTTAACGCGTATGTGTCTCGACATTCTATTTGTTCTGAACTGACTCGCCCATGTTATGTGCGCAATAGCAAAACATTACGTCGACCTTCAATATGTCAGACGTAGAACTTTTATGCGAAGATACTGCAGAATCGTAAGTGGCCTGTCAAGAGGGCTAAACCCTACCCAGATTTTCTATGAAGGATGCTCTGGTACCACCAGAGTTTCTAGGACCGCAATGTGTGTGCGAAGAACCAGCGAAGATCATTCAGTCCACACACCCGGCCATAGCTGCCCAGGCGTACTACATGTGTGGGAACGTCTTCGTAAGAGAATCTTAGGCACACATTGATTTTTCACACCTTACATTCCATTCCACAAATTCCTAACTTCCTCCGTGTATAATGGCAGCTAGAGATGCATTACAACTTCTTCCAATGGATCGATGGCCAGGAGATGTACGATAGGGCATTCATCCAATAGAAGTACATGTTGAACTACGCGATGTGGTGATCCACAACTTACACCGGTGATGCTCGTCGTAGCGTTTCCAGTCGCTTGGGCGCACTCCATATCGAAGAGGTGAGTTATGTACAATGTGCTCCTGGTTCTGTATTTGGGGTTTCATGATTTCATGTGAACCTTGGTGTTTTCTGGTTTCATGTTAATCTGGAACTGGTCTACTCCGATAATACACACATAACATACAAATATATCACAACAAAAGCGCATAACATCTATTCAGTGCAATTATACACGGGTACAATATGTCTCACTCGTTTGTGCCACTCCCTGCTCGTTGCATCTACGTGTGCGTCCTAGTTTTGCGTTGAGCATGTCCCGTGGGTACATTAACCGGCACGGAGAGCGTGTATCGATTCGAAAGGGCTAGAGAGACCGTTGAGTGGGCGGAGGTGAATCAACAAGCTGACTCTGGCCCAACTGAGTCTGTCCAATGTCAATGTTGTCTAGCTGAGTCATACCAAACTGGTTACCACATGCAATCATGTCATTAATAAAGGAATCAAGAAATCCACACCCGGATTGTCCGCCCCTAGGTACGATATCTACAAGTCCCTTAGTGCGGAGGAGCTCTGGCCTTGACTGTACGATGTGCTAGCGACCTCGAAGGAGCTCTGCCCTTGGTACGGTACTCCGTACTGGTCAACATATGACAGGGGTGAGCACCCTAGGTGCCACGGTCTAAACCCTAGCTCCATGTACTTCTCCCTGCAGTAGCTGGCATGGTTGTATCCTCATCAGTTGACGGATGGCTGCAAGATGGAATGAGGTTAGGAGAAATAAATATTCATGACCTAAACTAAACATCTCGTACCTTTGGATGTGCAGTGCGAATGACCAAGGGGGAGCACCAGTCTAAGTACGGGGTGTGGATGACAGAAGTGATGCATCCCGACGGACGTGCAGCTGGAAGACGACATGATGTTAGCACAACCTAAGGAGTAATAAAAAAAATAGGACATAAATTTATACATAACTTACATCCCCACCGATCTGCAACGCGGATGACACACGGGGACCACTACGACGCCCACCGGTCTGACTAGGCCGTACCAACCTAGTAGATGAGCACGATCGGCCCACTCGATATGCAGCGTGTAGGACGTCATATCTAGACCGACCGTAGCTCATGTTATTTATTATATTCTTCGACTTCGTGAAGATGTACTTCATAGCGCTCAAAAGCTCTGGTACGGTGTGCTCTGGGCTGCGGATGGCGGTCTCGGATACACTTGTGATCCGCTGTAGCCGCTCGACTGAAGTGACAAACAATACAAATATCATCAATGAAATGAGCAAGAGTTGTCAGGGTTTTACGGTGTCGTCACGCCGCGAAGCGCTGTGTCGATCGAACAAGTGACAGAGCCTCTCCTCGTGTGTGACCTCCGGACGCTCTAGTGGAGGACGGGTAAGTCTGATACGTGACCGTGATACGTACCACTCGATGTACTGACGATATGTTAGTACGTTGTATGGTCTCTACTCCTATAGGATCTTGATGTGCACCGTCTCCGTCCAAGCCATAACCTAGTAATGTTGGACCGCTTGCTAGTCCTCAGTATTATGCCCCTCCCCCCTTGATTGTCTGCATTCGAGAAGGATTGATGTTAGAATAGCGGATGTAGGTATAAAGTGTAAACATTACTCGGATGGAGTTGGACTCACAAGTGCACGGCTCACTACACGATCCTGCTGTCAGGAGGGGGCACAAGCTAGTACAGATTGAACTGTCACATTACGCGCTGCGGTGCGTAAGTGTAACCTCCCAAATTTTGAGTTTTCAAAAATCTTTTGTGTAAATTAGGTCCCCGAAAAACTCCACCAATTTTCCTTGATATAATAAAGCTTAATTGGGAATTTTTAAACTATTTAATTTGACTAATGTAAACATCTTGTGTTCCAAAGATTTTCCTGATTTTTTAGAGTTTGTTTTCAGTTTATTTGAGCACATTTTGATTTTCAGCATTTTCTAAATTTCAAAATCAATTTAAAATTTAAATCTCTCCATAGGCCTAATTGTCTTAGCCTACTTTGCTTTCTCTCCCTGGCCGCCAACTTTCCCCGTCTCGCCAGCCCAACCCAACCGTCGCTGAAACCCTAGCGCATGCCAGCACCGTGCTGCCCCCAGACCCACCTGTCAGCTACCGCCGTGTAGGACCGTAAAGGCGACTAGAGGGGGGTGAATAGGCGCTTTCTCGATTTTTCGCCTTAATCAAATTCAACACGAACTTTTCTCCTTTAGCTATGAAAGCTAAGAAGATCAGTACACGCACAGAGGAAGCCTTGTGCTGAATTCAATTACCCCATTTAACCACAATACACAAAACAAGGAGAGTTGATCTCACTGGGCTGGTCTGGACACTAGCGGTCTGACCGGTGGACAAAGGGCGGTCCGACCGCTGGTAATCGGTTCGACCGGCCTTTAACGGGCGGTCCGAAGGCTAGAGGTCTGACCGCCGTTGCTAAACCGGTCTGACCGATTTAGTCCAGAACCGAACCACAAAGTCCAAATCCAAAACGAAATTTGGTCCAACTTTTGATTCAACCAATGAAACTTGACCAAATTTGGAGCACACCTCCCTAAGGATATCTGAGTCCTATTTCTAGCGACGATCGATCAGATCCACTTCAAATAAACGATCTCTTTAGGTTTTACCAAAGAAGTGTTCCAAAACCTAGAAATATGAAAATCTTGATTCAAGACTTGCTTGTGGGGGTTGATGATCTAGATGATTCTAGGAGTATTCCCACACATCAAAGTAAGATAAAATCGGTCAAGAGACCAAGCATAAACACTTGAATCAAGGAAGCACCAAAATCATCAAAAGAGAGAAGAACACAAAAGAGACAATCGATCTCTTAAGCAAGTATCACAAGATTGATTGATCCAACAAGATGCTTACAAAGCCACTCCCTCAAGGAGGACAAGAGCTCAACAAAGAGCACACCTACAATTCTCTCCAAACCCTAACCTCTCCTCTCCTCTCCTCTCCAAACCCTAGAAAAAGACTTGGAGTTCCTAAATGAGTGCTTGGGGGCTTTTACATCTCACCCTTCTATTTATATGGAGAGTTAGGGTTTCACACATGGGACCCACACACACACATGGGACCCACTCACACACATCTGTTGAAGCAATCGCCTGCTTCACCACGTGTAGGTTGATCAGCGGCTCTCATCATGTCGGCAAGTCTCTCCCGTCTGAAACCCATCGGAACCTTCCAGGGACTTGCACCGACTTCCACACCGCCTTATCCAACCAGCTGCACCGAACTGCCCGTTCGATCCATCTTGCCCATTCTGCACCATGCTTGAGTCACACGACCTCACCCGGCATCCATGATCGTTCTGGACCTCAGCTCTCCAAGCGTAGTCCCGATCCACCTCACCGTTGACGTCGTTGACCTGCAAGCCACCGCACAAAGAATAGACAAACAAATCGTCTCCGGGAACAAGTTCTTCACAACTTGACCCACGTCAGTTCAACAATGCAATATGCAACAATAAAGCATTGAAATTCATACATTAACCACATCCAAACTCAACAATGCCAAAAAAGGCTAACCTGCAAGTGATTGGCGGTCTGACCACCCCATACGGCCGATCCGACCGATTTCAGGCCGGTCGGACCGATTCCACAACGGCGGTCGGACCGCCCGAAAAGACTTAGCCATTTTTCCATCTTGAAAATCTGAAACCTTCTGGAATTTTCAAATGAATACAACTTTCGACTGGGAGCTCCAAAAATTATGTGACCACATCCTGGAGACTCCCCTCACTTGCCTACACAACCTATTTTTGGCTCAGCTCCAAAATCCACTTTGAACCAAACCCGGTCAGACCGGCAAGCACTGCCGGTCATACCTCTCCACGGGCGGTCTGACCGCCGATGCCACCGGTCAGACCGCCTGTGATCTGACAGAACTGAAGCAACCCCAAAATGCGAGATTTTGCAAACCAACAAAGCCATTGCCAATTGACTCATCATCCTAAGATCATGCACATATCCCCATGATATCCACACGCCGTCACCGCTATCGCACACGCAATTGATGCGAACTCGCCGCCGTCACCCCAGAGTCCACGTGTTGCACGCTACACGAGGCTATAAATAGCTCGGAGGATCCTCAATCCAAGCTCATCTCGACAGACCGCTTTCGTTTTCTTTAGCTCTGTCGCTGGAGACATTACCATCACGTTGCCGCCGCCATTGAAATCGCCCCCAAGCTTCTTGCAACTTGTGCCATCACCGGTGAGGCCTTCGTCCTCTCCCTCCTCTGTTCTCCGACCTCGCCGGAACCCGTCGGAACAACGCCACCGCAGCTTTTTCACCACCATTCCCGTCCCCTAGCTGGAGCGTCGCCCCCTCAGTTTTGCCTGTCATCCTCACAAACTCTCCCGAGCCGTGCCCACTCTTGCCCAACCTCGTCAGAGCCCTGTGTCCAGCGCTGTCGCCTCCCATCGGTCTTGCTGGAGCTCCTCCATCGTCGGACCTCATCGGAGTCGCCCACAGCGGCAAGGCACCGCTCTCCTTGCGCCGATTTCCATGCCGCCGTGCGTCTTCTCTCTCCGTCAATGCCACATCATCCACCATGTCATCTCTTCATCCTATGTGTCCGCCCTATCACGCCACATGTCAGTCACGTAGACGCCTACGTGTCAACCCAAAACCCTAACCGTATTTCTCTCTCTAACGACCCCACTCGTCAGTGACAAGTGTCTCAATGATAACTGGGTCTCACACGTCATCCACTATCCTAAACCCTAGACCCACCCCTCACTTACATGTGGACCCCACATGTCATCTACTCAACCAAATCCTAGATTCTTTCCTTTCTCACTTACATGCGAGACCCAACATGTCAGGTGAACCCTTGGTCAAACCCTAGCTTCATGAACTTGGTCCACCGTGGACTAACACCACTCTGTGGAATTGGTCTATGGACCAATGGCCCATATGTCACACTCTTTTACCTTTTTTTGGAAATGTTTTCATTCTTGAAAATACGTAAATTTCAGCTGGTCTCACATATCACACACTCAACTATTTCTAAATTTCTAAAAATAAAGATTCTCAGGAATATTCCCTTGGACCCACCTGTTAGTTTCTCATTTTCTCTCTCCATTTTCCTTTTTCATCATTTTCATTCCCAATCAAACTTCTGAGAGCTCGTTCTTCCTCATACGAACTCCGATTGAATGCATTCAAGTTTCTAAATTCATCTAAAATCAAGCCTTACCTTCCAGTACGTTTCAATTTGAATTTGGAGTCTATTTGATTTGTATTTTTGGATTTTATTTATTTTTACGCTTTCTCTCTTGTTAGACGTTGATGTTCCGGAATCGTCCGAAAGAGCTGAAGGTCAAGGAAGTAGAAGATCAAAGATAAAATAAGAAAATCATTTCTACAGTAAGGCAAGTTGTACCTTTTACCATGTTGAACCCAGTTTTCCAAAATTACCTTGATTCAAACTATTGCATGTTATTTCAAGTATTTAATTCTTTAAATATTTTGGGATTAGTTATACACCCATTTGATTATATCCACCTTGCTCATTACATTATCTTAATATTTTGTCACCCTAGATGGATAATTACTAGTTGGTATCATTATAGCACCAACGTGGGTTGGTTATATACGAATAGTCTGCTTAGCAATGCAACGGGTTATTGACATCATTTTGAGTTGCAATATTAAACTTGACTAAGTGAATATGTAATATTTTATGGAAAGTTGTGTGCAGTATGTTGTTACTCGTTGATGACATGTATTGCACTTAATCAACGGGGTGGGAAAAGATTTAGACCGGGGCAAGTGGATGGAATTGTACTATGGTGGGGCTGTGTGCGTTTGGAAAAATATGAATGTGATAGTTGATAGTAGTTTGGCAATCTCGCTAGTTGATAGTAGTTTGGCAATCTCGTCTTGGTCAATTAAGGACTTAACATTGTGCGTATTGAACTGAGACATAACTATATAACCACATGTCTGGTATGGGACATCCTAACTTAGTAAGCTGCGGAGTCTTGACATTGATTTCTCAGGCAGATATGTTAACTTGTGTGCTAGGTTGGTGGTGTGATTATGTCTATGTGACGATTCACATTTATGAGTGGTTCGTCGTGTCTAGGTCCAACAGTGTACGACAGACCAACAACCTGTGTGGGGGTTGGTGCCATCAGGATGCACAACGGGAAGGTCAATTATTGAGATAAAGTTTCGGAAATATTTTATTATGATTGCTCAATCGCATACTTCCGTATGATGAGTCATGGCCGACATGATGAGTTAAAGTCTATAACCTCTGCAGAGTGTTAATAATCTATTTGAATAGTCACGCCCTCAGTTATGGACATGCTCGGATATTTCAAACGGGGGGTAGATTTTCATAAAAATAATTGGGAGGGACAGTTGTGTGAGTAAACTTATGCAACTGTGTGAAAGAAACTGATTAGGTTATGTGAACTTTGTTAAAATTATTATTATTATTTGTTTTAAATAATGCTTTTAATCTATTATTCATATTCAACTACAACTGTTGCTTTTATGAAAAAAAACCATAGATGACATATCCTTTGGAACAAGCCATCATCTATAATTGCATTTTGTAGTGCGACTTGCTGAGTACTCTATGTACTCATTCTTGCTATAAACAATGTTGTTCAGTTGAAGAAGACTACATCGATTCATCGTTGGTCAACAAGGTCTACTTTAAGGATCACGGAGAACTAGGTCACACTACCCCGGTCGATTGCATGTGAGCATATGGATGTGCTTCATTGAATTATTATGTTTCCTTCCGTTGCAGCTTATTTGAGTTATTCGCCTCTGAGGCATAACTGTAAGCTTTGATCTTAAGATTGTTACTCTGATAATTATTGTTAATTGTTTATTTCTTAATCATCTTTACGTGTGGAATGATATCTCATCGATGTTGCCATCGTGTACACAAGCATCATTCTAGACTAGTATAGTATACACAGAGGGTCCAGATTTGCATATTTGGGTCCCCACAATAAGGCTCAACCATATGGGTAAACACTAGGTGGCAGGTCGTCGCCCATAATCTGTCGTCCAGCGTGCATTGCATGAACAGTATATGCGGCACTACCATGTTCACAAAATCTGGGCTCCATGGAACCCATATGATGTCGTTGTCGTGCAACTATTCGAATTCATTTTGCAACAACAAGTACCACCTCGTCGGTCTGTCCTTGGCCCAGCGTAACTAGGTAACAGTCCAACGGTAGCCAATAGTGGGCCGTCTATTGGGTCGTACAACTCCGGGGTACGGTGCACTACTGTCCCAAAGAAGGGTCGCCCTACAGGGAAGTGCTCCTAACTCCACAGCTGTAGGATCACGTAGAAAACAGCAAGGACCGGTTTCACACCAGTGTTGCGCCGCGAAGCGTCACGCAACCCCTTGCATGTGGCCCAAAGGACGGAGCACGTCAGCCAAAGACTCAACGATACGGACGGAGCTGGGATACACCCAATCGCCTTGTGTGGTAGGAAACAAAGCCGAACCCAACAGATGAAGAAGGTAAGCGGCAAGGTGCGTCCTAACAACCTCGTCAGGTGCATCCGCCGGGCATTGACTAAAAGTCCTCAGCCATGTCCGAGGGACACCAGGAGCGCTGTCTGGGACATGTATGCCAAACCGATGCCTCAACTAGGCCTTCCAATCCGCTGGCGGATGGCCTGGAACAAATGGCTCACCCCTGATCGGGAAACCGGTCAAGAATGAGACAGCCTGAAAGTGAATGTCGTCTCTTCGCACCGAAAGTGGAAGGTGTATGTCTTGCGTCTCCACCTGTCGACATGTGCCGACATCAGACTGTCATCCAGGGTGAAGTAGCGTCCGATCGAGAGCAGTCTCGCAAAGGGCAACAAGCTTGTGTCCCGAAGGATTGGGACGTAGCGAGCATCGAGCTACCAGTAATGCCACTTGGACCGAAGCACGAGGGATGGAGGGCCATCTGTGTCCCCTGTGATCCACAACTTGCACCGGTGATGTTCGTCGTAGAAGGGTTCCAGTAGCTTCCGTAGAGGCATGGCTTACAAGAGATGAAAGATACAAATTATTAATGAATAAATAAATATGATGATGAATTACTAGAAATTAAAAATTACAACTAAATACAGACAACAATTCAATATACACTAAGTAACTACGACCAAATTAATTACGACTGATTAAGTATGACTAATTAATTAAGACTTAATTAATTACGACAAAATAATTATGACTCATTAAGTACGACTAAATTAGTTGTGACTAAATTAATACGAGTAATTAAATAACACTAAATTAATTATGACTAATTAATTACCACAAATGAATTACAAATAAAGAATTACGACTTAATAATGACAATTGGATTATTTAGGACTAAATTAATTACGATGAATTAAATATCACTAAATTAATTATGACTAATTAATTACCACAAATTAATTAATAATAAATCATTTGGCGTTAATAAGTGCGCTAAATTAATTATGACTTAATAAGGCCACTAAATTAATTATGACTAATTAAGTATGACTACTTAATTAACTACGACTAATTAATTAACTAACACTCACTAATTTGTCACTAATTAACTATGCCAAGAAAAATTATGTATGATTAATTTAATTATGACTAATTAATTATGACCTAATTAATTGCAACTAATTATCTAACACAAAATTAGTTACAACTCAATGGTAATGACTAAATTAATTACACCTAATTAACTACAACTAATTAACTAACTACACAGTTAATAGATAAAATACATATGAGAAAAAATTACCTGCTAATATGACCGCTAGTGACGACTCTAAACAATCCTTAACCGTCTGCGAAACAAAATCGATCGAGGCTGCAAATGAGAGAGCGAACGAGAATGAGAGAGCGAGCGAGGATCAGAGTGAGTGAAGTGTCTCGCTCGCTACTCAGAATTTATAGCCGCCCAACGCAAATCACGACTGACCGTGAAGCGACAGGAGGAATCGGATTCCCTTCCATGCGCAGCCTGCATGCATGCAAGTGACAAGACGGTGATGGAGACAAGGAATAAGAGCGTCCGGACTAGGGAGGTGCGGGCCTGGCGACGTGGTGCCGCGTCCGGGCTATGGAGGAACGGAGGCAGGCCACGTGGCGCGTCCGAGCGAGAGGGGGGCAGGCTAGGGGCATGCGTACATGGCGTGTCCAGTCCAGGGACGTGCGGACAGGGCTACTCCAGGCTAGGAGCATGCAGAAATGGCACGTACGGGCGTTGGACACACAGACAAGGCATGTCCATGCGGTAGGAGAGCGATGGCTGCCACGTGGCGGGAGTAGGTAAGTACAGGTACCAGATGAGCGGTGGAGGTTGAATCTGGACATCAGATGCGCATTTTGGACACATGTCGGCCGCAGGCACGTCTGTGGTATCATTTTTGGCAATATGGTGTGTTAACGGCTACTTTTGCACAAAACAAATGTGGCCAACAGTGTCATTTAGGCCAAAAACTCCAGTGCTAAGTTCAATTGATCTCTTTGGACTTATTACTCTTGGAATTTTGTGCCTCCTAGACGGCTTGGTGACGTGCTCTTGACGATTATACGAGGAGGAGCTTGTGGAAGACACCATGAGGGTTGTTAAGATTTGGAGTCCACCTATCTAGAGTGAAGGACTACCATGAGTTGATGGCTTGGATCATTGTGCGGGTTCAAGTGGCAGCTAGACTATTGCGAGAAGTGTTGTTAAAATTTGGAGTCCACCTATCCAGATTGGAGAAGGACTACGGACTACCATGAGTTGATGGCTTGGATCCTTGTGCGGATTCAGATGGTAGCTAAACTCTTGCGAGAGTGGTCCAACGAGGATTAGGGGAGATCGTGAAAGCTCCAAGACTTCAATAAAAAAAATTTGTTTGTCTTTTGTCATTTTTTACGTTTCTGCATTTAAATTCATGTTATTTCAATTCCTATATTACTAAACTTACGTAGGATTGGAAATTAGATTGCAAAAACTCCATTAGCATGTTTAGGAGTTATTGATTCCGCTAGCAAACCTTAGACACTTATGATGGAAATAACTTCTATGTTGTTTTAGTTTGTTAAATTTGGTCTAGTTCGGAAAAGATACCCACCCAATTCATCTCTTCCTCCTGCGCATCCGAACTTCTTCAATCTCAAAAAAATTCAAAAGGCACTAACCAAAAATTCAACTGTACAAAGCCCTATCGTGCTATAACCCACTAGATTTCTTAAGAATAATAGTCCACAAACAAAAAAGAACAGTATAGCAAATACACAAAGTTTGTTGGCAGCAACTACGACTGACCGAGTAGACATGCTAAAAGCGTCCAGAACAATTGCCACAGACACCTCCATGAAACACTTATCTAAACAAGAAAAACAACATAAAAATCCAATAGGCATACAGTGCCTTGTTTATATACAACCAAACTAACAGAATTTGCAGATGGAGAAGTGCTTCAAAGTTTCTCCATATTGGCGTTCCTGAAGCTGCCACCTAGGAGTGACAGAAGGCCACCACCATGCACCCTTCCCTCGGGAACAACACGGCCTCCCTCTCTGCCCCCATCTACAGTAGGCTCAGAAGACGAAGAGGGCATCATAGAGCGAGGAACAAGCAGCTGAGGAGGTATCATCGCTTGGCTCCTCACCGTGCCGTCGCAGTCTGACGCTGTGCTGATGCTAGACGGCGAGTGCACGTTCGTCATGCTACTTGCGGCGGTGGTCGACGACGCCACGATGCCGCTGAAGAGGCCTGGTCCGATCATGCTCCCTCCGTTCTTCACCACACCATGTTCTTGCTGCTTGGTCATCAAGGTCCCATGTGCAGCACACAGGCCGCTCTTGCCACGGGCGAACTTCTCGCAGCCTGTCCTCCATGTGCACCGCTTGCCTCCACCGTGGGCTTTGCAGAAGTCCGTGCTCCCCTGAGCACTCTTACCGCAGTTATCGATCTTGCACCGCTTGCCGCCACCATGCTTCACACAGCAGTCCGTGCGGCCACGGGCGCTCTTGGTGCAACCAGGCACCGCACAGCGCTTCCCTCCTCCATGTGCCACGCAGAAGTCGGTGCCCCCATGTACACTCTTTGGGCACACACCACCTCCTTCGAACATGCATCGCTTCCCACCGCCGTGCGCTTTGCACAAAGGTGTGCTCCCCTCTGCACCTCTGCTGCATCCATCAAAGATGCACCTCTTGCCACCACCATGCGACTTGCAGTACAGTGTGCTGCCCTGAGCCCCCTTGCCACAATCTGGGTACTGGCACCGACGGCCACCACCATGGGAAATGCAGAGTCCAGCCTTCCCCTCGGCGCTCCGAATGCAACCTTGAACAGTACATCTTTTTCCACCACCATGCCTGATGCATCGCCCAGACTTACCCCGTGCAGCTTTAGGACAGCCAGGATGGTCACAGCGATGGCCTCCACCGTGAGCAATACAATAATCCGTCTTTCCGTCGGCACTCTTGGTGCAACCAAGCTGCTCACACCGCCGACCTCCGCCGTGGGCCTTGCAGTATGCAGTGCTGCTCTCGGCACCTTTATGGCACCCAGGCTTATGGCACCTCTGCCCGCCTCCATGAGCGATACACAGCCCTGAAGCGCCTCTTGCACCTTTGGAGCACCCCTTGAACCTGCACTTCTTAGGATGCCGGGGATGACTCCGTTGTTCTGTTGTGGTTGCTGCAGTGACCACGTCAGAGCTCACACCAAATGAAGCCTCTGTCGTGGCAGAAGGCTCAGGGCTGAGTTGAAGATGATGTTGAATATGCTGAGTACTAACGTTGGTGTTGTGCGTGAGGTCTAGCGAATCCCGGGTTTGTAGTTGGGCCTCAGTGGCAGCGGAAGAACGGGCGCGGGGAGCAAAGAGTAGGGATGGCATGTAGCCACCGACGTTCCTTACAGTAGCAGATGTTGAGGCTTCATCAACAACAGAAAAAGAATGAACTGTTCCATTTGGTGCTTGCTGATGCTGAATTTTTTCTGCACCATCCATCTGAAGGCCCAGCCTCAGCATCCCTGGTTCAGTGAAAGAGAAACTCTGGCCAGACAAAGTCAGAGCTTCTTTTGACTTGTATACTCCAGTGGGCTGACAATATGCCGAATAAAAATTAGGTGTTGGACCCAACCCAAGAACAAGCCTGCAGCCATCATCTCTCGTTGTGATGTTATTCATGCTTTGTGTATTTTCATTACCATAGCCACAAGTAGTCATTGCTGAGCCTGGGCAGTCCATGCGGAGTGTGCTTTTGCCCAGGTTCTCCATCGTGTAGCTTGGTGCTGATTGTCCCATTAACACAGGGTCATTCATCGGAGGTTTGTTTGGGATGTCCACAAAGCTGTTATCCATCACGGCTTAATACTACGACAACGGTGTAAGAGCAAATGGCAACAAGATCACTGGAGAGCTGAAGAACAGGGGCTAGATGATCTTTCAGACACGGACCATAGAATACACAAAATGGAAGAATATCAAGAGGAGTGTAGTACCGAAGGAACCACCACTGACAAACCCTGAAGTGTCTGCACGGTCCATTGCTGTCTTGTTTCTGGGAGAATTACGATCCAAAGCTACTCAACCTCCACAGCACTAAACAACATCTCCGGTAGTTGGCATCAAGCATAGGCAGGTGCACCTAAATGCTTTGTGGTTGGAGAATCTTCAAACTACAAAAACAACACGTTATGTCAGCTAAAATTCAGATAATAAATATATGTTTGACATGAACATATTTATTAATAATTAGTAGTACCATAACCAGGTTCCCAAGCCAGTAAAGAAAACCAGTATGTGTGTGAAAAGATGAATCCCTGAGTCCCCATAAGATCAACAAATGCAAGAAATAATCTAGGGAGAAGAACTTTGAAAAAGTAACTGTAATTATGAACTGGTATAAAACAAGCAAAAGAAGCACCCAAGAATGGTACCAAACTAGAACTCTAAATGTGTTTGATAGATGGATTTTGTTGTTAAATCATTATTACGTATTAACTTGGGTAAAGAAAAAAGAAGTACCAAAAGTGGGTAATTAACATGACTGAAATCTTTCAAACAAGGAAACATAAAAGAAGTGCCTGCAATAAATTACCCGAGAGCAAAAATATGCACAAGCGATATCGGAGAAAGAATTTGCACAAGTGATATCCTAAGTACTAACATCCTAAGTCCTAGTATCAGGCCCCCAAGTGCTAACTTTGCTAGCTTGAAATAAATGGTTTTGCTTTACCTAGCTCTACCACTAATTCACTATCAACGTATGATGGTTAATGAATCAGTGAACCAACCACACCGCAATCTATAACTGTACGTGAAAACCCTGTTACAGTACAGCCACCAAGGACAACTGGCTCCAGTTGCAACACAACCTAAACACACTCCCCCTACAAACAGAGAAGAACATCAGGGGTGTGGGATGGGCACCATCATGTCAAGTAGGATAGAACTCAAGATGAGCTAGCAAACAAGCAACCGTGACCATAAGCATATGTTGATTTTAATGGAAGGATAAGCAAAACATTAGATAAGGAACAAGCAACCAGTGTCATACATGTATATGATATATCTCTCAAATCTTTGGTATTCTATATACGACTAGTACCTCTGAAATTTACATGTTTGAAGAGCACTAGTACCTCTGAAATTTACATGTTTGAAGAGCGCTAACGACGGAGCCTGCCTAGAATTAAACACACATTATATTACATTCTCCATGGTAACTAATATCGGATGACAATGAGATCATAAATAGATCGAAATACATATGTATGGATTGACTAGTTGGGTTAAAACATCCAAGTACCAATAACAATAGTATCTATTGGCTAGCCAGAAAAACAATTCCATAGCCTGTGACA
This sequence comes from Hsuehochloa calcarea, assembly GCA_036346395.1. Taxonomy (NCBI): domain Eukaryota; kingdom Viridiplantae; phylum Streptophyta; class Magnoliopsida; order Poales; family Poaceae; genus Hsuehochloa; species Hsuehochloa calcarea. The sequence goes on along the minus strand of CM070599.1, from coordinate 30,808,815 downwards.
ATCTATCTACTTATAATCGAAAGGACATAGTCGGCGAGAAGAACACGGGGGAAAGGAAAGGAAAAGAAAAGAAAAAGGACGGTGTCCTTTATCTATGAATACAGGGTTCAGAGCCCCATACCATCCCAAAACAAGAACCTTAAATACTCCAAAAACAGAAATCCTCTGCTCCATCCTAAACCTTAACCCCCCAAATCTTGTAATCCTCCTCATAACAAACTAGAACATCAGGGCACAGAACAGATCTGATTGTTTTTTTTCTAGAAAAAAAAATCCACCTAACAGGAGATGGCACGCAGAAATTCCCCAACCAAGACAACAAAAGAGGTAACCTAGAAGACGACTTGGTACCAACAAACTCATTCCGGAACCCTCATAGCCATAACAACATGCAAAGGGAAAGGAAGAAAGAAAAGAGAAGGACAACAGGCATACAAATCCTGGCAAGAGGAAGGAACTGAGACGGGAGTGACCGTCACCTGGCACGCGAACGGAAGGGGGGGGGGCTTGCTGCGGCCTCAGCGGCGGAGAGGAAGAGAGCGAGGAGGCGGAAATCGCTGTGGGAGATAAGGAAATGGAGAGTATTTTACCCTTTTGGTGGCCTCGTGTGTCGCGGACTGCCGCTGTATATGGAATGGAGGTGTGGGAAAATTGGTAGGGTTCCTCCCTTCGCCTCGTGCGGGTGGGACGAGGGGCAGCCGGGCAGGTAGATGACGGCGGGATTACCTGGCAAATCTGGCTCAGCTCGGCGGCTGGCTGGGCGCGGCTGGGCTGGGCTGGCCAAGCGGCAACCAGCTGTTATTCTTTTTCTTTCTTTTCGTATGTGCTATGTAGTATTCTCGTTTCGTATTTGACTTGGCCTCCCTCATGCGGTAACAAGATCGCCCGTAACCTGCAGTCTGCTGATGAACTCTTACATAATTATTACTTTGCTATATTTATTCATAGCCTATCATATCCACATATTTAAAAAATACTAAATCTAATAAATAAAAAATGATTATACATGTCCCTATTAAATGACAGCCACCTAAACTCTCTCAAAGCATTTAAGTATGAGTAAAGGAAAAAAAATAACAATTACACTATACATTTTCTTAATGGACAGATATATTGAAATGGATACTCACGAGGATATGAACAATTATAGCGAAACGGAGGGAGTATATAGGAGGCTGCAGGCTAGGTTTGTAGAAATGCTAGTTTTGTTATTCATTTATGTGTAAAACAAGTATATGTAAGTAGGCAACCGTGCATGTCACTTAACTTTTAATTACGATTAATAAAAAGATGATACAGTAATACTAAAACGACTCTCTTTTTCCCTAAACATGATGTGTTACTAATAAAATCACACTTTTTCCCCCCGAAACTTAAATAAAATAGCGAAAAAGAAATGGTCAAACCTACATAAGGGCGGATCTAGGCCTAGGACGTCAGTTCAAAAGACCAATAAAACCTGATTGCGAAATTTCAGAATAATGTCACGTATATTTATAAGTGCCGCCCACGACGCTCTAGCCCAGCCCTGGACATGGGGGGGATGTTGCTTCCTTCTAGCTCCGTCCTGGACCTACATCTAAAAAATCTCTTTCCCAACTTGCAGTCTCCTTGGATTATTACCTGCCTCTGCGCTCGATCGAAATCGAAATCGAAATCGCAATACGACAAACTGCCAAGAGCAGATCTGAGACCCCAATCCTCCCATCGCTTTCACCGAAAAGTAGACGCCACTCTCGGCGGGCAGAGCAGAGCCAGAGGTCCCCTTGCAGCGACGTGGCCGAGCCAAGCTCACGGCTCACAGAGCTTTACGTGCACAAGTTGTGCGTTCCACGGGCCCCCCCCCCCCCTGTCACGTTGGATTGCTGCGGCCTCGCAACAGCTCGTGGAGCCCAGAGCCGCGCGGACGTTGTTATGAACGAGCGGGCCACGCCACGGTCGCCATTATTGAATCGACGCAGAACGTTACTCCACGGAAATTAATAAGAGCCGTGCCTGCTTCTGTAGCTCTTCTGTACGTCCTTCGTTCACGGGCATTTTGGCTGAGCCGCTCACGGCCAGCCGAGAGCCCCTTCCCGGCTCGGCTGTGCGCGCGCTCGGCGCGACTCGCTCGCTGCCCACCGTTCGCTCCGCGAACCGCACCCGATACGCCGTGATATCCACTTGTCGAGATCCCACAGGCCGCCTCCTGTTCTTCTAGTGGCGTTCACGCGCCCCGAGACGCCTCCCTGGGAAGAAGAACCCCTGCTCCCGCACGATGCCCGCCTCCAGAAACCGCCAGGTAGGCCCCGAAAATCACAGCCACCCACCGGTCAGCCGCTTCCACCGTATATCATGGGTCGGATGGTTGGTAGCTTTTCTTCCAGGCCCACGTTCGCGTCAGCTCACAGCGCCCGGCCTCTGGAGGGCCGCCACGCCGCGTGCTGCCATTCGCCCGCAGGTGGGTGGGCCTTGCCGTCATGCGCGCGTGTGTTGGGCTGGGAAGGCTTACCACGTAGGAGGAAAGGGTGGTTGGTGGTCGCGCGGCAGGTGACGTCAGCGGCCGCCGCCGGCGTGTGGTGTGGGTGCTGCAAACTGGGGTTGTTCGCTTGGCTGAGGGGGCCACCGCAAGAGCGCCAGAAATTTTGGAGCTACTGACCGAAGGTGATTAAGACGTTAATGATTTTCCAATGGCGAGTCGCGAGGTTAGCAAGTTTGGCTTCGTGCTCCTCCTCTCCTGGCCACTCAAATCGAGGCGAGTGGCTTTCGTTGGAATGGAAGTGCGAAAACAATGACTCGTTAGGCCCGTGGTATAATAGTAAGGGTGCGTTTGGTTGGTGGGATGCATATAGGATGGGATCGACCTATATGAGATGATATAAGTATGGTGTTTGGTTGGTGGGATATGATGATACATGATTTTGTTTGGTTGGTGGAATAGTATGGTCCTGAATAGTTCAAGATGATGTTTGGTTAGTGGGATAGAATGGTTTGTATGATATTTTTTGCATTAAAATATGTCAAGAGTGGTTTTATTTTGTTAATTAAATGACAAGGAACACAACGGTTCAATCGGATCGCAAATTGGATACTCAATTTAGGAAATATAATCATTAAAGCTCGTAAATCAAGTCGCCACGTCACCAAGCGCCTTGGAATTCGAGTGAACGGTGTAGTTCGAATTTTTTTCTCCGAATAGGATGATACAGCATAAACATGGAATATTTCTTTTTCTTAAATTATCTCATCCCGAATGGTTTGGTTCTATTCAACCAACCAAACACCTGAACAAACTCATTTCTCGTACCGAATGGTTCAGGATCACTCCATTCAACGAACCAAACACACCCTAAATCTTGATATGTAGCACGTGAGATGATATGGAGGAGAAAGAGAGGTTATAAAGAAATACAACATCTCTCATGCAATAATCGACTGTAACATAAGAAACAATATACATTATATATGGAGGAACTGCCTATAGAGATATATAAAAATATAACTCATCGTAGAATCTGCCTTTAGTGTCGTCTATAGATTACATAGAGTGATACTGTAGACAACAGTTACATGTGACATTGTATATTCCTTTAGCCCTGATGATACTGCATGTTTTTGCATCTCCCATATGATTTGGGCCAGCTGAATGTAACATAATACTCTCCTAAACATACTCACCAACCTTGTTAGTGCCACTAATTTATAGGACATTGTTGGCTAAGTTGTCTGTTTCAGGGAAACGATCATTCCAGTCTTCTAAGGCCACAAGAAAGGAAATATTAAGATTCGAAAAGATAGAAAGTGTTGCTAGCTTAATTTGATGTTTTTGTCAATGTCGTAATTCCCACCAAACACCGCCACTTCAAGCTAGCAACTCGCAAATAGTTTAGGGCAAGAACCTTCGGGATCCACACGTGCGATCGCGCTTCCTGAAACGTTCAGATCACACAATTTTTAAGCAGTCGATATATTCACCAAGCCAATCGTTTGGGTGATGGTTACTGTGGTAGCCTTATTCTGCAGCAAATTGGCCGGGATCACCAGTCCGAGCAGCCAATAGCATTGGGTCAAAACTAGTTTAACGAAGATCCCATAGATTTGACATTCATACCTACCGTGGGCTCAAATCCCGGCTCCTTTGTTCGTATGCACGCAATATTTTAATTTTAGATTTTATTATAAGATAAATATCACAAATAATTAGAGATATAAAAAACAATATTAACAACAGACAAATATTGTACTTCGAAATATAATCAGAGCATAATGTAATTAAGCCGATCGGTCACACGAATGACTTGTTGTTGGGCTTGATGAAGAAAAGTAAGCAGCGCAGACTCGATGCAGTGCAGAGCGTAGATGGAGTAGCGAAGCGAGCGGTTGTGCAGATGTGCTGTCTAGAAACCTTATTATCACACCGTGTAAGTACTCTCTGTGGTAACGGCTCGGAGATAGACGCTCTTCCTCCTCCCCAGTACAGGCCGAGAAGAAAAGGCCGACGAAGTTTGACCGCTCAATACTCAGCACAATTCACCAGAGGAAAAAGACAATGTCAGAAGCAACGGATGAATTTGGTGTTTTGAACCTAGACGTCTCCTGGTTCTTTTAAGGACGCACGTCATTTACTCTCCAGTAATTATCGTCGTTAACAAGAATTAAATTGAATTAATCTAGGCATTTGGAATCGCATTCAAACAGAATTAATAAAGATAATGGCACGATTTAGCAAAATAAAACTTGGATTTTATGTGTCATGAACTACTCTACGGCACAACAAAATCACAAGTCACACGAATTTAACATAAAAATCCACGAATACGCATGCACATGAGTTTATCCAACTTCTCATGCCACCACCTATCATGTATCACATGTTTATATGGTGGTAAGGACTCCACCTTTATATATTGGTGTTCTCCTACTTGTATAATCAATGTGAGATTAAATTATGCTATACTCTAAAATTTGAGAATGAATGGGCCTTCGGAGGATGGTTTAGAGAATGGGTCCAATTCTAACACCCTACATCCAAATTATTGGTGCAACTTGCCATTGGTTGTTAAAGTGGTCACCTCGAAAAGGTCCCTGTGAGTTTCAGGTAACGACAAAAATGGCATCCGCGTTCATCACAGATTACGCAATGCGCGTTCACAAACCAATTTTATTCGAAGGATTGTACGGAGTTTTCAATTAGTGCTACTGCTTACTTTGAATGAGTTCCGGGTGGCGGAGCGCCAAGATACCGCTGCTAAGAAAACCTTTATGCGCGTATTAAAACGTATAAAATTCATAAGAATTTTGTAGTTTTTTTAAAAAAAACTAGTATAATCTCAATATGAATACTTTGGAATTCTCAGCGTTCCAAGCAGGCCTATAACCTGAATCCAGAGTAGGCCATAGCTGGGCTAAGAATAGGGAACCGGGCCGACCTTGACTGGACGCTGTGCCCAATAGCTTGGCGTTTGCTCCAGAAAATAACCAAGGAACTTCACATACCAACAGTCTCGACAATCTCAGGTATAATCCAGTCCCTTGATCTGCACTGCACGCATAACCTTTGTTTGTACCCACCTATCTGATTCTCGTGCTAGTCTGGTACAACAATGTTTGTTCACTTGATCTACACCCCTTAAAAATGTTTGCAGAAACTGTAGCTGACACAATTCAAGCAATGTCTAGTGCTCTACAAACTACAGGCATGATTCAAACGGGATCTAAATCGAAGGCATAGATAATTTAATCTGTCAAGACGTAAAAAATGTCGATGCATCTGATACAATATATATGCTCGAATTATTTTAGAGGCTCTCCGCTCTCGCAATTTAATATATCGCCAAATGCATCGGCCAAATAGTGGAGTGTGGGGCTGTAGGGCAAAAAAAAGGTGCTTGCCACGTGAACAACTCAGTAAACTTTGACCCTAGGCTGGCAAAGTGGCAAGCATCTTTCTCGTTACTCGTTTTCAATTATACAGGCAACTTCCTTTTTCACTGCCAAGTGCCAACTCTACAAAGCACTGAAGTGTCCTGTCAAGCCATTGCAGAGCACTACTGCTTCATTTTCTTCCCTTGAAAATTTTGATCAGATAATGCAGCTATTTAGCTCTTTTCAGAGAACCATCCGCAATCAGTTGTCTATCTGCACCTCACAAAGTATTTTAGGAGCTCTACTTATACATAAAGAAGGAAGAGCTGACGAAACTTTTTTTGTGTGAGAGGTGTATGTATACCATAGCCATCACTTTGGGTAAGAATGGAAACAAATTTCGAGATGGGAGATATTTCATAACACAATTGATAGTGGCCATTTACATATAGGTCTAGATGGACAATTTTAAAGAATAAATTACCTATCCTGCGGCCTGATCAACACCGAAGATATTTTTGGTGCAGCGCGGCATGTCAGCCATGCACACCCTTGACCCTTCCGCTCCCTCTCCCTCTCCCTTGTTTGTTTTCCTTGGTGGAAAAGGCACGCAGCTTTTAGAATCCAAGTGCAGTGATGCTATCTCGAGCCTAGATACACTGCTGGCTTTGTGTGCCCACAGCCAAAGGATTGGTACATTTCTGGAGAATGAACGACATGTCTACATCCACTACCAGAGTACTTACAACTCTAGTCGTGCTGGAGGCTTGCAAGTTGCCATACAAACCATCACATCGACGTGCCATTTTGGAAGCACACACGAGACCTCCCAGCACCATTGTCATTTTCGCAGGGTGCACGGCATCGTTGAATCTTCCAGTATCTTGTTAATTTCCTACACTTTTGGCCTCATACTTGCCAACTTTTTTTAATAAATAAATAAATAAAATCCCGCCGGTGACACCAAATACCACATAGCACTTTATCAGTTTCTCTTCCTACTTTATTCTCCCTTTTCTTTTGGTCTTCGTCGGATCTCACATTTTTTTACACCACTCTAGAATCGAAAGTGTGTGACTGTGTTGAGTATGCTACTGCCGAATGGTAAAAGGGGAAGCTAGCCCTCATGAGTCATGACTAGGCATGGAAGCGTCCTCAAATTATTGTTTGCTGGACCGGGTCGGACGCTTGGTTTTAAATAACACTGCTTAGCATTGATTATTGTTTGCTGGACCGGGTCGAACGCTTGGTTTTAAATAACATTGCTTAGCATTGAAAATACGGAACTAACTCCTTTCTAAGCGAAAGGATAAAAATATCACCACAGACGTGCTGACAGACGGCGCCTGCTTGCCACCAGCTTTGGGACCGTTCACACTATTTGGTACTGTTCACTTCTGTTTTGCACTGTTTGCACGGCTGTTTTTTGTGCGTGTGTTTTGGTTGCCACGCAGTGGGAGCGCGACAGGGGCACGTGTCGTCTGTCGACACGTTCGTGGTGCTATTTTTGTATTTCTCTCTCCAAATAGGACTGGAATTACTATTTCAATACCAAAACAGTGCCAAACCACCTTAAAATTTCCGTGCCAGTGAAACACAAAAATGATTTGCCAATTTTCATTTCCTTTTTCCCAAATGGCATATTGCAGTCAAGTCTCCCCCCACACCTAGAGAGTTTTTTTTTCCGTAAATGGCACTTTTGCACATGTTTTTGACGAAGTAGCCCCTCTCGCGCTGTATTGCCAAAAATGGCAGCTCAGGCCACACATCCATAGCCTGGACAAGCGGTGTGCCGACATGTATTGTCTACACACGGCCACTGCCCAGACCGCACGCGTGTCACCCAGAGAACTGCGCCCAGCTCCTCCTCCTCCTCCCCCCTCGCCCGGACAAGCCGCCACCGCATGCCCCCTGCCCGAACAAGCCGCACACCAGACGCCCGAACAAGCCTCCTTTGCACAAGTGTCGCCCGGTCTCTGCTAGCCCCCCTAGCCCAGAGTGCCGCAGCTCGACAGTGCCTCTGGATTTCCTGCCACTAGCACGTTGCGATGTCTACTGGAATTGCCTTCACGCGACTATAAATACTGGAGTCGCTCTCGCTCTCGGTCATTCTCAAGTGTGTTTTCGTTCTCGCTCTCGTGCTCGTCGCTGAGAATACAGAGAACAGAATAATTTTTTTTGGAGACTAAAGTTTGGAGCAGTTCTTAGGACCATAACATAATTGAACGGTCCTCCTGAAGGGCACGTAATTTTTTGTCCACTACATTTATCGTTATTACTGTTGTTGTGGTTAATTAGTCTTATTCAGCTAGTACTAATTAGTGCAGCTTGTAGTTGTAATTAAATAACTATTAATAATTTAGTCGTAGTTATTATTGTTTATTATTAAGAGATAATGAATTAGTCGCAACTAATGTATCGGTAATAAATTAGGCTTTATTATTTGAGTATGAATTAGTTAGTGCTGAAAAATTTGTTGTAATTAATCAGTCAGAATTAGTTTAGTGATAATTAGTCAGGTGTAGTTATTTTAGTGGAAATTAATTAGTCGTAATTAATTTGTTGGTAATTAACCAGTTGTAATTATTTTAGTGTTAATTAGTTAGGCATAATTAATTTAGTGGAAATTAAATATTTGTAATTAATTTAGTGGTAATGAATTAGTCATAATTAGGATAGTGCTAATTAGTTAGGCATAATAAATTTAGTAGAAATTAAATAGCCGTAATGAATCAGTGGTAATTAATAAATCATATTTGTTTGAGTCGTAGTTTATTAGTGATAATTACACTAGTAATAAATTACTCGTAAGTATTTTTTTCACAAGTAATCAATTTATTGCTAATTAATTCATTATTCATATTTTATTACTCTTATTTTATTGATTACTTGCATGTAATATGTCGTAATTATTTGTGCCATGGGTAATTACTAACGAATAAATTACTTGTAATTAATTAGTATGAATTAGTTCAGTCATATTAAATTTGTGCTAACTACATACCATGTTTGTTATATCGCGTATCGCAGATTGGGTTATTGTGGCTTTAGGTAATTTCGAATATGCAAGACTTGGTAGTATTTTATGGCGACGGTCCCGTACAGACCAGACCCGATGGGTTGGACCTATCAAGATACCAGTACAAGGTGGTCCGGGCATAGAGGCTTGATGCGATGAATATTCACGAGCTTAGGAGTTGCATTCGGAGTGAGTTCGATACGGAGCCAATGACGAAGAAACTTATCAATGAGGGGATCACATGCACGAACAGGGAAGGGTAAAGCGTATGGGAGCTGGTCAAGGCGAATGGAAGCGTAGCATGGGGCTAGTACAAGAAAATTGCTTCCTAGGGCGAGGTGGTGATATACGGGAAGCCGGTGGTGTGTGTGAATTCCGTATGCAGGGCGTCGAAAAATCTTGATGATGCAGTGTCAAACCCGGAGCGAAGGATCCCAGATTCTATGTGTATTCCACACTAGTCCTATAATCAGTAGCTAGTGTACACAGTCAAACAAAAGCTCATAGTATAGCCATAATACGCGATTCATTCATACTAACTCAAGTTCGTTACAAAAGGACATAATACCACAAGCAAAATACAGCGGAAGCAAGTAATAAGGCAGACCACACGATTCACCCCAGACAATCGTCTGGGGGCGTAGCCTAGTCATCCAAGTTTTTGTCCTCGTAGTATGCCTCATCTGAACAACACTTTTGTTAAGCAAGGTGAGTACAAATGAATGTACTCCGCAAGTTACACCCAATAACAAACTATAATGTATGAGGGTATAACAAAGGATGGCTTGTAGGGTTGATTTTGCATAAAGAAAGGTTTTCTTTAAATATTTATACTAAGTTCCAAAGCAGTTATTATCTAACTAAAATTCATTTAGCAAATTCTCAAGTTTTATAGTTGGATAATCCTCCATACATTTCTGGTGAAGGATACCTTCCTATCACATGACAAACCGTCTGATTTCCCAATTGATAAATTATCCAAAATCATTTGATAAAATCTTTTAAAAACAAAACCAAAGTCTAACTTTGAGTGGCTTTGCTCAGCTTGTCCATGACCGTGGACATGACTATTCAAATAGTTTTACACTCTACAAAAGGTTGTTCAACTTTAGCCACAAGAGATAGTTTACTTAAAATGTCGGTTAAGACACGCTTCCGAAAGTGTGCAACTAAGAAAATATCATGAGGCCTTTACAATGCATCATCCCAATGTAGTCACACCCACTAAGGTTTTGCTTCCTTTGGACACACCGCCGGAAGCCTCCTCTTGCGCCAGGTGGGAATAATTAAAAATAGGCCACTCGGACACCCACACAACCAGATGTCACAACCACGATAGAATGTTATAAATTATTTAACCTAGGCCTGCCCATTCAGGACACGTGTTAGTACGATAGGGATTTGTAAGATGCGGCTCGAAGACCAGTTCTTAATTAACTTGGGCGACCTCTAAAATAACTCCTGGGCCTCAACCATTCCCGAATTGAGGTTGTGCATAAATCTGCACCCACCAACTATCCATTTCGCCCAAGTACAAACCAGTTTTTTCTTTTATTTCAGTTTTCAAAGCATTTGTAAATTTCCATGACAAACCAATGCCATGGATACATTTTTAAACAACATTCGATCTTTGGTTGTAAATTCTCAAATCAGATATTTCAGGTCTAAGCATCGCTAAGCATAATTTTTTCTAAAATATTCTAGTTTAGACTATCACATCAGCTAGATTTTCATCTGAGGTGACAAGGTATGTTTGAATCAATGTCATAATTGGTGGTACAAAGGATCTAGGCATAACTATAACTTAAAACATGAATTCAAATAACTGAATATAAATAAGCATGCAGTAATAGTTTTGTCGACGATCAAATCGTCGATCTTATGAAAATATATAGAAATAGAGGAAAATGATGCGTATCTCCTGGAAGGGAATGGGGTCGCTCTTTATTACTATGAACTATTTGTTTACAAGGAATACCTAGGATCATGCAAATGACTAATCCTAGTTACACCGAGTATGATGTTGGCTATGCTATTGAAAATAGATCAAAAGTATGAATCTAATACCAATAGTCTCTTGTCTTTCTCCGCTATCTATCTTGCTCTTTTTCCCCCTCCTCCTTCTCCTTCCATGCTTCATCTTTAAATAGCTTTCGAAGAAGTGATAGTTGTTTTTTGGAGAAGACGTCTGTGTGAAGCGTTGCGTCTAGTCGGAGGGAAGTGTCAGTTGATTAAGTATCAACTGCTGTGCGGTTAAATGTCGCCGGTTAAATGTCGGTGAGACATTCGACCATTAGTCAGTGTCTTAGGATTATGTAACGTCGCGTGGTATGGAGTATACAACACGTGTACCATTCATCACACGGTAATGGATATACCTGGATTTGATTCCAGATATCAGTTCATAGCTTTACGAGCAGTTAACTGATCGACGACTAAGTACGGGACCTTGTCCGACGAGGGTATTATGTAACCTCTGGAATCCTTACGACCAGTGAGGTTGTTAGCCTTAGGGGTTTTGATCACAAAGACGTATGGTCTTTTCTTATGTATTAAAGTAATACATAGAGGTTTTAATCATCGTCAAGTTTAAAACATAATTTACATAATTTAAAATCTTGGGCTCAAATATAATCAAAGGATGTAACTTGCTTTGCTCAAATTCTTGAGGATCTAACTCTTCAAATACTAACTACACAATTAAAAAGAAAGTATGTACGAGAAAAAATTACATGTTAATATAGTTGCTAATGATGGTTGTAAACAACGTTTAATCGTCTGCGAAAATGAAATCGACAGAACGAGCGAGAATGAGAAAGCGAGCGAGCGAGGATGAGAGTTTGTGAACCTCTCGCCGTCGCCTCGGAATTTATAGCCGCGACGGGAGGAATCAGATTCCATCCCGCGAGCGAGGCGTACATGCATGCATCTGCATACAAAGACATGGATACGACGGGGAATAAAGTGTGAAAGTGATGGATAACGATGGGAAAGTTATGGATGATCATAGGGAATCCGAAGTAGGGAGGATTGGGTAGCACGCATGGGTGAGGTCCGAGTGAGGAGGGACCGACAGAGCCGGCCGACCGGGAGACACATGGCTAGTCGGTGTGGATATGCCTTTGTTGTTCGAGCGGTGGAAATGAGGTCGAGACATGTGTAGGATAAAGAAGTAACTGGGTGAGGGGTGCAAGAATTTTAACGTGTCTACGTGTAACATACATACAAATCTCTCAGAGTTAGGGGCAACTGGAATTATACTTATGACGATGTGAGACTAGTTTGAGCTATCACATTTATAAATTTCACGTGACGATAGTTCGCAGCGTTGCCATTTAGGCCGAAACGTTGCACCTAGAAGGCTAGAAGCGGTAGACCGTGGACGTAGACAGGGTCAGTCCACCGTTTTGACGGGAATCCGACTTGGCTCCTCGCGGGCCCCATGCGCGTAGAGTCCAACGGAGCATCACGTGCCTCCCCCCGAGTAGCAAACACCGTATTAACCCTTGCGTGACGATCTTTTACTGGCTGGGACCCTGACAAGGCCGAGGATGAGGTGGACCCGTATGGCCGTATGCAGAGGTGGTACGGCTTAGTGGCGCACCGGATATCGTTCACGTCTTCACGACGGGAGTTTTGACTGCGCCCTCTAGTTGGCACCCTGCCAGGTGGGCCCGGGGGACATTGAGGGAAGGTGGTACGTGAACCTGCCGTACTGCTCCGAACCGTTTTGAGACCGTATTTGCCTTTTTTTTTTTCTTCCCCGATACCACAGGCGTAATTAGGGTCGAAAAAATAGCTCGATACTTACGAACCGGCTTAGCTCGTAGTGAGCTCGAGATGGTTCAGTTCAGACTCGTGAATTTTCAAATTGAATCGAATCAAATCTTATGTCCAGTTCGCAAAAAAATGAGTCGAGCTTGAGTCGTTCGCGAATGACCCGTGAGTTTAGCTCGTGCACGAAGGCCCAGTTGGCCAGCCCTAGCCCAGGCCACCACCTAACCCTAACCCTACACTCCCTCTCGTCCTGATCCCCTCCTCCCGATCTCGAATTCCCTATCCCATTCCTCTTCAGTCTTGTCCACCGTGACGCTCGCCCCATCCACCGCGCCGCCCAGTCCGTGCCCCGTCCTCGCGTCACGCCGCCACGCAAAGACGGGGTGACGTTGCCACGACAGCTTGCGCTCACCGAATCACATCTCATCTCCACCCTCTCCTCCCGCAGCGCGCGGACCCTCTCCTGAGACTACATCGCCACTACGCCTTCTCCTCGGCCGTCGGGTGCAACCTCTCTTGCGCTACCGCCACCGTGCGCCTCCTTGCCGCTGCGGCGGAGGTATTGTGCCTGCAGTACGCCGCCTATGGCGCCCAGTGGTTGTGTCGCAATTATAGGGACATCCGCCGCCGTCGCATAGCTCCTCAATGGCCTTCTCGTTGCCTTCTCCGAGCAGGTATACGACTTACTCATGATATCCAAATTGCAGCAATGCGAGGTCGATTAAGATTTGTGTTGGGGTTTAGGGGCTGTTAAGAGAGGTGGTGATGGATGTGAAGTGGGAGGTGGATGAAGGGGAGTTGCTGAGGGATTGCCTAACCTTGAAGAAAGGAAACCATAGGATGACCTGTTTTAGCCATTATTTGGTTCAATGTCATGGTAGTGTTTATGTGATTTACCATGTCTTAGCATTTAAAGGGCAAAAGTATAGGAGTAACTCAACACGCACAAGCCTTTTATTTTGGTTTGTGCTTGATTGCACTTTTCTGTAGAAAATCTGCCCTATGGTTGCACGTGTAAGTATGCTCTAATAACACTTTGGAAGCTAAAAGTGTAGAATCACTGCCTGCAATGGTATATGGTAAATAACAAAAATCCAATAGGACTATGGTCATTCGATTAGGGTTCAAGATCGTGCTGGTAACTGACATTTGAGTCTTTAAGTTAAATTTAGGATATCTATTGAAAGATATGAAGTGCATATATATCCTGTATGAAGGAAAACAATGCACCACACTGCTTTTATGTTGTATTTGTTGAGTATATAAGCATTTTTCGAATTATTTTAATCCAGAAATATAATAGATGAAACATATGCATAAAGCAGATCACAAAGAACACTATAGGAATGCCAGATTCAGATTCTAGAAGAACACAAGCTAGCAATTCTATCTCAGTGTTCAAGACAACAATTAACATTAAAACAAAACAATTAACAAGAAAGATATAGGCATACCCAGATTCAGATGAAGATGCAGTAGTGTTCTTGGTGATTGCGTCGTTCGTCATGACGTAGTGGTAGTGGTTGATGTAGAATGTAGCAGAGCGTTGATGATGTAGACGTAGCAGCGAGCAGTCACGCGAACGCTCCCCAAAAACCTTATTCGTCCTCGCTCGTGCAAGCCTTCGAGGATGAGGGTTCGAGGTTGCTTCCCGGCGCGACCGCACACGCTCTCACCGGATGGAGAGTGCCGAGACAACAACAAAGAGACGTGGAATCAGATTGTGGAAAAATCAACCAACCAAAGAAGCAGAACTGCACTGTTCCTTTTATAGCCAAAACTCGGAGTCCAAAGGCCAACAGTTACCAGAAACTAAAAGCCAACAGTTGCCAGAAACCAAAAGACAATGTCAGAGCGTTTCGATTTTCGAATAGATAAAGAAAATCGCGCCCGCACCTGACGCGCCTGTGTGCACACGCACGGCACGGCACGGCGAGGCGAGGCGAGCGAGCGCGCATGTGTTGTCTCTTGGCTCTCTCCAATTCCATAAGAAGAGGTCTCACGTTCCACCTTATAAACAGGTGAAACTCCCCTTCAATTGTCCATATGGGACTAAACAATTTAGCACAAACATATAGGCTTTTGAGATTTACCAGGAATTAAGTTGAATATTATAATATGGGCTTAGCCCATTTAATTCCAACAGTATTGCCACGTAATTTAGACTAGCTAGTACATTCACATGCAAGTGAGCAAATCTGTTTGACTGTTTCATTGGTGCCATTTGGGCTCATTGTCGGTTGTGTATTGTAGGCTCATTGGATGCTTTGGATGACAAGATGACGCCATGACATGTTCACAACATGAGCTTTTGTTTGGTGGCCTTTGCATAATACGAGACCTTCCAAAGTCCAAACTATGAAGTTTATTTATGAATTATAAGTTATAATTAGAGATTATGCATGGATTGTTAAACATGAACATTTAAAATATTTTAGTCATACGGTTTGGAGTTTAGACTGTTATTTTGGACTCTTATATATTAAGTGTTTAGTATGGATTGTTAAATACGATGAGCACATACCTCTGTTCTAGTGCTAATCTTTCACCTTTGTTTATCGATTAAATGGTTTATGCTGAATGAGTAAATGCAATTGAATCAACTGCTGTAAACTTGTGATTTTGTATTTTCTTTTTGACTCAACCATTTTTCTGGCTCTAAGACTCGAACAACAGTTCGTGGCTTTGAGTCTCGAGCCGAGCCGCTTGAACATGTTGGCTCCTGGCTCGCGAGGGCTCGCAAGCCGACTTGAGCTTGCTTTGTCGGCGAAGAACCGTACGCAAATTGATCGATGGAGCTTGCACTTTGCGGTACATCCGTACACGTTCAGTAGATATGCACGTAAAATGCTTTCAGGTAAAAGTCAAACATAATTCACATAACAAGCCAAACTTATATACGGATACGCAATAGTCTACACACTACACCGTACACAACAATCTATTATGTCTTAAATGCTATTGCATCCGTGGAAATATTAGCCCTTGTGTTCAGGTCCGTCTAAAATGTGTGAATTTCTATTCCTCTGAGAGTTAAATTGTTTATTGTAAAATTCTAGCGATCTAAATAAAACTTTATTGTTTTCTCTGCACTTATCATGTGAACTTTATTCATTATTCAAATCCGGAAACAACTGTTTGTGCATGAGATCGCAGAAAGGACAGATGTACTCGCGAGAAACCGGGGAAACCAGTAGAAACGGAAAATGAAAAGGAGCAGCAGCAGAAAGCCTCGAGAATCAGCGAGTGATCTGGGGATGGGCGTACGAGGACCGCGTCCACGAGATCCCCGGCTCCTTCACGCCCACGTCAGCGGGCTCCCATCCTTCCTGCTGCGCCTCGATCTCCCACTAACCCCATCACCCGCGCGGAAACGAAGCCCACAGCGCACAACTGAATTTGCTTCGCCGACATGTGGGCCCCTAACGCGTTGCCCCCACCTGGCGGTAAAAGTCGAGAGGACAGCACGCGGTAACTTGGCTCTTCTTCCCCAAGCAGGTCGTCTGCTTTACCAATGGAACAATTTAGGTTGGAACACACACAGAGGCTAGTGCACATTTAAAAGATCGAGCTGAGAACCATTAGTAAAAAGGGTAAAAAACTCGTTTCTATCGGAGAAGAGGAGGAGGCCAAGCTGTCGAGGCGGCGGCGTGGGCGGCGCGACGCGGGAGCTGATCGGGCCTCGCCGTAGTAAGCTCAGAGGACGCTGGAGGCGCCCGTATGCGGTTGTGAGGCGGGCCAACTGGGCAGCTGCGGCGGGATGGCGGCATCGGCGGAGGTGTTGCGGTTGCGGAGGTGGTGGTGTGCGGTGGCGGTCTTGTCGGTGGTGGTGGTGGGCGTGAGCCGGGTCGCCGCCAACACAGAGGGTTAGCCACTTCACTGAATTCAACTTTTTTTTTGCGGTTTCCCCCCTCCTTTTGGTCTTCCTTTTGGGTTTGATGGATCAATCTGTCTGTGGGTGAGTTGGTGAGTGTCTATTTTTGCGGGAAAGGAGTAAAAATCAGGTACATGTTACTGCAATGTTTAGCAAGTTTCAGTCGATGGGCGTGGACTGCTTGTTGACGGGGATGGAACAGTGGGCCTAGTAACTTTCATTTTCAAGGTTTGGTGGATCATCTAGGTTCTTTGCTTTGTCTCTGATGGTGTGTTGTGAATTTGTTCTCTGTTCGAATATCGTCCAGTCCTATTTCTGGAATTAGTTTGGTCTACTTGCCCGGAAATGGGACTAGTAGTTTCTGGAATGAGTTTGGTATACTTTTTAGCTGTTTTGAATGCACATAATTGGAATAAGTTTCTACATAACTTTTTTTTTGTTTTATTGTTATTCCCGTCTAGGACTTCTGCGCTCGTAAATTTTTATCAAAAAAGAAAGTTTTTTGTTCTCAATTATTAGTAGGTAGAGGTAATTGGGTTTATGCTTAAATTGTTCTCTGAAGGTGTATGCTATGGTTCTTCACTGAGCATATTTTTCTCTAGTTGAGATTTTCCTAAAGAGAGGTTTGGCCTTCCGTTTCATTATGGGGTATATTTTCAGATCATTTCGCTGTGAAAACCAATAGAATCGGTATAGTTTGATTCTCTAAAGGTAGAATTCATGTTCTTTTGACGTAAGAGACAAAAAGGTGATGTTTGTGGGGTTCCTGTTTATAATTGTAATTCCTTGTTTGTTTGTTTGTTTACCAAAGATGTGGGCTGCTGTTACTAATTGCAAATAGTTAACAAACAAAAATGTACTTGCTATTTAAATTTCGAGGTACTATATGGGTCAATGAATTGAAGCTACACATGAAAAGATGAACACACACGTCCATTTCTTAAAATTGAAAAGTACGAACTTAATTAAAATGAGTGAATTGCTTGCTGACAACTTAGCATTCTTTTCCTATTAATATGCTTATAAATAACCTTGTTCTTATAAAAGCTAGTGATATTGAATTGATGGTGGTATTCTAGAAATGGAATGGAATTGTAGGGATGTATATGTTGGTGGTGTCATGATTAACCGATGAGGTCGTAAGAGGTGACAGCGCTCTTCTAAGTTGTAGCTAGTAATTACTACTTAGTTATGTTTAGTGTTTCTTTCTTGTTATTTTTTCCCTTATATAACTATTACTTCAGTCTTGTTGAACACGTCTTGTTGTACTTTACACGTTTATCATTTGCCATGTTTCGGTCTTGTTAATTTGTTAGTCACACATTTCTCTGTACTATAGATATTAATTAATAGGCATATGCTAATTTTATGTACAGCTTTTTGAGAGAAGGGAGGTTGCAGAGACATTATTGAAAGAAATCACATTACTATATTTTCTACTTTTTTTGCTCTGTATTTGTGTGCATAACTTGGTGCAGAAGTAATGGTTAAATTCTACACAAAAGATTATTGGCGAGAAGATTGTGTATTGTCTTAAATGAGTACAATGTTACTGATGGTGATGGTACTTTCAATGGCAGGTGATGCTCTGTACAGTCTGCGTCAAAGCTTGAAAGATGCTAACAATGTGCTACAGAGTTGGGATTCCACTCTGGTTAATCCATGCACATGGTTCCATGTTACTTGTAACAATGACAACAGCGTGATCAGAGTGTAAGTTTTTGAAAGGATCCACTCTCATTTATGCTTGCTAAAAGTTACAAATGTGATCATTTTTTGTTCAAAAAAATAAATGTGATCATTTTGTGTATTGATTATTGACTGTTTCTATTTCTTTTTGCAGTGATCTTGGAAATGCACAACTATCAGGTGCATTGGTGCCCCAACTTGGGCAGTTGAAAAATTTGCAGTATCTGTAAGTGTAAACTTCCAGTCTTTTGATAATTATGTTTATGGTTATACCATGCAGTTTGTGCATCCATGCAAGTTCCCGTATGCTATTGAATAAAAGCTTGGTTTTCTGAACTCTCGGAATGTAAATGTATGACTTGGGTTTGCAGTGAAGATAGTTGTGCTGACACCATAGAAATAGCACGGCCTTTGAAACCACTTCAATTTGTTTTTGATCCGTCCATAAAATCTGTCAGGGTTTTGTTTTTGAGGAACTGTTGCTTATGCTAGGATGTTTGGAGCGGCTACTATGCACGCTTGGTTCTTTTAGAAATTTAGGGTACATGATGTTTGGGAGATTTTTGTTTTACATCCCACAATGTCTAGTTTTCTTATTATTTCCTTCCTTCTATTGTTTGTCGATCATATATGGTACCTTTTCCTAGTTTGGAGCACTCTTTCTTTATGCCTTCAAACTTATGGTGAAATTTTATCATTATGTGTCAGGGAGCTTTACAGCAACAACATAAGTGGGACAATACCTTTTGAACTGGGGAACTTGACTAACTTGGTCAGTTTGGATCTGTACCTGAACAACTTCATTGGTGTTATTCCAGACACCTTGGGGCAACTCTTGAAGCTGCGTTTCCTGTAAGAATACTCCATTTGTATACAAATGGAACTGTCAATTGCGTATATCCTTTCATTTAATTTTTTTCTGACAATATTTCTTTGACAAGATCGCAAAAAAATCGTATAGAATCATGAAACAAATACATCATGGTGTATGCATGGAATTTGTATAAACTTTCTTTCCAGAAGGCAGAAGTCCTCTTGGATTTGCATGTCTTATTAAACAATAAGGTGTTCTTGTAGTTTTCTTCTTTCATATGATCATATCCACTTTGGTCTTCATTACAACGGAGGGCAAATCCACTGTTTAGTTCTTGTGTTGTCGCTTATTGCATTATTTGTAGGCCTGCCTGTTGGAATTATTATAACATAATTCTATCTTTGAATGTCTACTTGGAAGAATAGCCGTCTTAACAACAACAGTCTTTCTGGTGAAATTCCAAAATCCTTGACCAATATCATCACGCTCCAAGTTCTGTAAGTTGCCTGTTCTACTAATTCATATTCTATATCTACTGTAGGATTTGTTGTGTACATGGTAACATATTTTCAGAATCGGATATAATTACAGATGTGTCTGTCTGTCTGATAAATCTTGCAGGGATCTCTCAAACAATAATCTCTCAGGAGAGGTTCCATCAACTGGCTCCTTTTCACTCTTTACCCCTATAAGGTACTCTTATCTTGGATGAAATTTCGGGTTCTAACCGCATCTTGCGAGGATGACAAATGTTACTTTATTGTCACAGTTTTGCTAACAACCAAAATCTTTGTGGCCCGGGTACTGCAAAACCCTGTCCTGGAGCTCCTCCTTTTTCTCCACCGCCTCCATTCAATCCTCCAACACCAACTACATCACAAGGTGATTTGCTGTACTTATATTTCTTTGGCATTTCGGTGATGCCTCTTGATGTGCATAAATTGAAACGCTTAATAGTTCTAGATGGTGGTATTTGACACATGCTTGCTGGATTAATTCATATCCATCAGGTGACTCTAGAACTGGAGCAATTGCTGGAGGTGTTGCTGCTGGTGCTGCATTGCTGTTTGCGGTTCCTGCAATTGGATTTGCATGGTGGCGGCGGCGTAAACCTGAAGAGCATTTCTTTGATGTGCCTGGTCGGTATATAGCATGCTGCCGTTCATGTTATTGATGTTATCCATTCCATTCATCTGTGCTCTCCTTTACATTCAGCTGAGGAGGATCCAGAAGTGCACCTTGGCCAGCTTAAGAGGTTCTCACTGAGGGAGCTTCAAGTTGCTGCTGATAATTTTAGCAATAAGAATATTCTAGGAAGAGGTGGCTTTGGAAAGGTGTACAAGGGGAGACTGGCGGATGGTTCATTGGTAGCAGTGAAAAGATTAAAAGAGGAACGCACGCCTGGCGGTGAGCTCCAGTTCCAAACAGAAGTTGAAATGATTAGCATGGCGGTGCATAGGAACCTGCTTCGGCTCCGTGGATTCTGCATGACGCCTACAGAACGGTTACTAGTCTATCCATACATGGCTAATGGGAGTGTTGCATCACGTTTGCGAGGTACCTTATTCCTCTGTATTTCTTACTTGCAAGATTTCTTCAGCGCTTGGTTGCTAATGAAACAGCAGAACTTTTGTGGCAATTGAAACAGTCAAATTTTTTTACTTCTACTTGTAGTATATATTTAGTTATTTTAGTTTTGAATTATGGTACCTCCTAGTATACATTTAGTTATTTCAGTTTTGATTTATGGTACTTGATTTTGTAGAGCGGCAGCCGAATGAACCGCCTCTTGAGTGGCAAACGAGAACTCGGATTGCACTGGGATCTGCCAGAGGACTCTCCTACTTGCACGACCACTGTGATCCCAAAATCATTCATCGTGATGTCAAAGCCGCAAACATTCTCTTGGACGAAGACTTTGAGGCGGTTGTGGGTGACTTTGGACTGGCCAAACTAATGGATTACAAGGACACTCATGTAACCACAGCCGTTCGTGGGACGATCGGACACATTGCTCCTGAGTACCTGTCCACCGGGAAATCCTCCGAGAAGACTGATGTTTTTGGCTATGGGATCATGCTTCTGGAGCTCATTACTGGACAGAGGGCATTTGATCTCGCTCGTCTCGCAAACGATGATGATGTCATGCTGCTTGACTGGGTAAATACTGCTCCACCTTTGAGCATACACATTAGGAGCAGCAATACAACTCATGATTTTGTTTTACTCGTGCGTGTTAGCTGTCTTTCAGCATACATCCTAGCTGTCTTTCAGTTCTAGTTTAGGTGCCAGAACAAATATTTTCTCGTCATTAGTCTGCTGGTTCAAAGTCCTATTAGCATGACCAGTGACAATGCAAGCTGGCACTTCACCCTCCATGTGTCGTCAATCATGGAGAGCACTACTGCTTGTGTTTGCAGGTGAAAGGCCTTCTGAAAGAGAAGAAGGTGGAGATGCTGGTGGACCCGGACCTGCAGAGTGGCTACGTGGAGCACGAGGTGGAGTCGCTGATCCAGGTGGCGCTCCTCTGCACACAGGGCTCCCCGATGGAACGGCCCAAGATGTCGGACGTGGTGAGGATGCTGGAGGGCGACGGCCTGGCCGAGCGGTGGGAGGAGTGGCAGAAGGTGGAGGTGGTCCGGCAGGAGGCGGAGCTGGCCCCGCGCCACAACGACTGGATCATCGATTCGACCTACAACCTCCGGGCCGTGGAACTGTCCGGTCCAAGGTAGCGAAAAGAATCGTCTTTTGATTGACAAAGCTCCAGCGCCGCGTTGCAGAAGGTTCTTGTTTTGTGTATATGACAGACAGACAGATAGCTCCGGTTAGTGGCAGATTTGAAGGGAAGAAATTGTTTACTTTGGTCTCTTCCCTGTGTTGAGACCTGAATTTGCATGTCTAGACACTTTGTGTATATCGAGTTAGTCCGCTCATACGGTACAACATCGATGAATATTACATACATATATGTATTTAAATAAAAGAGTACTTAATATTACATAAACAGTCCGCTCATAACGGGATGATAGGTCGCCGAGTTCGAAAGAGGATCAACGACACAAGGTAAATCAACCAAAAGCGCTTTCGTCATCTTCCATAGGCAATCGGCTTGGGCTACGATCTAATTCTCGTCGTTGTCTTCATTTCAAAAGCCGGATGTATAGAAATATCTATATACCAGGTCTTCAATCTCGTAATTTGAATCCATATATTTGAGCAACAAACTCGTAATTTGAATCCACATATTTGAACAACAATGAGTACAAACGTAATCAACAAGCCCTTATATCAAATGCAAATATATAGATACTTAGCTTACCAAAGAAGGGTGACGAGGATTAAAACCTCTATTTATTATTTAATAGATAGAGACCATACGTCTTCATGGTCGTAACCCCTAAGGCTAAGGATTCCAGATGTTACATAATACATAACCTGGTCGGAAAAGGTCCCTAACCTAGTCTCCGACCAGTCAAATACTCACAAGGCTTTGAACTGGTATCTGGATCTGAGTCCAGGTATATCCTCTATCGTGTGACGAATGGAGCATGTGCTGTATATTCCATACCACGCGATGCTACATAACTCTAAAACATTGGAATACGGTTAAATGACTCACTGACATATAACCGCACAACAGTTGATACATTGTCAACTGACGCCTCTCTCCGATCAGACGCGTCACTTCTCAACAGGCGTCTCTCCAAGGGATAACTGCCAACGCTTCATCAACTACATAAGGAGGACTGCGGAAGGTGGAGAGGGGAGGACCAAGATAGGATCGATTGGGGGATCACTTTCAGAAGACAACCAGTCGATTAGATTGCAAAGTCATAGTAGGCATTGTGCTCTAGTGTTAGGAGGATTAGCCTTTGGTCTAGAATACAAACACTCCTTGTAATAGCCAGTTCATAGCAATAAAGAGCAGCCTCATTCCTTACCAAGAGATACATACCATTTTTTCTCTATCTTTTATATATTTGTAAGTTCGGTGATTTGATCGTCGACAGCTGGCACCGTCCATGGGGAAGAAGACGCGATTCTCCTGAAGAAGTTCTTCGCTCGTTAAATCCTCGCCCACCCTTCATAATCGTTCATACGACTATGGCAGGAACTTGGGACGAGGAGAACTAGTTCGATTTGGATGACTACTCCAATCTCGACATGGAAGCCTGCATTTAGGCCATGCAAGAGGATTGGGCGTCATCATCTTCCTCATCCGCCGGTTCGCGGGTCGTTGACAACAACGAAGTCGAGCGGATGGATGAGGATGCACCACTGCGACAAGTGGTGCTTCCCGAGGGACAAGACTCTCTGACCAACTCAAGCGTCCAAAAATCCCTCCAAGCCCGGTCCTTCCGACCGGCGAAAAAGGTGATGAATCCGCAGTACAACAATCCAAGAATCCATACATTCTCGACACAATCATGGCTGACAGATACTCACCAACGGCTTCTGGAAATTCCAGGAGCCAACCGACATCTGGTAACGGTGTCGATGAAACTCTCACCGGTTATAGGTGAAAGATCTAGACCCGCCATTATGAGTTAATGGAGTGTTTTGGTGATTAATGACAAATCCAAATATGAGACTAACTCTTTTATCAAGTATTATCTTTGTGTAATCTTATTTGGATAAAGGTGAAACACAACGAGGTATGCAATCGACATCTCAATTTATATAATGTTGCATTTCTCGAATCCAAAATATAGGATTGAACTCAACCTTAAGTCAAACTTGAATATGTGCATATGACCTCATTACACATTTGTGTATGCACACATTTAGGGGGAGTTTTATCCTATACTTTGTGGTTTCATTAGTATTGATCCATATTCCATTTTCCACATATACTAAGGATCTTTACGTTGAAACAAAACCTTTGAGTATACAAAACTTGTGTAGTTCGTATATACTCATGTTATGAGTATATAGAACTTGTGTAGTTCTTGTATACTCATGTTAGAGTATATATAACTTGTGTAGTTTATATACTCAATTGTTCTCTCATTTATCATCATTAAATTTATGAAAATTTAAGTGGTTATCATCAATTACCAAAGAGGGAAAGATTGAGGTATCTTGTCCCACCATTATGAGTTAATGGTATGATGTGGTAATTAATGATGATCACATTGTGGAACTAATATTTTCCATGAGTTGGATATATAGGTTATGTTCCAGGGTGATGAAGACTCGGGATGATCATGAGTTGATCATCAAGTCAAGAGCTTGGTGTATATGATGCATCATGAGTTGATGCTTATCAAGAAGAAATGATCATGAGTTGATCATCAAGACAAGAGAAGACCAATCATCATGTGTTGATGGAGGTCAAGTGAAGGAATGCATCATGCGTTGATGCATGTGAAGAATCGGGATGAAGAAATCATCATGTGTTGATGATGATCAAGACAATATCCCGAAGTGAAGAAATCATCATGAGTTGATGGTTGTCAAAGTCAAGGACCCGGACTTGAAGTGTTGATGTGCGTCATCAAGCTTCAAGAAGATGCAAGGCAAAGGTATGACTAGCTAGGGCTAAGGATGTGTTCCTAGTCTTTTACCGGTCTCGGTGTTTGGTTGAAAGACCGGATTGCTAGTATAGGTTTGCCGTACTATTAAGAGGGATCTTGACTAGTAGTTTGAGTTAGTCATGTGTTGATAGCTCATTATATTTGCTCTAGCTCATCTATGCATGGAGCTATTATTTGCGAATGTGTTTTGCAAATAGCCGATGCTCATGCATTCAACCCTTGTAGCATGTGACTTAAGTTTGCAAATGCGTTTTGCAAATGGTGTAAGTCCATGTACCTTTTTCCTTGTGGTATGATTCCAAAAGTTGGCAAATGTGTTTTGCAACTTGTTGGGAATCTTGCTTGTGACTCTTGTAGGCATGGCTTGTCAATTAGCAAATGTGTTTTGCAATTGAAGTTGTTGAAAAGCCATTTCGACTTGTCAGAACATCGGAAGTTCCGCGTTTAACGGCGGAAGTTCCGCACTTTGACCGTCCGATTTTCCGCGGCTTGATTTTTCCAGAGAGCGGCTGGTTTAGGACTTAGCCGATTCTCCAAGTGCGGAAGTTCCGGAATGTATTTAGCGGAACTTCCGATTTATCGGATGCTCCGAAATCCGGCGGTTGGTTTTTTCCAGAGAAGCACCATTTTGGGGACTTAGCCAAAATTCGAGGTGCGGTAGTTCCGCTATGTGTTGAGCGGAACTTCCGAAGAATCGGAACTTCCGATAGTTAGTTGGCGGTAGTTCCGGACTAAAAATCAAACGGCTAGTTTCTCGTCTGACATAGCCGTTGCGGTGCCTTTTCTCTCTCCTGCGGTAGTTCCGGCCTTTGTACGGCGGAACTTCCGATTGTCCTGATTTTTCAGGGATTTGTCTCCCAACGGCTAGTTTTTGTGTGTGGGCTATATATAGCCACCTTGGCCGGTTGTGGGAGGTTGCTGAAGTTGCTTAGAACTATTGTGAACTCTTTGTGAGCCTCTTGAGCTAAGAGCAAGTCTCTATTCTCTTTTGTGCATGTGTTGCACTTGGTGAGACTAGAGAGCAAACCCTAAGTGCATGTGTTGCCTTAGGTAGTGGATTGTGTATCCACGTGAGCGTTGACACTTGATTAGTTCAAGTGAAAGTTTGGATTTGTTACTCTTGGTGTTTGCCGACACCTAGACGGCGTGGAGGCGTCGTGCTCGGTGACCTTCTCAAGAAGCTTGTGAGAAGGCCCGACGGTTGTGAGTGGTTTGGTGCTCGCCATCTCCGGAGTGGAGGAAGAGCAACCATAGTTGAGCGAGGTGTTGGTTCGGTTTGGAACCGGTCCAAGTGTTGGACTTACCTCGGAGGTGTGTGCTCATTTGAGGAGCCGGTCCAACGCGGGTTGGGCTTACCTCAACGTGGATTAGGGGAGACCGGCAAGTCTCCGAACACCACGGTAAACATAATTGTGTCCATCTTGTTTTTACTTGTGCTTTACTTTGAGCAATTTATATTACATGCTTTAATTGCTTATATATATCATTGTTTGATTGCTCTCTTGTATTGTTGGTGCACTTAGTTGAGCCTAGTTGTTTTAGGTTTTAATTGTGCAAAACCAATTCGTATTAGCTTCCGTGATTTATATATTGGTTTAGCGATAGATTTTAAAACCGCCTATTCACCCCCTCTAGTCGGCCACCTCGATCTTACAAGTGGTATCAGAGCTTGGTCTCTCATTTATTAGACTTAACCGTCTAGAGAGTAAAGGATGGCAACTAGAGATTTAGTGCACCTAGGTGAAGCACCTATATTTGATGGCACAAATTATGCTTATTGGAAAATCCGCATGTCTTGTTATTTTAGGGCCATGAGTCCAAAAATATGGCGGATTGTAGATGTTGGCTTTTCTTCTCCATTGGATCATCTTGCTCCAACAATTGAGGAAGAGAAAAGCTTACATCTCGACGCTCAAGCAATTAACGGTTTATTTAGTGCTTTGAGTGTAGAGATGTTTGATGAAGTGTGCAATCTTGAGAGCGCTCATGCTATGTGGACACATTTTCAAGATAAATATGAAATGTCCACACCTACTAGTGATGATTGCACACAGGAGTGGACATCGGAAGAAGAATGCTCAACTTCTAGCTCCGATAATGATGAGTCCACAACTCCCTCCACATCAACTCAATGCTTCATGGCTAAAGGTAATGATGAGGTAAACGAAAATGAAGAACCTACCTATGATGAGTTGATGGAAATGTTAGATGACTTAAATGAATATCTTGGCAAGGAGAAGTCAAAATTCAAAGTCTTGAAGAAAGAATTTCTTTCTCTCAAGGATTCTTATGAAGAGCTAAAAGAAGCTCATGAGACTCTCCTTCTCAAGGATCTTAATAAGTCCAAGGTGGATATAGGCATTACATGCAAGTTATTAGATGATATGCCATGCATAGTTCCTACATCTTGCATTTCATCTAAAGCTAGCATATCCACCTCTTGTGATGATTTAATTGATATGCCTTGTTGCTCTAAAATGGATACTCCTATTTCCTCGATATCTTGCAAGACTAACATTGTAGAGGAAAACAAAGAGCTCAAGGCCCAAGTCAACAAATTAAAGAATGACTTGGAAAGAGGCCTAAAAGGGAAGGCCACACTTGACGATATATTGAGCAAGCAAAGACGCTTGCAAGATAAGAGTGGAATTGGCTTCACTCCTAAGAAAAAGGAGACAAGCAAGACAAGGCACAATGCAAGACACACGAAGAATATCAAGTGCCATGGATGCAATGGAAAGGGCCACTTCGCCTCCGTGTGCCCAAACAAAGTGAATGACAAGAAATTGTCATCAAAGAAGAGGCAAACCGGCAAGGAGCAAGTAAAGAAGGTAAAAGACGAATACAAACTTCGAACTTGCTACAATTGCCGGGAAAAAGGACATATGAGTAAGGATTGTCCCAAAGGTATCACTCCTAAGCCCATTATTTATAATGATCAATATTTGCTTAGGAAGGATATTAATGGCAATGTGTTTGCTAGAATAGTTAGTTCACATAAAACTAATGCTAGGGCCATTTGGGTGCCCAAATCCATTGTGACTAACATTCGTGGACCCAACCTAGTTTTGGGTACCAAAATGCGTTTAAATGCTTAATAGGTACTTGGAGAGGCATTGGAGACTTGGCTTATTCATATAAAGATGGATGTCATCATATATCAAATTGGAGCCAAGGTTGAGGATAATCGTTTCACATCAAGAACCAATGCCATCTCGGTAACAAGTATTTACATTGAAGTATCTAGCCCCTTTATACCTTGTGTAGGTTGCATTTCATGAAAATCTTATTAAAAGGGGTGTTCTTGCTCTATGTTCTCTATGTTCATTATTCATATCTTGAGCAAGTTGGAATGGCACATTAAGGGGGAGTACTAAATCATAGTCATGTATATCACATCCCTAAATGTGCCCAAATAAATTAAGTGCTAGTATTGCTTTTCAAAAATAAGCCTTTTAGCCAAAAGTCAAAAATTTGATAACTATTAATAATTCTTTGAAAAATTAATTGCAAAATGTATACAAATGTTTTTGAAAGGTTTACCAAAGGTTTTGGCTTTAGAAAAAACCTATTTTAAGTAAAAATGCATTTCTAGCCAAAATCCTACATTATAGTATCTTGTTTTTGACATAAACTAGATTTTTGTGTAAAATCTATTCTAAAAGGAATTTGAAAATCTTGCCAAAAGGAAAATCCTAGAGTTGGTTGTTCTAAATATTTTTGGTATTCAAAGGATTTTCAAAAGACCAACCTAGAAAAGGATATTTGATTTTCAAACTCGTCCAAAATACTACTATGACCTAAGTGGTCACTTTCTAGCACTTAAGTGAGTTTTTCCATATGAACCAAAACTATTCTTATGAAAAGGTTCAAAATGGCATTTATGACTCATACATAAAATTGGATGCTTTAAAATCAACAAAATATTCTCTTTGAGTTGTTTTGATTAATTTCATGAAAATGAGGCTTCATTTGCAAAATCAAAACTAAATTCATAAAAAATTATTTTCTTGGATAGACATTAGTCTTTTTAATGTACAATGATCCTGAATGATATTTATTTGAGTGCAAAACTAGGGATCATTTGCATAAAAATCAAATTCCAAGATCTTTCCTGAAGTGTCAGATAATCTAACTTCCAAGATTCTATGCGCGAACTTCCGCTTTTCCGAACTTCCGCCGTGTATTGCGGAGCTTCTTTCACTCTCTTCCAAGCATCAGAAAATCGAGCTTCCGTACTCAGTAGCGGAACTTCACGGGCCGGAACTTCCGCTTTCAAATGCGGAACTTCCGATTTCCGTGAGTGAGAGCATTTAATTCCTGCGGTTCATCCGTTTCCTTAACCCCTCCAGCCGCAGTCTCTCCTGTCCCGAGCTACTCCTCTCTTCTCCAAATACTCCACCAAACTCTTTGATCCTCTTCGGTTTTTCTTCAAATCTCAACCGACCAATTGCTTCCTGTGGTTCAATCACTCCATTCCTCAAGGTATTTCCAATTCCCTTTGGATCTATGCCTCTCATGAACCCTAGGTTTAAGATTTTGGGGGAAAATGAAATGTGGATGAAATCTGTGGTAGATTCTTGGGCAAACTAGTTTATTCAGTATTGTATGATGTTTATGCATCGATTCCATGGACTCAATCCATCAAAATACTGAAAAATCAAAATTTATCATTACCCTAGAGTCGGCCAGGAAAATCGGAACTTCCGCTGTTAAGAGCGCGGAACTTCCGCTAGCGGTAGTTCCGGCGTTAAACTTGCGGAGCTTCCGATTGTCCTGACAGAACCTGAGAATTTCATCTTCTTTTCATTCAATCTTTGACACTTCATCCATTATTGTTCTTGAAGATGCCAAGGATGAAGATGGCAGTCCCGAAGCACTATTCAGATGCTGGCGCATCTTCGTCAAGAAATGAGGAAGAATCTGAAAACTCAGAAGAAAGTGCATCAGGAGAAGAATCTGAATATGAATCTGATGAGGAGTTAGGTGAACCGGAAGAAATTGAAATTGATCTTAAGGGACTCACAGCAGATGATTATACTATTCTTCGAGATAAAGATCAATATTCACTTCCAGGAAATTGCGACGACCCTCGTTTTCATACCAAGTTTCAAAGACAAGTCTATGATCTCTTTTATGGACCATCCAAACCATTTGCTGATCACAAGTACATCAATTGGTCCTATCTCAACGGACTTGACAGATATGAGGGTACATACAGGCTCTTTCAGCGAGCCGGGATTCATAACTTTGTGGCGATAAAATGCAATTATTGTGATGAGATCATCCGTCAGTTCTATGCCACAGTTTGCATTCCTCTAGATTTTTCTCAGCTCACCTGGATGACAGGAACTGTGAAGTATTCTTGCACGAAGCGTGCTTTTGAACATGCATTGAATATCCAGTCAAGCGAATATGAGAAAATTTATGATGGAACAGCTTCTCCTATTTCACTGGATCAATTTTATGACACCACACGTAGATTTGTCCTCGTAAGATCACGGACTTCTCCTATTCCCGACTTGGTAAATAGGATCATCAATCATACCATGTTACCTAAGAGTGGGAATTATGATGCCATTAGAGGACATGTTTGGAATATATTGGAATGCATCATGCATGGTAGAAAGTTTGATGTTGTGGATGTTATCATAAGGGAGATAGCAGGAACAAAGAATGATCGAGTCAAGAGAATAAACTTTGCACCTTACATTATGGCTTTGATCGTTAAACAAACTGGATATAATGGAGCTTTACCTTCAAAGACATAAAGCCTATAAACCAAGAGAGGGTCCTCCTATTCCCGCCAACCTTAGGCGTGCTCCAACAGGCACTGGCCGCACCTCCCGCTTCCGCTTTCTTGCTCCTCCACAAGGTATAGCCACTATGGATCAGATTTATGCCACCTTGTTGGAGATGAGAGCATCCCAGGATACCTTCCAGGCAGCGACCACCTCTAGACTGGATGCGTTTGAGGCAAAGAACCACTTCCAGACTCGACGCCTACTCGCCACTTTGACGCTTTCACCAGATTCACGAACGCTTCCTTCACTGCTCAAGATGGACGGCGTCGCTTTCGCTCTCCTCCGGTGGTCATCCTGTTGCTCCTCCCGCTGCTCCTCCAGCTTGATCATCCTCAAGACCCTCCTGCTGAGCAGTAGTCGTTTGTTTATTTAGGTCATTAGACCTTGTATGCAAAATTGTAATATCTTATGACTACTTGGTTGTATGACTACTTTCATTTTGGCTATGCTATCTTATGCTACTTTGTGTGAGAACATGTTTTTATGTCATGATTTTTATTTTGCATGAGATGTGGATGAGATGTGATTGAATGAAATTGTTTATGGCTGATTATATCTTTTCATCTCCTGTCGTGGATGTCCCTCTTTACAAGAGAAATTCTCACAAAATTTTTATGGAAATCTCTCACAAGCATTGTTCTTTATGTTCTCTCAACATAGTTTGTAAAAATTGTTAAAAAGAGAGATTATCTATATTTCTTTTCAAAGGGGAGGTTAGTTGAATATGTTTCAACTATCATTTCAAGTGGTTCTCAAATATTTTGATTTACAACGGGAGAATGTGATGATCAATAGGTATGTAACCTATCCTTGTTTCTCCTCTCATATCTTGAGAACAAAATTCCCCCTTTGGTCATATAAGTTCAATTCATACTTTTTGTGACCTACCTCATTGTTTTTGCAAGTGGTATTGATTTGCAAATACTCCTTTTGGCTAAGATTTGTCTTGTGTTTTTGGGTGATTTATGCCAAAAGGGGGAGAATGTTTTTATCAATATTGTTCATTTGGATGTTTGATTTGTTTAGACATACCAAAAGAGGGAAAATGCATGCATTAGATGTGTAAGGGGGAGAATGTGTTCACATGCATTTTTGTTTAATGCTTTATGTTTCACCTCATATGATGCATAGACATAGTTCATTAGTTTAAATTCTTATCTTATGTCTATGAATATCCAAATGTTGTTATTGATAATGGATTTGTCATCAATCACCAAAAAGGGGGAGATTGAAAGATCTAGACCCGCCATTATGAGTTAATGGAGTGTTTTGGTGATTAATGACAAATCCAAATATGAGACTAACTCTTTTATCAAGTATTATATTTGTGTAATCTTATTTGGATAAAGGTGAAACACAACGAGGTATGCAATCGACATCTCAATTTATATAATGTTGCATTTCTCGAATCCAAAATATAGGATTGAACTCAACCTTAAGTCAAACTTGAATATGTGCATATGACCTCATTACACATTTGTGTATGCACACATTTAGGGGGAGTTTTATCCTATACTTTGTGGTTTCATTAGTATTGATCCATATTCCATTTTCCACATATACTAAGGATCTTTACGTTGAAACAAAACCTTTGAGTATACAAAACTTGTGTAGTTCGTATATACTCATGTTATGAGTATATAGAACTTGTGTAGTTCTTGTATACTCATGTTAGAGTATATATAACTTGTGTAGTTTATATACTCAATTGTTCTCTCATTTATCATCATTAAATTTATGAAAATTTATGGTTATCATCAATTACCAAAGAGGAAAGATTGAGGTATCTTGTCCCACCATTATGAGTTAATGGTATGATGTGGTAATTAATGATGATCACATTGTGGAACTAATATTTTCCATGAGTTGGATATATAGGTTATGTTCCGTGGTGATGAAGACTCGGGATGATCATGAGTTGATCATCAAGTCAAGAGCTTGGTGTATATGATGCATCATGAGTTGATGCTTATCAAGAAGAAATGATCATGAGTTGATCATCAAGACAAGAGAAGACCAATCATCATGTGTTGATGGAGGTCAAGTGAAGGAATGCATCATGCGTTGATGCATGTGAAGAATCGGGATGAAGAAATCATCATGTGTTGATGATGATCAAGACAATATCCCAAGTGAAGAAATCATCATGAGTTGATGGTTGTCAAAGTCAAGGACCCGGACTTGAAGTGTTGATGTGCGTCATCAAGCTTCAAGAAGATGCAAGGCAAAGGTATGACTAGCTAGGGCTAAGGATGTGTTCCTAGTCTTTTACCGGTCTCGGTGTTTGGTTGAAAGACCGGATTGCTAGTATAGGTTTGCCGTACTATTAAGAGGATCTTGACTAGTAGTTTGAGTTAGTCATGTGTTGATAGCTCATTATATTTGCTCTAGCTCATCTATGCATGGAGCTATTATTTGCGAATGTGTTTTGCAAATAGCCGATGCTCATGCATTCAACCCTTGTAGCATGTGACTTAAGTTTGCAAATGCGCTTTTGCAAATGGTGTAAGTCCATGTACCTTTTTCCTTGTGGTATGATTCCAAAAGTTGGCAAATGTGTTTTGCAACTTGTTGGGAATCTTGCTTGTGACTCTTGTAGGCATGGCTTGTCAATTAGCAAATGTGTTTTGCAATTGAAGTTGTTGAAAAGCCATTTCGACTTCATCAGAACATCGGAAGTTCCGCGGTTTAACGGCGGAAGTTCCGCACTTTGACCGTCCGATTTTCCGCGCTTGATTTTTCCAGAGAGCGGCCGTTTAGGACTTAGCCGATTCTCCAAGTGCGGAAGTTCCGAATGTATTTAGCGGAACTTCCGATTTATCGGATGTTCAAATCCGCGGTTGGTTTTTTCCAGAGAAGCACCATTTTGGGGACTTAGCCAAAATTGAGGTGCGGTAGTTCCGCTATGTGTTGAGCGGAACTTCAAGAATCGAACTTCCGATAGTTAGTTGGCGGTAGTTCCGACTAAAAATCAAACGGCTAGTTTCTCGTCGACATAGCCGCTATGGTGCCTTTTCTTCTCTCGCGTAGTTCCGCCTTTGTGCGGCGGAACTTCCGATTGTCCCGATTTTTCGTGGATTTGTCTCCCAACGGCTAGTTTTTGTGTGTGGGTATATATAGCCACCTTGGCCACTGTGGGAGGTTGTCAAGTTGCTTAGAACTATTGTGAACTCTTTGTGAGCCTCTTGAGCTAAGAGCAAGTCTCTATTCTCTTTGTGCATGTGTTGCACTTGGTGAGACTAGAGAGCAAACCCTAAGTGCATGTGTTGCCTTAGGTAGTGGATTGTGTATCCACGTGAGCGCTGACACTTGATTAGTTCAAGTGAAAGTTTGGATTTGTTACTCTTGGTGTTTGCCGACACCTAGACGGCGTGGAGGCGTCGTGCTCGGTGACCTTCTCAAGAAGCTTGTGAGAAGGCCCGACGGTTGTGAGTGGTTTGGTGCTCGCCATCTCCGGAGTGGAGGAAGAGCAACCATAGTTGAGCGAGGTGTTGGTTCGGTTTGGAACCGGTCCAAGTGTTGGACTTACCTCGGAGGTGTGTGCTCATTTGAGGAGCCGGTCCAACGCGGGTTGGGCTTACCTCAACGTGGATTAAGGGAGACCGGCAAGTCTCCGAACACCACAGTAAAACATAATTGTGTCCATCTTGTTTTTACTTGTGCTTTACTTTGAGCAATTTATATTACATGCTTTAATTGCTTATATATATCATTGTTTGATTGCTCTCTTGTATTGTTGGTGCACTTAGTTGAGCCTAGTTGTTTTAGGTTTTAATTGTGCAAAACCAATTCGTATTAGCTTCCGCATTTATATATTGGTTTAGCGCGATAGATTTTAAAAACCGCCTATTCACCCCCCTCTAGTCGGCCACCTCGATCTTACAATAGGCCGAGTGGGAACGATAAGACTCAGCATACGATCAGCAACCCGCAGGATCAGGCTGAGTTCACCACGAAGACCTCAGGAGGTGCTCATCTCCGACCGGTCTTCGTCGTGGAAATCTCTGGTAGAAGCACTGAGCAGCTCTCCACTGGTTACAGTGGAAGTTCTCCGGAGGATCGCTGTTGGAAACACGAAGTCAATGCAATCGAAAATACTGATCGCAATGCCGTGTACGGTCTTGCACACACTGCCTCGCCACCATGTACTGATGGAAATGGTATGAGCAATCAAGCACCAATTACCAGAGGCGACAGAACTGATGGACGTCCATCAGTTAATAGGCCTGTTTCTGCCCCTCCAAGGATGATGGATCGGAGGGGACCAGGTGCGAGGTCAAGAGAAGGTTTAGATATACGAACGCCAACAACCTCAATGAATCCTCTGAGACCTTCAGTGACGGTACAAAACCTGCAGCGTATTTAGAATATTCTAAATAATACCGACCCTGTTCTGGCAGGAGCTCCAGCTTTGTCCAATTGATGGTACATGTATTGGAAATCCTCCAACAAACCGTGCAACGTACGGAAGCGTACCGGGAACACAGGACAACACAAAGTCAGACTATGACTTTGTCCCAACGTTCCTCCCTCGGCAGAGGGCAGCATAGGTATGTTGGGAATCGATCGGTACCAAGACCTCCTCGACGATTTCGACTAACGAGTCATGAAGGAAGGTGGTTATTTCAAACCAACACGCCTTCCCCTCGTCGAGAGGATTATTCGCTTGGCCCCGATGATCTGCGACATCGTCTAGGCCGAGCAGGTGATCAAGGGCGTCATTTAACACCCATGATCAGATCGGAACACTGGAGCCCCGGTTTTCTAATCTAAGAAACCGGTATCCGACCGATCACAATCCGGCACCTTTTCAAAGCAGGCGTCATGAGTCAGTCACGGGCTGTCGAGCCTTCTCCGCAGGGCTCCAGGCCGTGCGTTGGCCTAATAGGTTCCGACCGGCCAACATGGATAGGTTCAATGGGTCCCAGAACCCGTTGGAATTTTTTCAGATTTATACCACCACCATCAGAGCTGCTGCTGGTGATGAAAATGTAATGGCCAACTACTTACCTACGGTACTGCAGGGATCTGCCCGGTCCTGGTTACTCAATCAGCCGGTCGGATCAATCTATACTTGGGAACAACTCTGCAATCTTTTGATCGTAAATTTCCAGGGTACGTACGACCACCCTGGAAAGGAGGATGACCTCCATTGGATCCGACAAAACCCAAAAGATACTCTTTGTCAATATATTAAGAGGTTTAGACAGGTTCGTAACTCGATACCAGAGATTGCAGAATCTTCTGTAATTCAAGCTTTCAAGGCAGGTTTGAGGAATCGGCGATTTACGGAGCATATTGCCATGAACCCTCCACGAACAACCGCCGAGCTTTTTGACATGGCTGATAGGTACGCAGCCGTTAGTGAAGCGGTTGAATGGAATGAAGCCATAGATCAAAAAGATAAAACCCCTCGACCTGGCTCAAAGAAGTCAGAAAAGAAGCTTAAAAAGGTTCTCAAGAAGAAGAAACACCTCAAAACAGATGATAATGAAGTCCTAGCGGTCCTATATAAGTTTACCAAAGGTAAGAAAGACTATACCGGTCGAGGTAAGGCGAAAATTCCGACCAATGGGTTTAAGAAGAATAAGAAGTGGTACCCACTTCATCAACATGCAGGGCATGATTTACGCACCTGCCGTGATTGGCAAAAGAAGTTGGAGAATTACTATGTAGGTAAAAGCCCTCTTCCCTCAATACATGAATTAGGGGAAACAAGCTCCAAGAAAGACAAGGATGGTGACGAAGAGATGGAGTACCAAGAACCTCAATATACGGTCAGCATAATCTTTGGGGGATTTTGGTCGTACGACTCACGACGTCATCTGAAGGCCATGGAGCGGGAGGTCAACCTTGCGGAGTCTTCGATCGCCATCAAACCATCAATGTGGTTAGACACGGTAATCTCCTTCGCCAAAGAAGACTGTCATGTTCCGTCGACTCGACCAGATAGGTTTCCTATTATAGTTGAACCTACTATTAATAATTGCAAGGTTAATCGAGTCTTGATAGATAGTGGTAGTTCTTTAAATATTTTATTTTTGGGAGCATTGGAAGAAATGAAGGTTCCTAGATCCAAGGTGAAACCGGTAAAATATGCCTCCATGGCATAGTCCCCGGTTCTACCGCCAAACCGATAGGACAAGTGTCTTACCGGTTACGTTCGGAAGCCCTGACAACTTCCGAACATAAAAAGTTTCATTTGACGTGGTTGATTTTCAAACCGCATATAACGGCATTCTTGGTCGTCTAGCTCTAGCAAAATTTCTGATAGCCACGCATTACGGTTATCAAAGCTTAAAGATGCCAGGACCAAAAGGTGTCATCGTGGTTCGAGGAGATTAGAAAATAGCTTATGCATGCGATCGAAGTTCTTTAGAACTGGTTGATGAACTTTCAACCAGAAACACTGACTCAACTGCAATGCAGGTCAAACGCTCCAGACCCAGGGTGACACCCAAGCCGTCTGACCAGACAAAAGAAGTATTTCTCGACAACGGCGTTCCTCCGGGAAACGTCAAGTCAGGAGACACTGACAGGACTATCTCAAAGGTGATGGTCGGAGAAGGACTCAACCTAAAATAGGAAGAGTCGCCGTCTCCTTCCTCCGAGCAAACCAAGACGTATTCGCCTAGCAGGCGTCCAACATGCCCGGAGTCCCCAGGGAGGTGATTGAATACAGGCTAGCTCTCTAGCCTGACAAGAAACTAGTCAAACAGAAGTTAAGGCACTTTGCGCCTGATCGAAAAGAGGCTATCCAATCGGAGGTTGAAAAACTCCTCAAGGCTCGATTTATTCGTGAAGTTCATCACCCTCAATGGCTCGCCAACCCTGTAATGGTTAGAAAAATAATGGAAAATGGCGAATGTGTATAGACTTCACAGATCTGAATAAAGCTTGTCCGAAGGATGACTTTCCTCTTCCCCGCATTGATCAACTTGTAGATTCCACCTCTGGGTGTGAATTATTAAGTTTTTTAGATGCGTATTAAGGGTACCACCAGATTAACATGAGTAAAGAAGATGAAGAAAAAACTTCCTTCATCATTCCATATGGCACTTACTGTTATATTAAGATGCCTTTTGGTTTCAAAAATGCTGGTGTAACTTTTCAAAGATTGATGTAGAAAACCTTTAGCCCACAGATGGGTCGAAATCTAGAAGTATATGTTGATGATTTGGTTGTGAAGAGTATCAACGCTAGCGATCACATTCTTGACTTACAAGAGACTTTCAACAACTTGAGAAGTTATAACCTCAAGTTGAATCCAGAGAAATGTGTGTTCAAAGTTTCCGCTGGAAAACTTTTCGGTTTCCTAGTTTTGGCTAGAGGTATTGAAGCAAATCCCGCGAAGATATCGGCCATCAACTAGATGCGCCCTACGACCACAAAGAAAGAAGTCCAAAAACTAACTGGTTGTATGGCAGCGCTAAGCCGTTTCATAGCCAGGTTAGGTGAAAAAGGGTTACCTTTTTTAGGCTTCTTCGAAAAAATGAAAGTTTCGAATGGACAAAGGAGGCCAATGATGCCTTTGAAAAGCTCAAAGAGTACCTTACGAGTGCCCCGGTCTTAGTCTCTCCGAGACCAGAAGAAACATTGCTAATTTATGTGGCTGTAATGCTGCAAACTGTCAACGGTGTACTGGTCGTAGAACGTGAAAACGTCCAACGACAAGTGTATTACGTAAGCGAAGTCTTACATGGTCCAAAGGAAAGATACCCACAGGTACAAAAACTGCTCTATGGTCTCCTTATGGCTTCAAGGAAACTAAGGTATTACTTTCAAGCCCACAAAGTGGTCGTACCCACCGGGTATCCCCTCGTTCAAGTCCTTGGAAACAGGGAATCATCAGGACGAATAGCAACATGGGCGGTTGAACTAGGGACGTCCGATCTCCATTTCATCTCACGAACAGCAATAAAGTCTCAGACTATAGCAGAATTCATTGCCGAATGGACAAACCCTGAATCCAAGCAGGAACCAGAGTACGAGTGCCACGATGAGTGGACAATGTACTTTGACGGTTCTTTAATGCTTAAAGGATGGGGGGCTGGAGTCGTCTTGATATTCCCTACTAGCGAACACATTAAGTACGCCATCCAGTTTAACTTTCCCGCTACAAACAATGTACCAGAGCATCAAATGAGCTCTGGCCTTCAAAGGACTAACTAGGATTTACCTTCCCTAGAATCCCTGGTCGCATCATCACGACCAATGTACCAGAGCATCGAATGAGCTCTGGCCTTCAAATGACTAATCCTCCGCATGAAAAAGTCCCTTACCACGTGCTAGGAGGTTAAACCCCTAACACTCAGGAGGTGGATAGCATCAACCCATCTCTTAATTTTTCCCTCCTTCTTCGAGAAGGAACGCCATCGCAGTTCTCGATAGCCTTTTTACCGTTGTAATAAAGGCCATCGCCCTGCGTAATATTCATATAAAACTAACTCTTTTTCCATGACGACCACGAAGATTTGGAGTACATAAAAATGTACTCATCAGTCTTCCCGTCATGGAGACGCAAGGTACACTCTCCAGGTGTACTGGTCGTCTTCTTCGTATTCGCCAGTCTATAGTAGTACTTGAAGAGATCCAGAGTTGCTGGAATTCTCAAGTACGCTTCAGAAAGGTAAACGAAGATGCTGAGGTTGGCTATGACGTTGGGGGCCAGATTAATCAGTTCCACTCCATAGTACTCCAGAACTTGGGAAAGAAAGGAGTGAACTGGGAGTCTGAAGCCGTATTCAATATATGCGAGGAATACCGGAATTTTTCCATCCTCACCACTTGGAGAATGCTCCCCAAATGCTGATCTCTATGAGATCAGACTTCTATCGGGTAGTAGTCTAACCTTCTCCAAACTTTCCAGTTTCTTCTCACTCAGATCGGAAATTGACCAGTTGGTAATGAGATCCGACATGGTGATTTCTTCCAGGTGAAGAATTCAAAGGTGATCGGAGATGGTTTCTTGGAAGATGAAGAG
Organism: Hsuehochloa calcarea; assembly: GCA_036346395.1. NCBI lineage: Eukaryota > Viridiplantae > Streptophyta > Magnoliopsida > Poales > Poaceae > Hsuehochloa > Hsuehochloa calcarea. The sequence continues at coordinate 30,769,474 of CM070599.1, read as the reverse complement.
GAAAGCAAAAGGCGTAGAAACCCTAACACCCAGTGCTAAGAGGTTTTTATAGCCACAACACTGTAACCGCTCCCGGGAGAAGTCCAATGGACAAAATTCCTTTTTAACCAGCAGACAAAGAAGCTTTTTTCAACTTCCAAGGTAATTCCTCAACTTTAAAAATGAATACAGACCACCTCGAGTACCACAATATTTAATGAGGAGTCTGTCCGATACGACTTCATCGGGAGAAAACGTCCACACGACCGATTCATTTAAAGTTCGGGGGCTATCTGACGAGGATTAAAACCTCTATTTATTATTTAATAGATAGAGACCATACGTCTTCATGGTCGTAACCCCTAAGGCTAACGACCTCACTGGTCGTAAGGATTTCAGAGGTTACATAATACATAACCTGGTCGGAAAAGGTTCCTAACCTAGTCTCCGACCAGTCAAATACTCACAAGGCTTTGAACTAGTATCTGGATCTGAGTCCAGGTATATCCTCTACCGTGTGACGAATGGAACATGTGCTGTATATTTCATACCACGCGACGCTACATAATTCTAAAACACTGGAATATGGTTAAATGACTCACTGACATATAATCGCACAACAGTTGATACATTGTCAACTGATGCCTCTCTCCGATCAGACGCGTCACTTCTCAACAGGAGTCTCTCCAAGGGATAACTGACAACGCTTCATCAACTACATAAGGAGGACCGCGGAAGGTGGTAAGGGGAGGACCAAGATAGGATCGATTGGGGGATCACTCTCAGAAGACAACCAGTCGATTAGATTGCAAAGTCATAGCAGGCATTGTGCTCCAATGTTAGAAGGATTAGCCTTTGGTCTAGATTACAGACACTCATTGTAATAGCTAGTTCATAGCAATAAAGAGCAGCATCATTCCTTGCCAGGAGTTACGTGCCATTTTTCATCTGTCTTTTATATATTTGTAAGTTCGGTGATTTGATCGTCGACAAGTGGTCTTATGACTACTTTAGCACAAAGCCAAGTTTAACTCAAATATTATAATTATTATCCTAGCCTATGACCTAGCTATTTCAACTTAAAACAAAAGTGTCATTTGTAAGCAAGTTTTATCAGAAAGCAAGGTTCCATAGTTGGGATCCTGGATATGCAACTCTGAGACCCTCTATGTATTCTAAACTAGTGCCAAATTAATAGTTAACTCACACAGTTGTAACATCAATGTAATCATATCCATACACCAGTGAGGAGGCTAAAGTTAATTTGTATTTTGATAGGCTCTCTTCTTGAAAAGGAAATCACCTCCACCCAATGATAACGAAAATAATGATGGAGATATTTCAAGAACTAGAAGAGACGACAACGCATCAAATACAAATCACACTAGTCATCGCTCTTCGCGATATCACGTCAAGAGGTAAATTTTGATGAGCTTCCATATGATCCAAATCGATTACATAGGTGACCACTACAAAATGATGTAAGGAGAAAGTATTTGACAAGAGGTCCTTGTAAGCCACCACCGTTTTAAGTTTCCACAAACAATGATTGTCTGGTTTCCACGTGAATGGTTCACTATGTATGGTTGGCTAGAGTACGTTGAGAAGGTGGATAAGTGTTTTTGTTTATATTGCTACCTATTCGAGATTGCAACAAGGGCCAAGGTGGGAATGATGCATTTGTAGTAGATGGTTGGGATGGGTGGAACAAATCGATAGGCTTAGAGATCATGTAGGCGGAAATGTGATAGTTTTCATAACACAAATGTGAAAAGATGTGACAATTTGTTGAAGCTGGACAATCAATTGGTGAAGGCTTGTCTTGCGGTATGTTGACAAAATTGGGGTAATAAAGGAGAGACTTATTGTCGTTGTTCATGTGCAAGAGACATCGACTTCATGTCCGAAATCTAACATTGATAATTTATTTGCTAAGTATGGCTTGAGCATAAAACAAATTAGAGGACAAGGTTATGATGGGGCCAGCAACATGATAGGTGAGTTCAATGGATTAAGAGCTTTAATCATGAGAGAGAACAACTCAGCATATTACATACATTGCTTTGCTCATCAATCTGCAGCTTGGTCATTGTAGCAATGGCTAAAAAGAACGATGATGCTAGTGATTTCTTTGACATGATATCCCTTTTCTTTGATCGTGGTTGGAGCTTCTTGCAAACGTAAAGATATGATTCGAGAAAGACAACAAGAAAGAGTTAGAAAAGCCATAGGAAGTGGACAACTAAATAGTGGAACTGGATTGAATCAAGAGCAGTCCCTTCAAAGAGCTGGAGACACACTGGGGTTCTCATTTGGCAGGGCCAGAGAACAGCGCAATTAGCCATCGTATACATACAACAGAGTGCCATTCTGACAACACATTAACTTACATACCAAAGGCAAGTGACAAAAAGATCAACAAGGTTCATGCTAAGCCCCCTAACTAATTACCAAGGACAGAAAAATGAAGCAGAAGCCAGAGAGAGAGAGAGAGAGAGAGAGAGAGAGAGAGTACTGCGGCCGCGCCTGCCTACTACATGCCGCGCGCGTTACAGATTACCTGATTGCGGGCACTAGAGGGTCGGGACGTGGAAGAACCTGCCGCGGCACATGCAGCGGTAGGCGACGGGGCAGGACTCGGCGGCCTCCGCGCACCGGAAGCTCACCATCACGCGCTTGCACGGGAAGCACGGCCCGCACGCGTGCGTGCAGTCCGGCAGCCGCGACCCCGTTACAGCGCTCTCCTTCACCATGCCCTCCTCCTCGTCCGCCTCCCATTCCCCCTCCAGCGCGGCCTGGCCCCTCTCCTGATGGGGCACTGTTGTTTGGCCTTCGTAGTGGATGTTCCCGCTCCCGCCTGCAGCGGATGGCGCCGTCGTCTCGTCAGGTGGGGCATCCGCTGAGCGCAACGCACCTGCGTAACGTACATGAAAAATGCATGGGCCGGCGTGTAGTGTGCGTTAACATCTAGTACGACACACCGATCAACTTACTTGGTGTTGTTCTGACGCCATGGGTCACGTACGAGCTCACGACCAATAATACAAGGGCCAGCGGTAGCACCAGCGCCCCCCGGCCACCCACGCAAGTAAACCTCCTCATTTCCTTATAGGCCACAGCACCACAGCGCTATCCGTACGTACGTGAAGAGGAGGAGAGCACGATAAGTCAAGGAGAAACAGAGCAAGCAGGGAGCAAGATGAGCTAGGAAGAGAGGCTAGATTGCGAAAGCGCATATATATGCACATCAAGTGATCAAGACTTGGGCGTGGGCGTACGCGTGCAAGATCAAGTGATCATAAATAACCGAAAGCGCCGCGCGGCTCACAGGATCCTCGATAGGATTCACATGGAACCCTTGTGTGCGCAGCCAAAGAGCACCAAGACGACGAGGAGGAATATATGTGCTAGCTACTACAGTATGATCGCTGTGCGCGCGCGCGTGGTGTGACGGGGAGCAATGGCGAAGCGCTGCTTCGCTCGGTATAATATTTATGGCTTCGTCTCAGCACTGGGCGTCGCAGCTAGGACTGCAGTTATTGCGCCATCGGAGAGCCAGAGGAGCAGCTGGGGGATGATCAGGCTTGAGAAGAGGACTACGCTTCCCGTGGATATATATTACTGTACTACTGTTCTGAAATTCTGAGCGCGAGAGTACAAAAAAAGATACTCTGCTGTGTGTTTTGGTTTGGTCAATGTGTAACTCTAGTTAGGCTGAATCGGCATCAATGCATCTGCGAACTGTTCTTGCAATTTAATAGCACGCATGTAAGCTGCATGCATGGACCGGCTACTAGGACGCCGACGAGTCTGACGCAAAATTCCTGTATGTTTCTGATGCAGAGATGACACTTGTTTCATGTGCATGGATCTAATAAATGGCATTCCAAGATTTTCGTTTTTTGTTCGTGGATATATCCGAGCTTCTGCATACGTTCTTCGAGATAATAATAATAAAAAACTGGTTTGTTTGTTCAATTTAAGTTACATGGATCTAGTATTTGCTTGCTAATGCAGTTCAGATAGTCTGTTACTAATTTGGAATAAAACATGCTGGCTGTGAACTGAAACTTGTAGTGATGCTTCGGTTAGGATTAGAATCTGTCCCTCACCTAGTTTATTAAGAGCCGGCCTGTTTGAGTGGCCTTTAATTTTTTTTTATTTTCTTTTGTACACAGCACGGCGCTCTTTGTATGGACATAGGGTCGACTTTTGCACTCTGATCCAACCTAACTGAGTATTTGGAGCAACAGAGGTATATCGAATTAGGAGTTAATGGGCATCATTCGTATGGCAGATGGGTCATGGATGCATGGAGGCTGAGTTGAATGAAGAGGCAGGCATTGCCCTGGTCTTCAGTAATGGGGCTCATTGAAAGGCCGAGGAGAAGATTCAATGTCCTCTGCAGTCTGGACGTGTTTTCTTCTTCTTCTGAATTCTTATGATGTTACGCAGTCTTGGGAACCTCAAATCTGCCACTTCTATATTAAGGGCTTGTTTGGGAAGGGCTTCCCAAACAAGGCCTAAGGAGAAAAACAGTATAGTACTCTTCTGAATTGTTCTTACGAGAGAGAAAAAAAAAGCATTATTCTGAACTTTTGGCCCAAGGCTGATGGTCGTTCATTTTCAGCTCGCAGAGTGAGAACAGGAAATGGTCCACTTCCATCCAATGAAATAAACCTCGTTTACGATGTATGGTAAGCAGTAGACTTTGTAGCTTCCTGAATTTGATCAGCTGATCCTGCATTGGAACGTGTTGGATTCTTCTTGTTTGCTTAAAAATGTTTGTAGTACTTTCTCTTACAAGCCGGATCCGTGGCGCAATGGTAGCGCGTCTGACTCCAGATCAGAAGGTTGCGTGTTCGATTCACGTCGGGTTCAATACCCCGATCCAGTTCCGGATTCTTATTTTTGAAATTTTGGTATACTTCGTACTTAGGCCAACTTTTTATATGGAGGCCCAGATAATAGACTTACTCTGTTTGTCTTTTCGCTACACCGAATAGGTTATAGGCCTCTTGTTGGCATTGTGGACACTGTTTATCCTCTTTCTTTCTTTCTTTCTTTCTTTTTTTTTTTTTTGCTTTTTTTGAGTCCCTGCCTGGGTGGCATCCATCTCACCTGACTCCCTGAGCCAATTTCAAATATATCTAATAATAATTATATTATAATAGCATCGAGACTAGACAATGAGTACAAAATATCTTTTGTTTTGATATCATATTTACCTTCTTGTCCCTCCCTACAAGGATGGAGAATTGGGTATTTTGGTACATTGCTGTGGAGTATAGTAATATGTCTATCCTATATATATACTCATTCTCCGAGGCTTACTAGGTGTTCCCGACGGCCCTATGGGGTGAGGGCCCCCCTACAACAATACTCTATCGTCTGCAAGCTCCGAGGTCCTGAGGAGCGAGCGAACGCAATAGGTTCTTGCCTCGGCCCCTATGGAGTTGGAATTCTCAAGGTTTTCGGATAGTGATATCATGGAAGTAACGTTGTCTCGATAAGGGTAGGCCCAAGTGTAGGAACAACACGGACCACGACGACATTGATGGCATCGATTTCGGCTACGAGGTTGGAAGGTTGATTTCGCGTTAAGAGGGAAAGAAGCGGCCAGCATTGAAGACGTACGATGATGGCGGCGGTTTCCAACTGGGAGAGGCGACGAGGGCGGCGCACACGTGCGAGCCTGGCTGACGTAGGCGCGAGTGGCGACGACACGGCCTGAGCAGAAGCTGAGCTCGACCACGGTGGATCTTTGTCTGTGGCTCTAGGGCAAACAATAGTTTCCCATTTGGGGTCTGGCCCCCCTGGGACCATACGGAGGCCCTCGACGTAGGCGGGGCCCCCTGCTATACAGATTTTCTATTTTTTTGAATTTATTTTTATCTTCGACTCGAGTCATTTTTATACTACTATATATACATCTTGTAAGGGGTACAAAAATAGTTGACGACTCATGAAAATCATTGCGTTTTGTAAATACTTTTTCTCTGATACAATGAAGATCGATGTTGTGCGTACGTGGATTTTTTTTTGAAAGAATTTTTTACGTAAAAATCGGTATATTTCTAGTTCTGATCTACTTTATTATTTACATTTCTAACCGTCCTTGCAAAGAATCTGATCTAAAGTCCGTGCGAATTCCACATGGAAAGAATGCGAATTTGTCGGCGACGGTACCGAGGCGGCTTGTCTTGGTTAGCTAGTTGCCCTAAAACAATAAGCACTTCCCTCCGCATGCGTGAGTTTTCCATCGAGTTCACGTTTGTGCCCTCAAGTCAGACGAAAAAACTGACAGGAAAGACTTGACCTCAGGTATCAGATTGGATCACAGATCTATACATGACACGTCTAGTCTTCTTAACATATTATGATCTGACACATCTATTAATTGTCTAACATATATGGGGGCAATGTGTATAGCTACCTGACCTGAGAGGTGAAATTTTTACACGACACGACTCGAATTGCATAGTGGTGTGTATTCTCGAAAATGTTGCATTGTGGTGTCAAGCTAGTTGATACTAACATGACAGTAAGGTGTCATGTTATGGTGTTCTGATATGCAGACATGACAGCCACTGTCTGGAATGCTATCTCACTTTTTTTTCTCCACACGATACATCTGAGTAAGATTTGATAGCTATTATGTACGCTTATTTTCGGGAAAATCCAAACAAAACCCCTGAAAATCAATCTCACTGTCATTTATCCCCAACATATTATTTTTATTTTGATTTATTTCACTTACCATTCTCTGACCAATTTTCTCAGGAAATACTCATCTTGACACATCACCATGTGGGCATCCATGCGACACATGGGAGCCCACTGGCCACGAGTCAGCCTCACTTGGCCTCTTTATCTTTCCCTACCTCAGCAGTAGCCTCCCACCCTCTTCATTGATGCAACATCGTACGTCGCCTCGTCAGCATCTGGCAACATACGCAGTCCCCCATCCGACGAGCTTGTCGAGGGACGAAGCCAGTGGAGGTTTTTCCCATTTGAAACAGGATTAACAAAATTAGCGTTGTCACAGACGTAATTATAAAAATAACGTCTTGCCTTGCCACACCACACGATCACCTGCCCGAGCGTGACATACCGGTGACTGGTCCGACGGTTTCGTATCTGATTAGTTGTGGAGCTGCAGCTTCTATTAGAAACTGAAAATTGAATACATTGTTTGAATGAGACTTTTATGGTACGCTTTAACTGTTCTATATGAGGGAGGACTCTTCTAGCAAAACGAAAAGAGAGAGATCAATACCCAGCATAGAGAGCTATATTCCCTTGTGTTGCACAATCTCGGCTACTCTATCCATTCTTCAGCGTGCTCTGACGCGGGGAGAATAGTATTTTCGTGATGCTACACGGGTTGTGGCGAATCAGGTTCTTGGGAAGTATTTGTGTGACTGCTCACGGCTTTCTCCTTCTCCATCATCCTCTGCGTGTCGTTTTCTTTGTATCAAACTCTACCGCGACCTTCGTTGGAGCGATTATCTGTAAGTCGCGGTGATATCATTTGATATGGCTAGACATTGCTTTTTACATATTTATCATATGATGATGTAAATATTCATTGGGATGTCTATTTATAAGGGGTGAACTGCGTTTTCTCAAGTACAAATGACATTGTTGACAATTGGATCAAAATCGAATTCAAACACACATCTCAAAGCTAGTTCAAAGCCAGAAAATTTGGCTTACAGTTAACAAAAAATTACTATACAAAAAATAATAATAATCAAACACACACATCTCAAACCGAATAATTTTGTTCCACAACCTGATTACTCTCCTGATCCAAAGCTAAGGTCTATAAAACCGGAAAACCTTGTCCTGGCTCGACTTGATGATTGGCCCGTCCTAGCTCGCCGGCCAAAATCTTCGACGCGTTTTTTTGCCGCATCCATCACCCAGCTCCTGGAAAGTGGAAACTCTTCCCCCGCGCCCGCCCGCCCATGGCCGGTTAGTATGCTCTCTTCTCCCTCCTCAGTCCTCACAGGCTCACACTGCTACGCGCGCGCGCGAATGGATCACTATAAGCTAAGCTCCTCCTTTTTTCACTACCACTAGCTCGACGCCTTCAATGGGCGGTCGCCACGCTCCTCCTCCTCCTCCTCCTTGCTGCCGGAGCGACGGCGGCGGCGGAGGCGAGGCGGAGGGAGGTGGTGACCGCGCCGCATGGTGCCGTGGCGGCGGACGACGGGCGGTGCTCGAGGATCGGGCGCGACGCGCTCCGCGACGGCGGCAGCGCGGTCGACGCCGCCGTCGCCACGTCGCTGTGCCTAGGCGTCGTCAGCCCCGCGTCCAGCGGGGTCGGCGGGGGAGCCTTCATGCTCGTCAGGCTCGCGGACGGCACCGCCGTCGCGTACGACTCCCGGGAGACCGCGCCCCTGGCGGCCTCCAAGGTTAGTAAACCAAGGCGCCGTTGCCTACTTTACTGGAGTAAAAGCTTGCGCCTTAACTGGCCTTTATTCTGTTTAATCACATGATTTAAGACTGATTACGATATTCCCGTGACCTACTAGTACGCAGATTTACATGGTTTTAGACTTTTACTAAGCTTATTGACTCGAAATAATTTTAGGGCTTTAGAGCTTATCTTTACAGTCTGCCCCTTCAAATCCAGAACTGTGAACATTTTCTCATCGAGATAATTGACTATTTGTCATGTCTTTGACTGACATTTCAAAAATACCAGAAAGTTTAGATAAAATATATTTTGTTGCCCAATTTATTTATTTTTTTGCTATTTTCGAGGTTCTAAATCGATTTTCTTTTCACCTGGTCTTAACCGCACACGAAATGACTTATTTGCCGTTCTTCTTCTGGCGTCGTTCCATCCCCTCCCCGATCCCCTCCGTCCTTTAGCTTCCTCCTCCGCCTCCCCACCCCCACCCCCACCCCCGCCGCTTCCCCCGCATCTCTTCCCCCACCTCATCGTCGCCCTCGTCGTGCTCTCCTTCTTCGCCGCCTGCACTGGTGACTGCGTCGCCATCGTCTGGCTCGACGGTGCCGAGCTCCTCCGCACCACCGCTACTGAGCCCCCTCGAGGGCATCGGGTACTGGCTCGGGGAGGGGATGGAAGAAGAAGGGCAAAGAAGTCATTTCGTGTGCGGGTTAAGGCCAAATAAAATGAAATTCGATTTAAAAATCCGAAAATGACAAAAAAATAATGGGGGCAACGAAAAGTATGATATATTATCTGTTACCACGAACTTGCTGGTATCTTGTGAAGTGATATCCAAAGATGTGGCAAATAGTCATTTCCCCTTTCTCATTTCATCTTTGTCAATACTAGAGCGGCTCTCAAACCTCCATACCAAGATATTTCCAACCCTAATTAGATAACAACAGATTTGTCAAGGTTGTGAAGGGTAAGAAATATTGCCAAATGGATGGAGTAACAATCAGTCAAACCAAACATGGCTAGTCACATGGTGTAGGTAGTTAATTCACGTGGTCCTTGTTCCTCCTGGATCTGGTATTCCGTTACAAACAGCATCTACAGAAATGGCATGGGTGAGAGGCACCCCCTCTCCCTATTAGCCTTGAGCAATGCTAATTTAGAGCTATGTATGTGTGCATACATATACATGTTGTTGCTTCTGTGTGGGGATGTACCTTGGAGTGACAGGAAGAACGATGAGCCATCGATGTGTGCATACATATACATGTTGTTGCTTCTGTGTGGGGATGTGCCTTGGAGTGACGGGAAGAACGATGAGCCATGATCGATGCGGCTGCAAACCATACGCCATCCTCAGTGCTGTCCCTGTCTCTGCTCTCATCTTGACCGGTGGAAAGCGTTTCACGCTATCGCCCACTTGCCGGTTGTCCCCTACGCTGTGTTGCTTTAGCGTCTGGACCGATGCAGCACGAAATTGGGAAAGCCAAAAGGAATCCAAGTTCGGCGTAGATCCTGATAGGTATTACAATACAAACAATCATGTCCTGATCCATTAGTATTGTTTTGTCAGTCCAGTAATGTACAAGAACAAGATCTGTCTGCTACTGGTAGTTAGTTTGCTGTTTGTCTATTTAATCACCCCGTACAGAGGTGGAGCTGGGCATCTGACCGCCGAGGCAATGGCTCGAGATCCAGCTCAAAATCACTTATTGTTTTTTAAAAGCACCACATTGGCTGACGTGGGCCGATGATATTTTGGCTGGGCTGGCCCGAGGCCCAGCAGCTGGCGGGCTACACCCTGATCCCATATCTACCTACCCGGTATGATTTCCCATGAAAGAAGAACGCAAGCCAGACTGAGGATTTTTATGTACAACTTGAAACACTTTCTCATTAATTGGATTGCATGCAACCATGAGAGAATTGGATTACATCATTATTTGCTCAGGATTGGATTGATTATTTAATCCTATACTTTCAAATCATTTAGTGACGCGATATGATTAATAAGAGATACGAAAAAGTATTTGCTAATAGTTTGTTCAGCGACACATGTTTCATATGTATGATTACTAGTATCAATATACTGGCATTTGTTTGGCCAGGACTGGCCGACCAAGTCCAACTTTCATATTTCTGCTAAAAATACTAACTCCTAAGGGTAGCTCATGTAACTAGAAAGCTATCCTTCTAGGAGGTCGAGTCATGTAACTAGAAAGCTATCTTTGGAAAATCAAGTTTTTTATGTACAATTTGAAACACTTTCTCATTAATATTTGCATTATTCCAAATTTAAATTTGCTAATTACCATTTTCACCATTTTCCGGTTTTCCAGCTTTTTCCCTGCCAATGGTTTTTCCTACACGCGTGCTAATCGTCCGAGAAAATCCAGATTCAAATTTTGAAATTTGAATTCGGACCGGTTTTTTGAATTTACCGGCAGAATCGCCATCGTACGATTTTCCCTGCATCGAGATTTCAATCCATGAGCCAGACTAGTTAAAACTAAGAAATCGACCCTGCCATCCAATTTTATGAACTGCAAAACAGAAAGGGATGTGATTCAGTGGTCCCAAAGTTACCTGCATGGCTCCTTAAAGCAAAGTGCTAGCAGAAATTATCTTTTTGATAGCATGGCCAAGTCTTGATCCAAGTTGTGTCATTTTGAGCAAGTGTTTTCTTGACTCAATGACAGTTCGAGATGTATCCAGAAGTGTCCTCATGTTGGAAATTTTGCACAATCTTGTGTGCATAGTGTTGTAGCAAGAAAATGTTAGACAGTGGTTACGGAGTATCCTTTGTTTTGGGAGAGACCGGAGGGGGAAGAGCCAAAGACATAATGTATGCTCATGTTGTATTGAATGTATCAAAATATGATAATGAGGGAGTCCCCTTTTACATGTCCTTGAGGCTTTATTTATAGGGGCAAGAAGGGACATTTACCTTCTTGCCCTCACGATGTATCGAGAGAGGGGGTATTTAGGTACATTGCTATGAAAACACTGCATAGACCTAGTCTACATATGCATAGTACCCCCGACGGCCCGCTGGTATCCCTGACGACCCTAGGGTGCTCGATTTCCCCAACTTTTTTTGATTGAGCTCGCTTTGGGAGCCCATTGCTAGTCGAGGGGGAGGCGAAGCCGAACGTCGCCCCCCACTTTTTTGATTGGGCTCGCTTTGGGAGCCCATTGCTGGTCGAGGGGGAGGTGAAGCCGATCACCGCCCCCCATACTTGTTTCGATTGGGCTCGCTTTGGGGGGAGGCGAAGCGAAACGCCGTCCCCCAGCTTTTTTCGATTGAGCTCGCTTTGGGAGCCCGTTGTTGGTCGAGGGGGAGGCGAAACCGATCGCTGTCCCCCATACTTTTTTGATTGGGCTCGCTTGGGAGCCCGAAGCCGGTGAAGGGGAAGCGAAGCCGATTGCTATCCCCATACTTTTTTAATTAGACTCGCTTTGGGAGCCCATTGCAAGCAAGGGGGAGGTGAAGCTGAACGCTGCCCCAATTTTTTGATTGGGCTCGCTTTAGGAGCCCATTGTTGGTTGAGGGGGAGGCGAAGCCGATCACCGTCCTCTATACCTTTTTTGCGCCAACTGTCGTAGCAAGAAAAGGCTAGACAGCGGGTACGGAGTACCCTTTGTCTTTGGGGAGACCGGAGAGGAGAAGAACCAAAGACACAATGTATGCTCATGTTGTATTGAATGTATCAAAATGTGAGAATGAGGGAGCCCCCTTCTACACGCCATTGGGGCTTTATTTATAGGGGGCAAGAAGGGTATTTACCTCTTTGCCCTCACAATGTATTGAGAGAGAGGGTGCACTAGAGATGTACAGTATCCACAACGGCACAGTGGTATTCCTGACGACCCTAGTCTACATATGTACAGTATCCACAACGGCACAGTGGTATTCCTGACGACCCTAGGTGCGGAGCACCCCTGGGTGCCCTGTTACGACACATAGTATTTCCTACGTTAGTTCCTCCTTATGCTATTGTCATTGTCATTTTGCTCAAAACGGAAAAAATGAATGAATGAACACTACAGATCTCAACTGTGCATTCAGGACATGTATGGTGGCAACGCAACGCTTAAAGCAAGGGGTGCTCTTTCCATAGGAGTTCCAGGGAAAATTGCAGGCCTATATGAGGCATGGAAACGCCACAGCAAGCTTCCATGGAAGAGGCTAGTGATGCCAGCTGCAAAGCTTGCCCGAGCATTCAGAGTATCACCATATCTGCGAATGCAGATGGAAGCAACTAGAGATGGGATTCTCAATAATAAGGGAATACGAGGTGTATATACCTCGAACGGGGATATCCTTAAGGTTGGAGACGTATGTCGCAACACCAAGCTTGCAAGAACACTGAAGGCTGTCGCGGAAAAAGGGCCGGACGTGTTTTACAAAGGCTCAGTTGGTGATCAGCTGGTAAAGGATATTCAGGAAGTTGGAGGAATCATAACAATGGAAGATTTGAAGAAATATCAAGTTAAGGCGCGGCAGCCAATTTCAGAGAATGTAATGGGGTTTACAGTAATAAGCATGCCACCTCCTTCAGCCGGTGGTGCTGGTCTGATGCTTGTAAGTTTTCGTCTTAAAATTCTGTTTATTGTTCTTCGTTAGCAATTTCCTTTTGCTTGAAGTAGTGCATTTTTCCTTATATACTGTTTTGTCGACCTGAAGATATCAGAAAGGCAGAAACAGAAGAAGAAAAGACCAAATGAAAGAAGGCTAGTTGTTTCTTTTTTTTTGAAAAAGTGAACAAAATGTTTCTTTGAGAATATAAGCATACATGCTTGGATCTATTGCTTTGGATTATTGCAACAGTTATGCATTGTAACACCTAGACAGTGTAGTGCAATTCTAGTCCCACTTATCATATTTGGTGGGCACATATTACATGTAGTGCTTTTATGAGAGATAAACACACGGCAACAGCACTCTCAGGTGAAGTTGTTTCATTTTGATTTTCAACGAAAAGTAAACATTGTTGGAATTGCAACTTGTATTATCAGGAGGCCAATGGGCCAGAATATATACACGAGTATAGGTTACAGATAAGGAAACCAAATCATATCTAGAGTTCTACTCTAACACAAACATATCTCTAACATATCTATCTCTAACACCCCCCCTCAAACTCATGGTGGATCAACAACACTGAGTTTGGAGAGGCAAAAGCCGTGCTGTGCGCGAGTCTGGGCTTTCGTGAAAAAATCCGCTATCTGAAGCTCTGAAGGCACATACTGAAGAGCAATCACATGATCATGTACACAAGACCTCATGAAGGAAGCATCAACACCAATAGCTCATGCTTCACAGGGTCACGGGCAATACTGATAGCACCTGTACTGTCTGACAAGAGAGGAGTCGGTGTAGTGACAAAAACACCAAAATCCTCAAGTAACCACCGTAGCTGTAACTCTCGCCAAGAGAGCCATAGCTCGCAACTCACTCTCGTGACTCGAATGGGACATCGCAATTGCTTTCTTCGCCTTCCGTGCAATAAGCGAACCACCAAGAAAAACACAAGAGCGAGATAGACCGCGATCGAGGATCACGCCCAAGTAGCATCCGAATAAGCTCAAGTCAGAACGAGCCGGAGCGTGGAAAGAAGAGATTTACGAGATATAGTTCCACGAAGGTATCGCAGAACTCAAGAAGGTGGTCAGAGTGGACTCGAGCGGGAGCGTAAACGAATCGACTCGTAATGTGAACTGGATAAGTGATATCCGGACGAGTAACAGCAAGGTAAACAAGACTCCCAACAAGGTGACGATAGCGAGTCGGATCAGAAAGAGGCTCGCCATCAGAAGGCCGGAGATGAATGTTGAGCTCCATGGGAGTCTCAACAGTACGCTGATCAGTGAGAGAAGCGCGATCAAGAAGATCCTGAATATACTTCTCTTGGGACATAAAGAAGCCATCTGGAGTGGAAGTAACCTCAATCCCAAGGAAGTAACGAAGAGGACCAAGATCCGACATAAGGAACTGCTCACTAAGACGAGCCTTGACGAAGGCAATGTACTCAGAATCATCTCCGGTGATGATCATATCATCAACATATAGAAGAAGAAGAGTCCGACCACGAGACGAAGTGTGGACAAAAAGAGCAGGATCATGATCACTAGCTGAGAAGCCAGCAGCAGTGACCACAGAGGAGAAGCGCTCAAACCAAGCACGAGGGGCTTGCTTAAGGCCATAGAGAGAGCGAAGGCTGCATGACCATGCCCTCGAGAATGAATACTCAGTGGCGGATGCATGTAGACCTCCTCACGCAACTCGCCATTAAGAAAGGCATTCTTGACATCAAGCCGAGAGATGCATCACCGATGCAATGACGCCACCGAAAGAAGAGTGCGGACAGTGGTCATGTGGGCCACAGAGCAAAAGTCTCGTCGTAGTCACGACCATACTCTGCTGGAAGCCACGAGCAACAAGACGCGCCTTATAGCGCTCAAGAGAGCCATCAGAGCGAGTCTTAATCTTATAGACCCACTTACATGTGATGGGACGAGAGTGAGATGGAAAAGGAACAAGATCCCAAGTACCAGTACGCTCGAGGGCAGCAATCTCCTCTGCCATGGCATGCGCCACTCGTGATGAGTAACAAAGATCCCGTAGGAGTCGCTCACGAGTAGTCTGCGCCAAAGAAAGGCAAAATGGGCAGGGTCAATCGACCGGGCGATCGCGGAGAGCGTAGCGAGGAGAAGACGGCCCATCAGGGGAAGATGAAGCATCAGAAGACGATGAATCATCAGTAGAAGAGGGCTCATTTGGAAGATCCTCAATACGAGGTCGATGAGTGTAGACGAATGTAGTGGGGGGAGCCTGAGGAGCCGCAGGGGATGAAGCAGGTGGCGACAATGGTGGAGAGGCCACAGGAGAAATATGTGGAGACTCAGTGTGACGGGTGGACGAGGGCAAGACAGAGATAGGTGTATCTGGAAAAGTCAAAAAAGACAGAGACTCCACAGAGGAAACCGAAGGAGAGACAGGACGTGGGTAGAAGGGACGAGACTCGTCGAAAGTCACATCCCGAGAAATCCGCATCCGTCGACCAACAGGATCCCAGCACCGATAGCCCTTGTGCTCGAGATCAGATCCCGTAAAGACACACTCAACAGATCGAGCAAATAGCTTGGTGCGCTCTCGGCGCGGAGAACGAGCAAACGCGCCAAACAGACGAAGGCGAGTAGTCGAAGGAGACCACAGAGACGCTCAATGTGGATTGCGCCCTGAAGTGCAGAAGAAGGCTGGATGTTGACGAGATAGGTGGTAGTGGAAACAAATTTCTCGGTCCAAAAGTGAGGTGGAATAGAGGCGGCAATCATCGTGGCACGAGCCGATTCAAGAAGGTGCCGATGCTTGCGCCAAAGAACACCATTCGAGCATGAGCACCGTGACGGAGAATCGAGCGAGAGCCCCCGCTCAAAGAAGGAAGCTGCGTGAGGTGATGAGAGAGGTACTCGCCAAAGCAGAGTCAGCGACGAAAGACACGAATAGGAGTGGAGAACGTGCGAACCATGATGACAAACTGCTTATAGATAGACAATGCCTCACTACGAAGACATGAAATATATCCAAGTGTGGCGAGAGAAATCATCTATAAACATGATATAGTATCGATGACCCTTTCAAACGGCGAGCTGACCCCAAACATCGAATGAACAAGATCAAAATCAAAAGGACGCCGAGACACCGACTCACTATGAGGATAAGGAAGTCAATCTGCTTGCCTAACTTACACCGACAGTCTAAAGATACGCCACCGAGATGATCCCGTAGACCACGACGAACTAAGGATGATGAGACGAGATCCACAGATGACCAAGACGGTGATGCCACCTGGAAAGAGCCGGTAGACTGAGTAGCCGGCGAGAGATCCGGCGCGACGGGGCGCTGAAGGAAGGTGAAGCTACCAAGCTCCTGAGACGCTGTGAGTCAAGGCGCCGAGGGCCGAACCAACCGTAACTCCCGTGTGGCGGTCCCGAACACAACAAGAGTCGAGTCGAGAATGACCCGATAACCAAGGTCGATGAATCATCCAAAGAGAAAGAAGTTGCATGGTTAGGCGAGGAACATGAGCAACAGAAGGAACATGAAAAGATGAGTTGCTAAGAGGTCCTCGACCAGAGACAGAAAGAGAGGTACCATCGCCAGTAAGTACATTGACAGGAGAATCAAGAGGTGTAACAAAAGACAGAGTGGAAGAATCAAGTCATGTGGAAGGATGCTCGGAATCAAGGATCCACGGGAGGTACCGATCGTGTAGGAGGTGGTTTCTCGAAGGCCCAAGAGTCGCTGCGTAACCCGCAGAACTCCGCCGAGGAAGAACTCAAGCGGCAGCAAGGCCAAGTCCGCTATCTCCCGCTTCGGTGAGAGAAAACGCGAAGTAGTCGATCGCGACGCCGATGTAGAAGTACGGTGCGCGCTAGGAGAAGAACGGCGTGAAATATGCCGCCGCTTCTTGTAGCATCGACTCAATGTGGCCGACCTTGTCGCAGTAGGAGCAGCGAGAACGGCCACCGCCAGATGGGGGCGCCCACCACCACCGTGGCGCCACGAGGAGAGGCAGTCTCAAGTCGGGCGATCGGTGTAGCAGTGTGTACGCAGGCGAGCACGGAGGAGAGTGGCATCGCATCAAGACCACTCGTGACGAGTCTCCTCTCGCACGTATCTCGGTAAGGGCCTCCGTAAGAGTGACACGAGGGTGGCGTGCAAGTAGTCGGGCACGCCTCGCCGAACTTAGGACGAAGGCGAGTAAGGAACTTGTAGACACGCTGAAACTCCAGTCAAGACGCATGACCAGCAAAGACGAACAGAACGACGGCAAAGCAAGGCAAAGAGAGTTCGCTTGACGCCGATCGCAGAACTCGAGCGTAGAAGGCGCCAACAAAGAGCATCGCCTGGCCAAGAGAGTGCTCTGGCGAACTATCGATGTGTAGGGCATCTCCGGAGGGTTCGTAATATTGCCGAAGATGAGTCCACATCCGACAACCAAGAAAATCCCACAATCTCGTAAGAGAACCGAGGTGGACATCGCGATGAAGACAAGAAGCACCTCGAGCGTCCGCCGCCGCACCACCGAGTGTAGGTAGTCAATTGATCCATGTAGAAATCCAGGGCCTCTTGATGGCAGAGAGGCGCCTTCTCATCGCAAAGACCAAGAAATTTCAATAGCGACCTTGTCACCGTCGGGAAGCGCAATGACGTAGGCTTCGTCGGAGGAGTAGGGCATGGCGGGCAGGTGACATCGCCGCAGAGGACGCCCGAGATTTAAGACCACGCATGTGGATGCGCATGCGAGACACGGTCGGTGTAGTTAACACCGTCGAAGATCACCGGCAATGAAAGGAAACAAGACCCATTGGTAGCGGCCCACTGACGACGCGCAATCGACCGACGTTTTTTCTTTTCTTTCTTTTAAGCGGCTAAACGACGCATGGCCCAAAACACTCGGGCGGGGCTAGGTTCCTCCTGCAGTGTCGATCGCAGTGGCGGCGGCACTCGTGGCTCGCATGCATGGCGGCAGCTTCACCAGCGGGCGGCGGCAGAATGGAGGCGGCGGCTTCACCAATGCTGGCGGCGGCTTCGGCGATGACGATGAAGCGAGGTGTGGCGACGGCGGAGTCGGCACCGAGGACGATGAAGCGAGTCGCGGCGACGCGGGCGAGTCGCCACGAGGACGATGAAGCGAGGCGCGGCGACGGCGGAGTCGGCCGAGGCCGGGTCTTAAGCGCTGATCTGAGCGGCCGACGGCGGCGCACTGAGACGAGGGCGACGACGCGCAAAGAATAAAGAACAACCGGCCATCTCCTGGCAGAGCGACGGCCGGTCTTCAAGCTGGAGAGAGGCCGACTACAACAAGGGAAGGTAGGCCAAGAATCACAGCAATCGGCAAGCCTAGCAGCGGCGGCTAGGTCAGAGGGAGAAGATGAAGCCGACGAAGAGTTGCATGAGAGGTAACCCTAATGCTCTGATACCATGTTGGAATTGCAACTTGTATTATCAGGAGGCCAATGGGCCAGAATATATACACGAGTATAGGTTACAGATAAGGAAACCAAATCATATCTAGAGTCCTACTCTAACACAAACATATCTCTAACATATATATCTCTAACAAACATTATGAAGGTTATCATTCTTTTATTGGGTAATAGAACTGGTTGAATCTTGCTGAATTCTTAACATTGATAAATACATTGAATTCCTTGGAAAAATGAACACACGCAATCCAACCGATTTCATCATATTTTTCATGTTATTAACCTAACACCTTTGTTTACTTAATGAATAGGTTTTGAATATCCTTTCTCAGTATGGGATTCCTTCTGGTGTTGCCGGCTCTGTTGGGATTCATCGCCTTATTGAATCCTTGAAACATTATATTGCAGTAAAGATGAATCTTGGTGATCCTGACTTTGTAAATGTTAGTGAAGTTGTCTCTGATATGGTGTCTCCGAAATTTGCTTCTGAGCTGAAGAAAACCATTTATGATAATATGACATTTGCCCCTAAGCATTATGGTGCAAGGTAAATAACTTTTTAATATTTTTTATTTACTGTTCGAGTGAAACTACAAAAAATCCCATGGTTATGTCTGGATTTTAAAGGTGAAAGAACTGCAACACATCAATCACATTCACAAGTGTGCAATTTTTTGTTTTAAAAAAAACAAGACTTTTTCTTGCTATGTATGTTTTCATCTAGTCTTGTTATACTTTTAATCAACATGTCCTGTATGGGTGCTTCAATTATTGAAGAAATGGATGACGCATCATTATATGTCTTAAACTAGCCTTGTAGATTTTGTAATCTGAAGAAAGTCTCAACAAATAGCTTTTTTCCCGTATGAAATTTATAAAGACAGTAATCTTCGATATTTTCTTGATGGTATCTTGAACCATAAAGATTCTCTGTGGGTCTATATGAAACCGGGATCATATGATCCTCCTGGATGATATGAGCCTGAAATTCTTTGTGCATTATATCAGCAGTTCTTTGAGTTCCTTCTTTCTTCATTCAGTACTACAGTATTTGCAAGAGAAATGTACA
The DNA here is from genome assembly GCA_036346395.1 of Hsuehochloa calcarea. Lineage (NCBI taxonomy): Eukaryota > Viridiplantae > Streptophyta > Magnoliopsida > Poales > Poaceae > Hsuehochloa > Hsuehochloa calcarea. Next base: position 30,750,008 of record CM070599.1, on the reverse strand, counting down.
AGGACAAACCGTACTAATCACGAAATACTTGCGTTTCAGATGGAATATCCCTCAGGACCACGGAACCAGTCACTTGTCCATCGTCGACAGCGAGAGAAATGCTGTTTCGATGACTAGCACTGTCAACGCTTACTTCGGATCCCTAATTCTGTCCCCAAGCACAGGCGTTTTGCTCAACAACGAGATGGACGACTTCTCCATACCGGCAAACACGTCTGCCAACTCTCCACCTCCAGCCCCCGCCAATTTCATTAGCCCTCTGAAACGCCCTCTCTCTTCTATGAGTCCGACCATAGTTCTCAAGGTACAACTACTGCATTGCGGAAGTTCAGAAGCTGTGGAATGAATTCCTGAAGAATCTCTGAAAATTGCGGTTTTCTGTAAAGCTTCTGATAGATTTATTTGTCCTGTATCTCTCGTAGGATGGGAAGCTGAAGGCCGCAGTTGGTGCCAGTGGTGGAAGCATGATTCCGGCGGGAACAATAGAGGTGTTGCTCAACCATTTCGTTAGGAACATGGATCCGTTATCTTCTGTCATGGCGCCACGAGTGTATCACCAGGTCCGACCATTCTTAAACCTCGCATTGTTTGATTCAATCTCATTCATACACGTGGAGCCTCCGTTCTGCAACTCTGAAACCTGTCACGGAGCCACCGAGGTTACTGTTGTTTAGTTCTTCTGAGCTTGGTTTTGCTTGCCATGGCTGCAGCTGATCCCAAACGTGGTTCAGTACGAGAACTGGACGACGGTGCTCGGCGACCACTTCGAGCTCGACGCCGCGACGAGAGCCGACCTGCGGAAGAGAGGCCACGTCTTGGCGCCGCTCGCCGGGGGGACCATAAGCCAGTTCGTGGTGCACAACGTCGAGCACTACGGCGACCTGACCGCAGTGAGCGACCCGAGGAAAGGCGGCTTCCCGGCCGGTTACTGAACAAACTCGACACTGTAAAATCCGAGAAGGATCAGGGGAATCGCCACGCCAATCAGGGCCGCATGTTTCCTCTGTACATCCATAATTAATTTCAGCATAATTAATAATAATTAAAATATAATTTCAACAGTATTTAAATGATAAAATTAATAAAGTATAATTCCAACAGTATTTAAATGATAAAATTAATATATACACATGTAGACTCTTCAAACCATTTAAACAAAATAATATGCTCAACACATAGATCATAGGGACAATTAAAATAAGCATAATGCTTAGATTTAATATTTTAGTTATTGCTCTTAGATGTAGAGTTGTATAAGATTCTATCTTGGCATTCTCGCTACTTATATCAATATTCAATCACAAGTTAAATATGATAATTTCTATGAAATAAATTAGACCTTGAGCTATTATATAATCTTGTTAATCTAACGAGTCATATAAAGCAAAATATCAATCCAAACTTCACTGGACAGCAGACAAGTGAAGCAACTACGATAGAAATGAAGTATCACTTCTTTCGGGACCCAAAAATAAAATTATAGACCCTCTGTGTATCAAGATAGTGCACACAGTGCTAATATAGATGAATATCATTCCACACAAGACAAATATAAAAATAAACGATTAATTTGAATTGCAAATAACAATTTTGACCTTAAGGTTGAGTTTACAATTATTAAGTTACGCAGGGTTAACAGTAAACAAATAAGTAGCAGCAGAACAAAAGCAACTCCAGCGAAAATCCATCGACTAACCACAGACAACCAACTGGTATTAAGACCTAATGATCACTATCCACGTATAGCTCCTCCTCAAAGGTATGCGATGATTCCTCTACTTCAGCTGAATGATTGCATCAAGAATGAGAACTCCGAGTACTCAACAAGTTATACTACAAAATGCAATTATAGATGATGGCTTATACCAAAGTAAATGGCTTCTGTGGTTATTTTGCAATAAAGTAGCATTTGCAATTGAATACATATAATAGATTGAAAGCATAATTCAAAACAAATAAACAATAATAATTTAACAATTATTTTCACAAAGACACTAAGCCTAATCAATTTCTTTCACACAGCTGAATAATTTATCCCACACAGCTGTCCCTTTCCAAATATTTTATGAAAATCTACCTCGCCTAAAATCCCCGAGCATGTCCATAACCTCGAACGCGGCTATTCGAATTGATTGTTTAACACTTCGTAGAGGTAGTACACTTTACCTACACGATATAACCAGTGTAACTAGTATCAATCAAAATAAAACTTTACCAAAATTTCATCTTAACAATTGACACTCTCGATGTGTTTTACCGTCGTATCAACCCTAACATAGTGCTTTGATATGACGCACACCGTTGGACCTGAAGATGATAAACCACTCATAAATATGACCTACAAAGTAGTCCACACCTCCACCCATCAATGAGCATCTAACCTACTACTTGAGTAATCAATGTCGAGATTCCGTAACTTACTAAGTTAGGCTGTCCCATACCAGGTATGTGGCTCAGTTCAATGGCGCACAAAGTTAAGTCCTTAATTGACCAAGGCGAGACTGCCAAAACTCTAACTAAGTAACCAAAATTTCATATATTTGTTTCCAATCCACAATTCCATCATATCGCACAATTCAGCTACTCGTCTCAGTCTAAATCTTTTTCCACCCTGTTGGTTAAGTGTAACACATGCCATCAATGAGTAATGACACACAACACATAGTTTTACACTAAATTCCATAATCTCTTAATCAAATTTATATTAGCAAGTCAAATGAGATGAATGACTCGTTGCATGGCTAAGCAGACTATTCGTATTTAAGCAACTTTTATTGGTGCTATGATAATCCAACTAATAATTAAGCAAAATAGGGTGACACAAGATCCTCATAATACAATAGGCAATGTGGATATAAGCAAATGTGTGTATAACTAATCCCAAGCATTTAAATAATTACTAAAAGTAAAATACAATAATTTGAATTAAAGTAATTTTTGAAAAATTAGGTTCAACATGGTCAAAGGTACAACTTAATTTGAAACAAGTCTTATAGGAGGAATAGATAGCACAGCACATATGCTTGTCTGTTAAACACGATAGTTCTCCTTGAAGCATAGTATCAGCCCATTCTCTATCCTTTCCTCTGTTTGCATTTTGGGCTGGAAACAGAACCATCATCCTTATGTTGATTGCTTGAAATATTAGGAAAAAAAGGGAGCAGCTGTAGCTTATGAAGTTTAATACCACTCCAAATGATGCTTCCTGGCCCAAATAATTTTGGGAGATAAGTATAAGGGAAGCTAGAAAATGTTTAAATGCTTTCAGCTTGACTTATCTAACACTTATAGTAGCAAAGGTACAACTTGATTTGAAACAAATCATAATAGTTGATCGTTCAACATAGTCGATCGTCCAGCAAAGTCGTCGCCGATCATCTTCTCCAGCAATCGATCACTTTCCTTCCAATATCGTAGATCGTCCTCGAGCATAATAGCAACTGCAGTAGCGCCTCTACGGTATCCACACGTCCAGGGCAGGAACACCGTACGCCGGTGTGCTAGCATCAAGTCGCACGGGAAGGATCTCTCAAGAAGATGACGGCTAGGGTTTAGAGCAACTCACGTTAACTATTGTCATGTGTCTCCTCTGTTACCTTTTTTTACACAACAACCTCAAGCATCTCCTTAAATAATGCACATGACAGATTCTATCCGAACACGTTTGACGAATCGTATCCGTACTGATTTGTTTCAACCCGTTAAGTGTGTGACCCTGTAGGTTCATGCGTAATCGGTTGTGACTCGGAAACACCTTTTCGATCACGAGTCATCAGCGGCACCTAGCAGGATATAACGATTCTCAAATACACATGAATTATATCAGACGAACCTTAATGAAATATGATCTATGACTAGGTCCTATTTTCTCTCGACCAGTTCGCAACTCCTTACGACCATGTTTCGACTAGCCTACGACCAGCTCATATTTGGTCTCGACCAGTTCGTAACTCCTTACGACCAGGTTTCGACCACTTAGTGATCATATTCGACCAGCTTACGACTAGCTCGTATCTCCACACGACTAGTCCATATCTGATCGAACTGAACGACCAGCTCATGTATTCTCCTTTTGCCTCACGATATCTGGTTGAACTTCAGGTGAGATGTTATGCTATCCATGGACTGTTCAATACTTTCTCGATAGAGTGATAGATAACTTCGTGTGGTCGAACTCTTCGACCACCAGTGGTATGGCCATGCACTTTCTTTATCTAACCATATCGAGGGGCCTAGAGATATCTCTCCTGTTATGTCAGGAGGGGTAAATCCCATATCCGACAAGTCACATTCCTCCACATGTTTCATCACATACTCGGAAGCTATCTTTATGACTACCCAGTTACGGAGTAGCGTTTGGCAACCACAAAGTGTACTCTTACACATGGAGTAAACCATGCTGATCTCATCTCTAAGGATTATACATCATCATTGCTTGAGACCAACTGATAACACATGAAAGTATAACAATCTCGGCAGTGTCTCAAGGTGAGTTAATCCAACACCATGTTCTCCAACATGTGTTCACATTATTGATTCGATGTCCCTATATCCATGACCAGTGAAACATGGTCATCAATCAATACATGTGCTGGTCAATAGAGTCACTAGTGTTCCGACCAGTGACATTCGACCAGGGATACATTTAGAACGACATCATCATAAGTTAAAAGAGCTTCACCAACAATTCACATACTCGTTAATCTTTATAACTAATGATTCATTTAAGGAACAAAATAACACTTATTCAGAATAATACTTATTCAATAACACATAAATATAGACATGATACAATCATCTATATGATTGCCTCTAGGGCATATCACCAACAATATGCTGGCTCAAATTCAGCCCAACGGGCGAGTGGGAAATTCAAATAGAGTTTGAAATTTTCAGAAAAGGCTGATACTTTACCAAATTGTTAAACCTATCAAATGCGCTTAAAAAGTTATGAATTTTTTTGGAGAAGCTCCTGACCCAGTTTAGTTCATTATGTAAATTTTCATGAATTTTATGTGTTATATATTGTTCTAAAAAATTCTTTCAAGTTGCTATTTTCATATAATTTCAATACTTGTTTTATGCAAAAGTTCAAAAACATGCACAAATTATTTTTCCATACATAAACATGCTAAAAATTTCCCCTTTATTATTTTCAGCATTCTTTCCCAAAATTTGGAAATTTTGTGAGCCCACATTATCACTAAGCATTGTCTCCCAGTACCAATAACAATACCAATCAATTTAATCACAATTGAAACTTCTACTAGTACATATCACAATGCCAAGTAATAAGAAAAAGAAAACAATAATACTCACGAATGTGATGGCACTCAAAGCCACCGAGCAGAACCGGGCAAGGCATGCCAAATGGCGCTAACTCATAAAACCTATTGCCTCGCTGTGCTACGAATACCAGACAAGGTTGACAGAGATACAACGCCGATCTTCGCAATCTGAGACACACAGAAACTGCAAAGTTGAGGTTCAGGAATGCCACACAAGACAACCGAAGATGCACTGGCCGAGTGCACCCTAGAGCACAGAGCACTGAAGGAAAACTAAATCCTTCTCCCTCACCACTGACCAAGCTAGAGCCAACACCGAACAGATCAATCAATGCGCAGGTATCAATTTCACTTCTAGAGCACTCCACAAAGAAAGGGCACAAGAAGAGAATCGATCTTATTCGCAAGGGAGATTGTTTTGGGCTTCACTACAGATGGCACCGAGTCAATCCCATTGGCACAACAACACCAAGACTCAAAATCAAAGCCAAATCAGGAAGAAGAGGAAACAAGATTCGAGAGAGCTCACTTCAATTTTTTGTATCAGAAAAAGGCTCAGGAGATTGCATTTTTCAAGAGGAGGAAGACTGGTGGAGCATTCACCGACTACCGTGAATGGCTTGCACCCAAAGCGTCTATGTCTCCTGTGCCTCCAGAGCCACCACCGCCCGGGTCTCTCGCTCTACTCGCACCAGCAGCTGAGAAAAGGGGAAAGCCCCATCAAGCGCAGGAGGATAGGGCTGGAGTTGAGACTCCAACCTTATCAACTCCTTCTCCCACCGATAGGTGGTCCCTACCACCTTTTCTTTTACCTTTTTCATTTTCTTCTTTTCTCTAATTGAGAAATTACCAACATGCCCTCAAAATATCCAATAGTCCCAGCCAATTTATCAATTTGATAAAAGATGCTCAAAGTCTTGTTTAATATATAGTTGTTCAATGATGGGTACCTTGTGGGTTTGAACCCAAATCCTAGCAACAAGGACTACAATTCTGCACAAACAAAGGGGGACTACGCTTTGATCCAATGCCTTGTAGTGAGAATTTTCACCCAAGTTACATTCTGTATTGGGTGGTTTGCCCTTTTCCCTCTCGGGTTGGGACGTTACGCTTATGTCTTCGTATCTATCTCATGAGTACTTAAGAAAGTATACCCTTTTCTTCCTTTGATCACGACCACATGATCATACTCAAGTAGGTGAATTCTTCAGGGAATCCTGTAGGACGATTCCTGATGCCATATAGGTTTCGAATTCGTTAAGTGCTATTGCTCAACCTCCCATACAAAAAAGAGCACTACAACTAATATGACCCTTTAATGGAGCCTATTTTACAGGATCTCCGATCTTCTAGGATAGGTTAAAAATTCTACCACGTAAACCAGGATGCCAGGCAAGCAAGAGATCACAGATCGTTACCACCAGACGCGCAATGCAGCAGAAGAAGAGTTGGAGCATCCTGGTCCAATGAAGAGCGTATCGATGTAGTGGTTGTAGTCGATCATCCGACATAGTTGATCGTTCAACATAGTCGATCATCCAGCAAAGTCGTCGCCGATCATCTTCTCCAGCAATCGATCACTTTCCTTGCAATATCGTAGATCGTCCTCGAGCGCAACAACAACTGCAGTAGCGCCTCTACGGTATCCACACGTCCAGGGCAGGAACACCGTACGCCGGTGTGCTAGCACCAACTCGCACGGGAAGGGTCTCTCAAGAAGATGGCGGCTAGGGTTTAGAGCAACTCACGTTAACTCTTGTCATGTGTCTCCTCTGTTACCTTTTTTTTACACAACAACCTCAAGCATCTCCTTAAATAATGCCCGTGACAGATCCTATCCGAACACGTTTAACGAATCGTATCCGTACTGATTTGTTTAAACCCGTTAAGTGTGTGACCCTGTAGGTTCATGTGTAATCGGTTGTGACTCGAAAACACCTTTTCGATCACGAGTCATCAGCGGCACCTAGCAGGATATAACGATTCCCGAATACACATGAATTATATCAGACGAACCGTAATGAAATATGATCTATGACCAGGTCCTATTTTCTCTCGACCAATTCGTAACTCCTTACGACCAGGTTTCGACTAGCCTACGACCAGCTCATATTTGGTCTCGACTAGTTCGTAACTCCTTACGACCAGGTTTCGACCACTTAGTGATCATGTTCGACCAGCTTACGACTAGCTCGTATCTCCATACGACTAGTCCGTATCTGATCGAACTGAACGACCAGCTCATGTATTCTCCTTTTGTCTTACGATATCTGGTTGAACTTCAGGTGAGATGTTATGTTATCCATGGACTGTTCAATACTTTCTCGATAGAGTGATAGATAACTTCGTGTGGTCGAACTCTTCGACCACCAGTGGCATGGCTATGCACTTTCTTTATCTAACCATATCGAGGGGCCTAGAGATATCTCCCCTGTTATGTCAGGAGGGGTAAATCCCATATCCGACAAGTCACATTCCTTCGCATGTTTCATCACATACTCGGAAGCTATCTTTATGACTACCCAGTTACGGAGTAGCGTTTGGTAACCCCAAAGTGTACTCTTACACATGGAGGAAACCATGCTGATCTCAGGTCTAAGGATTATACATCATCATTGCTTGAGACCAACTGATAACACATGAAAGTATAACAATCTCGACAGTGTCTCAAGGTGAGTCAATCCAACACCATGTTCTCCAACATGTGTTCACATTATTGATTCGATATCCCTATATTCATGACTGGTGAAACATGGTCATCAATCAATACATGTGCTGGTCAATAGAGTCACTAGTGTTCGACGAAGGACATTCGACATTCGACCGGGATATATTTAGAACGACATCATCATAAGTTAAAGAGCTTCAACTGCCACAACACAACAGGACCCCAAAGGCCCAATTTGACCCCCTTCGATTCGCAGATCCGACGATCTATACCGCGGAATGGCAGCCAAACGAATCTTCACCCGTCACTCATGGTCTCGTGTATATCCAGGCATCCAGCTTAATTATATGCGTAATGCGCCTCATTCCGCCATTTTTTCCTTCGTTTTTTTTCTCTCGCCTCGCGTCCAACTTATGCGTAGTGCAGCTTATTCCATCGTGTATATATGACTCATGAATCACAAGCGTCAAATCACGCGTAAAGCGGTGTGAAGTGTGAGCCAGCTTATTTTATATCATATCTTTTTTCAAACAGGTCAATTGTGACATATCATAATCTGTAAATATCTCAGCTACCCCTCTCTATATAGAGCACCATACACAAGCGATCTTAATTAGTTACTAAGAGCCGAGAGAGAGAGAGAGAGAGATGGCCTCGATGATAGGAGGGCACTTCGTGGAGACCTACATGCTGAAGAAGGCGTGCAAGGAGAGGCTGAGTGCAATGGAGGCTGCGGCCGCGGAAGGGCGGAGCGCCGGTGGCTCCGGCAAGTCCAAGCGTGCTAGGGAAGGACTACTGGGCCTGGTGATAAAGAAGAAGGTGCATCCCGATGGTTTAGAAGCTCCCAGGAGAAGCTCGGCCAACTGACCAAACGGGTGGGTCTTTTCTTGTGACCATCAGTCTTCAGATTAGTGGTGAGAAGGGAAGAGGATTCAGAGATTAAAGTATTTATTATGCGAGAGAAAGACTGCACACATATGCATGCAGATGCTTAGACTTTGGAAGTTTAGTTTGGAAGGACACCGTTGTATGGGTGAAACTTAAGTATGCATGGTGTCTGGTATTTGTGTGAGTTGCTACTCGCCAGTAACTGCTTTGTTTTGGAGTCTGGAGTCTGGAGTTTATATATTTAGTTGTGTAACTTTGTTTCTGTACCTACTTATCAGTTGATATAAAAGTACCAGTTCAAAAAGAGACTTGCTGGCAGCTTCAGAATCACGAGGCTTAAGTAGCAATTCAGTGGATAATTATCACTAATTAAGTAATTAATCAAATCACTAATAATAATAGCATTTGGTAACAGCTGGCATGAAGAGTGAATAGAAAGGGGTAAGAAGAGAGCGATAACACAAGCATTTCCCCATTCTCATGTTCCCATCGCCTCCTCACACCACAGCCAGGCCAAAGCCAAAAACCCTAGCCACAATCCAATCTCCATCCATCAACCTCCTCACACCACAGCGAGGCGGCAGCTCGGTGGGGCGACTCGGCCGGGGCAGGGGCAGAGGAGCCAAAGGTTGGAAACTCTAAAGGAAGAGAAGAAAAGAAGAGAGAGGAAGAAAGAATGGGGAAAAGAGGAAGAAAGAGGAAAGTAGTTGTGGCCAAATGGGCGATACGGTCGGGCCCAACACAGCCCATTCCGGCCTGCAAAAAAGTCATGTTGGGCCGGCCCATGTGCCTAGGTGGTGGCCCCAAGTCGGCAAAGGCCGTGCAGATCAAGTCGCTGGTATTTCCGTCAGCTATTTACTACCACCTACTTTGAAAAATAAAAATACAAAAAAATCAAAACTAGGAGTGGGAAATTCAAATAGAGTTTGAAATTTTTAGAAAAGGTCGATACTTTACCAAATTGTTAAACCTATCAAATGCGCTTAAAAGTTATGAAATTTTTTGAGAAGCTCCTAACCAGCTTTAGTTCATTATGTAAATTTTCATGAATTTTATGTGTTATATATTGTTCTCAGTCCTTCACGGTTAAAAGTACCTCCACCATCTCACTCGTGAGACGTGTTCTTCTCTCATCCAATATTCTTTTAGAAAAACTCAAAGTAGACTCGGGAGAAACCGTCGAGATATGACGATTACGTATCACGTGCAAGTATGGATAGCACGGGATATGTTAACTTATGGACATGCCACCATTGAAAAATTCTTTCAAGTTGCTATTTTCATATAATTTCCATACTTGTTTTAAGCAAAAGTTCAAAAACATGCACAAATTATTTTTCCATACATAAACATGCTAAAAATTTCCCTTTATTATTTTCAAGATTTAGTTTTTATAGCAATAGCAGCCTCGCGTAAAACTAAGTTATTTTCATACATTTTCAATTGAGTGACAATCTGTAAAATACTATACACAATAATAGGAGATGTTGGATAGTACATAGCGGACAAAGCAATAGTGGCCTCAAATTTTTTTCTCTCTAAAAACTATAGTATCTTCTCAGCAACGAACCAATATTGCCCAGTCAATAGTATACTACCGTCAGTGCTCTGATAGTTTGTTTGAATAAAAATAGAGAAATGCTTTTATATGGTAAAAGACTCTTAAGCATCAGGTAAGTAGAGTTCCATTTTAACGGTATGTCCAAACCGAATATTCTTGGACGTACACCCATTGCCCTGCAGAAGTTCTTATATGCTGTTATTCTTACATTAGAATTATTCAAGAAAGATATCGCATCACGAAAATATTTAAGATACACATCCAACCTCTTCAAACCGAATTTGACTATAAGGTTAATAATATGACAAGTGCATCGCTGATGTAGCAAGAAGGAATCAACGTATGTACTGAAGACTGGAGTAAGAATATCCATGGCCTTAGAGTTTGCAGCGGCATTGTCTAGAGTAATTAATAATATTTTGTTTGTAAGACCAGATTCTTTCCCAAAATTTGGGAATTTTGGGATGTTACACGGTGGTGGTGAGGGAGATGACATGTAGGGCGGCGCATAGGTGGAGACGTTGTACGCCTGTGCCAGTCGTTACCCTAGAATGTTTCTACTACCATTGCCACCAAGGGTGCGCGCCACTACCATCCCCAGACCGGAGACCAGATAGGGAGTTGGCTGTTCCATGGGTTGAAGCACAGCCATGGTCCCGGTCCTAGATAGAAGGACTGCACACGGCCACCAGAGAAGTTGGCGCGATCACCGCTCGAGGAAGAGATGGTACCATTGTTGCACTTCTTGTCACACCAGCAATGACCGTTGCGCACAAAATTGTTGTACCGGTCTTCATGGTTGCCGCCAGAATTGCCACTAGAAGAGCCGTTGGAGTTGTCGATCGAGGAATTGTTCTCGGTGGCAAGGAGAGCTGTGGCGGCAGCGGTGTTGGGGTCGTTCTTCATCTTCACCTCCTCCGGACGGAGAAGAGAGCGAGTGTGGAGGAATGTCGGGACGAAGTCAGGTTCGGGATGAGGGTGCCAGTGGTGAACTTCAGGTTGAGCCCGCGAAGCATGTTGAGGACTTGACCCTTGTCAGAGACGGGTTGCCCCACGTTGCACAAGGCATCGGCGATAGTCTTCAGCTTGTGGAAGTAGTCAGTGACCAACATGTCGCCCTGCACCAAGGTTCGGAATTCAGCCTCGATGAAGACCACCCGGCTCTCTTTGTTGTCACGAAAGAGTTCCTCGATGCTCGTTTAGGCCTCGAGCGCAAGCTGCCCTAGCTCCATCATGAAGTCCATGATCTCGTCAGAGATCAAAGCATAAACCCAAGAGAGAATGCCATAGTCCTGCCTGGCCCATTTGGTATTGCCTTCGGGCACCTCTGTGCAATTGATATGGCATAGGAGTCCATACTTCCTGAGAAGGCCGTGAACCATGCTTCGGCGAAACGTCCAGTTTTCAGGGCAACAAAAGTGCGAATAAGTAATAATCACTTGTGAGTTGTAAGTTACCGCAGGTTGGAATTCAAGGCAGCGGTTTTGTTGATGCTTAAACGCCTGATGAACTAGACTGGAGAGCGGTCACCAGCCCATCACAAAAACGGATCGGCCACACAGGTAGCCACCGGAGAGAATCCAAGCGAGAGGAGGAATACTTCAGGAATTCCGGATGATTTATTTATACAACAGTGCGAAATCGCCAAGTTCCAAGCAGAGCCCTTCTTTTTCGAGTGGTGGCCTAATCTAAACCGTTGATTAAAATGATCGGACGGCCCACGTAGCGTGCGGTCACATGAACTCTAGTTGATCGTCATGGCCTTACGCGCCTTGCTTGGCATCACCGCACCATCCGATCCGGACCGGCTTGTGCCATTGCTGCGCACCGTTTTTTCCCCGTTTGGCGGCGAGCTTTCTCAGACAAAATCACATCGAGTTTGACTGCCACAACACAACAGGACCCCAAAGGCCCAATCTAAACCGCGGAATGGCAGCCAGACGAATCTTCACCTGTCACTCATGGTCTCATCTCATGGATAATAACGCACGCGAACCTGGATGTGGCCTCGTGTATATCCAGGCATCCAGCTTAATTATATGCGTAATGCGCCTCATTCCGCCATTTTTTCCTTCGTTTTTTTTCTCTCGCCTCGCGTCCAACTTATGCGTAGTGCAGCTTATTCCATCGTGTATATATGACTCATGAATCACAAGCGTCAAATCACGCGTAAAGCGGTGTGAAGTGTGAGCCAGCTTATTTTATATCATATCTTTTTTCAAACAGGTCAATTGTGACATATCATAATCTGTAAATATCTCAGCTACCCCTCTCTATATAGAGCACCATACACAAGCGATCTTAATTAGTTACTAAGAGCCGAGAGAGAGAGAGAGAGAGAGAGAGAGAGAGAGAGAGAGATGGCCTCGATGATAGGAGGGCACTTCGTGGAGACCTACATGCTGAAGAAGGCGTGCAAGGAGAGGCTGAGTGCAATGGAGGCTGCGGCCGCGGAAGGGCGGAGCGCCGGTGGCTCCGGCAAGTCCAAGCGTGCTAGGGAAGGACTACTGGGGCTGGTGATAAAGAAGAAGGTGCATCCCGATGGTTTAGAAGCTCCCAGGAGAAGCTCGGCCAACTGACCAAACGGGTGGGTCTTTTCTTGTGACCATCAGTCTTCAGATTAGTGGTGAGAAGGGAAGAGGATTCAGAGATTAAAGTATTTATTATGCGAGAGAAAGACTGCACACATATGCATGCAGATGCTTAGACTTTGAAAGTTTAGTTTGGAAGGACACCGTTGTATGGGTGAAACTTAAGTATGCATGGTGTCTGGTATTTGTGTGAGTTGCTACTCGCCAGTAACTGCTTTGTTTTGGAGTCTGGAGTCTGGAGTTTATATATTTAGTTGTGTAACTTTGTTTCTGTACCTACTTATCAGTTGATATAAAAGTACCAGTTCAAAAAGAGACTTGCTGGCAGCTTCAGAATCACGAGGCTTAAGTAGCAATTCAGTGGATAATTATCACTAATTAAGTAATTAATCAAATCACTAATAATAATAGCATTTGGTAACAGCTGGCATGAAGAGTGAATAGAAAGGGATAAGAAGAGAGCAATAACACAAGCATTTCCCCATTCTCATGTTCCCATCGCCTCCTCACACCACAGCCAGGCCAAAGCCAAAAACCCGAAAACCCTAGCCACAATCCAATCTCTATCCATCAACCTTCTCACACCACAGCGAGGCGGCAGCTCGGTGGGGCGACTCGGCCGGGGCAGGGGCAGAGGAGCCAAAGGTTGGAAACTCTAAAGGAAGAGAAGAAAAGAAGAGAGAGGAAGAAAGAATGGGGAAAAGAGGAAGAAAGAGGAAAGTAGTTGTGGCCAAATGGGCGATACGATCGGGCCCAACACAGCCCATTCCGGCCTGCAAAAAAGTCATGTTGGGCCGGCCCATGTGCCTAGGTGGCCTGGAAATGCATTAAAAGTGCGTGCGATGGCCGTGCGGCACCTAGTCATTTTGGCGTCGAGCTATTTACTACCACTTAGCTTTAAAAATAAAAATACAAAAAAATCAAAAAATATGTAGAATTCGTAAATACATGTGAAAGTTTTAAAAAATGAGACAAGCATATTTAAAATGTAATAAAGAGCTCTATTAATATTGAAAATGGTTGTCTCGTTAAAATCTTTGCCGAGTAAAAACCCAACATGAGAAAACCTTGGCAAAGGAAAAGGAGTACAACATATACCTCTATATACATCTTTGTTCTAAGTGTTATTATCGAGGTACATATTTTTAAACATGTCCGACAACTCTGTATTTTGCACACAGTGTTGTGTTCGCGAATCAGTTTGTTCCAGTCCTTCACGGTTAAAAGTACCTCCACCATCTCACTCGTGAGACGTGTTCTTCTCTCATCCAATATTCTTTTAGAAAAACTCAAAGTAGACTCGGGAGAAACCGTCGAGATATGAACAGTTACGTATCACGTGCAAGTATGGATAGCACGGGATATGTTAACTTATGGACATGCCACCATTGAAAAATTTCAAAGCCTTCTAAGTTGAAATCCATCGTATCGCTATCCAAATAGGTGGATAATTCCTCATGCCTTGGGGTTGCTCTTTGTTTAGCAGACAGCGCTGTAGAAGAATAAGATTTGGACCTGGAGGAAGGGCCACAGAAGATCTTGCCCCACATATTTATCTTACTACATGAGGCGGGGGCTACCAGAGGTCGTTGCAAGCAGACTTTCCGGAAATTATTTTCATACCTTTAGTAAACCTCGTGCAAACAAGAACGAACTTCTTTAAAATAGTTAGTATAGTCTAGTCCTGTAGCATCACTAAGAAGATCAAGAACATTAGCAAATGCTTCAATTTTAACTCTAGAATCTAGAATCTGAAACAAATGCAAATGTATTAAGTAAGGGATTTCTCTCTAATATTTAAGGTATTTAGTTTTTATAGCAATAGCAGCCTCGCGTAAAACTAAGTTATTTTCATACATTTTCAATTGAGTGACAATCTGTAAAATACTATACACAATAATAGGAGATGTTGGATAGTACATAGCGGACAAAGCAATAGTGGCCTCAAATTTTTTTCTCTCTAAAAACTATAGTATCTTCTCAGCAACGAACCAATATTGCCTACCAATAGTATACTAAAATCCGCTGCTCGATAGTTTGTTTGAATAAAAATAGAGAAATGCTTTTATATGGTAAAAGACTCTTAAGCATCAGGTAAGTAGAGTTCCATTTTAACGGTATGTCCAAACCGAATATTCTTGGACGTACACCCATTGCCCTGCAGAAGTTCTTATATGCTGTTATTCTTACATTAGAATTATTCAAGAAAGATATCGCATCACGAAAATATTTAAGATACACATCCAACCTCTTCAAACCGAATTTGACTATAAGGTTAATAATATGACAAGTGCATCGCTGATGTAGCAAGAAGGAATCAACGTATGTACTGAAGACTGGAGTAAGAATATCCATGGCCTTAGAGTTTGCAGCGGCATTGTCTAGAGTAATTAATAATATTTTGTTTGTAAGACCAAAGTCTTCCATAACTTTGATAATACAGTCTGTAATATTCTCAGTCGTGTGTGCTACATCAATTAATTTAAAACCTATAATTATTTTCTCCATTACCCGGTCATCATTAACATAATGAGCAACTACACTAAGATAATCTTCCCTAACGCGACCACTCTATATGTCCGAGGCCAGGGCCACAAAAAATGTGCACGTAGCAAATTCATCCTTTAATTTATCACAATGTTCATTGCAATATTTTTACTAGATCTCTAGTTGTTGTCTGTTTAGAAATGGAAGAGAATCTAGGATTGTGCGTAATTATAATGTAAGTTTGGAAAGCATTAGACTCCCTAAAGTCTAATGGTAAAAAATAGTAAAAAATGAGGGGGTATGATGGCTATTTATAGAAAAAAATATGGGATTATTTTGAATTTTTTTTGCTATTTTTAAAAGCACCAAACGGTCAAAAATGGTTTTTAAAAAAGTCAAAAAAACGCTCAACATGCAGATTCCCCCAGGCCATGTCATGCCAGGCACGACCCATCGTGCCGACGCGGCCCACTTGGGCTTCCCCTTTTCTCCCCCTACCACACGCCATTGTCCACTATCGCCGCCTGGTCCTTCGCATGCCTCACACCGAGACCTGACGATACGTGCTACGCTCGCGCACACAACATCGCTTGCTGCTGCCGTAGTGCCACCAACCCACCGTCCTCCATGCCACCCCATGCCAGCGTCGCCCCTTCCTTCTTCCCCCACGTCACCTCTTCCTTCTTCCTCCACGCTGCGCCGCCCCGCCCTCTCCTCTCCTCGCAGCTCTCTCCCTTGGCCTTTCCGCACGTGGGCCACATGGGTCGTGTTGGGCTCGTTCCATACCTGGTACAGCCCCTAATAATCGCCTTAATGACGCACGAGCGGACTAATCGTTCCGCTCGGGCAGCCCAAAGCTTGCACGCGCGTACGTGGCTGTGCCACCGGCATGATACACAATGTCGGTAGTCTTTGCGTCCTCGCACTCCGGATTAATGCGACCCATCCGCCACCACTAAAGGAAAGAAAGATCAGGCTGTCAGTAGGGGAATGAAAAAAAGGGAGAAAAAGAAAAGAAAAGAAAAGAAGGAAAAAAGGAGAAAGAGGGAGAAAAGGGGGGAAATAAAAAGGGCAAGAAAAAGAGGAAAATGCGGAGGCGCAGATCTGACGAGGATGTTGGTAGTTGCAGACGAGTGGCCAAGAAGATGACGTGCAGTGGAGTTTCACACGCTGAGTGTTCGCAAAAATGAGAAGTGTATCCGAAAATAGCAACCGATGTCAAACTAAACATTGTGCACTCGTGGCAAGCCATCCTTGATCATTTCGGTAGTCGTATTTCCGTACAAATTATTTTTACCTACGGCAAATATTATCTACCTGCATAAATTATTTTATAGTAAAATAAGTTGTGTGGATGTTGATTTCGATATGTATATCCGGTGGCTAGTTGATGGAGCAGCTAGCCACAAAAGATTAGTAGGTGGGTAGAGAGTGCCCTGGTTGGGACCGATGGTGAGTGCGAGGCCCTCTACATACTGATAATATTGAAGGACAAAGCCACTCTCACTCGTGTTAGTGAGCCATAATACCTGTGTCGACCACAGACTCGTTAAGATGGCCTGGGCTTAGTATCCCTGTCAAGTAACAATACCTCCACATGGGAACGTACTATTGTATTCTCGTTTTGTGTTAGCGCGAAGGGATTCCGGCCTGGGGAGCTGGGTGTTGTATATCGCCCGGAAGGCCTATATTGCGCTGGTGGAGTAGCGGGTGCGACCCGACTACAATAGTTTGGGGAAACCTAGTCGGGTGGAGGTATTAGGTACGAACATCAGGAAAATCTCTGAACTCTAACTTAGCACCGTGTTAAAAGAAACGCGGAAGTCTAAAGGCATTTACGGTCAAGGGTTACCATGGGCAAAGCGGCACAACATCTGCAGAGTGAAAACGTGATCACGTCTGTCTTCTGGATTGGAGTCTACGGGAGCCTTTTCAGGGGCTCAAACCACGATACGAGTGGCTAGTAGATTTTAAAATTGAACTTGTTTTTCCTCACATAAAACTATATTAAAAAAAACTATTGTGATTCTAGGTAGGGACTGAAGATGGATGGGGTTACTTAATCATAGCATCAACTTTGCTTATTAAGTGCTTGCTGAGTATGAAAGGACTCACACTTGCTATTAATTTCCCTTGTTTACAAGCGACGAGTCGGATACGTTAAAGCGATGCTAATTGACAACTACGGTGGGACCACTACTTGGAGGACTTCGTACCACTTCATTTATGCCAAAATTAAGGCTGACAAGCGCGAATTAAAGGTAGTCCTAACTATTTCTCTGCTGCTGCACCACTCTGATTAGGATCATCGCATGAGAAAACGTGACTTTGCTGGATAGTAATCCTTAAGCCTGTGCCGTCACCGAAAGTGTGACGACACTGGGCGTCACACAGGGCAGCTTGGCCTTATAATCCAATCATCTGCCAGTAATTAGTCGCTGTGTGAATTCCCTGCTACGATCCGATCGAAGTAAATATTAGTGCACCGACCGTCTTCTGTTTGGTAACTGTAATTCCGTATGGGAAATAACAGCTCCTTATGAACCAGTAGTTCTTGCTTCCTAGCAGTAATGTCGTATGCATCGTTTTGCTTGCATTAAAAAGACCTGCGCATTCGACACGCTTCTACTACTACTAGGCACATAGATATTTCCATCGATCTCCAATATCAGCTACATCAGTAGCGAAGTTTCTTCGTCAGTTCGCGAGTGTACATAGTCTTCACAATCTCACTCACGCTGTCACGCATGCATCGTCGAGCACTCGACTGTACGTATATACGTATACGTAGCGTCTTCCGATGTACTAGTTCAAGGAAGTTTCTCGCGCTGGGTCACTCCAAGAGCGACAGCATACAGTTGACTCCAAGTCAAGCCTTTCACCATCGATCTCAGTATGCGGCAAGAAATGGCTGGCAATGGACTTCACCAACCCAGCTGTCAAGAGGGCAGAAACTACACGTCAATTTACCTGCCTTGGTTACCAAGTTTGCTCCTCTATGCACGTTTGTGCGCTAATATACATCTCTTACCACACTTCTCAGGCAACATATACACTCAGCGCAACTGCACGGGAAAGAGAGTACTCGGGGAGAAGGAGAGCGAGCTAGAAAGAGAAGATGGCATCCATGATAGCAGGGGACTTCGCGGAGGCCTACGTGCTGAAGAATGCTTGCAAGGAGAAGGTGAGGAGGAGGGCCGAAGCAAACGCCGGCGAAGCGGCGGCGGCGGCGGCGGCGGAAGGAAAGAAGAAGGCCAGCGATGGAGCGTCGGAAAAGAAGACGCCTGAAGCCAGCAAGGGAGACGGGGGAGGCTTGTTTGGGCTGGTGAAGAAGAAGGTACATCCAAAAGTTGACCCAAGTGGAGCTTCTTCTTGAGCTACTGCTATTAGGCTCCTCGTTGGTACAACTTAGAAGAGATCAGGGTGTTGCACTTAGAAGACACTTGCAAGTGTGCAAGCGTGCGTTGAAACTTCTATCTTGAAGTCTGCTACTGGTTTATGCTAAGATTGTACGTCTGTTTTGCTTGCCTTTTTCTCTTCTTGAATCAGGACTGCAAGTGTGTGTAGCTACGCTGATGTATCAGCTTGTTTTGTGATTTAATTTGGTTATTTGCTACAAAGCTATATATATATATATATAAAAGCCAAAGAAGGGTGCTTCAGGCCCCTTTGGCACAGCTTCGGCTTCCGCTTCCGCTTCTCCCCACAAGGAGCAATAAGCTCTCCCAAACAATCGGCTTCTCTCCAGCCGGCAACTTGGGTTTTAAAACCCGAAGATACTTCACTTTAGTGCATCTAGACTTAGAGATGGTGCAATAGATGTGACATATATACATGTTGCTGTGAGAAAACAACATGTGCAATTCAACCGGCATGGATACACTAATCAAAATGTCATAGTTGTTTGTGACTTCGATGTGAGATTCACTTTTGTTTGCGCTGAATGGCCTGGATCTGTTCACGACACACACATATTCCTTGATACGCTGCTAAAGTACAAGGACCACTTTCCACACCCTCTAGAAGATGATTCCCTTATATGTATTTTCCACAAAGTATTCATATGAACATCTTTGAACCATGTGTGAAATGTTGTCTCATTTATATTGTAGGCAAGTACTATCTTGTGGATTTCGGATACTCAAACCGTAAAGGTTATCTAGCTCCCTACAAGAACTAGTGGTACCATTTACCTGAATTCCAAAATGATGGTAGACCGGTTGGACTGAAGGAGGTGTTCAATTTGTCGCTCTTCCCTTCGGAATGTCATTGAATGTACATTTGTTATTTGAAAAATAAAGTGGTATATTCTTTTGAATTTGCTCAGTTATCTTGAAGATAAGCAACACTGCAAATTATCGTCAGAACGATGGCTTTGCATAATTTCATTTGAGGCAGTGCTTTGCATGATCTAGGTTTTACTATTGTAGAAGGGGGATAAAGATTATGTTGAGGGGGATATGTCTGGCAACCTCATGTACATGATGTTTTTGGTGCTATTGATGATGTTGATATGGACGGAATGAGTGACACTATTGCAGTAATTTGGTAGCATTTAATAGTTCTAACTACATAACAGTGTTTTTAGTTCATTCCATATGAATTGATATGCACAAGTTTAAAGCAAGGACTCCGTATATGTAATATTTTGTATTTAATATTTGGTAATTAAAAATGTAGTGTATTTAATGTCTAGATTTATATTTCTATGAGAATGTGAAAAAAAAATTCACATCCACTTATAATATCCTTCAAACGGCATCAAACAAACCACTAACCATTGTTTGTCTAGGTATTTCGGATATTTTTTTCAACCAGTCAGTTTAACTAAAAGTCAGATTGTTAAATATCAAACACTTTCATCTCAAATTGCTCATATCTTCTACTAAGTCAGTGTTTTCAAAAAAAAAAAAACTGTAGGGCATTCATGGTTGTTACTGAGTTGAGGCTTTTCTGCTCGATGTTCGGTCCGCCCTTCACTCAAAACAGTTCAAAGATGAATCTGCACTGCACTGTTCAACAAATTGAAACAAACTGAATGAATGTTACAGTCGTGCATTGAGGCTTGTCCTCCACCGAGCCTTCAAATTCAGCTACGCGCTGTTACAGTAAAATTTATCCTCTACCCGGTTAAATAATCTTCTAAACAAGGACACAATAGTACAGTACACAACACCGCACCGCTCACGTACATTTAGTTGGTATTAAGAAATTTGTCAGATAGGAGTTGACCCTAGGTTATCGGCCTGCCGGTCGCTTAATACAAAGCTTGCGACAGGAGACAGTAACAGCAGCGGCAACTTGACAAGTACTCTGTCTCGGTGTTAGTTACTACTGTTCAATAATCACCTACTGTACCACCTCTCTCCGGTTCGTTCCGGAGAATTCATCGCTTTCACGAGCACATCTTGATCTTGCAACGAGTGCAGGTGTCGACCAAACACCATGTCCATGTGTGCACTGCTGCACTCATTTCCTTTTGTACCCTTGTTATTTTCTTTGGGCCCTGCTCCTGGACCGGCTGTGCGTGCTACTCCTACTGGATGGGCCTCTCTTTCTTTACTTGCGTCGTGATGTCGATTTTGCTTATGAACCTAACAACCACCCCGTTGACGTTCGATCCATAAAGAAATCATACCGGGACGTCGCCAAATCAGTTTCGACCCTGGTGATCCTTACGTAGGGTAAAATAATCTGCGTTTTCTGGACGATGTTCTTCCTTATGTCCAACCCAGTGCTAATATGTTTCCATTTTTTATCCTCGGTATCACGTTCACTGTATAAGTAGTGCTTTCGAGGGTGTGTCACTGTAGATGTATCATCCTTCAACGTCGAGCATCCAGTGGAATGGAATGCGTACCAAACAGTGCAACTGCCAACTGGTAAGATTCAATTGGACTTTTATTGCAGCCATCTCTCGGCTCTCCGGTCGTTGCTGTGTGTCCGTAGTAACGCTGACAAGAACTCCGCATTAACACCACCGCACACTGATAAACAGCCCTCCACCTATCTCATCCAGGTAATAAAAATCCTCGGAATTTCGCATCAAACGCAACGCGAGTAGCCGAGTACACAGCGACAGTTCGGTGACAAAATATTAATTTGAAGCGGTAAATCTTAAAATGCACCTCTGTACGGCAGCAAATCATTCCAATATTAAGCCTGGTTCCCAACGCCTTCTGCAGCCAAACTAGCCAAGAAGGCACTGGATCCCATCGTCCCGGCGCCGGCGGCGACTGACTGACTGAGCCAGGAAGAATCCGCGGAGATGGCGGCGTCCGGCGTCGGCGAGGAGGGGGAAGGGCGGCGACCGGTGGTGCTGGTGACGGGGTGCTCGGAGGGGGGCATCGGGCACGCGATGGCGCGCGCGTTCGCGGCGGCGGGGTGCGCGGTGGTGGCCACGGCGCGGTCGCGCGCGTCCATGCGAGGGCTCGAGGGCGACCCGCGGTACCTACTGATGGAGCTCGACGTGCGCTCCGACGAGCGCGCGCTGCGCCGTGGACGCGCGCTCCGCGCAGCTCGGCCGCGTCGACGTGCTCGTCAACAACGCCGGGGTCCACCTTGTCGCGCCGCTCGCCGAGGTGCCCATGGAGTCCTTCCACCAGGTCTTCGACACCAATGTCTATGGTAGGCTAAAAAAATTAGCTGTATTTGTTCCGATTGTTGTCTTTACTGTTTGCTTGGTACTTGGTGATTGCGATTTTCTCTAAGGGAGACAATATTTTAGATCCTGGAATCCTGTTGGCCATTAAAGATTCACGGAGTCAGAACTAGAAAGGTTTGTTCTTGGATCTACCTGGAGCCACGTTCCTGCAATGGAAGAAAAGATGCAAAATTTGGGAATAACTATGCGAAAATTTGTTCTTATTGCGATATTAATTCAGGGAAATAGTAAAATTTATGTTGTCACTCGGGGAACTGAACGGTGCGCTGTCGTGCTGTCAGGATGCTTGTGTTAGCATGATGATTGCTTAAGATTTATATCATCCTCAAGTAGGTTTAGTTGTGTGTTATATTGAAAATCTGACAAGAAATAATGCCCAGTATAGGGTCCTTATGCCTTGATGTACTATGCGAAAGTAACAAGGGGTTCCATTCTTGTAATTTGCAAAAAGATAGCAGGATATGTTACATCCTTTAACACTAACAAGGTCAGTGGTTTCAAACAATGTCTCCCATCCCCAGTAGCAAAAATTGTGCTAAAAACATGACCACGGTAATAAAATGGAGTGCCATTGCTGCTGAGATGCTTGATTGGGAGGCCATTAGAGTTGTGGAATTTACTCACTGGAGCCCACAAATGCTATATATCTCATTAGTCCTATCATAAACTACAATTCTTAACTCACCCCAGCATGCCCAAGAGGAAGCTACGCTGAAGGAGGTGTTCAATTTGTCGCTCTTTCCTTCTGAATGTCATTGAATGTACATTTGTTATTTGAAAAATGAAGTGGTATATTCTTTTGAATTTGCTCAGTTATCTTGAAGATAAGCAACACTGCAAATTATCGTCGGAACGATGGTTTTTCATAATTTCATTTGAGGCAGTGCTTTGCATGATCTAGATTTTACTATTGTAGAGGGGGATAGATTTTACTATTGTAGAGGGGGATAAAGATTATGTTGAGGGGGATATGTCTGGCAACCTCATGTACATGATGTTTTTGGTGCTATTGATGATGTTGATATGGACGGAATGAGTGACACTATTGCAGTAATTTGGTAGCATTTAATAGTTCTAACTACATAGCAGTGTTTTTAGTTCATTCCATATGAATTGATATGCACAAGTTTAAAGCAAGGACTCCGTATATGTAATATTTTGTATTTAATATTTGGTAATTAAAAATGTAGTGTATTTAATGCCTAGATTTATATTTCTATGAGAATGTGAAAAAAAATTCACATCCACTTATAATATCCTTCAAACGGCATCAAACAAACCACTAACCATTGTTTGTCTAGGTATTTCGGATATTTTTCCAACCAGTCAGTCTAACTAAAAGTCAGATTGTTAAATATCAAACTTTCTCATCTCAGCCGTTCAGCCCTTCTACCCAGTCGAAAGTGTTTTTCAAAAAAAAAAAAAACTACAGGGCATTCATGGTTGTTACTGAGTTGAGGCTTTTCTGCTCGATGTTCGGCCCGCCCTTCACTCAAAACAGCTCAGAGATGAATCTGCACTGCACTGTTCAACAAATTGCAACAAACTGAATGAATGTTACAGTCGTGCATTGAGGCTTGTCCTCCACTAAACCTTCAAATTCAGCTGCGCACTGTTACAGCAAAATTTATCCTCTACCCGGTTAAACAATCTTCTAAACAAGAACACAATAATACAGTACACAACACCGCACCGCTCACGTACATTTAGTTGGTATTAAGAAATTTGTCAGATAGGAGTTGACCCTAGGTTATCGGCGTGCCGGTCGCTTAATACAAAGCTTGCGACAGGAGACAGTAACAGCAGCGGCAACTTGACAAGTACTCTGTCTCGGTGTTAGTTACTACTGTTCAATAATCACCTACTGTACCACCTCTCTCCGGTTCGTTCCGGAGAATTCATCGCTTTCACGAGCACATCTTGATCTTGCAACGAGTGCAGGTGTCGACCAAACACCATGTCCATGTGTGCACTGCTGCACTCATTTCCTTTTGTACCCTTGTTATTTTCTTTGGGCCCTGCTCCTGGACCGGCTGTGCGTGCTACTCCTACTGGATGGGCCTCTCTTTCTTTACTTGCGTCGTGATGTCGATTTTGCTTATGAACCTAACAACCACCCCGTTGACGTTCGATCCATAAAGAAATCATACCGGGACGTCGCCAAATCAGTTTCGACCCTGGTGATCCTTACGTAGGGTAAAATAATCTGCGTTTTCTGGACGATGTTCTTCCTTATGTCCAACCCAGTACTAATATGTTTCCATTTTTTATCCTCGGTATCACGTTCACTGTATAAATAGTGCTTTCGAGGGTGTGTCACTGTAGATGTATCATCCTTCAACGTCGAGCATCCAGTGGAATGGAATGCGTACCAAACAGTGCAACTCCCAACTGGTAAGATTCAATTGGACTTTTATTGCAGCATTCGCCATCTCTCGGCTCTCCGGTCGTTGCTGTGTGTCCGTAGTAACGCTGACAAGAACTCCGCATTAACACCACCGCACACTGATAAACAGCCCTCCACCTATCTCATCCAGGTAATAAAAATCCTCGGAATTTCGCATCAAACGCAACGCGAGTAGCCGAGTACACAGCGACAGTTCGGTGATAAAATATTAATTTGAAGCGGTAAATCTTAAAATGCACCTCTGTACGGCAGCAAATCATTCCAATATTAAGCCTGGTTCCCAACGCCTTGTGCAGCCAAACTAGCCAAGAAGGCACTGGATCCCATCGTCCCGGCGCCGGCGGCGACTGACTGACTGAGCCAGGAAGAATCCGCGGAGATGGCGGCGTCCGGCGTCGGCGAGGAGGGGGAAGGGCGGCGACCGGTGGTGCTGGTGACGGGGTGCTCGGAGGGGGGCATCGGGCACGCGATGGCGCGCGCGTTCGCGGCGGCGGGGTGCGCGGTGGTGGCCACGGCGCGGTCGCGCGCGTCCATGCGAGGGCTCGAGGGCGACCCGCGGTACCTACTGATGGAGCTCGACGTGCGCTCCGACGAGAGCGCGCGCTGCGCCGTGGCGGACGCGCTCCGCGAGCTCGGCCGCGTCGACGTGCTCGTCAACAACGCCGGGGTCCACCTTGTCGCGCCGCTCGCCGAGGTGCCCATGGAGTCCTTCCACCAGGTCTTCGACACCAATGTCTATGGTAGGCTAAAAAAATTAGCTGTATTTGTTCCGATTGTTGTCTTTACTGTTTACTTGGTACTTGTCGATTGCGATTTTCTCTAAGGGAGACAATATTTTAGATCCTGGAATCCTGTTGGCCATTAAAGATTCACGGAGTCAGAACTAGAAAGGTTTGTTCTTGGATCTACCTGGAGCCACGTTCCTGCAATGGAAGAAAAGATGCAAAATTTGGGAATAACTATGCGAAAATTTGTTCTTATTGCGATATTAATTCAGGGAAATAGTAAAATTTATGTTGTCACTCGGGGAACTGAACGGTGCGCTGTCGCGCTGTCAGGATGCTTGTGTTAGCATGATGATTGGTTAAGATTTATATCATCCTCAAGTAGGTTTAGTTGTGTGTTATATTGAAAATCTGACAAGAAATAATGCCCAGTATAGGGTCCTTATGCCTTGATGTACTATGCGAAAGTAACAAGGGGTTCCATTCTTGTAATTTGCAAAAAGATAGCAGGATATGTTACATCCTTTAACACTAACAAGGTCAGTGGTTTCAAACAATGTCTCCCATCCCCAGTAGCAAAAATTGTGCTAAAAACATGACCACGGTAATAAAATGGAGTGCCATTGCTGCTGAGATGCTTGATTGGGAGACCATTAGAGTTGTGGAATTTACTCATTGGAGCCCACAAATGCTATATATCTCATTAGTCCTATCATAAACTGCAATTCTTAACTCACCCCAGCATGCCCAAGAGGAAGCTTCGCCACTGTCTCTCATGAGAAAGTGCCCAAGAGGTAGCTTCGCCACTGTCTCTCATGAGAAAGATTAACTATCAACTGAACATCACTCTTAACAACTTTATGCTAGCTGAACTATTGAAGTATTGAACTGTTGACTGTTAACTTCTTTAGTTCCTGTGCTTGGATGGTTTCATGCATGCACCACCTCTTTTCAAAAACCAGTATCTTTTGAGTTTAATATGTGGGCATGCATTTGTGCGACATCTAAATGTCTTTTTCTGTCTTTTCACCGACAGGGGCAATGAGGTTGATTCAAGCTGTTATTCCCCACATGATGGAAAGGAGAAAAGGTACAATTGTGAATGTTGGAAGCATTACAGCCTTGGCTCCTGGACCATGGGCTGGTGTGTATTCAGCATCAAAAGCTGCTCTTCATGCATTGAGCGATACATTAAGGTTTGTGTGTTCAAGGACTTCTCTTATAGTGATGTTGCACCGTTCTAAACAATAGCTTGGATTAGAAAGCACCGGAATGTACAAAGCTTCCAACTGTGACTAAATACTTATGGACGCTACTTCATATGCATGCTTAAGAATTAGGAGTTTGCTCCTGAAATACCCATCTTAATTTTAGAAGTTCTAATTTAATTAAGGTAAAATACAGAAAACTTACAGCTAATGCCTAATAGGATCAACATCTTTGCTCTATGTTGATAGTATTTAATAACGATGTTTTGGTGCTATTGCTTTATCACTAGTCTTAATATCACACTTAATAGTTTGATCATGTGGCGAAATGATTGTTTAACAGTAAAGTTGTAAGATCTAAGAATTCAATAGCAACACATACAACATGGTAACACTATTCAAAATTTTCTTTTGTACTTTACCATGTCATGTTCTTGTGTGAGTAGCTCTTTTCAATTTGGTACTGCATGGTTTGTGGCATTTGACTCTGTATTTGTTCATATCTGCCATCCTAAGTTAACAGAACACTGCATTATTTCAGGGTGGAACTAAGAAGTTTCGGCATAAATGTCATGACTGTTGCCCCAGGAGGGACAGAGTCAAATATAGGAAGTAATTCTGCAGCCAAGTATGATCAAATAAACGACTGGAAGTACTACAAAAAATATGAGGAATCACTCCGAGCCAGGACCGATATATCCCAGGGTCACGGGTGTATTCCAGCCGAAGACCTTGCAAAGAGAGTTGTCACATTGGTTCTTAAGAAGAATCCTCCAGCTTGGTTCGCTTACGGCCAGTACACTGCTATCCTAACCATCTTGTACTACGCCCCACTATGGCTCAGAGATTACTTCTACAAGCTGGTCATGAAATGTTAGAACCTGGAATGACAGCGGTTGTATGGACCAAGAGATTGCCGCTCAGGTCCCAATTTTAATCATACTACTGCTAGTCTGTCACTACAGATAATATTTCACAATACATGATTACGTTCACTTCTATATGGACCGTTCATTTCAAGTGAAAAGTCTTCCCGGTTACTATGTAATTGCTGTGGCAATGTATTATTCAGAAATTATGGCTGTACAGCTCCCAGTTTTGTTCGTACTGTTCTCAGAGGATGACGATATGTGGAACATAATCTTCAGTCTTCTGCAGCACCCCAGCTCTCTAAATGTGCCCTTCGCAGGAAATCGCAACGTGTTTCGCCTGGCATGATGTTTTGAGTACGTGTGGCGACCCCAAGATGTGTAATTGCGAAGGAATAAATAGTACCACACAAATATGCTTGTGATTACACAATAAGAATCAAAAAATTCTACAAGAGATTAAGGCGTAATAGCTAGTTACACGGGCATTCAAATACAAAGTTAATATATTACAGGACAAAGAACTCTCAAACCATAGCCACGCTTGAGCGTAGTCAAGATCTCATACCAGTAATCACCACCATCCAATGGTTCCTCAAATCCTTCCTCGTAATGATCATTGATATCTTCCTAGATTTCTTCTATTAATGTTTAGCAAGTATGAGCACAACAGTACTTAACAGGTTACATGAGAAACTACTTAACTACTTACCAAGGTTTCCAAGTTACATGGGAAACTACTTAACTACTTACCAGGGTTTCAAGTGATTGATGAAGGTTTACCATATTAGGTATGTGTGGATGCATCATTTGAGTTTAAGTAGTTTGTCTTTAAAACAATCAAACCATACTAATATAGTATCAGGGGTTTTCTCAACATTTGTGATTACCATCTTAACATTTCAAAATATCTATTTATGCCTCATTTAGTGGAATCACTCATGAACACAGCTTTATTAACTAGAAGCATAGCGTATTCAAATACCATTGATTATACTCTTCAGAGTTGCCCAACTTTACCCACAAGATACATCAGACTCACAATGTCAAGCTATTAACACGCAACATATTCGCGTACGACTAAGTCGAGATAACAAAGCTTTTTCACTGCTCATCCCCTTCTAGTCTCAACCCGGTAGGTTCTTAGTCAATCAGCTATCGGGGAACCACTAACCAATAGTGGAGTTCGCAGTCCGATGCTAAATGAACCTACCATTGTGTAGACCAGCGAGTAGCCCATCAGGCCCACTCTTGTCCCACACCAAACCCACGGCTGCTCTCTACCACAAGAGCAGGTGCCTCCTTTAGATATTTGATCAGAACGAACAATGTACTAAGCTAGGCTGGTTACACCAAATATGGGGTTAAGCGATTATTGTGTTTGTTACTTAGCACAAAGTTCTAGTCCTTACCTATCTCAAGTAAAGATATGGGCCCCCAACCAGCTCGTGGTTGTCCACCTTCGAGTCATCACCTTTGACTCACTTTTTTTGAGACTGTTGGGTTAGGAGATGAAATCCTAACCAACTTGTGGTTGTTCACCTTCTTGCCCTTAACTCCTGATCCAAATCTATTGACGAGCAATCAGTCATCCTTATCAGTAATTGTGGAAACATTGTGTGACAATGTCGAATTTTAATTAATATTTTACTTAAATTTGTCAATGTGAACATGACCTACAAGAAAACATGTGGGCATTGCTGTGGTAGGAACTAACTATTCATCATGGCATTCCAAGCTATTATTTTATTTAAAAAGTAAATGACATAAATGTGGTAATGAAAGTAATAATATTAGTAATTAAGATTTTGTCTCAATATGATCAAAGAATGTAACTTGCCTCCTTGTTCAAAGTCTTCAGTTGGATGTTGGATTAGCTTCCGCTATGTCTTGATCGACATCTTTTGGAGCTTGCTCTTCGAAGTCGGAGCCTAACACAAAAGACAATCAAAAATAAATAAGTTTGGGCTCGACAAGGAGCGAGTTGGGAACAAAATGAGTTAAATAAATTTAGAAAGAATTGAAAAGAAAGGTGGTGTGGGAGGTTGGGGTTTATTTGGTGCTTGTTTAGGTTGAACAGAGTCGAAAATGGGTTTCACGGGCTCATAACGGTCGAAATAGGCATATTATGTCTTAACGGGTTAGGAATTAATAGAGTGAGGTTCGGGTGCACTGTACCGGGTTGGGTACTATTCCATATCGAGTTTGGGTTGAATAATAACGATATGGTGAATAGTGTTGGGTCTACACTATTCCTAACGTGTCGGGTTTTGTGAACAGTACGAGTTTGGGCGGAGGATTATTGCGTTGCACAGTATTGGGCTTCGGGTGAACAATATTGGGTTGTCTCGAGTTGGGCTTTGAACAATACTAGGCCGCATAGTACCCAACAGTGTTGGATCGGCCCAATAACTTGGTTGGACCGAAGGTTTGGTGAGCAGTCTTGACCCACCGAGCGACTCTGTTGCTTTCGGCCAGAGCCGAGACTTGGCTCTCATGGCACCAAAGCCGATGGCGATGACGATTGTAGCGGCGAATAGCGATGTCGGGTGGTACATCGAGCACCACCGAGGCTCACGCAACCCATTTTTGGTTTTACACGGGCGGAGGTGGCTCGGTGAGGGGCTTGCATGGCTGAAGTAAGGAAGCGAGGCAATGGTGCTATAGGCACAGTTCGGCCAAATTGGCTGGGGCTTGAGCTTCAGAGGGCCAAGGGGGCTTGGGGTGATGTTAGTTGGGCTAGGGGAGCTCTATGACGGCATGGCATCGTTGGCTGTGGGAGACACAACGAGGGAGAACGGTGGCGGCGAACTGGCGGCAGGGATGGCGAACTTGGTGGTCTGGGGGTGGCTTTGTGGTGCCAGGGGTGAAGCCTGTGACACGACTGGTGGGGTGATGGCGAAGTCGAAGTGGCGGATCGGGTTCGGGCTCACTGGGGAATGTTCCGGTCGCGGCGGCGATTGGTGGTGGTTGTCAGCGTTGGGGATAAAGGACGAATGTTGTGGCGTCCTGGTGAGGCTAAAGAGGGAGATGGAGTCGCGGGGGAGGGCTTTTATGCACGGTGAAGGCGATGGCGGCAGTAGCGACCCGAGTCAAATGCGGCGTGTGGCGGCGATGTGGACGACATGGAGGGTTTGGCATTGCGGGAGGGCGAGATGGTGGCACCGTTCAAGTGGGCGTGCCTCATTGGCGCAGCAGCACGTGTTGGCGCGGGCGATAGGGACCGGGGCTGCATGTCGAGCCGCTGCGGTGATAGCGTGGGCGTGGCGCAGAGGGGCGGCTGAGGCCGTGCTACGTTGGTGCGGTGGCGTAATGGCTCGAGGCAAGGTGGCGAGGGAGGTGGCTATTACTAGGGCAGTTTGGTGCGGACGCTGGCGATGGTGAAGCGAGGCGGTGCGCGGCGCGGCGAGTAGGAGCGCGACGCAACGCGGGCAGGAACAGGGGAGAGGCCTTTGGGCTTGAGAAAGCGGAAAGCCGAAAAGGGAAAGCGGGAACGAAGAAAACTTTCTGAATTTGGCAAAAACTCAAATTCAAACCAAAACTCAAATTTTTTCAAATTTGTGGATTGTTTCAGTATGACTATAGCGCCCGTCCTGGAGCCAAGTGAAAAATGTGACAGCATGGTTACATGCTTCGTACCTCCATCTGCTCAAACATCTTGAAAGCTTTGTTGCAGCAGCCATGGCTGCCAAGGCCTAGCCTGCTATCGCCTATCACTATGTCTCTGGAAATCCAATTTAGGCGTGGCAAACGATTGAACGCTCAATTTGCACGCACAATCTGGCCGCAAGATGTAGGTGATGTCAAATTGTCAACGCCTGCTCTACTTCTGAAAATGGTAAACCAAGGACCAGTTGCCAGTTGGGGGTCATTTCAGATAAAAGAAAACAAGCTCTGCGCTGCAGATGTTTAGAGGACCAGTTGAAAATGGTAAACCAAGGACCACTGCAGATTTAAAAAAAACTTATGGAATTAGTAGTACGTTCTTTTGTTGTGTGATTTTTTTTCTTGTTCCAGATGTTATCCTGCAATTCTATTTCTTTGCCACTGGATCAGTCGGCTCCTGTAGAAGGTATATATTTTTTTCTATAGCTACATGTTTCAATCATCATTAACGAATATGTAGACGGTTCTTAAATTGCTGATCCTTGTTGCACCATTATTTTCTTGTTAAATTGCTGATCCTTGCTGCATCTTTTCTTCCGTCCGTCTACAGCAAACTAGCCAAACAAGAACAGGAAACAGACGAGGTGCCGAGGCAGTTCGAATAATCTGCTAACGCTGTGATAATTGATATTTCCGATAGCGACAGATGTTTCTTTACATTTTCTTTGATATATCTATCTCATTGCTTTTGATCATCCTGATATATATTCATGAGTTGGTATGCCGGGATTTTTTTTGAAATTATGTTATTTCAAAAGAAATCTACAAAAATAAATAGTCAATTTTTTTTTTTACAAAACTATGTTACTGTCGTCATTTGAAATGATAAAATTGTCATGTCGCCATTCTAAATAGCGATAGTAGCCTAGAACAGTGCAGAGAGGTCTATGTCGTCAATTGAAATGACGACATGACCCTATCGCCACTCCAACTGATGACAGCACCATGTCATTATTTCAACTAGCGACAGAGATCCTCGGTTAAAATTTTTTAATATTAAAATTTAGAACAATCGCCAGTTGAAATGACGATATGGATCCGCAAGTCCCTAAGTTTTTTATATTAAAATTTAGAAAAATAGTTATTTCAAATGACGATAAGGATTCCGCAAGTCCCTGCCACCGTTCCAAATGGCGGAACAATCTACGCTATGAAATGCTCTAAAATTTTAGCATAACTAACTTTTATTTAGAAAAAAAGAGAGAGGGGAGCAGAGAGGAGTAGATAGGAGGAGAGAAGCTAGCGAAGCGCTGCGCATCTGGTCGTTCAGCTTTCAGGTATTTTTTTTTAACCTAATGGATTACATATTTTTAGATGTATGGTTACGTAGTATAAGATGTTGTACATAATCCTTTTTAATGGGTAGTTTATTTTTAGATATGTGGATAATTGTGGAGATATTGTTTACAGTGTAGTATGTCAAATATATCGGACGCCACCAATTTCAAAATTTACTACGGTCAAATGACTATTCTTGAGGGTCCCGATGGGATTGATTTGCGTTATTTCCAATCGGCGGTCGTAACCCTAACAAGAACAAAGCAGCGTACATGGGGTGCCGTGATGAAGTGGTTGTTCCACATATTCGATTTGAACCATGTTGTGTATGATCTGACATTGAGTTGTTTTGTCAACCAAGCATCACAAAGCACATATTGGAAAGTTAGTGCAGCTCAAGGGAACAAGGTGAGTACAGCTCAAGGGAACAAGGTCATGATAGTTATATGTACACAGGGCGGGGGAGAAACAGTTATATTTGATCCTTCTGGCCCAAGCATATGCCAAGCCAACTCCTACATCAACGGCTGAATAAGAAGGGGGTAGTGATGCCGAAGAAGAAATCAGGGACTCCAGCCACAGTGTGGAGCACACAATGGTCGAAGGTCCAGGGGTTGCTGATGGTGTCGATGAAGACCGTGTGGAAAGAGCTCCTTTAGTCAGGCAAACTAGGGGGCTTGCTAACGAGGGTGAAGAGCTTGAGACCCTATTCCAAAGGATGGATCTCGAATACCAGAACTACATGACATTGTCAAAAGATGAAGGATCAGACGACGAACATGCTGTGGAATAGTAGGCGGTTCCATCCGAGTGGAACACATACCAGTTCGACAACCTCATTATTAACGAAGGCTCTCGTGCACCGTGTGAGTACGACCAGAGCAAGGTCAGGCAAGGAGGTATGTACAAATACAAGGAGGCTGTGCAGGAGACGGTCAAATTCTAGGCATTGTTGGTGTTGCGTATATTCACAGTCGCCAAGTCTAACACAAGATGCTACGATGTGAAGTGCGACATAGAGGGACGCCCTTGGTAAGTGCACACATTTTAGCTTAAGTGGGACACCTACTAGAAATGTTCTATAGTGGTCCCTCACATATATGCCGTCGCTGAGTTAGTGCGGTCCCACAAGAATCTGTCATTAGGCTTCATCGCGAACATCATGTATCATGAGATCGTGAATAATCTAGATTTTGAGCTACGATCCATCATTCGGGCGATTGAAGCAAGGCTTTAGTACACAATCAGTTATGCCAAGTCGTGGAGGGTATTGAAACTAAGGTTTGGTACGTTCGAGGACTCCTACCACAACCTGCCCGGCCAACTCCGGGTCATACGGGACAGGAATCCGGATACTCATGTCGCCATTGAAGATTTCACGCATATGAAGTGGGGCAATAAGAGGATACCGAAGCAAGCATTCTTTGCATTTGGTCCATACATCAATGCATTTTGGCACTACCGTCCAATCTTGTGCGTGGATGGCACATTCCTGACTGGAAAGTACAAGGGGGCAGATACTGACTGCAATAGCGATGGACAGGAACAATCAAGTTCTTCCCATAGCATTCACATTTGTTGAAGTGAAAACACAGACAACTGGTTGCGGTTCTTGAGGAATTTGAGGATTTCTATTGTACATGGTCATCCTAATGTATGCGTCATATATTATGGGTATGCGGGCCTGCTGGGTGCAATAACTCAGCAACAACTAGGAGAGAATGCACCACTTCTATGGGTGGATCTGCAGAGTAGGTGGTGCATTAGGCACTTGGGTATAAACTTGTACAAGCAATTCTGCAACAAGGACTTGATGAACCTATTCAAGCGGCTGTGAATCCAGAACCAGCAGCGAATGTTTAACGCACTCTAGAATATTCTGGATGAGCGGACTCGGACGCACAGAAGGGAGACAATGAAAAAAGCCGCTACAAGTGTTGACCAGGCCCTGAAGTGTTGCCACAACTACCCACAGATGGTCCTAGTGTGACGAGGAAGATAAAGGCGCAGGTGAAAAACTTCTCAAACTACATTGAGCACGAGCCTAAGGAGAAGTAGTCACTGCTACATGACAAGGGTGGTACTTGATATGGTGTCATGATAACCAATCTAGTCGAGGCGTACAATTGGGTCATACGCGGTGCCAGATGCCCCCTTTGGTTGGAATTGTGGAAGTAATTCTCCGTGGTACCATAAATTACTTTACTGACAGAAGCAACAACGTGTCACTTGTCATGGCAAATGACAGAGTACTGTACTCCGCCGTGATCACCAAGTACATAGAGGAGGAGATCAAGAAGGGTGGGATGCACAAGGAATTCAAGATAGGCACAAGAAGCTTCGCTTCGAGATACTGTGTAGGGATAAAGGACGCCGCGAGATGAACTACGAGAGGATCACCCACGAGTATACACTACATCGTGCTAGTTGCGTATGCACTTGCAATAAGCCTCTTCTTCTGCATAGGCCCTGCTCACATGTCATGGCCGCATGTTCAACAGTGGAGCAGCATCCCGGCCAGTACCTCTCTGATTATTTCAACAAGGAGGAGGTGATGCAAACCTGAAATGCAGAGTTGTATGGTTACAATGTGGTTGGTCATTTCACTGACCATCCGACCTGGGAGCAACTTATCTAGGCCGCAGACATTGTTAGGCTAAAGGCAAATATTGACCGACGATAGGTACAACGTACCAGGAATGATATGTACGAAACAGAAGCCGGGCGTTGTACGAAGAAGTGCTCCATTTGTAGGGAGTCTGAGTACACTTTCAAAAAATTCCCCACGAGAAATTCAAAGGATGAGGGAGACATCGGCAGTCTGGATGGTGCCGCGGGGACCTCATCCGATCGCTCCACTCGAGGCGGTCGACATGGCAGACGTTTAGGTTGCGACTATGGGAAATGTTCATCTTGTTGAAATATGTGGAGCTCAATGCTTTGTAATATCATTTTGATTTATCGAAAAACTAGGTGATGATGTTGTGCTGAATATTTTGTAATATTAGTGTGATTTGTCGACAAAATATGTGAGAACATTGCGCTGAATGTTATGTAATATCATTGTGATTTATCGACAAAAAAATATGACGACATTGTGTTGAATGTTTTGTAATATCATTATGATTTATTCACAAAATATATGATTGAAAATAGACATAAAAAAATAGACAGGTGTCCCTATCGCCAGTTGAAATGGTGACAGTGTCCTGTTGCCAGTTGGAATGACGATAGGGTCATTTCGTCATTTCAACTAGCGACAGTGACCTCTATGCACTGTTCTATGTTACTATCGCCATTTGAAATAGCGACAGGATAAATTTGTCTTTTCAAATAGCGGTAGTAGCCTAATTTTGTAAAAAAAAAGACTATTTTTTATTGCAATTTTTTTTTAAAAAATAATATTATTTCCAAAAAAAACCTTGGTACGCCTGCCCATTGCCTTTCCCACCATTTTATCTTTTTTCTTAAGGCGAGATCAATGTGGCAATCCATTCAAGCCGGTTTGGGACAGGGACAAAAGGGTTAATTCACAAGTGATTTCGGGGGGGGGGGGGGAAGAAGAGGAATACGGGAGTAGTGGCAAAATGCAGCAATTTTAAGCTTTGGAGTGGTATTTTATCTAGAAATTTCTTTCGGATGGCAAATCTAGCATCTTTATAGTGGAAATGATCAATTTTCCAAGAACTGCAGCCAATGTGAATCATCCCAACACGGTAGTATTCCAAGCGCACCAGCATAAGAAAATCGAAAATATTGCTTTCAGCTGTCAAATGTGTTGTAGGAAAACCGCGGGTTTGGATTGATCGAGTTGTTCATCCTATAAGCTATCAGCCGTGGACCAAGAGTCTGTGTGGCAGGTCTCAGACTCGAGTTTCCCACATAGTTTGTGTTTGCCTTTTAAAAAAAGAAGGGAAAACGTGATACTCGATTGAAAGTGCAATCTGTTCATTAGCAATAATTTTAAATTTTGAATAATAATAGTTATTAATACACAGATGGGTGAATGCCAAAAGTCGACGTCTGATTTTATCCCCAGGCATTGGAAGATGGTTGGTGTGAGAACCCGAAAAATCATACTAATCTAAAATAACATTAATCGCTAATTGACAGTAATTAAAAACTTTCTTAACACAAGTAACACAAAAATTAATTACATCAGAGCAGATCATGTTTTACAACTTTGAGTACATTACAAAGATATTAAAATAAAATTTTGCATTGCATGCCGCTGGTGCCTTCCTTGAAATCTCGTCAGTCCATCGCCGTCCAGTTAAACCGTCTTCCTTAACCTAATCCAAAACACCACTCCCAGCTCCATCGTCCGCCAATCAACCATAAGACCATTAGCAGTTCAAAAACAATAAGATAGAGTTGTAATAAAGTGGATTGCCGTCGGAGTACCATAGGAATCATCGCGGCTTCCAGATCGACCTAGATCAGTCGGCACCTTGAGTATCGAGACTACCCACACCAACCTGGGTTAACCGGCACCTTGGTTCTCAAGTCACCTAGGCTAACCCAGACTAGTCGGCACCTGGATACCCACGATACCTAGACTAACCCAAGTAATCGGCGCTGTCTTAGTTCCGTAGGTTTCATCACTCGGCGTTATAGAATCCAACACCTACGTATACCAATTTGCCTCGACTGCAGAGAATACCTCGCATGGCGAATTGCTAGCCAATGGACCAAAATGCCCTCAGCCCAAAGATATCTGGTGGGAGCCTTCGGTTGAGCACAAGGGCATAGTGGTCATTAACAAGCCAACCTCAGCCGAATGCACCTCCCCATTTAAGCTCCTCAATTCACAGAGTGCAGCAATAGGATCATGGTAAAAATGAAGATGAATAGGAGTATGGTAAAAGGCATGGCACAGCTTGGAGATAAGAGCAACCGAGTGCTCCATCCCCCAGTCTGTGCATCCCCCATTCAAGCCACACCATCCATTCACCTCACAAGCCAAGCACCATCCAGGACACCACTGAAGGAAACCAAGAGCAAGACAACCAAAGCAGCCAAAGAATATCATGAACAGGGCAATCCAGGATAGGGTCATGGTAAAAAGGAATAGGGCCCTTGTAATTGGAGAACACATAGTCAAGGGATAAGCCAAGAAATGTGCGATCTTTGGATAAAGCGACCAAATACATCCCCAGTCAATGCATCCCCCCATTCATATGCATTCTCCCGGTCAATGCATCCCCCAGGCCGGTGCATTCCCCAGCCAAACCTAGCCGAATTCATCTCCTCAGCCGAAGTGCATTCCCCCTTCAAAGCCAGCACAAAGCCAGCACCACAAGCCCCATTTCCTTCCAACCAAACCACCACAAGGCAAGCATCCCACTGCCAATCCCCTCCTACTACTTCTTCTCAGCCGAAGGCAAGGCTAGCAGCAGCAGCCAGGGAGCAATAGCAAGAAGGAAGCCAAGGAGCCAGGAAGAAGAGGAGAGCACCAGCACAAGGCCAGCACTGTCATCCCCTTCTCTCAACCCAAATTCCATCAAGAGGTAACCTCAGTTACACCTCAATGTGCACTACACAAATACACATCATTCCCACATACCACCAGATCTCAGTTCATCATCATCTCTCAGTGCAGCACCATCTCAGAGCATTAGGAGGAGTAGAGAGAGAGACCAGGAGGAGGACTTACCTCAGTAGCAGCTGAAGCCAGTCATCCCTCCATCCTCGGTAGCAGTGAATCCATCATCCACCACCTCCAGTGGGTCACAGTGAGCATGCATACATAAATCACCAGCTAGCATTAGTGCATTAATACTGAAATCAACTGGATCTTCTAAGAATCAACTTAACCAATAACCAGTGTGGAAGGGGGAAGCAAGTCCAGTAGCAGGCTGAGCCGGGAGTGGGCTCAGGGCTCCAGGAGAGGGAACCGTGGGCGTAGGGCCGAGCGCAGCGGTCGGGAGGCTGGAGGAGCCGGAGGGTGGCAGATCTGAGCCAAGGTGGCCGGCGGCCAGGAGGCTGAGCCGGCAGGGCCAGAGTATACGCTAGACCGAGCCGGGAGCGGGCCGCACCTCGGGGAGGAGCAGTGCGCCGGGGCGAGTTGAGGGGAGAGTAGATCTGGAGGCGGCGCCGTCCGAGCCGGGCTTGATGGAGCGAGGCGGCGTAGGGCGGCGCCGGCCTCGGCCGCGCCGGATGAAGAGGAGTCGCCAAGAACCGGCGGGAAGCGAGCCGGCGGGCCGGAGGAGGCGCAGGAGCCGAGCTAAGCTAGGCGAGGCGGGGTAGCGCCGAGGAGCCGGAGGCGGAGCTGGCCGGATGGAGGCGGGGTGGCGGAGATCTCCCGAGAGAGAGGGAGAGGCGAGAGAGTGGGGAGGGGCAATGGGTTGAGTGTGTCGGCAGGGGAGTGTCGGCGGGGGGAGGGGTGCTGAGGGGGTTTGTCGGTTAGGGTTTAGCTGGTTAGGATTAGGAGAGGTAGGTGATTAGGGGGTTTAGGTGATTAAGCAGTTAGGTAATTAGGTAATTAGGGATTAGGGTTAGAAAATTTGGTGTATAATTTTTGAGTATAGGAAAATTTAGTAAAACGGTATAGCTCGTGTTTATTCAATTATTTAGAGTACCCGTTTGGGCGCAAGGAAGTGTTGATAGTCTTGTGCACTCGGGTAGATTCTTGGAAGGCGTAGCAGAGTGTAGGCTTGAGTAGAAGTGCGTGTCGCGTGTAGAACGCGAGTTTGACGGTCGCGGCTGTAGATCGATTTCAACCATAGAACGATTTTAGTGGAAGAGTGCTAACTGGGCAGGGATCCAAAATCTTGTAAAATTAAAATTTGGCTAACAAAAGGAGCTGTATTAACATCCTACACGCCTGCTATCACATAAAATTCACTAAATATTTATTTATTATTTATTATTTGCACCATCGTATGATTGCAGCAAACGAACCAACGCTTACAGGAGTAGTTGATACAGTTTTCATCGACGACGACCTTTTTCTACAATTCTGAAGGCAAGCTTTCCTCTTGATCATAAATATAGCTATATTAAATGTAAACTGTATATTGCTATATATTATATGTATTGCATGAAAACTATATTCAAAAACTCAAAATCGGCTAAATGAAATGATGAGAAAAGATAAGAGGACAAAGATGATGAATGAGAAGATGAAATGAGTTAATATTTATGGCTAGTAAAGGAGGCCCGGGGCACGAGAAGAAGATGAAGAAGAAAAAGAATGATGATGATGATGATGATGATGATGTGGCAAGAGGTGGGAGCTCTTTACATATGGATAGTATATAAGGACCAACAAAACTCTTACTCGGAATGAAGCCGTATTTAAGTGCCAATCATTTTTCTATTTCGACGGGCAGAAAATGCTACCTTGTTACGTAATTATGCTCTCCACACCGGGTAAGTAATATGTGTGCGTGTGATGTAAGAAGAGGCGCTATAGCGCTAGGTGGAGTGTTGGGTGCAGACATGATGAACTGGCCAACCCAACATTATCAGAACTCGGTGGTGGCCAGGTCAGCACCGACAAAAAGTAATGGGTGGAGAATTTAATCACGTAACTTGAAAAACATTCTGTATTCTGAACTCGAAGTCGCATCAAAGGCAATGTAATGGACCTAGCTCAGAAAGAGCTTAGAATAGCTATGGGTAAAGTGGTACAAGCCTGCGCAGTGCTATACAAAATCATGAATTCATGCCAGTCTCCTGGATTAGAGTCTACGGTGACCGCTAGGGGTTTATCTTCTCTCCGAGTGACTAGTAGTCTTTTCAGAATTAAAATTTGTCACCTAATGTTTAATGAGTTATTTTCTGAATCAGAGATGAACTAGAAAATGAAGTAAAGAGCAGAGATGAGTCATCCAAGTGCATTTTTGCTATTAATGCTTGCTGAGTACGTTTGTACTCAACCTTGTTAGTATTCTTCTTTGTAGATCCTAGTCCGGCCGGGAACTATCCCGCGTGGGACGATGGACATGCAGGTACTGAAGAGACCGCGGGTGGTGAGGGCATGGGCTATGAAGACCAGGCCGAGGTGGGTGCTCTTTTCGACGCGTAGGACGAGTAGACGACCAGAGAAGCAGGGAAGGCAAGCGATGGGACCCAGTCCCATTTCGAGGTTGTAAATTACTAATTGTAGATACCATAGTCATGCGTGGCTACTGTTATGATAAAGATGTACAGTTTCTATCTTATTGTTCTACTGCGCAACTCTGATAAAAGCTTACTATTCGTTGGAGCAGTGTTCTACTGAGAAAACAAATAGTAATCCGTAAGACTAAGTGTGATTACCCCTAGGGTAATGACACAGGGCGTCACAGTTAGAATAGTTCAATTTAAATGTGACGGTAGTTACTCGAAAATGTTGCGGTGGCAAAACAATTACCATACAATATTGTTAAGAAACCGGATCTAGGCTGGGAGTTCTGGTTCAAAGTGGGCTTATCATCCGTTAGTACTTATATAAAGGAGGGGATCTCAATCATTATACGACACTTTCACAAAAGAGCAATAGAGAGAAGCCAGAAGTCTCCTCATATCTCTGTGTTCAATCTACTATTCTGTTCTTACATGTTCTTACTATTCTGAGTTTGTCTACAAGGTAATCACTCGGACTAAACTCGCCAGCGACGGTTACTCCACGTTATCAGTATGATCGACTCTCCTCGATCGAAAGGTAACCGTCGAAGAACGACACTCGTAAATTGAATCGTATTTTCTAGATCCCTTTCAATTATACAAATTTGCTTCCTAGATTGGTTTTCAACAGTGCAAATCCGTTCTAATCTACCGCGAGCTGACTTAAAGTTGCCGGTACAATGTCGATCGGTATATTGCATGAAAGATTAGATGTCGATTGTACTGTAGATTGAAAATTGCAAATTCGTTCTAATCTACCACGAGCTGAATTGAAGTCACTGGCCAAGCCGATCGGTAATTGCATGAACGATAATGACATCACATGAACAGTATACATCACACGAACAAGCGCATGAACAGTAAGCACGAAAATAATTTTTGCCGACAGCCTGAAGTTTTCACAACAAAGACGGGCCGCATGCGCCATAGCCACCGCTGCCCGCCCACGACCGCCGACGCGCTCTCGATCCACGGCCGCCTCCCGCCCATCGAGCCAAAGACGGCAAGGCCGCCACGACGAAGCCCGAGAGAAGAAAAAAAAAGGGGGGTGAAGAAGTGGGCAACAACCGACGCCGCTTGGAGTGCTGCTCGGCCCGCACCGATTGGAGCGTCGCACGCGCCGCTGCTCAGAGCGGTACTCGCCGCCATGGCCGGCTCGAAGCCACCATGGCCGCCCCGTATGGGCCCTACTCGAGCCGCCGCCTTGAAGTGGCACCGCCCGTAGCGACGCCTCCCCGGCCGCTGCCGCCTTGAAGCGGCTCCGCACTCCCTGCACGGGCATCCACAGCGCCTCCGGTGAC
This sequence comes from Hsuehochloa calcarea, assembly GCA_036346395.1. NCBI lineage: Eukaryota > Viridiplantae > Streptophyta > Magnoliopsida > Poales > Poaceae > Hsuehochloa > Hsuehochloa calcarea. The sequence goes on along the minus strand of CM070599.1, from coordinate 30,708,295 downwards.
AACCTCCTGGAGAATCTAGACCTGTCATTATGAGTTAATAGAGTATTTTGGTGATTAATGACAAATCTATATGTGAGACTAATACTTTTATTGATATACATATTGTGTAGTCTTACTTGGATATAAAAGTGAAATCATGGAGGTATGCATTTGACATCATATTATTATATATTGTTGCATTCATCGGATCCAAAATATTAGTTGAACTCCACCAAAAGTCTAACTTGAATATGTGCATATGCTCTTATTACACATTTGTGTATGCACACATATAGGGGAGTTCACTCTATGTTTTGTGGTTTCATTGGTATTGATCCATATTTCTTTATCCACATATATTAAAGATCTCTACTTTGAAACATATCATTTGAGTATATAAAACTCGTGTAGTTCATATATACTCATATTTACCTACATTCAATTATTTGCAATTGAAGTGGTTATCATCAATTACCAAAGAGTGAAAGATTGGAGTATATTGTCTCACCATTATGAGTTAATGGTATGTTGTGGTAATTAATGATAATCATATTATAGAACTAAAATTTTCTATGAGTTGGATGAATAGGCTATGTTCCATGATGATGACGACTTTGGATGACATCATGAGTTGATCGTCATCAAGTCAAGGTTCAAGAAGAAGATGCATCATGTGTTGATGCGTATGAAGTTCTTGAAGAAAAGGAAATCATCGTGTGTCGATGATGTTCAAGAAGAGGAGATGATCATGAGTTGATCATCAAGTCAAAAGAAGACACATCATGTGTCAATGGAGGTCAAGTGAAAGAGTGCATCATGGGTTGATGCACATTCAAGTCAAGAACTTGAAGTAAAAGAAATTATCATGTGTTGATGATTATCAAGTCAATGACCCAGTCTTGAAGTGAAGATGTGCGTCATCAAGCTTCAAATAGATATGCAAGGCAAATGTATGACTAGCTAGGGCTAAGAATGTGTTCCTAGTTTTTTTGCCGGTCTTGGTATTTGGTTGGAGACCGGATGGCTAGTATAAGTTGTTGTACTATTAAGAGGGGACTTAACTAGTAGCTTCAGTTAGTCATGTGTTGATAGCTCATTGTGCTTACTCTAGCTCATCTATGTATGGTACTGTTGCTTGCGAATGTGTTTTGCAAATAGTTGAAGCTCATACATTAATCTTTGCAGCATGAGATTATAATTTGTAATTATGTTTTACAAATGGTTGAAGTCCATGCACCTACTCCTTGTGGCATGTTGTTGATGTTTGTGAATGTGTTTTGCAAATAGTCGAGGCTCATGCATAATCCTTGTAGCATGTAACTTTAGTTTGCGAATGTGTTTTGCAAATGGCTTAAGTTCATATATCTTATTTCTTGTGAAATCGATTCTAAAAGTTGGCAAATGTGTTTTGTAACTTGTTGAGAATCTTACCTTTAGCCCTTGTTTGCATCGCGTATCAATTTGGCAAATGTGTTTTGCAAATTGAGTTGAAGCAAAATGCCAACTACTGCTTTTCTTAGAAAAGTCGGCAGTACCGACATTATGTTGGCGGTACTACCGCTCTGCGGTATGACTGGAGTTCTTATGGCGGAACTACCGCAAAGAGGTATGACCGAAATACCTGTGGTACGTGTTTTCCAGAGAGATGCATTTTTAGAGTTTATTTGCTCTCTTGGAAGTGCGGTAGTACCGGAGGTCAGTGAGCGGAACTACCGCAACCCGGTTTAACCAAGATTTGTGAAGCGGTACGTTATTTCCAGAGAGGACCGCTTTTAGACCTCAAGTGGAAGCGGTCGTAACGCCCTTATGTTTTGGTATGACCGGAGAGCGGAACTACCATATGATCAACGTCGGTAATACCATACCGCATTTTCAACGACTAGTTCTGAAGTCTGTTATAGACGTTACTGTGCGTCAGTGGAGGTGTGGTAGTACCAGTCGATGAATGGCGGTACTACGGCTCGTGCTGATTTTTTAGCATCTTTTCCTCCAACACCTAGTTTTTGTATGTGGGCTATAAATACGCACCTTGGCCGGTTGTGGGAGGATTATTACTGGTGTTATTCATTCTCTTGAGCAAAGAACAAGCCCTCTCCTCTCTTATGTGCATGTGTTGCACCTAGTAAGCTTAGAGAGTAAATCCTAAGTGCATGTGTTGCATTAGGAAGTGGATTGTGCATCCACTTGAGCTTAGACATTTGATTTGTTCAAGTGGGCATTCTCGACTTGTTACTCTTGGTGTTTGCCGACACCTAGACGACTTGGAGGAGTTGCGTCAGTGATCTTCCCAAAGAAGGTCGTGAGAAGACTCGAGCAGTTGTGAGTGGTTTGGTGCTCGCCATCTTCGGAGTGGAGGAATAGCAATCCCAAGTGGATCGAGGTGTTGGTTCGTGTTGAAGCAGGTCCAAGTGGTTGAACTTACATCGGAGGTGTTGGCTTAATTTGTGAAACTAGTCCAATTGGTTTGGACTTACCTCAACGTGTATTAGGGGAGACCGGCAAGTCTCTGAACACCATGGTAAAACATCATCGTGTCTTAGTGGTTTGTTCTTATTGTGCTTTACTTTGTATAATTTACATTCCCTATATTAAATTGCTTACATGTCTTTGAAAGATTGATATCATTATCAGTAGTATTATGTTGTTGGTGCACTTAGTAAAGACTAGTTGATTTAGGCTTTAATTGTGCAAAACTGTATTGTTATTAGTTTTCGCATTAGAAATTAGTTTTAATCAAAGAAGTTTTTAAATCGCCTATTCACTCCCCTCTAGTCGGTATCCTCAATCTTACAACCCCCCCTGGAACCACCGCCTCCCGCAAAGGCGCAGGCCGCCTGCAACGCCGTCATAGTGGCATGAAGCTGCCGCCCATGAACAGGGGTAGGGGAAACCCTACCCCCGCCCGCTCTTAAATGGCCGAATGGGTCGGGGCGCGTGTGGGCCGGACCGGGCCTGAAAGGCCAATCTGGTCGTGGAAATCGGCCCAACCGGAAAAAAGAAAGAAAAAAACATGCAAAAAGAAAACGAAAAGAACTTGAATTTTGCAAAAAGGGCTCTCAGAATTCTGAAAATTACGAGAATTTTTCGCAAATAATACAAAATTTTGCAGAAAACCCCTCGGCATTTCTGAAAATTATTCTCAGAACTGAAATTTCACGTTTTAACCTTTGAAAATTGCAAAGTTTGCCAAAAAATCATTTTCCAACAAAAAAGGGCCTTGGGAATTCAATTTTTGAACCAATTTTTGCATTTGAAGCATGTTTAACTTTGTTATTGTTATTTCTATGCAAATTATTTATCGTATTTACTATTTTTTATTATCTGTGGTTGTTTATATTGCTTTTAATCACTAAAAATAGCAGTAAATCATGAAAAATGCATAAAAGAATACAGGAACATTATGAGAATTTTTGTAACTATTTTTTTACAAATTACCAAAAGTAATATTATGGAATCTTCGCATGAATATGCATACGAGTGGCATTACGAACAACGAGTTCGAAAGAGCTGGCCCAGCATGGCCACAATTACCTGACTTGGGCATTAGATGTCAAAATCGTACTTGGAGCCAAGAAGCATTGTGCTGCTATTAGACTTGGCACCTTGAAAGACACCACTCCAACTACTGAGGAGAATGATCAACCACTTCATTTTCTCAGACACCATCTTTGCCTAACGCTCAAGAATGAGTATATGGCAGAAAAGAATGCACTAGCTTTATGGACCGCACTGAAGAAGCGATTCGAGAAGTTGAAGTATATCATTCTTCCTCGGCAGAACAAGAATGGAATCGACTACGTTTTGCTTACTAAAGACCTTGAGGGGTCCAATTCTGCATTGCACAGAATGTGTACAAGTCTTCAACTCTGTGGTAGGGTAACCACAGACGAGTCGAAGATATAGAAAACCCTCTTTACCTTTCACCCAAACGCGGTGCAATCTACACGCAACTATCGTCAGGATAGCTACAAGGAGTATGCCGAGCAGATTAACATCATGCAAGTTGCGGAAGCTCAAGATGACGGTATCAGAAAGAACTACATCTCACAGCCGCCTAGTTAGCAAAGTTGGCCATGAAGTCAATGCAAGCAGCTATAAGGTGAGGAAGCCTTACTCAAAAGAAACAAGCAAGAAGGGTAAGGTCATGGGTCACAAAACCAAGCAGAATGCTCAAGACAAGAAGGACGAACAAAAGAAATACAATGAGAAGTCCTATGGTCAACAGGACCAAAGTTGCTACAAATGTGGCACTTGGAGATTTTGGTCACGTTTTTGCCAAGAGCTGCAGCACGTGATTGATACTTTCAAGTCTAAGAAGAATGACAAAGGACAGCATGAGGCACACCTCGCTATTGTAGGCACAGAGGATCCACAATCATGGGTTACACCCATGGATATAGACAGCTCAGTAGCAGCCCCCCTCACACCTTCTTTGGATATCACAGCGGCAGTAGCTGTTGTTGCCGAAGAAGAGAAGTTAGACATGGAGCAGATTCAAGCATAAGTTTCTTCATACTTCGCTGATTTAATCTAGTGCACGCATTGCACTTAGATTTTATAGTCATTTATAATATATGGTTGTGATAGAACATTGAATTTTGAATAATGGTTGTAAGCTTTAGGAGAGCAAAGTAATAAATTCTTATGATGAGTTCTGCAAGATTTTTTCCCGTATTAATAATAAGTTGTGTTCTGTTTTGAAGTATTTGACTTATATGTGTGGATTGCTTCCTACCCCATATTAATAAATACTTTATATATCAGAACGTGTGTGGCACCCTATGGAGGAAGTGTGTGCTTAGCAGATAGCGGCACAACGAATACCATATTGAGAGAAAAATTACAGTCGATCAGTAAGAATGCTGGTAGTCTTACAACAATCGCAGGCAGTGAAACTTGTATAATAGGCTCAAGAAGATCCACAATTATACTCCGATGGGCACAACATTGGTCATTGAAGAAACCTTATTGTACCTAGAATCGACTAGGACTCTCTTAAGCTTTAAAGATATTTGTGATAATGGTCTCCACGTAGAGACTGAAGAAGAGTATGGTAAGGAATACTTTCTCATTACAAAGCGTTAAGAAAATAGAAAAAGGATATTAGAACGACTTCCTTCATATGAATATGGGCTATACTACACTCACATTAAGGCACCTGCAGCCTATACTGTCCTGAAACCCACTTTTAGAAGCTCTAAATTTTTCTGTCTCTAGCATGATAGATTAGGTCACCCCGGTCTTAAAATGATGATAAATATAATTACTAATTCTCAGGCACACAATTTCAATGTAAAAAATTTCTTGAATCAAGAAGATTTTATGTGCTCCACATGTGCCCCCGGGAAACTGATTACTAGACACTCTACTCTGAAAGTAAATGATGAAATCCCTGCATTTCTAGACCGTATCTAGGGAGATATTTGCGGTCCTATACAGCCCCTATCGGGGCCATTTAGGTACTTTATAGTGCGCATTGATGCTTCTTTGAAATGGTTGCATGTATGCTTATTATGTACGAGAAACCAAGCTTTTGCAAAGCTGATCTCGCAGATAATCAAAATTAAGAATAATTTCTCTGATCATCATGTGAAGTTCATCAGAATTGACATGCCAAAGAATTTACTTCAAAAATATTTGATGATTATTGTATAGCATTAGGAATTACCGTTGAGCATTCCGTACCACATGTCCACACCCAGAATTGACTAGTAGAGGTATTAATTAAAAGAATTAAATTTATTGCCCAACCGCTCTTGCAGAATTGTAATTCACCAACTACATATTGGGGACACGCAGTACTACACACAGCAACTCTCATCAATTTTCGACCGTCATCATATAACATCTATTCACTTATGCAACTAGCGCAAGGGTCAGCACCGAAAATCTCTTATCTACGAAGGTTTGGTTGCAAGGTTTATGTACCTATACCACCACCGCTGCGAACTACAATGGGCCCACTCAGAATGTCTGGGATATGCATTTGTTATGAGACAATATTCATAATCATGTATCTGGACCATATGACTGGAGATTTGCATACAGCTCGCTTCGCTGACAGCATATTTGATGAGGATAATTTCCGTCATTAGGGGAAAAAATCAACCCCTTGATGTAAAATATTGGAAAATGACGTGGCAAGCCATGGGAATCCATGCACATGACCCGTGCACCAGTGAAGCAAATAGAGAAGTCCAATAGATAATTGATTTGCAAGCATTAGCGAATCAAATGTCTGACCACTTTAGTGATTTGAAGAGCGTGACCAAATCGCATGTGCCTACACGCAATGCGCCGGAGAGGGTTCAAATACCAAAGAAAATTGAAGGCATCATTAATCCTATCCAGAGGCCTCAGGACAAACGGACGAGAACTCCGACCCCTCGAATCCCAAGTAACCAGAGACGCCCAACGAAAAAGGATAAGAAGGGGAGCCTGTTGAGACTTGGCATAGCCGATCACTGGAGTTCCCCATAATCAGAAGGGGAGCCTGTTGAGACTTGGCACCAGTATAGAACCTTCAGTAAAAGGCATACCTGATTTGAATATTCCCACGAAGGGAGACATCAGCATGGATGTGTGCGCACATAACGGAGCTAAAAAACTAAAGGGACTTGCCCCGGCATTTGAAAGCAGCGGTGAGCAAGTAAAAGCATTAGAAGTATCACCCTATGAAGAAATAGCTATAAATTATATGATTACAGGAGAATATATGAATAAAACAACAGCCAATGTCGACATTTATTTTGTAAAAAATTTTTATCACAATCATCGATCTTGATCGAGAGCCTGCATCGCTCGCTGAATGTAAGAAAAGATCAAATTGGGAAGATTGAAAGAAGGCAATAGAAGCAGAATTATTATCTCTGAATAAAACATAGATATTTGGACCTATAAGCCGCACGCCTCCCATGTGCACCCCCGTAGGGCATAAGTGAGTATTTGTTCGAAAGAGAAATGAAAACAATGAAGTTGTAAGACATAAAGTAAGGCTTGTTGCACAAGGTTTCACTCAACGACTAGGTGTCGATTATGAAGAAACTTATTCCCCGATCATAGGCGAAACTACCTTTAGATATTTAATCTCAATGGGAGTAAATATATATGAAGGTATCTGAAAGTATCCCTGCCCCGAACCAAGACAGAGCAAATAGAAATGCATGCGATTGTGCAACTCGAAAAGTCCTTTGTATGGATTTGAAGCAATCGAGCGAGAATGTGGTATAATCGTTTGAGAGACTTTCTCTGCAAGAAAGGCTACACAAACAATGAGGATTGTCCTTGTGTTTTTATATGACGATCCCAGGATAGATTCTATATAATATCAATATATGTAGATGATATGAATATCATCGGGGCCCTAGAAGATATTAAGAAAGCAAGCTCTTACATTGAGTCGGAGTTCGAAATGAAAGACTTGGGTAAAACCAAATATTGCCTAGGCTTGCAGTTTGAGCATACCCCTGAAGGGATTTTAGTACATCAGTCAACCTACACTCAGAAAGTGTTAGAACGGTTTGGCTTTGAAAAGGTATATCCTTCAAAAGTACCGATGGTCGGTAGATCCTTGCATGAGGATAAGGACCCGTACAGCCTAAAGAAGAGGGAGAGGAAGTCTTAGGATCGGAATTCTCGTACTTAAGTGCAATAGGAGCACTCATGTATTTAGCAAATTGTACTAGACCGGACATTGCATTTACCGCGAACTACTAGCAAGGTATACTGCAGAACCTACTAAAAGACATTGGAAGGGAATAAAAAACATCTTCCGATACCTCCAAGGAAGTAAAGATCTTGGCCTATTCTACAAAAATAACCAAGACCTAACTATGACTGGCTATGCGGATGCTGGGTACCTGTCAGACTCGCATACAACTAAGTCATAAATAGGCTATGTATTCCTATGCAGTGGAACTGCAATTTCATAAAAATCATCTAAGAAAAATCTTGTATCTACTTCGACAAACCACTCAGAAATCTTAGCACTGTACGAGGCCTCACCGGAATGTTATTGGCTTCGGCGGATGATTCACCATATCCAGCAGTCATGTGGATTGAATACCGCACAAACCCCCACTATGATCTATGAAGATAATGCAACTTGTGTTGCACAAGTGCAGATGGGTTATGCGAAGAGTCCTCTCACTAAGCATATCAACACCAAGTTCTTCTATGCTCATGAATTGCAGAAGATAGATGAAATTAAAGTACTGCATACTAAGTCCTATGAAAATCTTGTAAATTTATCCACTAAGTCACTTCCAGTGTTTAAGTTTGAAAGATGCATACGTAGAATTGGAATAATGAGACTTAGATAAGTACAGAATTCATGGGGAATCTTCACGAACTCTTTATTAAAGTTTGATCACGAAGATCGAATACCCAAATAATAAATCCTGGAGATTAAATAAAATTGAGTGGATTGTACTCTTTTTCCCTTGACGAGTTTTCCTAAAGTTTCTCGGCTAAGGTTTTTAATGAGGTAATTCATGCAACACAACAGAACGTGTATCATATACTCATTCTCTAAAAAAATTACACTAAGTTTTTATAGAGTTTTGATGAGATATGAACATGACGGATGAGTGACCAAAGGGAGTGTTAAGAAACTGCGATCAGGCCAGGAGTCCTGGCCCAATGTGGATTCCCCATCCATCAGTAGCCTATAAAAGGAGAGAGGGACCCTAACCATTGTGGGACAGTTTCACAAAAGAGCAATACATAGAAGTCATAAGTCTTCTCATATATCTGTGTTCAATTTACTATTATATTTTTATATTGTTCTTACAATTCATTCGAACTGAACTCGTAAGCGACATGATAAATATTAATATTATGTTGCAACATTCTGTATGGATCTCTCGAAGGTATATGCGATATCACGGAGATCTTAATGCCACGGTTACTTCAACAGCGAGAGTCCCCACAAATCACAAGAAGCGTCGGGGCCAGGATATAGTCCACGTGGCGTCCACCGGCGCGGCAAAATCCGATGGCGCGCGCTCCCCATTGGCCGGCGCCCTATCCATCCTACCACCCGAGGATTTCCCCCGCTCGAATCCTGTGGCTGCCCCGCGCCGCGACGCCACGATTTAATATCAAACCGCTCGTGACGTCCTGCTCGCCCGAACAGACTACCCAGCCACTCTGCCACAGGAAAGACTTGCTTGACCGGCGAAGCTTAACCGACCATGGCGCTCGCGTCCACCTCCGCCACCGCCTCCGCGGCCGTGCTGAAGTCGCCGTTCCTCGGGGCGAGGCGCGCGCTCGCCAATGCCGCCTCCATCGGCGCCGCCAAGCCCGCGCCCCGCCGCGTGCTCGTCGTGGCAGCCGCGGCCAAGAAGTCGTGGATCCCCGCCTTCAAGAGCGACGCTGAGTTCGTCAACCCGCCGTGGCTCGATGGCTCGTAAGTCTTGTCCTCTTTCTCTTAATTAACTCTGCTCTGCATTCTGCGCGAAGCCTCTCGATGGCAGTGCCGAGACTGAACGCGCTGTTGGATGGACGCAGGCTCCCCGGTGACTACGGCTTCGACCCACTGGGGCTGGGCAAGGACCCGGCGTTCCTCAAGTGGTACAGGGAGGCGGAGCTGATCCACGGGCGGTGGGCGATGGCGGCGGTGCTGGGCATCTTCATCGGGCAGGCGTGGAGCGGCGTGCCGTGGTTCGAGGCCGGCGCCCAGCCGGGCGCGGTGGCGCCCTTCTCCTTCGGTTCGCTCCTCGGCACCCAGCTGCTGCTCATGGGGTGGGTGGAGTCCAAGCGGTGGGTCGACTTCTTCAACCCGGAATCGCAGTCGGTGGAGTGGGCCACGCCGTGGTCGCGCACCGCCGAGAACTTCGCCAACGCCACCGGCGAGCAGGGCTACCCTGGCGGAAAGTTCTTCGACCCGCTCGGCCTCGCCGGCACCATCAAGGACGGCGTCTACATCACCGACACCGAGAAGCTCGAGCGGCTCAAGCTGGCCGAGATCAAGCACGCGCGCCTTGCCATGCTCGCCATGCTCATCTTCTACTTCGAGGCCGGACAGGGCAAGACGCCGCTCGGCGCGCTCGGCCTATGAGCCGCAACGCGCAACGACTACGTACTCGTCGATCATCAACAAGAGTTGATTTTCGCTTTGCACGCTTGGTGATCAGTGAGGGTTGTTGCATCAGATTGATCATACGCATGCACGGATTACATGGGGATCGGTTGGAGGTCAGAGAAGCAGCAGCAATGTATCTGTGTCCGTGTGACTTCTTTCGGGTGATATGTGTGAATCGAATGGGGAATTAAGGAGTTCTCTCTTCTTCTTTTTTCACAATGAATGTACCATGTAATATAGTCTGGGTTGATGTGGAATTTAAGGCAGGATGAGCAAGGACATTTGATTGATCTCAGGATGAGTTGTGACTTGCTAAGAGTCTTTTAAGAGCACTGCTTGAATGATTGCATCACCTGAAGCCGCGATACTAGATTAACAGTAAACATTCCAATTTCGACAAGAATCGAGAAAAAAATACCGCATTCTAAACGGGACCGAAGTCTTAATTCTTAACTACCCGGTGCAAGATAGTTTATTTGAAGTAAGAAATGTGTCCGTTCTTAAAAAAGTAAGGAATGAGATGTGGAACTAGTGTTGGTTCTGACAACTGACGATCACAAGATTCTAAGTTTATCTGAAACTTCAGAGCGAATCTTCTTCTAAAAAACTCCAGAACAAATTCGTAGGAGTACGCATCCCTGATCTGAGCCTACATCTACTATATGCTCGGATGAAGTAAGAACAAACAATTCAGATGTATATAAATGTTGCAGGCACAATACTCGCCTTGCCCTTATTTGCATGGTTACCATTACGATGGAATATTTCTTAGTTCCTAGGGGAATTAAACTGTTTCATGTAAACTTTATGTAAAATCTTATGAAATTCTTGCATCCTAAATGGGGGCATAAACCATGCACATACACAGTAGCAACTAGCAACATTACATGAGCCCATCTTTAGTTGCTTGTTCATACACAAAACCCATCCCCTATGCAACATATGGCAACCCCCATCCCACCATGCACAATACTAATGATTAATGACCAGCTAAATATGGTCTAAACGTAGAGATCTCATAGGATTTATTTCCGAAGCGTTGCCCTGCTTGCCGTTCTCCGAAATCAAATTAAAGAACCGTAATTAATTAATTAAACAGGCATTGATAATTATCATAAAAGACGATATAAGGATTTACCATTATGAGATAGATACATTTGAGAATTTACCCATCGATGTTTCACTAGTATATGACCCTAGGACTCATATGTTACGGAGACATCGATGAATAAATCCTCAAATAAACCTATTCATAGTGTAAATCATCGATAATTCCTTAATATAAACCCACACCTACACACTGCATATTCTGTTAATTAACAACCAAACCACCACACTAATACCCAATGCCAGATAGGACTGCTCGGGAAGTCGCTCATGTCCACCGCATCCGCGACGCTCAGGAAACCCCCAAGCATATCGTGATGCAATATGCATCGTCCCCGGGTCCTGTGCGGCGGTCTCAGCAGCAGCACTGCTCTGCTGTCCACCTCCAAGTCCGGCGGCCGCCACGTCCTTGCTCTCCTACTCACCACCACCTGTCCCCTGCAGGAAGCTGCAGTAGAACTTCATGAGGTCGTCGATAGAGTTGCGGTCCACCTCCGCGACGCCGTCGATGTCCATCAGCGCTACCAGCTCCCCGCCGCCGCCACTGTACACATTGCCACCCGCGGTGTCGTTGCCGACCTCGCGCTTGCGCTTGTCAACGTGAGAGCCTCCGCGCTCCGCTTCCCGCGGACCATCGCTGGCGGCCTCCTTGTCGTCCAGGCCGTCGTCCTCCTCCTCCCCCTCCTGGAGCGGCGTGGTCTGCAGCGAGCGCTGCACCTGGCGGTTGAGCGCTTCCTCCTGGGTGATGACCGTGGACCAGGTGTCGGCGTCCCTGGCGCTCATCTTGTGCTGCAGCCGCTTGTACTGCCACACGAGCTTGCGCATCTGGGTCGAAGCGCGGGCTCAGGTGCTTGATCACCGCGCTGAGCCGGGAGATTTTCGGCGCCTTCTTCGGGTCGTGGCCTCGTGGGGCTTCCGGTACGGCGGCGGTTCCTGGTGAGTCTGGGCCTCTCCATACAGGCCCCACCAGGGCATCTGGCCCGTCTCCCACCACAGGCGGCAGGCCTGGTCAGTGTAAATGGCGGAAGGCCCGGTCCAGCGTAAATCACCGTGGTTTTACAGTTTGAAAAGTGGTCACGAGCGATAATTCAGAGTTGAAAAGTGAATTTTTTTTCTTAATTTATTCATTTATATTTATATATCCTAATATTTTGCGACTATAGTACGTGATAGCATCTATTATATACTAAAAACTGATAGGTGTTGTATACCAAAACTCAAGGAAAAAAAACTTCCTAAGGGTTGCTTGGAGAAGGGATATTTCTTTGAAAAGTTTTAGGATCTAATTAATCCCAAAACATATCATGGAATTACTCCTAATCCAAACAGGGCCTAATAGTTTGTGGCCATAGGACGAATACATAAACCGATAGCAGGCGGCATACAGGTGCTAGTCAAGACAATGTTTGGTTCAGTTGTTTCGCTCGATTATCTGATTACATGGTAACAAATTGCATTAAATCGTGTTTGGTTTGCTGGGTTGTAGACACAATACGTGGAATCGGATACCAGCTTAGGAATTTTTGACCAGAATACGTTTTCGACGTGTATTTACAGAAATGGTCGTCTCTAGAGTGTATTTGCAAAAATAGCACCGTACGGCAACCGCTCCCCACCCGCAACGTCGCCCGTTGCCACACGACCGTCGTGCAGCAATGCCTCCGCCGTCGCCATATGGCCTCCCACGGTCAGCCCCGCCGTCACGTCGGTTTTTCTTTTTTTTTAAAAAAAATATTTATACATATTTTTTGTCGTAATTTTTAAATATAGCAAATGGGCTCTAAAAATTATAAATTTTTTACGGGTCCTCTTGACCCAGTGTCCTTGCCCGCGTAATTATGTCAAAATTTAATCCATTTAATCTATTCTGAATTTTTCTCAAAAGAAAAAAATTACTAAAGTGTGGTTGCCGCACGGTGGTGCATAGCCACCGTGCGGCAACCACACTGCAGCAATTTTTTTATTTTCTTAGAAAATTATTTATGCATAATATTTGTATGAATTTTTAAATATAGCAAATGGGCTCCAACAATTATGAAATATTTTGTGGAGCTTCCTGACAAAGTGTACTTGCTTGTCTAATTTTTTTAAAAAATTATACATTTTGAATTTTTCTCAAAAATTCATTTAAATATAGTGTTTGTAGGAATCTTGTAGTATAGAAAATGAGGTTCAAACATTATAAATTTTTTTAAAAGGTTAATTACACAGTGGACTTGATTGTGTAATAGTTTTCAGAATTTTATATGTTCTGAAAATATCTCAAAATTAAGGATTCGAGTCTAAAAAATTAGGGTTTTAGGTTTCAAAAATTAGGATTTCATGATTTCATATGACTTGAAATGTGTGAAATTTAGTACCACATGGACCACTCTAGGTGCAGCAGGATTGCTATAGCAGTAGTGGTAGAATTTGAACTCTCGTAGTAGTACTAATCATACTACTATTATTTAGATTTTCGATATCATACTGTTTTCTTTCACTCCGAGTAGTACTAATCATACTACTCTTATTGGTGGTATGATTAGTACTACTATGGGAGTTCAAATTCTTCTCCGAGTGAAAAAAATAGTATGGTACTGAAAATTTAAATAATAGTAGTATGTCAACATGGCTGCACCTACATGGCAAACTTGTGGCTTTTATCAGGTGTGTACAATATAATAGTATGATACCGACAATGTTTGCATTGTGGTTTTATCATGTGTGTACAAAATTACTGTAAAAAATCAGGTGTGTCCCATTGTGGATTTTATTATCAGCTGCATTGTGGCTTTTTAGCTACATTATCAGAAAATGAATTCACAAAGATGTTTTCGATTACAGTCAAATATAGTTTGCCATGAAGGTGCAACCTAATTTCTGAGACCTAAAACCCTAATTTCCTAAACCTAAAACTATAATTTTCGAGACCTAATCGCTTAATTTTCAAGATGTTTTCAGAACATATAAAATTCTGGAAAATATTACACGCTCAAGTCCACTGTGTTAGGAGCCTTAAAAAATCATAATGTTCGGACTTTATTTTATATATTACAAAATTCCTACAATAGTATACTTAAATAAATTTTTAAGAAAATTTAGATTGCATAATTTTTTTTAAAAAAAAATATAAAAGTAAGTACGCTTTGTCAGGAGGCTCCACAAAAAAATTCATAATTTTTGGAGTCCATTTGCTAGCAATTTTTTCCTTTTTTGAGAAAAATTCAAAACATGTTAATTTTTTCTTAATTAAATTTTGAAAAAAAAAATACACAAGCAAGTACACTGGGTCAAAATGCTCCACAAAATCAATCATAATTTTTGGAGCACATTTGCTATATTTAAAAATTCTTACAAAAATTATGCATAAATAATTTTTAAAAAAGAAAAAAAGAAAACTGACGTGGCGGTAGGGGGTGCTGGAAGAGGCCACGTGGCGACGGCAGAGGCACTGCCGCACGGTGGGCGGGGAGGGGTCGTACGGCGATCGTGCGGCAACAGTGCTATTTTACAAATACACTCCGAAGACGGCTATTTCTGTAAATATGCACTGAAAACGTGCCAAAACAGCCAAAAACTCCAATCTCAGTAGGTGGCCTACTGGCCTATACGGGTATACCTCCCGAAATCGGGTGTAATCCAAAACCAATACGGGCCAGACATCTGCGAGACTTCCTCCCAACACGACGCGTGTCAAAAAAAGAAGAGAAAAACTAGTAAATGTTATAGCGTTGGAAGCCGATCCAACGGAAAGCAATCTACCATTGGATCCTCATATATGTTGATGTCCACCACAATCTTATCCACTCCACACCTGAGTCTGGTACTGATACGAGCGAACCACTTCTTCTTCCTCCTCCTCTCTCCCCCTCTCTCTCACTCAACCATGCCCTTCTTTGTCTAGCCACCTTGCAGCGGCGACAAGTACCAGTAGTCGGGCGTGATGGCAGCCATTCAATGGAATCATCCAAGTCTATCCATGTTCTAGGCTTCTCTGTGTTCTCGTTCCTTCTTCTAGACTAGTCCCCTACCAAATAGAATCCACCTACTCCCCTATGACTGCGGCTCGTGGGAGTGACCACCTGAGCGTGTTGCCGGTGGACCGAAGCATCACCGCCGCCATCCTCGATTGACTCAACATCTCGACTCTCTATTTGGCGCTTGTTGGGGCAACAAAATTTTGCGGTTGTATAAGAAGGTTAGTAGGTGTTTGGTTTGGTTCTACTCGACCGCCCCCAATGCTCCGGTAGACAGACTTGTGTCCTCATTTTTTATGTGTTTCATGAAGTTTCAAGAGTGGCATTGTGTCTCATCAAGTTTTAACTAGTTTCATTCAGTTTATTTAGGGACATGTTTCATTAAGTTTCATCCAGTATCATTGTTTCTCCATATTTTGTAGAGCAAGTTTCACCCAGTTTCATCCCAAATCTCATCAAGTTTCATAAAGTTTCATCTTTTTTTTCTAGGATAAGTTTTCAACCGTGACATTGTGTTTCATCAAATTTCATATAGTTTCATTAAGTTTAATAAAGTTTTAATCCAAAATAACTGGATAAAACTAATTCATATGCGTTTCATGAAGTTTCATCCCAAGTCTCATGAAGTTTTATATTTTTTGTATAAGACAAGTTTACAGTAGTGACATCGTGTTTCATAAAGTTTCATCAAGTTTTATTTAGTTTCATCACAATTCTTATGAAGTTTCATAAAGTTTTATCTTTTTGTCTAGGACAATCTTTTCAATAGTGACATCGTATTTCATCAAGTTTCATATAGTGTCATTAAGCTTTATGAATTTTCATGAAGTTTTAATCCCAAATAAACTGGGTGAAACTAATTCATATGTGTTTCATACGTGTTTAATGAAGTTTCACCCTAAGTCTCATGGAGTTTCATCTTTTTTATAAAGTAAATTTTCAATAGTGACATCGTGTTTCATAAGTTTGATATAGTTTCATCAGAAGTCTCATGAAGCTATAGCGGTCCATCCCGTATCGACGTACACCATCAAACCGTTCGCTCGCACGTATCTAAAAGCATGCCCAAACAACCGATTTTGCTCCCTCTTTTTCGTTCGGAAACACAGTAGAAGGATGACGATGCCAAAGTGAGAGAGCTATGCTCTAATCAGTGCCACATGATTACAAGATGTGAATCATACGGTAGGATACTAACCCGTCAAAAACAAAACTCGATGCTATAGTGCGGCGTAGCCGCATCAAAAACAAACACCCGACTCGATCACCTTCTCCCCACGCGCGAGGCGGGATGCCGCGATCTCGCATGCGATTGCGATTAGGTTGGTGGCGGCACTGAGAGGCTAGGGCTAGAATAGGTGGTGACACCGTGGTGTCGGTATGACGCTAGGTGCAGGGGCGGATCTATTGCAGGGACATGGGTGTATAGATGTAGAAATAATTTTTCAAAAAAAAACTCAGTTTTTTAGGTATATATACTAGTAAGTATACCTAAAATACATATTTGAACCTGTGCATCCTGATTCAGCCTGTCGCAGCCCGCCACACACTCTCCAGCTAATTCCGTGCAGCCCACTCGGTACCAAGCCTCAAGCCACACCATGCCACCAGGCCCAACTCCAAGCGAGCAAGCCGCAGCCGGCACTCGGTAGGCCAAGTGCTTGCCCAACCCTGTCCCCACTCCCCACTTCTCACGCTGCCGAGACCGAGTGTTAGAGGCCAGAGGGCGACTACCAATGCTAAGTGCTAACACTATCCCTTTCCTCCCCTTTCTCGCTCTGCGGCGGCGACGCAAGGACGCGCGGCGAGGCGCTGAGCGGTAGGGCAGGGGTAAGCGTCGAGCCAGAGTCGGGGATGGAGGGTGCGGTGCGCGGCAGCGCCGAGGCTGAGACCGAGCAGGAGCAGCCACCGGCACCAGCACAAGGAGCGGAGGCGGCGCGCGGTGAGGTCAAGGTGAGCTCTACTGGTTTCTTGCCTCTTGGTGTGAGATTTGTGTGCATCCGATCATTTGAGGTCTGGGGATTGGATTTGCCACTCATGGAATTGGAGGAGAACAAAATCACGAATGGTTCTTGGCTGATTGGCTCCTTAGTCCTTACTACAAAATTAGATGTGCATTGTGCTTGTTAGCTTGTATGTATGGAAGATTGGCACTGATTTGCTCCTTAGTTCTGATAAGTGGATGTGCATTGGCTCATGGAATCAGATTGGCACTGATTGTTAGTTTTTATGTACTGCAAAAGTGGATGTGCATTGGCTCATAGAATCAGATCAAGCATGCAAAACTAAGGCATGAAAATATAATGTGTTTTTTTTACAAATTTGTTGATCTGATATGACAAATAGTTCTGATAATTTTCAAGCTTAAATCACTCAGATAGTCAGATAGTTGTGTGGTCAATTCATTGATCACTTGCAATTGTTTATGTTTGATTACATTGTGTCAGTGATCTGTTAAATTTTATCACATCATCCATGTACTGCTACTACTCATTTGGATAGTGGTGTAGCAAGCAAAATCACATATGCAGTCAGAAAGTATAGAATGCTCTCCATGTAGATATGCTTGGAGACATGTGTGCTTCAGTTGTTTGGTAAAAGAGAAGATTATTCTTTCTTAAATGTCCAATTATTTATGTGAATCTTTTGTTTTTCATACCCGGTAATTATTAACATTGGTTTAACAACATTCAAAAATATCTTGATCCACTACTCTATGTCTCACATGTAGATCGCAGAGCATTCAAAAATGAAGAGAAAGCATGTACATTTAAAATCCTTGTGGGATAGAGTTGGAAAGAGGCAGAAGATAGCTACTACCTCGACACCAAAACCGATATCTATTGAAAGCAAAGTTTAGAGAACTTTTCCTTCCAATCCGAGACGAAGTCCTAAGCGCAGAACAACCAAGCATAGAACAACCAAGCATAGAACTTGTCATAGTAACACCCCCCCCCCCCATTGTCCCCAATTATAGATGATGATGATGATGAAGAAGAAGAAGAAGATGATGGAGATGATGAAATAATTTATGAAATTGATTTGCTTTCCCATGATCCCGGAGAGCGGATTCCAATCACACGGTATGATGGCAATGAACAAGATGCAGTCAGAATGGGATACATTGCATTGGGGCCATGTCAACCACGGGAACATGATTTTCCAAGAAGAAATGTTGGAGGTATGTGTTGATTCATAGCTAGTTGGTATGATAAATATAATTGACTTCAGTATAGTGTGGAACGAGATGCTGATTTCTGCTTTGTTTGTTATTTGTTCAAGGATAAAACTAATTATGTTGGTGGAAATAGTTTTGTGAATGGAGGATTTAGAAATTGGAACAATAAAAATAGATTTGAGAAACATGTTGGTGGTATTAATAGTGCCCACAATAAAGCTCAAGAGGAATATGATTTCTTCATTACATCTAGAGCATCAATTCAAGAGACTTTTGCTTACAATACCAAACAAGACAAGGTTTTGTATAAAACCCGTTGACCTGTTCACGTAAGTGTTTGAGGTTTCTTTTGCGTCAAGGGATGCCTTTTCGTAGACATGATGAAAGTGAAGAATCACATAATAAAGAAAATTTCCTTGAACTTTTAAATTGGCTAGCAGAAAAATTTAAGGAAGTTAGCAAGGTAGTTCTAAAGAGTGTCCTAGGGAACAATTGAATGACTGCCCATACAATACAGAAAGAGCTCATCAACTGTTGTGCCAAAGAAACCACTAGGCTTATCATGGAAGACCTTGGTAATGATTATTTTGCAATACTTGCCGATGAATCTAGTGATGTGTACCTACGGGAATAATTAACTCTTTGCTTGCGCTATGTTGGTAAAAAAAGGAAGGGTAGTTGAGAGGTTTCTCAGTGTTGTCTATTTTGAAAATACTACTGCTTTGATATTTCAAAAAGCAATTGAGTCTTTGCTTATGGATCATTCATTGAGCTTGTCTAGGGTCCGTGAATAGGGATATGATGGAGCTAGTAACATGAAGGGTCAAGTTAATGGTCTAAAGAAACTAATTATGGATGAGTCTCCTTCTGCTTATTATATTCATTGCTTTGCCCATCAACTCCAATTAACTCTTATTGCTATTGCTAAGAAGAATGGTGATTATGTCTGGTTCTTTCAACAACTTTCATATTTGTTGAATGTTCTTGGGATGTCTTGTAAAAAGATACAAATACTTCTAGTAGCTCAAGCTAATCGGATGGTAGAAGCATTAGAATTGGGTGACATTGAAACTGGCCGGGGTTTGCATCAAGAGATGGGCCTAGGTAGGCCGGGTGATACTCATTGGGGTTCCCACTTTAAAACTGGTATGTGTGTCATCTCTTTGTATCTTTCAATCCGACGAATTCTTAAAAAGATTGGAAAAGACCACACTTCAAGCACAGAAGCTATACAAGCTCAAACTATGTCGACATCATTTGAGTCATTTGAGTTTGTTTTTATGACACACTTATTGCTAACCATATTTGGTATACAAATTACTTAAGCAATGCTTTGCAAAAGAGGGATCAAGATATTGTTAATACTATCGATCTCATTTATTTGAAAAAGACTCAATTGCAGTTATTGCAG
This sequence comes from Hsuehochloa calcarea, assembly GCA_036346395.1. Lineage (NCBI taxonomy): Eukaryota > Viridiplantae > Streptophyta > Magnoliopsida > Poales > Poaceae > Hsuehochloa > Hsuehochloa calcarea. The sequence goes on along the minus strand of CM070599.1, from coordinate 30,688,577 downwards.
GAGGATGGTGGATGAGAAACTTTTCTTAAAGATGCCGCTTCCTTTTGTATAAAATATGGCATCAAAGTTGCTAAAATAGATGATTTCTATACACTAGTTGCGAGATCCAAAAGATTCTTCAAAAAAGTTAAGAATCTCCATCGCTTCCATGTTGATATATTTTTAAGTGTCATTAACAGACAACTTCAAGAGCTTAATGATAGGTTTGATGAGATAAACACGGATTTGCTTCTTTGCATGTATTCATTCAATTCGGTTGATTCATTCGCTGCTTATGACAAGGACAACTTGGTTAGGCTTGCTCAGTTTTATCCTATGGATTTCTCAAACACATAATTGATGTATCTTCCCTTTCAATGTACACACTTCATTGCTGATATGCGTAGAGATGAAAAGTTTAGAGAAGTGAGAAATCTTGCCGAGTTTTCCGTTATGCTTGTTTAAACAAAGAAGAACCTCTATTATAAAATTGTTTACAAGTTTCTCAAATTGGTGTTGATTCTTCCGGTAGCAACTGCTAATGTTAAGAAGGTATTCTCTTCAATGAATTATGTGAAAAATAAGGTAGGGAATAGGATGGGGGAACAATACTAGAATGATTGCTTAGTTAAATTTCTTGAGCGATTATTTTTGTGCAAGTTAATGATAATAACATCATATCTCGATTCCAAGCCATGAAGGAACGTCGAGTTAGATTGTAATTTTCTTAACTATTTTATAATTTATTTAAATTATTCGAAATGTTATCTCTAATAAGAACAATTTGTACTTTGTTTTTATATATATTATGGGTCTTTATGTTTTACATTAAACAACATGTTTATAACTCCGAACATCTATTTTGAAAATCATGAATCCTAGCCACGGCGCAAATTATAGTGGCGCTAGGGCTAGGGTAGAGCCACAGGGGAGGCGTGGGATCGGCACCAACCTGCGGTGAGGGATGAACTACTGAGCGGTTGCCGGCCGGCGCTCCCCTCGCGTCCTCTCCCAGGTTGCCTCCTCTCATCTTCCTCACTCCACGCACGATGAGCTTGCAACAAAACCCACCCTCTAATCTGATGTGCATCTTTGATCTGCTCGATCAATTTTGTTTTGAATCTTCCATCAAAAAATTCTTCACCCTGTGGTGCCAAACCTGCGGCCCAATCTAGGCAGCAAAGGCCCGCATCTTTCTGACATTTTTTCCCCGGAAGTGGAGGTTTCAATCGAGTGCAGTACTGCAATCCTTTGGGGTCGGTAGAAAAAGAACCAATCTTCAGATTTTCAGAATGAAACGCAAATCCCAGACGACATGCATATCTAGTGCTATCGACACAAGAGCACCTGACTGGACCCTGGTGTGTAAGATGTTAGGCCTTGAAACAATTTGTTGATTTCTTCTACAGATTCTGCCGACAGATAGTAGACAGTAGGACACACCACGGTGGAAAAATCAACTCCAGTTGATAAATACCTCATCGCGAGACAGACGAACTGAGATGCCGACATGATACCAACTCGCCCCCAGTTCGATCGACTCTCATCAGATCGTTCCAGAACGCAAGGAACGCTGGCTTTATTTCCCCGTATAACAACGTACGTCCTCCTCGTATAATAATTGGAGGCCGGCAAAATTAATCGCGCATCAAGCACACTGGCGGATCAGGCTTACTACAACTACATGATTACACGGGGATCAAAGGCTTTTCACACCACGGTTCACACAACGCCACGGGCGTAAGCTTCACAGAGCGGTGAACCTGGCGGCCTCGTCGTCGCCCGCAGCGGCGGCCGGCGCGGAGCCGGGCTGCTTCTTGGGGCAGGAGTCGCGGACGGCGTAGAGGCGGTAGGGCGAGGCGTCGGTGGCGATCCACTGCTCAACGGTGAAGAGCTGCTGCTTGCAGCCCAGGTGGGGGCCCGTGACGGTGACCTCGAGGTAGTTGCAGTACCAGCCGTGGTGCGGGCCCGTGCCGTCGGAGGTGAGGTTCATCCAGCACGGCGCCCGCGCCATGCAGGGCCCGCGGCCGCTGAAGATGTCGAGGTTGCCACGCTCGTAGTAGTCGTGGCCGCTCCCCATCAGCCCGCCCCACCGCTCCAGGTCGCCGATCCGGATGCCCGTGCCGTCCGAGCCCAGCAGCGTCACGCCGATCACTGAGTCCGTCCCGCCCTTCCAGATCGACCCCGTCCGCACGTACACCGTGTACACGCACTTGTTCTTCGGGTCCGACGCTAAGGCTAAGCCGCCGCCGCCGCCCGTGATGTCCGTGACCGCGCCCTCCAACGCGTACGCCTAATCAAGCAACGCGGGCGCACCACATGGTGTAAATCACACGGCGATCGCAGTACATGTAGAAGAGAGCCTAGCTAGTAAATGATATAGTCTTACCGCGGCAGCGAAGGAGACGAGGAGAAGGTTGGAGAGCTTCATGGCCGGGGAGGCTTCACTGCTTGGATCGTAATTGGGGAAGTTGACTGATTGGGGACGAGACAAGAGAGGCGCCGCGGTGTGTGGCCCTATAAGGGGATTGGGGGACGACCCACTGTACAGTGACACTATGGGGGAAGAAACTGGCGAGCGGTTGGTGTTAATTTGATGGCAGGAGAATCCAAGGTGGTATATTTCTAGGACGCAAAATGCTTCGTGTACGCCTATCTACCAAGGAAATGCTCACATACGACGATATAAGTGTTGAGGAATCATCGCTGCGAGTTCAGTTCGAGCGATTACCTCATAGACAAACTCAGAATCGTAAGCACAATGTAAGAACACAAGAACAAAATAATAGATTGAACACAGAGATAAGAGGAGACTTCAGACTTCTCTTTATTATTCCTCTCAAAACTGTTTACAATGTTGGGGTCCTCTCCCTTTATATAGGCTACTGGATGGATGAAGAGGTCACCATGGGCCCAGGGCTGCTGGCCTGGGCCCGATTTCTTAAAACTTCTCTTGGTTACTCATCCATCATGTTCATATCTCATCAAAACTCCGTAAAAACCCAGTGGAAAAAATTTAGAGAAAAAGTACATAAAACATGTTCCATTCTGTTATGCTGCATGAATTATCTCGTTAAAAACCTTAGCCGATAAACTTTAGGAAAAAATAGTATAATCCACCCAATTTCATTTAATCTCCGGATTTATTCTTTAGGTACTCGATCTTCTTGATCAAGTATTAATAATGAGTTAGTGAAGATTCCCCCCTAAATTCTGCACTTCTCTAAGTCTCATCATTCTAATTTCACGTATGTATCTTTCAAAACTAGACGTTGGAAGTGCCTTAGTGAATAAATCTATAAGATTTTCATATGACTTAGTATGCAGTATTTTAATCTCGTCCATCTTTTGCTATTCATGAGCATAGAAGAACTTGGAGTTCATATGCTTTGTGAGAAGACTCTTCACATAACTCATCTGCACTTGTGCAACACAAGCTGCATTATCTTCATAGATAATAGTGGGGGTTTACGCGGTATTCAATACACACAACTGCTGGATGTGGTAAACCATCCGCCGAAGTCAAGCACATTCTCGTGAGGCCTCGTGCAGTGCTATTATTTCCGAGGGTTCATCGAAGTCGATACAAGACTCTGCTTAGACGATTTCCATGAAGTTGCAGTTCCATCACATATGAATACATAGCATGTTTGTGATTTGGTTGTATGCGGATCCGACAGGTACCCAGCATTTGCATAGCCATTCATATTCAGGTCTTGGTTCTTTCTGTAGAACAGTTCTTTGCTTACTTGGAGGTATCGAAAGATGTTCTTTATTATCTGTCAATACCTTTTGGTAGGTTTTGTACTATACCTTGCTAGTAGGTTTACAGCAAATGAAATATCCATTCTAGTACAGTTTTCTAAATACATGAGTGCTCCTATTGCACTTAAGTATGGGAATTCCAGTCCCAGGACTTCCTCCCCCACTTCTCTAGGTTTGTATGAGTCCTTGACTTGCAGCAAGGATCTCCTGGCTATCGGCACTTTCGAAGGGTATGCCTTTTCAAAGTCGAACATTTCTAACACCTTTTGAGTGTAGGTTGACTGATGCACTAATATCCCTTCAGGGACATGCTCAAAATATTTGGTTCTACCCAAATCTTTCATTTCGAACTCCGACTCCAAGTAAGAGCTTACTTTCTTAATACCTCCTAGGGTTCCAATGATATTCAGATAATCTCCATACACTGATAGTATACAAAATTCATCCTGGGATCATCGTATAAATACACAGGGATTATTCCCATAGCACGTATAGCCTTTCTTGCATAGAAAGTCTCTTCAAACGATTATACCACATCATGCCTGATTGTTTAAGTCTGTATAGAGACTTTCTGAGTTTCACATTGTACTGTCATTGAGATTAAATATCTAAATGATGGTTCCACCCATGACCGGGGAATAGATTTCTTCATAATCAGCTCCTAGATATTTAATGAAACCTTGTGCAACGAGCATTGCTTCTTTTTATTTCTCTTTCAAACAAATACCCACTTATACCCTACGGGGTGCACATGGGGAGTCGTGCAGCTTATAGCCCCAAGTACCTCTATTTTATTCAGAGATAATAATTCAGCTTCTATTGTCTTCTTCTAATCTTCTCAATCTGATCTTTTCTTATATTCAGAGAGTGATGCAGGCTCTGAATCAAGATTAATGATTGTGGCAACTTTCTTTGCAAATAAATGTCGACATTGGCTGTTGTCTTATTCATAGATTCTCTCGAGGTCACAAGTTTATAGCTATTTCTTCAAGGGGTGATTATTCTAATGCTTCTATTTGCTCATCGTTGCTTTCAATTACGGAGGCAAGTCCCTTTAGTTTTTCAGCATCGATGTGTGCGCACACCTCCATGTTGATGTATCCCTTCATGGGGATGTTCAATTCTAATATGCCTTGTTCCGAAGGTTCCATACAGGTGTCAGGTCTCAACTGGCTCCCCTTTTGGTTCTGGGAAATTCAGTGATTGGCTGTGTCAAGTCCTTCTTATCCTTTCTCACCAGGTGTCCCGGTTACTTTGGATTCGAGGGTCTGGAGTTCTCATCATTTCTGAGGCCTTAGGACGAGATTAGGTATACCTTCATCGGTATTTCAACCCTCTCCAGTGTATTGCGTGCAGGCACATGCGACTTGGTGACGCTCTTCAAATCACTAAAGTAGTTAGGCACATCATTTGCTAATGGTTGCAAATCAATTATCTTCTGGACTACAATTGTCTTCTAGACTTTAATTATCTTGTAGACTTTTCTATTTACTTCACTAGTGCGCGGGTCATGTGTATGGATTTCAATTATCTTCTGGATTTTAATTATCTTCTAGACTTCTCTATTTCCCAACATTTTCATCCAGGGGTTGATTTCCTCCCCCTAATGACGGGAAATTAGCCTCACCTAATATACTATCAGCGAATCGGGCGGCATGCAAATCTCTCATCATAGGGTCCAAATACCTAATTATAGGTGTTGTCTCATAACCAGCGTATATCCCAAACATTCGGAGAAGGCCCATTGCAGTTCGCTGTGGTGGTGATATAGGTATATAAGCCTTGCAACAAAATTTTCAAAGATGAGAAATTTTCGTTATATGCCAAAGGTTTAAATATGATGAGAGTTGCTTTATACATAACTGTGTGTCCCCAATATGTAGCTGGTAAATTACAATTCTTCAAAGGTGGTCGGGCAATAAATTTAATCCTTTTAATTAATGTCTCTACTAGTCCATTCTGGGTGTGGACATGCGGTACGGAATGCACAACTTTAATTCCCATTGTCATGCAATAATCACCAAATACTTTCGAGGTAAATTCTCCAGTCTTGTCCATTCTGATGGACTTCACACGATGATCAGGAAAATTATTTTAATTATCTGCGAGATTAGCTTTGCAAAAATGTGGTTTCTTGTAGACAATAAACATACGTAAGACCATTTCAAGGAAGCATCGATGAGCACCATAAAATACCTAAATGGCTCTAACATGGGCTATATAGGACCGCAAAAGTCTCTCTGGATACGGTCCAAGAATGCAGGGACTTCATGCTTCACTTTCAGAGCAGAAGATCTAGTAATTAATTTTCTGGTGGCACATGTGGGGCACACAAAATCTTCTTGATTCGGAAATTCTTTATATTGATATTTTGTCCCTATAAATTGTTAATTATCTTTCTCATCATCCTAATACCTAGGCGGCATAAACTATCATACCAGAGATAGAAAAATTCAGAGCTTCTAAATGCGGTTTTCAGGGCAGTATAGGTTGCAAATACCTTAATATTAGTGTAGTATAGCTCATTCTCATATGAAGGAAGTCGTTCTAATTTCCCTTTTCACTTTCTTCACGCTTTGTAATGAGCTAGTATTCCTTACTATACTCTTCTTCAGTCTCTACGTGGAAACCGTTAGCGCGAATATCCTTGAGAGTTCTAGTCGATTCTGGGTACAACAGGGCTTCTTTAATGATCAAAGTTGTGCCCATCGGGAGTATAATTGTGGCTCTTTCTGAGTCTATTATACAAGTAGCACTACCTGCGATTGTCGTAAGACTACCAGCATTCTTGTTGATCGGCTGAACAAATTCTGTCTCTCTCAAGCTAGTATTCGTTGTGCTGCTATCCTGCTAAGCACACTTCCTCCATAGGGCGCCACATGTGTTCTAATATAATATACTTTATTATTATGCAGCGAAAAGTAAGCAAAACATAAATAAAATATTCGGATTCCTGGTTCGTGATGCCAGTCATCTTCATATTCATGCAAAGTGGCGCCCTAGTATGCAAAGTGCATGAATACGAAGATGACTGACATCACGAACCAGTAATTCGAAGAACTGACCTGGTATGGTTAGAATTTGTACATAATTTGTAGAAGTATTCAACTCTATGATAATGTAATCACGGATGAGCAGAAGATTGAGAAGACTCTCTCTACCTTTCACCCAAATGCGGTGCAATCCACACGCAACTATTGTCAAGACAGCTACAAGGAGTATGCCGCAATAATTGACAGCATACAAGTTGTGAAATCTCAAGATGATGTTCTAAAAAGAACTACATCTCACAGCCACCTAGTAGTAATGTTAGCCATGAAGTCAATGCTAGTAACTACAAGATGATGAAGCCTCTCACGAAGGAGAGGGGCAAGAAAGGTAAGGTCGTGGGTCGCACGTTATTGATGTTTTCAAGTCTAAGAAGAAAGGCATAGGACAGCATGATCTACATCCATTAGTTGCACTTATAGATATGAACAGCCTAATAGCAGCCCCCATCGTCCCTCTTTTTGGGCATCGCAGCAGCCGCAGCCGTAGTTTCCCAAGAGGAGAAGATCGCCATGGAGCAGATTGAGGCTGAAGTTCCTGAATACTTCACTGATTCGATCTAGTGCACGCATTGCACTTGGATCTTTTATAGTAACTTGCAGTTTGCAATTGAAGCAGAATATTGAATTATTTTATCCTTTGAATAATGGTTGTAAGCTCTGGGAGAGCAAAACATTAAATTCTTATGATGAGTCCTGCAAAGCTTATTCCCGTATTTATAATAGCAAGTTATGTTATGATATCTGAAGTATTTTATTTATGTGTTCCTTGCTTCCTGCTGCATATTAATAAAGTACCTTATATTAGAACGCGTGTAGCGCCCTATGGAAGAAGTGTGCTTAGTAGGTAGCGACACAATAGATACCACCTTGAGAGAGATGAATTTTTTTTTCAATCAACAAGAATGCTAGTAGTCTTACGATAATTGCAGGCAGCTATACTTGTATAACCGGCTCAGAAAAGACCATAATTATACTCCCAATGGGCATAGCTTTGGTCATTAAAGAAGTCTTGTTGTACCCAGAATTCGCTAGAACTCTCATAGATATTCGCGCTAACGATTTCCATGTAGAGACTGAAGAAGAGTATGATAAAGAATTGTTTCTCATTACAAAGCGTGAAGAAAGTGGAAAATTTTATCAAAATGACTTCCTTCATATGAAACTGGCCTATACTGCATAGTTATTAAGGCGTCTGCAGCGTATACTGTCCTGAAAACCATATTAGAAGCTCTGAACTTTTCTATCTCTGGCACGATAGATTATGCCACCTAGGTCTTAGGATGATGAGAAATGTAATTAACAATTCGCAGGGACACAATATCATTGTAAATTTTTTTTGAATCAGTAAGATTTTGTGTGCTCCGCATGTGCCACCCGTGAATTAATTACTAGACCTTCTGCTCTGAAGGTGAAGGATGAAATTCATGCATTCCTGGACTGTATCCAGTGAGACATTTGTGATCCTATATAGCCCCTATTATGGTCATTTAGGTATTTTATAGTGCTCATCGATGCTTCCTCAAAATGATCGCACGTACGTTTATTGTCTACGAGAAACTATGCTTTTACAAAGCTAATCTCGTAGATAATTAATACTAAGAATAATTTTCCTGGTCATCATGTGAAGTTCACCAGAATGGATAACGCCGAAGAATTTACTTCAAAGACATTTGATGATTATTGTATGAAAATAGGAATTAAAGTTGAGCATTTCATACCGCGTGTCCACACCCAGAATGGATTAGCAAAATTTTGAAGAATTATAATTTACCAACTACATGGTGGGGACACGCAGTCCTGCTCGCAGCAACTCCCATCAATTTTAGACCATTGGCGTATAACATCCATTCACCTATACAACTAGTGCAAGGGTCAGCACCGAAAATTTCTCATCTTTGGTTATAAGGTTTCTACAGCAAACTGCAATGGTCCTTCTCTGAAAATCTGGGATGTACGTTGGTTATGAGACATCATCCATAATCAGGTATTCGGACCCTATGACGAGAGATTTGCATACTGCCCGATTCGCTGATAGTATATTAGATGAGGCTATTTTCCCGTCATTAGGGGGAGGAAATCAACCCCTTAATGAAAAATATCGAGAAATAGAGAAGTACATAAGATAATTGAAATCCATGCACATTACCCGCGCAATAGTGAAGCGAATAGAGAAGTCCAGAAGATAATTGAAATCTAGAAGGTAATTGATTTGCAAGTATTCGTGAATCATTTGCCGAACCACTTTAGTGATTTAAAGAGCGTGACCAAGTCGCATGTGTCTGCACGCAATGCACCGGAGAGGGTTGAAATACCGATGAAGGCATCCCTAATCCCGTCCTAAGGCCTCTAAAAGGACGAGAACTCCGCCCTCGAATCCGAAGTAACCGGGGACGACTTGAGAAAAATGATAAGAAGGACTTGATACAGCCAATCACCAAAGTTCCCCATAACCAGAAAGGGAGCTAGTTAAGACCTGGCACTAGTATGGAACCTTCAGTAAAAGGCATACTGGATTTGAATATTCCCACAGAGGGAGACATCAGCATGGATGTGTGCGCACACGTCGGAGCTGAAAAACCAAAGGGACTTGCCCCCGTAATTGGAAGCAACGGTGGGCAAGTAGAAGTATTACCAGAATCGCCCCTTGAAGGAATAGCTATAAACTTTGTGACCTCAGGAGAATCTATGAATAAGACAACAGCCAATGCCGACAATGATTTTGCAAAGAAAATTGCCACAATCATCGATCTTGATCCAGAGCCTGCATTGCTCGCTGAATGAAAGAAAAGATCAGATTGGGGAGATTGGAAGAAGGCAATAGAAGCAGAATTATTATCTCTGAATAAAAAAAGGTGTTTGGGCCAGTAAGTTGTTCGCCTCCCCATGTGCACCCCGTAGGGCATAAGTGAGTATTTGTTCGAAAGGGAAATGAAAATAATGAAGTAAATGAATGCTAGTTGCACAAGGTTTCACTCAACATCCAGAAGTTGTTTATGAATAAACCTATTCTCCAGTGATGGGCGAAACCACCATTTAGATATTTAATCTCAATGGCAGTAAACTTGAAGTTAAAAGTGAAATTGATGGATGTGGTAACATCATACATTTATGGAATATTGGATTCGAACATTTATACAAAGATACATGAATGTATCCCTTTCCAGAGCCAAGACAGAGCAGATAGAAATCTGTACAGTGTGAAACTCAGAAAGTCACTGTACAAAGTTAAGCAATCAGGTAGGATGTGGTGTAATCGCTTGAAGCGACTTTCTATGCAAGAAAGGCTACACGAATAATGTGAATTATCCCTGTGTATTTATACAACGATCCCAAGATGGATTTTGTATAATCTCAGTGTACGAAGATGATCTGAACATCATTGGAACTCTGAAAGGTATTAAGAAAGCAAACTCTTAACTGAGTTAGAGTTCGAAATGAATGATTTGGGTAAAACCAAATATTGCCTAAACTTGCAGCTTGAGCATGCCCTTGAAGGGATATTAGTACATTAGTCAACCTACACTCAGAAGGTGTTAGAAAGATTTGATTTTGGAAAGGCATATCCTTCGAATGTGCCGATGGTCGGGAGGTCTTTGCAGCAAAATAAGGACCCGTATAGACCTAGAGAAGAGAGAGAGGAAATCTTAGGACCGAATTTCCATACTTGAGCGCAGTAGGAACACTCATGTATTTAGCAAAATGTACTAGACCGGACATTACATTTGTCGTGAACCTACTACCAAGGTATAGTACAAAACCTCATAAAGACATTGGCAGGGAATGAATGACATCTTCCGATACCTCCAAGGAAGCAAAGAGCTTGGTCTGTTCTACAGAAAGAACCAAGACGTAACTATGAATGGCTATGTAGATGTCGGGTACTTGTAGAACCCGCATACAGCCAAGTCGCGAACAATCTATGTATTCCTATGTGGTGGAGCTGCATTTCATGAAAATCGTTTAAGCAAAGTCTTGTATCGACTTCGACGAACCACTCAAAAATCATAACACTGTACGAGGCCTCACGAGAATGTGCTTGCCTTCGGCGGGTGATTCACCACATCCAGCAGTCATGTGGATTGAATACCGAGCAAACCACACTATTATCTATGAAGATAATGCAGCTTGTATTGCAGAAGTGCAGATGGGTTATGTGAAGAGTCATCTCGCAAAGCATATCAACCCCAAGTTCTTCTATGCTCATGAATTGCAAAAGATGAATGAAATTAAAGTACTGCATGTTAAGTCATGTAAAAATTTTGTAGATTATTCACTAAGTCACTTTTAGCATCTAGCTTTGAAAGGTGCATACGTGGAACTTGAATGATAAGACTTAGAGAAGTGTAGAATTCGGGGGGAGAACCTTCACGAACTCATTATTGAAACTTGGTCACGAAGATCGAGTACCCAAAGAGTAAATCCTAGAGATTAAATAAAATTAGGTGGATTGTACTCTTTTTCTCTTGACGAGTTTTCCTGAAGTTTCTTGGTTAAGGTTTTTAACGAGGTAATTCGTGCAACGTAGCAGAACGTGTGCCATGTACTCTTTCTCTAAATTTTTCCCACTGAGTTTTTATAGAGTTTTGACGAGGTATGAACATTTGAGGATGGGTGCCCAAAGGGGAGTGTTGGGAAACTATGAGCTCGGCCCAGCAGCCGGCCCATGTATGGGCACCCCATCCCAAACCCTAGTAGGGGTTGTAGACTATAAATACAGGTGTTAGCCATTTTAAAGGATTGATCGTATGAAGAGTATAAATAGAAGCAAGAAGCCCCCTACATCTCTGTGTTCAATCCACTATTATGTTCTTGTGTTCTTGCATTGTTTGATGCGATTCTATGTTTGTCTACGAGGTTATCGCTCGGACTGGACTCGCCAGCAATGGTTTTTCAACACATACAATGCCCCGATCGCCGCACTCGCCGCCTCACCTCGTAGCCACCCGTGACTCGACCGCTTGCGCCTCGGACGATCATGGTCCCGCGAACCACGCCTGCCTGGCCGCCTGGTTGTCCGACCGCCACGTGTGTATCATACACGTACGATGAATTTTGGACATATTTAGCCACGTTAGACCACCAAAATTCCAAAAGTAGCACCCATAATGTCAAAATTTCAAAAATAGCCCCCTCACCGCGCGTGCTGCCTTGTGGGACGGCAGCTGCTGAGGTGTTGATGTCCCACACGGCAACACCTTACTGTTGTCCCCAACATAATGGGTTATCATGGATTGTAATTGTAACTTAGACATCAATTGAAGTGCACCAGTAGAATTAACTAGAACAAAATGATTTATTTGAGTTGTACTATAGAATAACATCTCAAGAAAAAGTTAGTGTAGATTATGATGCTTCATGTACTCTCAGTGCAGATTGAAGTGCACCATGGTTTGGAATTTTTCTTACTCTTTGATTTTACTATAGCTTGGAATTTACCATGGCTAGAAAAATTCCAAGCCATGGTAAAATCAAAGAGTAAGAAAAATGAATCGTCTGTGATGAGACGTCTAGTATAGTTTGTTTTGTAGTAGTGCCTCTAACTAAACAAAGATAGTATGTACAATACTCAAAAAGGCAAATATCACAAGTTTTGCAAAAGCAACCATAATAATTAAATAAACAATATAAATACATGTCAAATATTGCACTTTAATGGCCAAAATCAAAATGCAACAGAGGTAACGTGGACTGAAACTTGTGCATTAATTAATAGTAGAAATTAGAGAACAATTTTTTTACATTTTTTCAAAAAAAAATTGGCGGCATTCTGCTTTGGGGACAAAGAAAGAGCATGGTGAGGGGGCATTTTAGAATTTTAACGCTATGAGATTACTTTTAACCTGACTAAATATGTCCAAAAATTCCCGTAAAAACAGTCCTTCCTCTTTTTAGGACTTGGCTTTTGTTTAGTAGTGTACGACAAAGTGTGTACAGGCAACACTGGAGCAGTCACGTGAAACACGCATGGATAGCCAAAATTTACCTCCACGAACGATGCGCTGTTAGCAAGGGCATAATGTTTCATCTAGAAAACGTGTGCACGCGCGCGGTCGATGCTGTTTCTGTGAAGGACAAGGCCGTTTTCATGGCCGATGTGTATGTGTGGATTTGGTGGCGAGTTAGCTAGTACGTGCCTGTAGTAGTCGGCGAAGACGGTGACATTAGGCAGGTGTCAGACGAGCAATTATTGGCTAACAGTGCATTACGTAGCTAATACACGTAGCAAAAGAAGGCCGTGCCCAAGTGGCCATGATCCATAGCCATATATAGGTTCATACGACTCATCTGCAATTGGTTCGCCATCTCATCGCTGACGTAGTGAGCACCTTTTTAACATTGTTTGACTACGGATCAGTTGGACATAACCAAACACACACACCCTCCCCCGTTTTAAGGAAAAGCTGGGTTAGCCCGTAACTCTGCTTACAAAAAAAGAAGACAAAATGAAGTATGGCGACTAACCTCAACCTCACCTCACTAAGTCAGAGTTGGTAAAACCCGATAGATTAATGTGCCAGTGTGAGTATATATTAGAAGGGTGGATGGCGCGAAACGAGGAGGAACACCAACGAAATGTGCTGGGCAAACTCCATGCTTATCATTGTATTATGGTAAATTTGGAAGGAGCAAAATCGTAGAATCTTCCAGCATCAACACTGCACGTCAGCCAAAATCATGACCATCGTCAAACATAGCGGGTGCAAAAAACTTAGACGAGTTAGCTCCGGTCAACAACCGTACCACAACGAATTAACAAATTTCTTTCTTTCTCCAATCTGGCAGTCTAAGAGATAATTTCTCATGGGACTGTCTATTCACAGGGTGATTGAATTTTTTTTTAACTATAAGTTATATATTTTATATATTATATCAATATCGAATCATATGACACATCAATCTCTACACAAATCCAATAGTCACAACAATTGAATTAAACTTACAAAAAATTTAGACGACTTAAAAATAGCAAATCTGATTTCTCATAGCAACTGCATGGTTTTTCATCTTCTTTGTTGTCGGCTTGGCACTTTTCTTGTTTCTAAGACTGCTTAAACTGTTTTTGTTTCTCCTTAAAGAATTAAATAGCAGAGCTTTTGCTATTCACTAAAAAAATAAGGGCAAACGAGCATTGTCGATTAAGCTGACAAAATTATCCTTGCACAATCTCGCTATTTTTGCCTGACAGTACAAGACAGGTTATGAGCATTTCTTCATCAACGCTCAAACTTCGAAAGTTCAAATAAACTTGCCACAAAAGCGCAAGACCACCTCAAGAAAATGACAGAATTAACACACAAAAATAGAGGAATGAGCGCAGCTCAGTTGGCACGAGGTGGCCGTCGGGCCCTGAGCGCCGAGCAGCGCGCGCTCATCCTTCTTTAATGTAGCCAAAGATCTTGGCCACTAAAAAAACACAAAAATAAGAAACCCTTCCGCTGCTCGGCGCTCCTCCTCACCCACGCTGCTCTTGGCGCAGACGCTCCACTCAGTGTAGAGTTGGCACGGCGGTGCGTCCCTGGCGAGCCACTGCTCGACGTCGAACGCCGCCTTGGCGCACCCGGCGTGCGGTCACCTCCACGGACTTGCAGTACCACCGATGGTGCGGGCTGGAGCCGTCGGACGTCGGGTTCGTACAGTAGTACGATGGGGACGGCAGGCATGGCCCGCACCCGCTGAACACGTCCATGTTGCCATGATACGGTCAGCTCACCGTACGAGATGTGTGATCCATGATGCTCGGAAAAGAAATGTAAAATAACGTACGTACCAAGATCACGAAGGAAACGAGCATGGCGAAGCAGATGATCTTGTCAGACATCTCGAAGACTTCAATAGTCAAATTAACCGCCTCGCACTTTGGACTTTTGGATGTATGATGCGACGGTGTGAGCTGATGGAGAAGTTAAAAGGTATCGTTAATAGTTATAGATAATATTATTTTCAATATATACTATATTACTATTAAAGATAACATTTTAATATATAAGTATCTAACATATTTTTAATATTTATATTATTCTATCTTGTTTCGCGTAACAGACATCATATGCTCTCTCTTTTCCCTTTCTCTTCTTCACCTAAGATTTCGTTGATATATTATAGCTAAAAATTAATAATAAATACACTATTAAAGATACTCTAATTAGAATGATACGGATAGGGAGTCAAAACAGTGGCTTGTTATAATTAGAATGATACGGATAGGGAGTCAAAACAGTGGCTTGTTATATTAAATTTTCTTGGGAAGAGGACAATGCTGGTTAGTATATGCTTGTCTAAATATGCATTCTGCAACATTTTTTATGCTTAATTAATGAGATGAGGGGCGAAGGATTCTAGAACGGATCAGAAGCAGTGATGATCATGTGATGTGACTCACAAGGACTCAAGGAGGCTGGAGAGTTAAGTCAAATTTGGTGCTTTTGCGCTAGCTGTCTCCCTGAGCAAATGGTGCACCAGTGCGCAGAGGGGGCATCCAAGTGAGTTGAGGTACTACCCTCTACAAAGACCAATGCTATATTTCCTTTTGCATCCGAGTTGAAGTACTACCCTCTACAAAGACCAATGCTATATTTCCTTTCTTCCAAAATCATTGTGAATCTTATGTTACGAATTGCCGAACAAACACTAATAATTGGGCCACTCCAATTTGTTTGATGCTTATATCATCTTTACTAAATTTAATGGTCGCTTATGCGGATGGATCTAAACCAACTTTTTTATCCCCATGTCAAAAGTCTGAAATACAAAACTCTGACCATCCATGTATGGATCTAAAGAGCAGGCTAGCTTGTTAAGTCCCCGTTTGTTTCGACTTCGGCTTCTGGTTTTCGGCCGAAAAAGCCAAAAGCCGAACCAAACAGGCCGCTTTTGTAGGTGGCTTTTTTCGAAGCCAAAAGCCGCATCAAATGGGAGAAAGCCCAAAGCCGAAAGCTGCCCTTCCGCAGCTTCCCGCGATTCCCACCTCCCCCATTCCGAGTGTACCCCCATATTGGGGGTAATTACCTGTGTTTGCCCTCCCCACAAAACCCCCTCCCTCCTCCACGCATGGTCGCTTGGCTCCCTCCATCCCCGCTCGCCCGCTCTCCCACTCGCTTCCTCCTCCCCGACGCCCTCCTCCCCCATACCTGCCCGCTTGGCTCCCTCCTCCCCCGCCCACCCGGTCGCCTCCTCCTTCTCCCCCACCAGCCCGGTTGCCTCCTACTCCCCCCTGCTATATTTCCTTTCTTCCAAAATCATTGTGAATCTTATGTTACGAATTGCCGAACAAACACTAATAATTGGGCCACTCCAATTTGTTTGATGCTTATATCATCTTTACTAAATTTAATGGTCGCTTATGCGGATGGATCTAAACCAAATTTTTTATCCCCATGTCAAAAGTCCAAATACAAAACTCGACCATCCATGTATGGATCTAAAGAGCAGGCTAGCTTGTTAAGTCCCCGTTTGTTTCGACTTCGGCTTCTGGTTTTCGGCCGAAAAAAGCCAAAAGCCGAACCAAACAGGCCGCTTTTGTAGGTGGCTTTTTTCGAAGCCAAAAGCCGCGTCAAATGGGAGAAAGCCCAAAGCCGAAGGCGCCTTCCGCAGCTTTCCGCGATTCCCACCTCCCCCATTCCGAGTGTACCCCCATGTTGGGGTAATTACTGTGTTGCCCTCCCACAAAACCCCTTCCCTCCTCCACGCATGGTCGCTTGGCTCCCTCCATCCCCGCTCGCCCGCTCTCCCACTCGCTTCCTCCTCCCCGACGCCCTCCTCCCCCATACCTGCCCGCTTGGCTCCCTCCTCCCCCGCCCACCCGGTCGCCTCCTCCTTCTCCCCCACCAGCCCGGTTGCCTCCTACTCCCCCCTGGTGCCCTCCTCCCCCAGCCTCCACCGACTCCATCCTCCCCACCGGCCTCCTCCCTGGGGCACCTTCCTCCTCGGCACACCTCCTCCCCGACGGCACCTCCTCCCTAACTCCATCCTCCCCCAATGCGGCTCCTCCTCCGTTCTCCTCGGGCTCCCTCGCCCGATGCCTCCTCCTCCGGCTCCATCCCTACAGCCGTCGGCGGCAGCGGCCCAACCCTAACCACCACCGCCGCCTCTATTTTTCCTTTTTTTTCTTGTTGTAATTTAATTCTTTTGTAATAACAGTTTATTTTAGTACTTGTTTTACAATAATAATTAATCATTGCAATAATTGTATTTAATAAATATTTATTCTATTTATTTATGTAATATTTGTTTATCGAAATAATTTCTGTTAATTACGTTAATTGTGGTTTAATGCGCTAATTGTGGTATATTGTGTTAATTGTGGTAAATTAGGTATATTGCGCTAATTGTGGTAAATTACGATATATTGTGTAAATTGTGGTAAATTACAATCAATCGCGTTAATTACGGTAGTCGTTGTCAAATGTGATCAGTTGTGTTAATTACGTAATCATAGTTAAATGCGATCAATTGCGCTAATTGTGGTAGTAGTCGTCAAATGTGATTAATTGAGCTAATTACGGCAGTCGTCGTTAATTATCGTTAAATGTCGTCAATTATATTAGTTGTTCATTGTTTTAAATGTCGTTAATTATCGTCAACTGTCATTAGTTATTGTTAAATATTGTTAAATTCGTTAAACGACATCAAACAAGATGTTACTGTCATCGGGGGTATTTCAGACATTTCCTATTTCAGAAGCTGCAACCAACATACCTAAAAGCAGACAGCCAAACACCAAACCAGAAAAACCCAGTCATTCTGCTCGCAGCCAGAAAGCCCTGCAACACAGTAGGAAACCGCTTTTCATAAAAACACAGCCGTTCTAAACACCCCCTAAATCTAAAATATTTAGCATTTAAAAAATCAAAGGTGCTACCACAGTACCATAGATTAGCCAACATAAACAGCTAGGACCCAGGAGTATAAAACTTAGTTATGCAAGTTGTCTTAGAGCATAAATCTCGATACATATGACACGAGATGATATGGATGAAAGAGGGGGATCACAAAGAATTAGACCGTCTCTCATGTAGTAGTCGACGGTAACATTAGAAACAAGACACATTGAATATGGAGGAGCTGTCTATATAGACATATAAAAAGATAACCCATTGTAAAAGTTATCTTTGGTGTTGTCTATAAATAACATGGAGAGATGTTATAAACAACAGTTGTCTATACCCTTGTACATGCTCTTAGTGAAAAGTATACTACGTATTATATATGTCGTAGCAACAAGATAGACAATAAAGAAAAGGGACCCAGTCACTACAAGGGGGGCTAGGGGATCCTCGATAGAAAAAATCATCCTTGATTACATGGGAGAGGCAGCTATTTATAGCTTTCCGACCGGGGTACATGATATTACAGACCTACCCCTAAAAAGACCCTATGCTTATAGGGGTCACAGAGGTTTTTCCTTCCACCACGCGGAGGCTGGGGGGTCGGCGGGTAGTGATGGCAATGGTGCCCGATTACTCGCGTGTCTACGTGTGAATACTTTAATAGAGGTGGATATGAGTGTCTTTCTTTGCCTACGGGTATGAAAACGTGTATAATTCCTTGCCTATCGGGTAAACAGGCATGGACATGGGTAAGATCCACCCGTACCCGTTTTGCCTTATTACTCGTAATCTACCCACATGTGTAAGAAATTATGTCAAATTGTATTTGTATTTTATTTGTTGAACTTGATTAGTTGTCTTGTCGAATATGATACGTGAATTGTGTTGAATGTGTGATGCACCATTGATGTGTGAATTACGATGAACTTGATGTATGCATTACTCGCGGGCGATGGATACCAACAGGCGGCGATGCACTATTCACAGGTAAACGGGCATGCCCAGGCGACGGGTATAGGCGAGGTTTTTCGCCCGTCGTCCTTCGCGGGTATGCCCGTGGGTATGCCCGTGAGGGGAGTTCGGGGTCGCGGGTATATATATGGGCGAGCACTACCCGTACCCGCCGCACCTGATTGCCATCCTTAATGGGGGGTTAACCCTAGGTGGCAGAGGCAGGGACGGGGCAGACGGATCATGGCTGTGCACCTTCTCGATTTCGACTGTATGATCGTGGTTTGATGACTGTCCGTCGCCGAATCGAGGACCTCAACGCGATTCCTGAAAGCGCGAGGGTTTTTCACAAAAAATCCAACATGGGGTTTCCCCAGCGTTCTCTTTGCCTATTAGAAAGAGTATACCTCCTCCTATTAAAGTTTATTTACCGTAACTTTATATCTCTAGATACTAGCTACAAGTGAGACCGAATGGTAGCTAATATCAAACGGTACGGTAACAACAAGGACATGTATAGAAGTAACAACAGTTGATGGTCAATCGCAAGAAGGACAAGATAATGGCGTAATAAACAGTAAAATGCCATTGCAAGCTTATATCTATAGATGGAAAGGGATAGAGTGAAAATGATTTCTGATTTCTAGTTGAGAAAACAACAGGCAACTAAACTTGGGCACTTGAGGCAGTTCTGCCTTTTTCGCATAAACGATAAACCACGCCTAACTCGACTCGACGAGGCACGGCGGGGGAAAAACCATCACCAACTCCATGGTCCATTCCCGTTTCGATCAAACAAATCCCCGAAAAACAAAGAGAAAATAGGAGCAGGCTCGGCCTCCTAATTCCCCAAGCACAAGCCCAAATCGAAGCATTCCTCGTTGGGGACCGCCGAGATCCTCCGGCCATGGACGGGCTCCTGTCCAAGCTCCGGAACCTGGATGCGTACCCCAAGGTGAACGAGGATTTCTACAGCCGCACCCTCTCCGGCGGCATCATCACGCTCGCCTCCTCCGTCGTCATGCTCCTCCTCTTCGTCTCCGAGCTCCGTACGCATCTCTCTCGCTCTGATCCATCTCCGTTACTCGCACGCGGCATCCGTAGGTTTTGACCGTGTGGATACTAGATCCGGGTTTGCCTGATTCGGTGCGTCGGTGAGTCGTCGAACATTGTTGCATTATGATTTTGCGTTCTATGACGGGAATTCGCCCTGGCTGTGTTAAGATCTCGTTGTTTGTTTAGAGGATTTGTAGAGTGGATGGGTCTCACCGCGAATGTCTGGTTGACGAGGCCGGAATTGAGCAACTGTTTCGAGTATACTTCTTATTGTACTGCGTCTTGCAGTGTTATTTCGCTTGACCTGTTTATTTTTAGTGGTACATTACATTGATGGCGTATTCTTCGTTCGATTTTGTTACATTTCATCAGTAATTGGACAGGTTGAGAGATTCTATTGTTACTTTTGTTTTGGTATGCATTGGAACGTTGAGCCATTTTGGTGTTAGTATGTTTATATGACACCTAGGGACTCTATAGTGACTAGAAAGATCAATTTGGCATACGTAATGCTCAGTTCCACGCGGACATAGAAATTTGAGATTAGAAGACAGCTTTTCTTAATGATGCAAAAAGTAGTCGGTTTGATCAGAATCAGACTGTCTTAATATTAGTTATGTATGACAAAAACCAGTTAATTTAGGAATATATCATTAAGTTCACCTGCATGTTTTATGAAAGGAGGAAAAAGAAGAGTCGTTTTGATCTCATCTCTTTAAATATTATGTTTTATTAGTGTGTATAAATATCCGAATGGCTAAGTTTCTTATGTTACTGCTTAGCTGGATGAAATGTCCAGGCATCAGAAGGTTAGCTGAAGAGTTAATGTTTACCTATGTACTACTCAATGTTCTGTTGCCATTCATGATTCATCCTGTATTCAACAGTTAATGTTTCACCATACAGGATTGTATCTTCATGCAGTTACAGAGACAACACTAAGGGTTGATACCTCAAGGGGAGAAAAGCTTCGCATAAATGTAATAGCTAGCTTTTCTTAGAACATCTTTGATTGTCTCTCGTTTTATCTTCGAGTCATTTCTTTTTTCCCTTTACCAAATATTGACAAACTTTCCGTTCCTCGTTTCTTTTAGTTTTATTTGCTTGCAATTCACTTCTTCATTTTCTTGTATATTTCTTGTTGATTATGTCATATTTCCCACATTGGACCTTTTCAGAACTAGTTTCTTATATGGTAGTAAACTAGTAATTGTGAACTTCTGACCTATGCTACTTTCTGTTCAGACACTTGTTGACATCTACCTTTGGTCTGATGCTAAAAATGCAGTTTGATGTCACCTTTCCAGCCCTTCAGTGTTCTATAATTAGTCTTGATGTGATGGACATCAGTGGGCAAGAGCACCTTGATGTGGTATGTATTTGTGACTTCGTGTATTGTTATTGTTGGTTGACATATATCTTTCTCAAAATTATGTGCCTGTGCAATTGTTCCTACGAGTTATGATTGATCACTGATGGTTGTAGATTTGTAATAACTAATTTGCTCCACTACAATGCTATTATGTAGAAGCATGATATATTCAAGCAGCGAATTGATGCCCATGGCAATGTTATTGCTACTAGGCAAGATGCAATTGGTGGGATGAAGGTCAGCACCTCATTTGTTCTTTTGAAAGTCGCACTTATAACCTGTAGGATATAGTACATCTTTATTTGAATTTTGAAAGTAACATTATTTGAAACAATAATAAATCTTAGCTATTAAGAATGCCTTTTTTCTTGTCATGGAAATGTCTTACATCCTTATGAAGCTAATGAGGATTTGTTATGCACATATTTTGGTTTCCCAAGTAGTTGAATTGCCTTCTAGATGGTGTGTGTTGTTCAAATCCTAATACATCTGACATTTTGTTAGACCTAATGATGCATGTTTCCTTGTTTTCCTTTTTAACAGGTGGAAAAGCCCTTACAATGGCATGGTGGCAGGCTTGAACACAATGAGACTTATTGTGGCTCTTGTTATGGTGCAGAAGAAGTATGTTCCTTCTTTCTCCTTCTAGATGATATTTGATCGCTGGCCCACAATATGCAACAGCATTACTGTCTTCCATGTTGTATGGACTTATTTTATACTTCCAGCATACATGAATAATGGATTTTATTAATATATTTCTCATTTTGTTACCATGATCTCAGCAAGGTTACCTGTCAGAAACCGCTGCATTAGCATCTTAGTTGTTGCTAACTTTTATTGAAAGAAGATTTTGGAATCTTTAAATGTCAGCCGTGCCAAAAATTTATGTGAACAATGCCACCACTGGTTTCAGTATTACTGGTTTACAGAGCAAAAGGCACACCTTAGCTACATTAGGGGTTATTACACATATTTCTGTGGGTCAGGTCATTTTTAGTTTTTTAGCATACTGTTCTCATTAACTCTGTTATTCAGTTTGTTTACTGTACAACAAAATTACATGACTGCTTTCCAACCTATTGTCCATTACGCCATTACATGAATGTTACTTGGGGGGTATCACTTTAAGATTTTAACTCATTAATGCCATATGCCGACCAGTGTTTTATTATGTGCTCAAAGAATTTTTAAGGCTTTTCTTCTATTATTTGTTATGTTTTATTCAGATGAATCAGATTGTTATATAATGCTAAGTGCATCACATCTGCTATTTTGCTATGTATTTTAACTGAACATCTTCCTTAATTGAATGTAGTCTGATGAACAATGTTGTAACTCGTGTGAAGATGTCCGCGAAGCATACAGGAAAAAAGGTTGGGGTGTATCAAATCCAGATACGATCGACCAGGTACAACCATATTTTCTGAATTATAACTATAGCTGCGATGTAACATAAGTTGCACGTCGTGTAACTTGTATCCTTTACCTTCAAGGCAATTTATTTTGTCTGCTGTGCACTGTTCTGTAGTGCAAAAGGGAGGGCTTCCTTCAAAATATAAAAGATGAAGAAGGTGAAGGATGCAATATTTATGGCTTTGTGGAAGTTAACAAGGTTGCTGGAAATTTCCACTTTGCTCCAGGGAAAAGCTTCCAGCAGTCAAATGTGCATGTTCACGACTTGCTTCCATTCCAAAAGGACAGCTTCAATGTAATCATACTTGAGAAAAACTGCAGATGATTGTTATCTCTCTGAATACCGGCAAGATAATTATCATCTTGTTGCCACTTGTCAGCATTCTTGCTTTAAATATTCACACTTCTATTTTACTCTTTATAATGCCAGGTCAGCCATAAAATAAATAAACTAAGTTTTGGAGAACACTTTCCTGGTGTGGTTAATCCCCTTGACAGGTAGCTTCGTTTTCTTATAATTTTGTTAATGTCCTCATATTCTTGTCTGTGTTTGTTAAAAAGTGAGAAAGTTTTCCCCAAGAAAAATGGAGTGGTAATTTAACATTTCTTTACTCGTAAAATGTGCAGGGCGCAATGGGTGCAGCATTCATCGTATGGAATGTATCAGTATTTCATTAAGGTATGTCCTATCAATCTTTTGAAATTGCGCAAGCAAAAGAAGTATATAAAGCTAGCTCACCTTGCCAATTTCATTGCTTCTGATTTTGTTGGATCCTTACAACATGACTGAAGTTGGAATATGTGATCATAGTACCATTCTTGTTTTTTTTTCAGGTTGTTCCTACTGTCTACACTGACATAAATGAGCACATTATTCTCTCGAATCAGGTAATTTATTCTTTTTCCTTGTGTGCACGAGCATACTCGTGTGTGCTGATGCATATGTTGCATAGATGTATATATGTGATTTTCAAGCATTTCTTAAGATGATGTTATTCCTTGCCTCAGTTTTCTGTGACAGAGCATTTTAGAAGTAGTGAGAGTGGTCGGATACAAGCTCTTCCTGGCGTGTTTTTCTTTTACGACCTTTCGCCAATTAAGGTACCATCTTGAAGTATTTGCATTTGACACCGCTATCAAAGATGATCATGTAACACTCACAAGTTTTTGTTGTTTTGCACCATTTCTGTCTTTTGTGTATGACACTAGCTTATTGTCCTTTTATTTATTTAGTTGGATGGGAAATCAACTTATTATGTTTTTCATCTTTAGTCATGCATTGCGCATTGATACTTATGCAATACATTAGTATAAACTTGGCATCCATGCCTTTTGCAGGTCACATTCACAGAGCAACACGTGTCATTCTTACACTTCTTAACTAATGTTTGTGCTATTGTTGGAGGTAATATTTCCCTTGCGGTCATTCTTCTTTATACTAACTAGCCATTTCTGTTTGTATATTTGTTGAACGACTTATGCTTCAGTTGAACATATGTTTTTTACCGGGAGCAATTAGCGCTCGGGCGTACGATAGGACCCACCCCGCGCGCGAGCGCATGCAACATGTCTGACACACACATGCAACAAAAAAATCAACATATGCAACAAAGTATTTGGATCTCAAAAAATGGAGAGGAGGATCCATATTCTTATCAAAATTCACTTAAAAATTAAAAGATCTCGTTACCATACATAGATATACTTGAAAAATTAACACAGAAGTTTGAAAAAACATTAATTGATGATGATATAACCTTTGCAACATTTTGAAAACACATATGCAACAACAATTTTTTTTTTTTTGGGGGGCACTTGCAACAAATTAGTAGAACCCCTGCAACAATTCATCTCATGTGGGCAAAAAACATCACAAAAATAGAGGGCAACATCGCAACATATCTCTTGCAGCAGCAAATTTGAGTAGAGATAATGCAACAAAACAAAACACTTGGCAACAATCGAGGCAATGCGATGCAACATTCGAAAATACCTACCGCAACAAATTCGAATCATGGCCAGCACATGACCGCGACAGCGACAGAGGAGGTGCCCAGGCGCGGAGGAGATGGCCCAGACGCGGAGGCGGCCGGGCGCGGGGAGGCCGGGGTACGGCGGAGGCGGCCGGGTGCTAGAAGACCAAGGTGCGGGGTAGTGGGTGTGGCCAGGGTGTGGCGGAGGCGAGGCGGCCAGCGGCGGAGTTGAGGAGGCTGCCGAGGAAGTTCAGCTCGTTGGGCAGATGGATTTGAGGAGGAGAGAGGGCAGATAGTTGAGGAGGCTGCCGAGGAAGTTCAGCTCGTTGGGCAGATGGATTTGAGGAGGAGAGAGGGCAGATGGATTTGAAGGAAGTCCCACGGAGGATGAAATGGGTGGTTGTGGTCTGTGGGGATGTGGTCGAGTGGACAGGGTGTCCGATTTTGTTTCGCCCATCGTATGTCCACGCACTATCAAATTCTTTTTTTCCTTTGCTTTGACCACGAACCATCTAAATCTGTGTCTCAGTGCAAAATGTAGCTGCTGATAGAACTGAATTTGGTAAACAACAGCTCAAGTTAGATGTACATCTGTCTGTTCAGTATTGTATTTCCCGTTTTCGTCCAATTTAGACTATTTTCTGAATCATGAACAAAGTATACGACTCCTTTTCTAGTAACGTCTCGGAGTTATACAAAATTAGGTATTTGGAGAATTTAGCCAAGTCTTCAACATCCTTTCAGTAGTTCGGCCAATAACCTGAGGCGCAAATTTTTTTGATGTGCAGGTGTGTTCACTGTTTCTGGAATCATAGATTCATTCGTATACCATGGCGAGAGAGCAATCAAGAAGAAGATGGAAATAGGCAAATTCAACTGAGTCCTCAATTTAGCCTTCCTATTGCTGCCAGCTATTCTATTTTCAGGACCTCCTTTCAAAACAACTGTAGCAGTGTAGCTGCAGTAGAAAGCGAGCCTGCTACAAATTCCAAAAATACGAGTGAACCAGCTGATTTATATTTGTCTCTAGAACTCTTGGTGCACTTGCATAGTTTATAGACAATTGCTTATCAAATAACTCCTGGTGCGCTTCCTTCCTGCTTCAAGCAGAAGCTGCCACCAAACGAAATGGCTCACCCGGTGTGCTATGATGTTATATTGCACTCAAGCAAATGGGACATTTCAGAGGTGCTCAATTTTTGTACACTTTACCAGGAAAACATTTTATTGTTGTAAGCTGCAGGTGTTTTGTATCGTTGTAAATCCGTGTAAGATGGCTCTAACCTTTTTTGTAGAATGTTTTTTCTTTTGTCTGTAATTCTGTTGGTTATAATAGGTTCTTTTTCCTTAGACATTTTATAGCTCTTACAGGTCAGGTTAAAAAATGTAAAGACCATTTGAAAGAAAGCAAACCTCTATTTTCCCCAAGTTTTTTTAAAAGTTTCTTCTTTTACCCGGTTTCCTTGCTGACTAAGTTGAGGTGTAGCCTGTAGAAGACTAGAAGTCAATTAACTTTGTATTAGATATTCAAGCAATAGGATCCCATAAAGAATGCGTATCTTCTATTATGTTTTTTTTTTTTTGGCAAAGGGTCTATTTTGTTTATGTTGGTTGTAATTAAAAAAAGCGCCCATACTGAGTTCCTGAGTAACTTGGATTTTGTTATTTATGGAGCTGTTAAGACTTGTAATATTAGAGTAGTGCAGAGTATCTTGTCTCTACAAGCAGAAGTGATTGCGCCCACTTGTTCGTCCTTTCCTGAAAGCATTAAGGACTTGTTTTAGCTGTTGTGCAATTTTTTAGGATGTCTGTGACCGAAATGAGTTGAGCAGAATTTCTATTTGAATTTGTATCCAGTGTTCATGATCCCAATGTAAATATGGTTTGGCCAATATTCGGCTCCACTTACGCTCATAGACCCTTACGGCCTTACGTCCATAAGAAGACGCCTTTTACTACCGAAAGCGCCTACAAGGATTACGCTTCATCGAATCATCTGTGGCTCTCCGCACCAAACAAACACCATTGACCCCTCCCACCCCAACCTCTCCCGTCCCCACTCCACCAACCGCTGCCAGTCGTGCGCCTCAAGGCCGCAGCCTTTGCACGGCTGCCGCCGCCGCCTCGCGGACTGCCTGGCCCAAACCCTAGCTCAGACCCCTATCAGAACTTGAGGATTTATTTCAGTTCAAGTGAACCGGTATCTTGAGCAACGGTGGAGATTGAAGGGTTTATGAAGATCTAACAGACTGACATCTTCAGGAGCTTCGGGCCGACTTCACTTAGCAACTACACGCACATTCACTTCAGGCTTGATCTCTGGATCGTCATCCAATGGTCGTCGTTCAATTTAGCTTACTTACCGCATTGTATCTTACGACAACAGTGATTGCTGCCCTGTTTACTTTCACCTCGCTGTCATTTTCAGTTACCTAAACTCAGCCTGTATAAAGCCTTGTAATCCCGGCAAACCCTTTATCGTTTTCGATCAATCAAAAACCCTATCATTTACAATCAATCAAAAAACCTAACCACAATAGAGTAGCTTTTGGCCTCCTTTGGAATGGCTTCGGCTTTCGGCCGAAAAAGCTAAAAGCCGTTCCAAACGGGTGACTTTTTTCATTGGCTTTTCGAAGCCCGGTATAACGTTAAAAAGCCGGAAGCCACCACGGGGCAGCTTCCCGCAACACTCGTTCCACATTTAACTCTCAAGTTCATAGTTATTTACCCGCTTTTGCCATCAGACAAAACCCCCAGTCGCACCCTAACCTTAACCCCGCTTCCTTCCTCGCGGCGCCCCTAGCCTCCCTCTTCCTCCCGACCAGCCGCCTCCCTTTTCCTCCCTCGCGGCGACCCCCTCCTCCTCCCGCGCCGGCCCCCTCCTGCTCCCCCACCATGCGGCGCCGTCCCTCCACATCCCCCGACCCGGCACGCCCCTCCGCCTCCCCCGACCCAGTGTCGTCCCTCGTCCTCCCCCCACCGCCTCCTCTCTCCACCTCCCGAGCCACCGCAGGCCTCCCCCTCCTCCACCCGAGCCAAACAACTCCTCCTACGGTGAGCGCAACCTCCAATAAAAAGGTGACTTCTCCTTCTCCGATCTAGCTAATGTGTGTGATTGGTAGGATGGATTTGGAATATGTGTGATTGGTAGCCCAGGATTAGAATTAGTGATGAATGAAGTAGTTTAGGAATAGAGAGTTTGCATTGATGTGTCCCTCTACTTGTGGATTAATATGTTCTATGCATTGAAGTCCCGGTGAGAAGGTGTTTTTTAAGCAATTGGCCAGTAGACTATTTAGATTGGTCGAGAGAAGAGCATAATGCTAGGGGAATGATATATGATTCTTTGTATTTATAATTGGTTTTTTTGTCATATTGAGATGTGGCGTGCGTGATTCCATTTGAAAATGATGGTGAATTTTATTATTTTGGGGGGATGTTTCAGTATTGGTTGATTCTATCAATTGAAAAATCAAAATCAAGTTCGTTCATGGAAAATGAAAGATAGATGATGAATGTTTCCTAACCAGTCAAACTTGGAAACCACTCTATCTTTTTTTCTCTTCACATTGGATTGCTTTGCATATTAATTTCATATTTAAAAACGACATTCTGTGACTTATTTTCTGTTGAAGTTCCTCTACCTTTCTGTAACTGGTTAAGAAGCTAAAGGGTTATTTATGAACGGTTGAATTGAAGATCCTTATCCCCAGCTTGCCATTTTGCCAGTTTGGATTTCCATTTATCTGCTAGTTGATCCTGGGTGAGACTCCTGAACAAAGTTGATCCTTCACACAAAGAGGTACAACTAGTTCACAGCTAGTCCTGATTCTTTATGATATGTAGCAGAAAACAAACTTAATTATGAAGGTCTCTACTATGCTTTTGGTATCTTAGTGCAAGAGAAATGAGTATCATGAAAGTGAAAAACTGAAAACTATAATAATTTTCATTTCTACGTCCTTTTTTTAATGTCAGATTTTGATATCCTGTGATTGAATTTTGTGTTTGCTTTCCAATGTTAAGCTATGATAACGAAAACTACTAAATTTTGTTGTTGATAAATTTATCTGCAAATCATTGTAAGATGTTAATGTAGGCTGCTTAGTGAAGATTGCAGCAGATAATGGTAATGCAAAGCAAGCTCTGGAGGATCTGGGGCCTATACTATCAATCTTGAAAACTTCTGTAAGCTTGTAAAAATATATTCAGAGATTGTAAAACGTTCATATTCAGAATTCGGTGTTTGGCTGAATAAACTTGTAAAAATATTCATAAATCATTTCGAATTTGGTGCATGTGCTAAAAGTTTGAGGCTGCAAAATATTCGCTAGTGATGGCTATTAGGAATAAATAGGAGCTATATGTTTGACTTGTTGGTGATGGATGTAATTTTTTTGTGTAATAAATTGCTCATTATTAATAGTCGTATGTAAAATTTTATTTTCGTGGATCTTACTGTATAAATCTTATTAAAGGTTTTGTATATTTTTTGTGGGCTTGTTGCATTGTAGTTATTTTAGATGATTCGAATTATGTTTTTACTCTTTGGAAGATTGTTTTGTCTCTCATGTAATATTTTTTTATTGTAGTAATTGCTGTTAATTACGTTAGTTGTGGTTTATTACACTAATTGTGCTAAACTGCGATAGTGGTCGTTAATTAAATGTTGTCAATTGCGGTAGTTGTCGTCAATTGTGCTAGCTGTTCGTTGTCTTTAAATGTTGTTAACTACTTTTAGCATCGGTAATTATTGTTAACTGTTGTTAATTATTGTTAAATATTGTTAATTGTGTTAAATGATATCAAACAAACTCTTACTGTCATCGAGAGTATTTAAGATATTTCTCGTCTCGAAAAGCTACAGTTAACTTATCAAAGAATCAAAAAAAAAAAGAGCGTTCGGTCTCGTGATTCTGGTCTGTATTCCCAGGTCCTGACAACCCCCTCCCGCACCATCTCCTCCACCGCGTCCCTCCAAACCCTCGACCCGCCCGCCGCGTCGCCTGCCGCCGCCCCGCCTGCGGAGGGGAGGTTCGCGGAGCTGCGGCGGAGGCTGCAGGCGGACGCGCCGTCGCTGGGGGACTTCCTGTACTCGGTGGAGGTGGGGACGCGGCAGCGGCTGCTGCCCAAACCCAAGTGGATGAAGAAGGCGGTGTCCGGCGGCGCCAAGTACGCGGCCATCAAGGACAAGCTGCGGCAGCTGAAGCTCCACACCGTATGTGAGGAGGCGCTCTGCCCCAACCTCGGCGAGTGCTGGTCCGGCAGCGAGACGGGCACCGCCACCATCATGATCCTCGGGGACACCTGCGCGCGCGGCTGTAGGTAAGGGATTAATCCTCTTCTTTTTACTGTTTGTATTAGTTATTGTGGTCTGCTGCTTAGGTTGTTTGGGCTATGCACAACGAAACTCTAATGCGATTATACTATTTTAGGGATTAGAGTGGGCTGTTCTGTATGCTAACCCATTTCTAGGAAATTTTGCAGATTTCTGTTTTCTATGGTACACCTTGAGCCGTGTGAATGAGAATGATGTGATTTTTTAGCTTCATGTATTTCGGTTGCCTGTGCTAGATTATGTGGATGCTTTGACGCTGCTTGCGATTTAGGAATTGTGCATCCCAGCTGTTGTGTAATATGAATTAAAATTAAAATTAAAATTAAAATTAAAATTATAGAAATAGGTAAGTGTGGATGGCTATTGTGTAGCAATTATGGAGAAAACACCGCTTCTTCTATTGTTTGTAGTAGGCATTGTGAACAATTGCTTAGGTTGTTTAGACTATACCTAAGGAAACCTTATTGTGGTATCTTAGCCTTTAGAGATTAGATTGGGTTTTTGTATCCATTTTGAGGAAATGTTGCAGCTTTGTGCTTTCACACTTCACCTTGAGCTGTGTTAGTACAAATGATGTGTTTTTTGTGGCTGCATATTTTGGACCGGGTTGCACGGGTTGCACTGGATATGTGGCCACATTTCAGTTGCTTGCTCTAGATTATGTGGATGCTATGACAGTGGTTGTGATTTAGGAATTGCTGATCCTAGCTGTCGGGTAATACGAAGTTATGCAATATTAAAGTTTATAAAATGGTGCAGTCTAGTTCTATGGGAAGAAATGCGGAAATTGTGAACAGCAGTCTTGCTGGGTTTCTGGTTTCCTAATAAAAGGGACTGGAGTGTGAGCCCTCTGTTTCTAAAAAAAATGGTACGGAGTATGAACAGATAGACATTATAAAGCAATTCTATAGAAACACTGCTTTCAATTGTGTCTATTAGGAGCTGTGATTGACAGCTTCTTATGCTGTTTAAATTAGGTGCTGTGGTTGACAGTCATGCCATCCATTTTGACGAAGGTTAAGGTTTATGCTTTTTAGGCTGTGCAAAAACTAATCTTGTTGGTATTTTGTTTGAGTGCAGATTTCTTTGTCAATGTATTATTCCATTTGAGATTTGCAGATGTTGCAATCTACCTTATTGCGATTTAGGAGTCGCCTATTAGAGAAAGGAGCACAAAGTTCCTGTTTGATAGCTTAAGAATTTGAGAAGTCGTCAAATTGCAGATTCTGTAATGTCAAGGCATCAAGGACCCCCTCCACCAGATCCCGATGAGCCTTCCAATGTCGTGCAGGCTATTGGCTCATGGGGCCTTGATTACATTGTCATCACAAGTGTTGACCGGGACGATTTACCTGATCAGGGAAGTGGTCACTTTGCTGAAACAGTACAGAAGTTAAAGGTTTTGAAGTCATATTGTTTGGTCATTCATTATTTCGATACATCATCTGACCTCTATTAATTTTAGGCATTCCATGTATTGTTCCCTTATACAAGTAATTTTGTAGTACCTGATTTCCGCGGAGATCCGAACTGTGTAGAGAAGGTTTTCGCACACAATATTGAAACGGTGGAAGAGCTGCAAAGAAGTGTGCGTATCATGCAAACTTTAAGCAATCTATAGATGTTCTGAAAATGGCAAAGGAGTATGCCCCTCCTGGCACCCTTACAAAGACATAAATTATTCTGGGTTGTGGGGAGACTCCTGATCAGGTTATCAGCACAATGGAAAAGGTGAGGGCTGCTGGTGTTGATGTTATGACGTTTGGTCAGTACATGAGGCCTTCGAAGTGTCATATGCCTGTATCTGAGTATGTTACACCTGAAGCCTTTGAGAACTACCAAACCCTTGGTGTTGAAATGGTATGCCCATCTGCCCCCATCTACTTTGAGCTGTTTACATCATACAAAACAAGATCTATTATCAACCATAATTGCTACTATTCATCTTATACGTGGCTAATCTATCATTAACCAATAACTATAATACCAACTTGCTATTGGTTGTCAGCGGGGAACATGATCCACAGAAGAAGAAAGCAAGTCTGAATAGCTTGTTTATCACTTCTATCATTTAGTGATCCAACTTAGTTTGCTGTTCTAGAGAAGTGAAGATCGAGGAACTTGCTTTTTCTCATGTAATCTGCATCAATGGTTCATATATAAAGCTGAATACCAGGGAATTGCAAATCTGAACTTACACTCATGTGCACCATCCTTAATACCATTATCCCTTTTGTTTCCCAGAATCTTTCTTACTGTTAAAGACTTTAGGCAACACTGCTATATTTTGCATCATACTTATTTTGCTCAGATTGCTTACAAAATGGCTTGATCTTGAATGACGGGATTCCATTATGTTTCATCTGGTCCAATGGTTCGGTCCTCTTACAAAGCGGGTGAATTCTACATCAAGGCTATGATTGAAGCAGATAGAGCAAAATCTGCTGCCTATACAGACTCAAGTTCATAGTTGACAGTACCTCCATTCATTGGCATGGCTACACTGCAGATAAGCTCCTCAGTGGTTTCCAAGTTCAAATCGGAGAAACATGTTTTTTGTCTCTTGTCGTCTTGGCAATCGGTTCATTTTTAGAGAATAAATTCTCCCAGCTCCTCACCTATTCACCTGTACCATCTCTGCATTTCTTTATACTCCGTTGCAAGTCGAATACTCCCTCTTGCTTTGTAATGTAAAAAAGAAAATCAACAAATCGTTTTTGTATGTGATCAAAACCATTTATTGTGAGTTGTAACAGTAGCAGGGACAAAGTCAGTCAATTTACCTTGGAATATTTTGCCCGTATGCCTCATGTGATGTGCTTGTGCTTGTACTAGTACAGAATGTGAAGATAGGCTACGGGCTTGCTGTGCTACTGGCAGATCCAATCTTCTTTAGATCATAAGACACAGATGGAGCCCGCCAGTACACCACAAATCGTGAATCACTCTTTCTTAAGGTAACTTGACAAGGACCTGCAATAGATTCATCATGGGAGAAATGTTAGGGGTAAAGAACACTACGAATATTATTGATGCATCACATTGGTGTCTTGTCCCAAAAAGGATCTAAACAGTAATGCAATAATGCTAGACACATGAACTATCAGAATTATTATTTGCATTGTCAACATCCCATTGAAGGTTAGGAGGATGCATGTCCCACCATTTTCTCCACTCTCCAGCCACCGCAGCAGTGGGTTTGGGCCAAACCAGCACTACCATGAAGTCTGGCTTAGCTCATAAATGCAGCCTCCCTGTAGCTGGCCCTCCCTGTGTCCATCAATTTGCAAAATTAGCTCCACACAATGTGTAATATCCCATTTGTGGACTTGAAGGACTATAAAAGAAATATAGAGAAAGAAGTGAGGAAAAAGGGAAAAAAGAGTGGGGCCTTGAGGAACCGAGGACCTGCTGGTCTCAACGTGTGAGCCGTCTAGCTCTTGGACTCGGGCCACAACGCTCATGAAAAGGAGGGCTAGGGCACCACCTGTGCCGTGCTCCCCCAACCGCGCTGCTTCACGGCGTATGCCGCCGCCCTATCCACTATATTTTTCACATACCCCCTTTGCCCTAGGTCGCCGTGTGCTGCCTCTAGCCTGCTGTCGTGCACCCGTCGCGTGCTGCCGGTGACGAGAACCGTCGCAGTGTTTGCCGAGCCGCCGTTGCCATGTACATGTTGTTGTTGCATGCATGGCTGCAGGTGCTAGATGCTGCCGCTGCTGCTCTAGGCTGCATGGCCGCTGCCTAGAGCTGCGAGTTGGGTCGTGCTGTGCACGGCCATGACAGGCTTGAGTCACATGGGGTTGTGTCAGTCTAGCACGACCACCATCGTGTTATGCCGTGCCACGATTCACCTTCGGCAAGGCTCAGGCACGGCCCAGGGCAGCCGCCGTGCTGTGCCGGCCTAGGCACGACCCTGTTGGACGTGTGGACGTCATCGCCACTGGAGTCGTGGTTGCCGTCGCCATCGGCCCGTTGTTGTGGCCTCCCGTGGAGGCAAGGAAGGGGGAGCGATGCCCTCCAGAGCCTGCTAGGCGCTGTCGCCATGGACACCCAACGTCGTAGTCGCTGCTATCGCCATGGAGGGCCGCCGTTGTCCACTAGATCTGGTCACCAGAGGTCAGGGAAGTGCTCCTCGTCAGTCGTTGCCGTTTGATCTGGCGTAGAAAGGCGGGGGCAAGGGCGGGCGAAGCGAGCGGCAGCAGGTGAATCGGGGCCAAGGGCGGGGGGAGGGGCGTGAATGCTTGGGCCGGGGGCGAAGCGGCGACGGCGGGGTGAGATGGTCGAAGAAGAAGAAGAAGAGGCGTGCGGGGAAGAAGAAAAGAAAGAAGGACTGACGGAGGTGTGCAGGGGAGGAAGAAAAGAAAAAAAAGAAGGGGAAAAGAATAAAAGGAAAGAAAGAAGGGGGGAGGGAAGGGAAGGGAAAAGGGGGAGGATACAGAGGGAGGGGAAGCTGCTGTTTTTTATAAAAACTGATTTTGTTCATGCATGAGTGATCGAGGAGATCATCTACGGTGAATTGATTACTTAGCCGCACACAATTAATTTGAATACCATGTAATTGGTGGATGAGTAATGTGCCAAATTTGTAGAGTAATGTACCCTCAATTTTATTAGTAAATGTATGATTTTGGGCCGATTATGATGGCACACATATAATTAGATTGGTCGTTAACTTGCATGATTAATTTGGGGGAGTGGATATATGTATGACCGACCAATGAGCTATTAAATGATGAGTATGCAATCATATTAGAAATCCTATTTCAGTGTTAGATGGATATATACACCTAGATTGGTTGAATTTTAATCTATATGATATAGATATACCTTTGTTGACTGGAAGAAGAGAGGGAGGGACAGGAGGCTTGCGGGGAGGAAGAAAAGAAAGAAAGGAAGGGAAAACAAGAAAAGAAAGGGGAAAAAATAAAAGAAAGGGGAAAAAAGGAAAGAAAATAAAATAAAAGTACTAATGCATTAATCCAACATATCTGATATGAGCAAAAACTAATGCCAAGTATCATTGTAGCTCCCATCTTATGACGTTGCAGGTTCTATTACTTGTTATGGCTTGAGCATAACTCGCATCACTTGGAATAATTCCCGAAGCTCACAATTGTATTAGTAATTCATTTGCTTTATTGTTTGCTACTTGATCTATCATGCGCTTATCTAGTTACTCACATCACTTATGTACCTTCTTGTCCGGGCTCGATTATTCGTATTATCTACTAAATGAAAATTGCATGTAATTTAGATGCTTTTAAGAACCTTGCGGGCTTGCTTGTCAAGGTCAGCATTCCTCGCCGTGCCAAAACTTGACCTCTCTAGCTCATATGGGATACATGCATAATTTCTATGTCGATCAAAAGCAATAGGGCTATGTTTGTCTTCTTGACACGTCAATGCATCCATGCATCAAAACCCAATTAAGTACCAAAGAACTAATCAACGACCATGTAATCCTTTTAGCTTTTGTTCTCTCGAACACATC
This sequence comes from Hsuehochloa calcarea, assembly GCA_036346395.1. Taxonomy (NCBI): domain Eukaryota; kingdom Viridiplantae; phylum Streptophyta; class Magnoliopsida; order Poales; family Poaceae; genus Hsuehochloa; species Hsuehochloa calcarea. The sequence continues at coordinate 30,653,357 of CM070599.1, read as the reverse complement.
TATATATTTGCCCTGTCCACTCTCCCCGTGCGTTGTCACCCTAGCTCCCCTCTCCCCGTGCGCTGCCCTAGCTCCGCTATCCTCTCTCCCCGTGCGGCGCCGCCTCAACTCCCCTCTCCCCGTGCGTCACCCCAGCTCCACTCTGCCCTCTCCCAGTGCGCAGCCCCATCTCCTCTCTCCTCTCTCCCCATGCGGCCGCCGTTGCCCCAGCTCTCCTCTCCCCACGCGGCCGTTGCCCTAGCTCCCTTCTCTCTGGCCGCGCTGGCCTACCTCCCATCTCCCCTCTCCTCTAGTCCTCTCTCCCCGTGCATGGGTGGGGGCCGCATCGCGGCGTGGGTGGCGTCACAGCAAGGGCTTGGCATTCCTTCACCGTGCGACTTTTGTGCCGGACCGGCCCGAGGACGACCCAACTGGCCGTGCAGTGTTGTGTCTCCTCCTCCGGCCTGGTCCCACTCAACCATTTGTGCTGGCCCGACCCAGCCTGCCACATGGCATGTCACACCGTGCTTGGCACCATGCACTTGTGCATGTCATGCTGGGTAGCCCACAAGAACTAGCGGCGACAGTAGCTCTATTGCATGCATCTGGGGTCTAAGATGTAGGACAATGCCTAAGATTTCCATAGAGTGCTAACTCATTGAATTTGGATGGAAAGGTTGAAAGTTATGGTTTTGTTGTCGAGGAATTGGTTGTCAATGGTAGCAGTTGTGTTGTTTTTTTGCAAATTAAAATTTGTAGATGGCTAAGTTAAATTTTGTCGATAACTAGAAAGAGGTATATAATTTCCCGTGGTTTACATAAGCAACATCATTTGCTATATTTCGTATTGTATAAAAAATATTTATAAAATTGTGAAGCCAATTGTCCTTAATTATAGCATAACGACCTTCGGGGCTAAAAAATGAGGGTTTAGATAGTTTAATCAGGAAATTCGCATCACTAGGAAAACACGATAAATTTTGTTTAAATTCCATAACTCATATGGTTTATATTGTTTTGGCTTTAGAACTGAAAGTTATGATCATTTGATCACTAGGACAATATAGGGTTGTCAGGTGAAGTGGGGTTAATGAGGCTGGGTTTGTGCGTAGGGGCGATGTTGATTTATTCTATGAGTATGTACTGTTGTGATGCATTATTGAGATTGAGTAATGGTTGTTCTGGAGGTGGTGTGGCTTTGAGGTTGGTGTCATCTACACGTCGTCCTACTTCCCATGGTTGAAAGGCAAGTGCATGGTAGAATGGTAAACAATTGATTGATCTTGCTACTTGATTATTATAATTTACTCACCATGCTATATTTATTATCATTCTTGTGTGCTATGATTTACATGATGTTGATGAATAAATGATATTGATGGTTACATGGTAATGATGGAATATGGTAAATGATTATTGGAAAATATTGCATCACTTGCATTCACATCCTAAAAGGAGTGCATTTGAGCCAAGTCAGTGAGAAAGTCATATAACTAGTCCGGAGTGCATGAGGTAGGTCGATGAGAAAGTTATATGACTAGTTCGGAGTGTTCTAGAGAAAGAAATGGGAAATGAAACAATGAGGTGATGATGATGAGATTATAAATGGGAAATGGTATGCTATGTGATATTTACTATTTTATTATGTATTTGCTGAGTCTTTGGACTCAACATTGTTTTGTTGTTGTTTTTAGGTAAACATTGAAGGCGACATGCATAGGTGGGAATAACACATTACTTCACATGTAATTAATAATTTAGATATCACTTTTAGTTGTCATATTCAGACTTTAATGGCTTGCTTAGTGACGAGGATCAAAATCTCAAAATATTATTTTATTTAATTAAAGACCGTACGCCCTTCATGGTTGTAACCCCTAAGGCTAACGACCCCATGGTTGTAAGGATTTCAGAGGTTACATTGTGGGAACCTGGTCGGATGAGGTCATGTACCTAATCCCTGACCAGATGACTGCTCGTAAAAGCAATGAACTGGTACTTAGATCTGATTCTAATTATATTCCTCCCGTGTGATGAATAGAGCATATGTCTTATTTACTCTAAGCCACATGATGTTTACAGCCCTAAGACACTGCTAGTAACCATCATATGGTTGTTGTCCCCTTCTAATATCAATCGCCGAACGGTTGATCCTTCACCAACTGACATCTTCTTCCGACCAGTCGCAACGCTTCCAACAGGTGTCTCATCAAGAAGTAAGTGCCACCACTTTAACTATTTAAAAGAGAGTACAAATAGCAGAAGGGAGATTCAACTCAATCCAGGAGATAGCAGTTGGGTTTTCATTTGAAGCAATAGCACAACAATCAGTACACCAAGTGCAATTAGGGTTAGTCCACTGCCTTGTCAATGGCACTCTCTGTAACGATCCAGTTTGCTGCAATAAAGAGCAATCTCATTCTCTTCTAAGAACTCTTTGCTATTTTTCTCTATTTATTTTGTAAGATCGGTGACTCGATCATCGACAGCTGGCTTGCTCAAGCAACCATCATCCACTTTCCTTCGCTTCATTATCGCTCATGCGATCATGGCAAGGACTTAGGATGAGAAAAACTGGTTTAACTTGGCGGACTACTCCAACCTCGATATGGATGCAAGCATCCGCGCCATGGAACACGACGAATGTCGTCGTCATCCTCTTCTGCTGCAGGATCAATGCTCGTCGAGACCAGCGAGATCGACTGGATGGACGAGGATTTGCCACAACCATCAGTGGCGCAACCATAAGAAACGGTTGTTCTGACCAGTTCGAAACATTAGAACGCTTCAGCAAGCCCGGTCCTTCCGACTGGCAAAAACGGTGATAAGAGCCCAGAACCACAACCCGAAGGTCAATGTACTCTCAATACAGTCATGGGTGACCGGTATTCACCGACAGCTCCTAGTGATTCTAGGGGGCCAACCGACATCTGGTAACGGTGTCGATGAAGCTACCACCGGTCGTAGGTCACATGGGAATAATAAAACTCCGCATATGGTCAGCAATCCGCTGGATCAGGCTGAGTCCACGACGAGGCCCACCAAAGGTGGTACTCTCCAATCGCTCTACATCGTGGAGACTTCTTGTAGAAGCGGTGGAAGGCTCTCCATTAGCTACGACGGAAGCTTGTCGGAGGATCGCTGCTGGAGGCACGAAGTCAATGCGATCAGAGATACTGACCAAGATGCCATGCGCGATCCTCCACAGGTTGACCCGCCACCACCTGCTAGAGGAAATGGTACGGGCCCTCAAGCACCACGAGCCGGAGGTAACATAACTGATGGACATCTATTAGTTAATTCACTTGCTTCTGCCTCATTGCGATTGAGTGGTCGAACAGGACAAACCGCAAGGTTGGGGGAAAACTCAAGCCTATGAACACCCTCTTATAGCAGAAATTCTCCAAGACCTTCAGTAATGATTCAAAACTTGCAACGAGTTCGCAACATGTTACATAACACTGATCCTGTATTAGCTGGGACTTTGGGGTATGCACAACTTGCAGGATAGACGTCAGAAATTCTTTAGCAAACCTTGCAGCGTACATAAATGTACAGAGAATGGAGGAACGCACAAAGTCACACCATGACTTCGTTCCAGCATTCCTCCCTTAGCAGAGGTCTATCCGGTCGGACTGGAGAACAGACCTAGACCCCCTCGAAGGTTCCGACAAGGGAGTCACGAAGGAAGGCGGCTCTTCCATGCAGCTGCTACTCCTCCTCGACCAAGGGAACACCTGCTTGGCTCGAGTGATCTTCGACATCACCTTAACTAGGCAGTTCGATGAAGGCATCAAGACAACATCCATGACCGCATTGGGACGCCGACTCCTCAGTATGGTAACCTGAGGAATCGGTCCCCGACTGATTACAATCTGGTGTCTTTCTGGAGAAGGCGTCATGACTCCATCATAGGCTGTCGGGCATTCTCGGCAGGCTTTTAAGCTATACGCTAGCTGGGTAGGTGAAAGATCTAGACCCGCCATTATGAGTTAATGGATTGTTTTGGTGATTAATGACAAATCCAAATATGAGACTAACTCTTTTATCAAGTATTATCTTTGTGTAGTCTCATTTGGATATAAGGGTGAAACACAACGAGGTATGCAATCGACATCTAAATCTTATATATTGTTGCATTTCTCGGATCCAAAATATAGGATTGAACTCAATCATAAGTCAAACTTGAATATGTGCATATGATCTTATTACACATTTGTGTATGCACACATTTAGGGGGAGTTTTATCCTATACTTTGTAGTTTCATTAGTATTGATCCATATTCCATTTTCCACATATACTAAGGATCTTTACGTTGAAACAAAACCTTTGAGTATACAAAACTTGTGTAGTTCGTATATACTCATGTTATGAGTATATAGAACTTGTGTAGTTCTTGTATACTCATGTTAGAGTATATATAACTTGTGTAGTTTATATATACTCATTTGTTCTCTCATTTATCATCATTAAATTTATGAGAATTTGAGTGGTTATCATCAATTACCAAAGAGGGAAAGATTGAGGTATCTTGTCCCACCATTATGAGTTAATGGTATGGTATGGTAATTAATGATGATCACATTGTGGAACTAACATTTTCCATGAGTTGGATATATAGGTTATGTTCCAGGATAATGAAGACTTGGGATGATCATGAGTTGATCATCAAGTCAAGAGCTTGGTATAAATGATGCATCATGAGTTGATGCTTATCAAGAAGAGATGATCATGAGTTGATCATCAAGACAAAAGAAGACCCATCATGTGTTGATGGAGGTCAAGTGAAGGAATGCATCATGCGTTGATGCATGTGAAGAATCGGGATGGAGAAATCATCATGTGTTGATGATGATCAAGACAATATCTCGAAGTGAAGAAATCATCATGAGTTGATGATTGTCAAAGTCAAGGACCCGGACTTGAAGTGTTGATGTGCGTCATCAAGCTTCAAGAAGATGCAAGGCAAAGGTATGACTAGCTAGGGCTAAGGATGTGTTCCTAGTCTTTACCGGTCTCGGTGTTTGGTTGATAGACCGGATTGCTAGTATAGGTTTGCCGTACTATTAAGAGGATCTTGACTAGTAGTTTGAGTTAGTCATGTGTTGATAGCTCATTATATTTGCTCTAGCTCATCTATGCATGGAGCTATTATTTGCGAATGTGTTTTGCAAATAGCCAATACTCATGCATTCAACCCTTGTAGCATGTGACTTAAGTTTGCAAATGCGTTTTGCAAATGGTGAAAGTCCATGTACCTTTTTCCTTGTGATATGATTCCAAAAGTTGGCAAATGTGTTTTGCAACTTGTTGGGAATCTTGCTTGTGACCCTTGTTGGCATGGCTTGTCAATTAGCAAATGTGTTTTGCAATTGAAGTTGTTGTAAAAGCCATTTCGATTTACAGAAAATCGGAAGTTCCGCGCTTAACGGCGGAAGTTCCGCACTCGATCGTCCGATTTTCCGCGCTTGAATTTTCCAGAGCGGCGGTTTAGGGACTTAGCCGATTTTCTAAGTGCGGAAGTTCCGGCTTGTTAAGAGCGGAACTTCCGATTATCGGTTGCTCCGAAATCCGGCGGTTGGTTTTTTCCAGAGAAGCACCATTTGGGGACTTAGCCAAAATTCAATGTGCGGTAGTTCCGCTATGTGTTGAGCGGAACTTCCAAGAATCGAACTTCCGATATTTAGTTGGCGTAGTTCCGCACTAAAAATCAAACGGCTAGTTTCTCGTCTGACATAGCCGTTGCGGTGCCTTTTCTCTCATGCGGTAGTTCCGGCCTTTGCATGGCGGAACTTCCGATTTCCCTGATTTTTCAGGGGTTTGTCTCCCAACGGCTAGTTTTTGTGTGTGGGCTATATATAGCCACCTTGGCCGGTTGGGAGTGGTTGCTGGTGCTATTGTTAAGTGATACACTCTTTCTTTGAGCTAAGAGCAAGCCTCTATTCTCTTTTGTGCATGTGTTGCACTTGGTGAGATTAGAGAGTAAACCCTAAGTGCATGTGTTGCCTTAGGTAGTGGATTGTGTATCCACGTGAGCATTGACACTTGATTAGTTCAAGTGAAAGTTCGGATTTGTTACTCTTGGTGTTTGCCGACACCTAGACGGCGTGGAGGCGTCGTGCTCGGTGACCTTCTCAAGAAGCTTGTGAGAAGGCCCGACGGTTGTGAGTGGTTTGGTGCTCGCCATCTCCGGAGTGGAGGAAGAGCAACCATAGTTGAGCGAGGTGTTGGTTCGGTTTGGAACCGGTCCAAGTGTTGGACTTACCTCGGAGGTGTGTGCTCATTTGAGGAGCCGGTCCAACGCGGGTTGGACTTACCTCAACGTGGATTAGGGGAGACCGGCAAGTCTCCGAACACCACGGTAAAACATAATCGTGTCATCTAGTTTTTACTTGTGCTTTACTTTGAGCAATTTTCATTCTTGCTTAAATTGCTTATATATCTTGTAAGATTGCTCATATTGTATTGTGTTCATATTGTTGGTGCACTTAGTTGAGCCTAGTTGTTTTAGGTTTTAATTGTGCAAAACCAATTCGCTATTAGCTTCCGCATTTATATATTGGTTTAGCCCGATAAAGTTTTAAAACCGCCTATTCACCCCCCTCTAGTCGGCCACCTCGATCTTACAGTAGGTTCCGACCAGCCAATATGGAAAAGTTCAATGGGACTTAGAAATTTATACCACCTCCATCAGAGCTACCGGCAGAGACGACAATGTGATGGCCAACTATCTGTCTACAGTACTCGAAGGGTCTGCCCAGTCGTGGTTGTTTAACCTACCGGTCGAATCAATTTACACTTGGGAGCAACTTTGCGACCTCTTGATCATGAATTTACAGGGGACGTATGATCGTTCCAGGAAGGAAGATGATCTGCATCGGATCCGTCAAGAACCAAATGAAACCATTCGTCAATACATTAAAAGGTTCAATCAAGTCCGTAATTCTATCCCCGAAGTCGCAGATTCTTCTGTTATTCAGGCCTTTAAAGCAAGACTCAAAAATTGGCTGTTTACAGAGGATATCGCTATAAATCCTCCATGAACAACCGTTGAGCTTTTCGACATGGCCGATAAATATGCAGCCGCTAGTGAGGCGATCAAATGGAGTAAGGCCATTGATCGAAAATAAAAGATTCCTCAACCTGGCTTAGATAAACCAGAAAAGAAGAATAAGAAGGCTCTCAAGGGTAAAAAGAATTGCAAGTCCAAGGACAAAGAGGTTCTTGCGATCCTCGACAAGTTTACAAAAGGTAAGAACGATTATACCGATCGTGGCAAGGCAAAAGCTCCGACCAATGACTACAAAAAGAATAAGAAGTGGTGTTCACTTCATCAGGCAGCAGGGCATGATTTGCGCACCTGTTGGGCCTGGCAAAAGAAGCTGGAAGGTTACTGTTCAGGTCAAGGTCCCTTCCCTTTCATACAAGAGCTTGGAGAGCCGAGCTCCAAAAAGGACAAAGATGGTGATGAAGAAATGGAGTACCAGGAGCCGCATCACTCCGTCGACATGATATTCGATGTATCTTCCTCGTATGAATCAAGACGCCATCTGAAGGCTGTGGAGAGAGAAGTCAACCTTGCTGAGTCTCCGATCCCTACAAAGCCTTCCAGGTGGTCGGAGACTGTAATCTCCTTCAGCAAAGAAGACTGCTCCATCCCTTTGACTCGACCAGGCAGGTACCCTATCGTTGTAGAGCCTACTATTAATAATTGCAAAGTTAATCGGAATCTTATAGATGGAGGTAGTTCTTTGAATATTCTATTTTATGAGAGCATTGAAAGAAATGCAAATTTCCAAATCAAAAGTAAAGCTTGTGAAGTATGCCTTTCATGGCATAGTTCCAGGATCTACTCCTAAACCAATAGGAAAACTTTCCCTACCGGTTATGTTCGGAAGACTAGACAATTTCTGAACAGAAAAGATTCTATTTGACGTAGTTGATTTTGAAGCTGCTTATAATGGAATCCTTGGTCATCTGGCATTGGCAAAATTCATGATAGCTACTCATTACGGCTATCAGAGTCTAAAAATGACAGGACCAAAAGGGGTTATTACGGTTCAAGAGGATAGAAAGATGTCATATGCATGCGATAAAAAATCCTTGGAACTAGTCGATGAGCTTTCGACTAGGGAAACTAATCCGCCTCCTATGCAGGTCAAACACTCGAGACCGAAGATGGCCCCAAAACCTTGCAACCAGACCAAAGAGGTTCCACTCGACATGGGCGCTTCTCTGAAAAATGTCCAAACGTTGTCTGGACCCTCAAGTGGTAACACAAGCACATGGAAGGTACTGGTCGGAGCAGGACTCAACCTCAAATAGGAAGAGTCGCTCGTCTCCTTCCTCCGAGCAAACCCGGATGTATTCACCTGGCAGACATCGAACATGCCCGAAGTCCCCAGGAAGATGATCGAGCATATGCTAGCTCTCTAGCCAGACAAGAAACTAGTCAAGCAGAAGCTAAGGTGCTTCGCACCCAACCAGAATGAAGAAATCCAGTCGGAGATCGACAAGCTTCTAAAAGTTGGATTCATTCATGAAGTCGACCACCCAGAGTGGCTCGCCAATACTGTAATGTTTAGAAAGAGTAATGGGAAATGGTGAATATGTATTGGCTTCACAGACCTTAATAAAGCTTGTCCGAAGGATGACTTTCCTCTTTCATACATTGATCAACTTGTATACTCTACTTCCGGGTGTGAGTTGTTAGTTTTTTTATATGCGTACTCAGGGTATCACCAGATTAATATGAGTAAAGATGATGAGAGAAAACTTTCTTTATCACGCCATATGACACTTACTGCTATGTTAAGATGTCATTTGGTCTCAAAAATACTGTTGTAACTTTTCAAAAGTTAATGCAAAAAAACATTTAGCCCTCAGATCGGTCGAAACATGGAAGCCTACGTTGATGACTTGGTCGTAAAAAGCATCAATGGTAGTGATGACATTTCTGACCTACAAGAGACTTTTAATAACATAAAAATGCATAACCTTAAGTTAAATTTGGAAAAGTGTGTGTTCGGAGTTTCTTCTGAAAAACTTCTTGGGTTCCTAGTTTTGGCTAGAGGGATTGAAGCAAATCCAGTCAAAATATCGGCCATAGACCAGATGCGCCCTCCGACGATAAAGAAAGAAGTCCAGAAACTAACCGATTGTATGGCAGCGACTCGGTCATTTCATAACAAGGTTGAGAGAAAAAGGACTTCCTTTCTTTAAGCTTATTCGGAAACAATGAAGTTTCAAGTGGACTAAAGAGGTAAATGATGCCTTTGAAGAGATTAAAAAATACCTTACAAGTGCCTCGATCTTAGTCTCTCCAAGATCGGAGGAAATACTGCTGATATATCTGGCAGCAACGCCACAAGCAGTCAGTGCAGTACTGGTCGTTGAGTGTGACAACATCCAACAACCAGTACATTATGTAAGCGAAGTCTTACACGGATCCAAAGAACTATATCCACAAGTACAAAAGTTGCTATATGGTTTCCTTATGGCTACAAGGAAACTTAGGTATTACTTTCAGGCCCACAGAATGGTCATACCAACTGGATATTCTCTTGGTCAAGTTCTTGGAAACAAGGAGTCATCCAGACAAATAGCAAAATGGACAGTTGAGCTTGGGGCTTTCGACCTCTATTTTATCTCACAAACAGCAATAAAGTCCCAAGCTTTAGCATAATTCATTGCTGAATGTGATGAGGACATCCCTCCTTCGGATACACGTACTACACAAGACCTTCCAGATTTGGGTGTTGGACTACAAGGTCCTATGACAAGAGCTAGAGCACGTGACTTAATCTATCAGAAATCTAGGATTACGACCACTTCAAGAAGGCCTACGACCAGTTCAAGAAGGTCTACGACCACTTCAAGAAGGCCTACGACCAGTTCAAGAAGGTCCACGACCAGTTCCGCAAGGCCTACGACCACTTCAAGAAGACCTACGACCAGATGACTCGTTGGGAGCACTCTACGACGCAGAGGCGAGCACGAGACTCGTTGGACACAATCTATGACCAAAGATAGCATGGACTCCTCAAGACCACCCTAGGACCAGTCCTACGACTAGATCTTCGACCAGAAATACGCGACACAAGGTGCTGCGTCACCGTTTTGGAAACTAATAAAACTTTGTAAACGTGACGAGATCGGAGTCCAGGTTGTGTACGCCTCATCCCACGGCCGCACAACCCTAGGTCGACCTCCTCACGCCCCCTATATATATACAAGAGTCGCGTAGTTTAGAGGCGGGTTTTCTTAGATTATTCGCCAATTGCGCTTTACGATTATCGGTTTGAGGAACCCCACTTGTAAACTTCATCCATATCCGCAATACAATTCAGATTGCATCTACCTTGTTCTTGTGAGTTGCTTCGATTGCTTGCAGGAACCATAACCTTCGTGGTAAGGTCGATCGCGTGCAAGCGTGGTCGATAACGACAGGCGTGCGGGTGTAGCGAATTGCGAGGTGACGATCTGTTGGTCGGAAGCCTCAAAGCGTCAACGTCCTCACGACGAACCAAATCGAACCTATCGGAAGATCGGACCACCGTGACTCATCAAGTGGTATCAGAGCTAAGGTTGCCCGTTAGGTAATTTCGTTTATCCCCTTTTCGTGAGTTTTGTTCCATCACCTAGAGTCCAGAAAATTGCCCTACAAAAAAATTTTAGATCGTAATTATTCCGCTGTCCAAACCACTTTGTGCCTTCGCAATTGTGTTTTCAGTTTCGCGTTGTTGAATTCGAGTCCATCGTCGGTGTCTTTGTTGTTTGGTCTAGTCGTCGTAATCTAGTTTCTAGCGTCGAGTCTTTCTTTGTGTCGATCATCTAGACACCCCAATACGACCACAACACCACCCCATACGACCACAACACCACCCCATACGACCACCTACTCGGATTCGGCTTCTCCACTGGCCTGAAGCGAACGCTGGTCGGATTCGACCAACCACTCGTGTCCGACAACCCTATTTATTATCTTGTTGCTCTCGGACACCCCACCACCGGTCGAAAACAATCGATCGGTCGAATTTTTCCCACTAAAGTTCAGAGAGAGAGAGAGTATTTTAATTACCTTTGTACCCTCTCTCCCGAAAAGTTTGTGACCCATATATATCCATAGACCCGAAAAGGGTTTTGAAGAGTTTTGAGTCAAGGTCACATTCGCAAAAAAAAAGGAAAACCCTAGGTTGGGTTTTGCGGTCAAAAAAAAAAAAAAAAGAAAGCAAAGAGTGCAAAAAAAGAAGAAGAAGAAGAAAAGAAGGAGTTGCTTTGTGATTTTGGATCCGATTGTGTTTGTATCTACCCTATCCATCCGTTTGCTTGAGCTAGTTCTAGGAACGCGTTTGGGCCAAAGAATCGTGATGAGTCTCGTGGACTTTTATTCACTTTGCTAATCTGATTTCATTATTGCTATTCCTTGCTACTAAACATTGCCTATCCGAGCTCCACATACTTTCGCCCTCGATTGATCCTCGATTCGCCTCCGCCGTGATCGTACATCCCACCTTCGCCGATCGGACCACCCGCCGCAATTTGGTAAGAAACTCATAAGAGCTTGGTAAGACGCTTGAGAGTGTGTGATTCCACCCTCCACCACCTAATAGTGATAGGGATAATACCTTTGTGTTGTCTTTTGTCTCCTACTAACCATGTCAGGTGAAGGATTGGATGCGCAAGAGTGTATTTTGAGGAAGAGCTCATGACGCTATTGGATGAACAACGTACTACCGTTAATGAGGACATCGACAGGAAGCTTCAAGCTACCACGATCACATTACAACGTTCAATCAACGATAGTATTGCGGCGCTCACTACACGCCTCGAAAGAATGGTGAATCGACCACCAAATGTTGGTCGTGTGGAACCTCATGGTGCAGCCCATGACCATGAGTTTGATAATGATAATGAGATGCACGACCACGACGCCTTTGATGCACGACAACGGAACCTACCAACTTCAACCGTCAAGGTATGAGAGGTAATAATTTTCAAGAACATAATGCCCCGATGCTCCATATGCTAAAGTCAAGTTCACTATACCATCTTTTGCGTGCTTATGATGCGAAATATATCTAGATTGGGAGATGACGGTAGAACAAAAATTGAATGCTCACTTAGTTCTTGAAGTGCATAGAGTTAGGCAAGCCACAAGTGAATTTAAAAACTTTGCCATCATTTGGTGGAATAGGGTTTGCACCGAAGGATTAGCGCCTACTACGTGGGATGGTTTAAAGGTTGCTATGCGTAATGATTTGTCCCACCTTCTTTTAAACGTGATTTGCGTAATAAATTGCAGCGCTTAAATCAAGGTAATAGATCCGTAGAAGAATATTATCGAGCTACAAATTAGCATGTTGCGTTGTGATATTATTGAGGATGAAGAAGCCGCAATAGCACGCTTTTATGGAGGATTAAGACGTGAGATTCGTGACATAGTGGATTACAAAGAATACGATAGTGTCCCTAGATTGTTCCAACTTGCATGTTTGGCGTAAAAGAATTGCGGGGGCGACAACAGAGGCCAAGAAACAATTTTGGGAGCATGTCTACACCACGACCAAAGTCTTGGGGCAAGCCAAAACACCCCACTTTCGGCTACACGGTCCGCCCCCCTCGCGAGTAGGGTGCGTTCAGCAAAGACCTCGACCACATCACATGCACCGACGTAAGCAAATCTACTAGTGTACGTGCTCCACCAAGAGTTCTTCCTCGGTTGCTTCCACCGGTCGTACCACCGGATTATTTGCCACCGCTGTAAGGGAATGGGACACGCCATGAAGGATCGCCCAAGTCACGAGCATACCTTGCCACTACAGACGGTGGATATGTAAGTACTAGTGATATTGAGGATGAATATGTACTTGCAGCTAACATTGCAGGTGGAGGAGACGAGACAGACAGTGATGCTGATGGTGTAGAGGAACAAGTAGCTGCTGTTGACACCGAGTATCATATGAGTCTTGTTGCGCAACGAGTACTGAGCGCACAAGTGGAGAGAGCGGAGCAAAATCAACGGCATAACTTGTTTCAAACCAGATTTCTTGTGAAGGACAGAGCCTGCAGAGTCATCATTGATGGAGGAGTCGCAATAACCTTGCCACTCTGAGATGGTCGAGAAGCTTGGCTTGACCACACAACCACACCCACGTCCCTACTACATCCAATGGTTCAATTCGTGTGGTAAGTTAAAGGTAAACAAAGTTGTGAACGTGTAATTTTCAGCTGGTAATTACAAAGATAGTTCTGATTTTGATATAGTACCAATGCAAATATGCTCTTTATTGCTCGGTAGGCCTTGGATATATGACAATGATGTTTTGCACCATGGTAGAGCTAATACCTACTCGTTCTTACACAAGGGCAAGAAGATTAAGTTATTGCCTTTGACACCAGCTGAGATTTTGAAAGATGAAGAAGAGCGCGCTAAAAATGAAAGAAAAACCGATAAGCATGATTTTGAAAATCAGCAAGTAGCAAAACGTGTTTTCCCACCTAAAAGGGAGAAAGTGGCGTCTAGTCCTAAGTCTGAGGGGATTAAATTGAAGGGATGTGTTATGATTGCCACTAAATCTGAACTTGCTGAAATTTGTGATAATAAGTTGCCATGCTATGCTTTGATATGCAAAAATGCCTTATACTCGCTTGAGGATATAGCTAGCTCTTTGCCTCCTACTGTTGCTAACCTTTTGCAGGAGTATGTGGATGTATTCCTAGCTGAGGTACCCCCGGGATTACCACCTATTCGAGGGATAGAGCATCAAATTGATTTGATCGCAGGAGCGACTTTGCCAAACCGTCGCATATAGGACCAATCCAGAGGAGACTAAGGAAATTCAATGACAAGTCCAAGATCTTACGGACCGTGGTACGTAAGAGAAAGCCTTAGTCCTTGTGCTGTTCCAGTTCTTTTGGTTCCTAAGAAAGACGGTAGTTGGCGTATGTGTGTTGATTGTAGAGCCATTAATAACATTACTATAAGGTATCGTCATCCTATCCCAAGGCTAGACGACATGCTAGATGAATTGAGTGGTTCTATTATTTTCACAAAGATTGACTTATGAGTGGTTACCACAGATTAGAATGAAATTAGGAGATGAATGGAAAACCGCTTTTAAAACTAAGTTCGGATTATATGAGTGGTTAGTGATGCCTTCGGTCTAACTAATGCACCTAGTACTTTTATGCGTTTGATGAACGAGGTTTTACGTCCTTTCATTGGAAAATTTGTGGTGGTTTAGTTTGATGATATCTTGATTTATAGCAAGTCACATGAGCTACATTTGAATCATATACGTGCTGTTTTTAATGCTTTGAGAGACGACGCTTGTTTGGTAACCTCGAAAAGTGCACCTTTTGCACCGATCGAGTTGCGTTTCTTGGATATGTTGTGACACCACGTGGAATTGAGGTGGATGAGACAAAGATTGTAGCCATCCAAAGTGGCCGACACCGACCATCGTGTCACAAAGTGCGGAGCTTCCACGGCCTTCTTTGGATTCTATCGGCGTTTTGTGCGGGATTTCAGCACCATTGCCGCACCATTGAATGAATTGACAAAGAAAGGAGTGCCTTTCCAATGGGGACTGCAAGAAGAGAAGGCATTCAACTTGTTGAAAGAGAAGCTCACCCAAGCCCCCTACTCCAACTCCCCGATTTTGGTAAGACTTTTGAGATTGAATGTGATGCTAGCGGGATTGGAATAGGTGGTGTATTGATTCAAGAAGGTAAACCTACGCATATTTTAGCGAGAAACTAAATGGGCCTAGTTTGAATTATTCCACCTATGACAAAGAATTGTATGCTTTAGTTCGTGTGCTTCAAACTTGGCAACATTATTTATGGCCCAAAGAATTTGTTATACATTCTGATCATGAATCGCTAAAACATATTAGAAGTCAAGCTAAACTGAATAAACGACATGCTAATTGGGTAGAATTTATTGAGTCGTTCCCATATGTCATAAAGCATAAGAAAGGTAAGGACAATGTGATTGCTGATGCGCTCTCTAGACGTTATACCATGTTATCTCAACTTGACCATAAGATTTTTGGTTTGGAGGCCATTAAGAGTTTATATGTCACTGATTTGGACTTTAAGGAAGTGCTTGAACATTGTAAAGAAGGGAAGATATGGAATAACTATGTGGTGAATGATGGTTTGATCTATCGTGCTAACAAGCTATGCATTCCAAATAGCTCGTTCGTCTTTTGTTGTTACAGAGGCACATGGAGGAGGTTTGATGGCGCATTTTGGAGCAAAAAGACAGAAGATGTCTGACCACCCACTTCTTTTGGCCAAAGATGAGGCGTGATGTCGAAGCGCACGTGGCCCGTGCACTACATGCAACAAAGCTAAGTCCCGTCTCAATCCACATGGACTTTATATGCCTCTTCCTATTCCTAGTGCCCCTTGGGAGGATATTTCTATGGATTTTGTTTTAGGATTGCCTAGGACAAAGAGGGGGAGAGATAGTATATTTGTTGTAGTGGATCGATTTTCTAAAATAGCACATTTTATATCTTGTCACAAGAGCGATGATGCTACAAACATAGCTGATTTGTTTTTCAGGGAAATCGTTCGCTTACATGGAGTGCCCAATACTATTGTCTCGGATCGCGATGCGAAGTTTTTGAGCCACTTTTGGAGATCGCTTTGGAATAAATTGGGGACAAAGTTGCTGTTTTCTACTACGTGTCATCCCCAAACTGATGGACAAACGGAGGTTGTCAACCGCACATTATCCACCATGTTGCGGGCTGTTTTAAAGAAGAACTTGAAGATGTGGGAAGAGTGTTTACCGCATATTGAGTTTGCTTACAATAGGTCAGTACACTCCACCACCAAGGTAAGTCCGTTTCAGGTAGTGTATGGTTTTAACCCCCGTGCTCCTATTGATTTACTACCTTTACCAACCTCTGAAAAAATAAATCTAGATGCTAAGAAGCGTGCTGCATTTATTCTCAAGTTGCATGAGACCACTAAAGAGAATATAGAGCGTATGACTGAAAAGTATAGGGTTGCTGGAAATAAAGGTAGGAAAGTTGTCAAAATAGAACCAGGTGATTTAGTTTGGGTTCATTTGAGAAAGGATAGATTTAGAATTAAGAAAATCAAAGTTGATGCCTAGAGTCACAGGACTGCTTAAGATAATTAAGAAGATAAATGATAATGCATATCGCTTAGAATTACTGCAGATTTTGGGGTTAGCCCCACATTTAACATTTCGATTTGAAACCATACGTGGGAGAAGAAGATGAGCTTGAGTCGAGGACGACTCCAATTCAAGAAGGGGAGTATGATGAGGACATCCCTCCTTCTGGATACACGTACTACACAAGACCTTCCAGATTTGGGTGTTGGACTACAAGGTCCTATGACAAGAGCTAGAGCACGTGACTTAATCTATCGTAAATCTAGGATTACGACCACTTCAAGAAGGCCTACGACTGGTTCAAGAAGGTCTACGACCACTTCAAGAAGGCCTACGACCGGTTCAAGAAGGTCCACGACCCGCCCGCAAGGCCTACGACCACTTCAAGAAGACCTACGACCGGATGACTCGTTGGGAGCACTCTACGACCGAGAGGCAAGCACAAGACTCGTTGGACACAATCTATGACCAAAGATAGCATGGACTCCTCAAGACCACCCTAGGACCACCCTCGACTAGATCTTCGACTGTAAATACGCGACACAAGGTGCTTTGCGTCACCGCTTTGGAAACTAATAAAACTTTGTAAACGTGACGAGATCGAGTCCGTGTTGTGTACGCCTCATCCCACTACCGCACAACCCTAGGTCGACCTCCTCACGCCCCCTATATATATCAGAGTCACCGTAGTTTAGAGGCGGTTTTTCTTAGATTATTCGCCAATTGCGGTTTACGATTATCGGTTTGAGGAACCCCACTTGTAAACTTCATCCATATCCGCAATACAATTGATTGCATCTACCTTGTTCTTGTGAGTTGCTTCGATTGCTTGCGGAACCATAACCTTCGTGGTAAGGTCGATCGCGTGCAAGCGTGGTCGATAACGACAGCGTCGGGTGTAGCGAATTGCGGGTGACGATCCGCTGGTCTAAGCCTCAAAGCGCCAACGCCCTCACGACGAACCAAATCGAACCTATCGGAAGATCGGGCCGCCGTGACTCATCAGAATGGACGAACCCTGAACCCACCCAAGGGCCCAAGTATGAGCACCACGACGAGTGGACAATGTACTTTAATGGTTCCTTAGTGCTCAAAGGCTCGGGGGGCTGAAGTTGTCTTGATGTCTCCTACAGGAGAACACATTAAATATGCCATACAACTTAACTTTCCTGCCACAAACAATGTGGTAGAGTACAAAGATTTACTGGCAAGACTTCGAGCAGCCAGAGCACTCGGGATTCACAGATTACTAGTGAAGGGCGATTCTCAACTAGTAGTGAATCAAATTGGAAAAGAGTACATCTACTCGAATTCCAAGATGTCATCTTATTTAGTGGAAGTACAGAAACTTGAAAAGCACTTCTTCGGTTTTCAGATCCAACGTATTCCTAGAAAAAAAAACTTTCTAGCATACCAGTTGGCACGGATGGCTTCAACAAGATCATCTGTCCCACCTGGAGTTTTCTCGAGCAACTCGATACACCATCGGTGGTCGACAATTACGAGAACATAGATGCTCCACTGGAGGCCGTACAGATCAACCCCAGTAGTGATTGGATGACATGAATCTACAATTATCTTCTGCATGGCACAATTCCCGAAGATGACGTAGAAGCCAAACGTACAGCTCGAAAAGCCAAATCATACACTCTGATCAAAAGTACCCTGCACAAACGGGGAGCTCACAGAGTATTGATGAGATGTATATCTCAAGCGGATGGGTTACAGCTACTCTCTAACATATATAGAGGAGTCTGTGGAGCACATCATTCCTAAAAACTTTGATCGGTAAAGCCTTCCGGCAAGGATACTATTGGCCAACTGCCCTTCATGATGCCAAAGAACTTGTGACAAAGTGCGTGAAATGTCAATTTCATAGTCGACAAGTACATCATCCAACACAAGCTTTGCAGACAATACCACTTTCTTGGCTTTTGTGACCTAAGGGCTAGACATTCTGAGACCTTTCCCAAGAGCACCCACCCAGGGGCTTCAAATTCCTTTTTGTCATGATCGATACATTCACAAAATGGATAGAAGCTGAACCAGTTGTTAAAGTAACAACTGAAGCTGCCGAGAAGTTCGTTACCAAAAATGTGATCACACAATTTGGCATACCTAGTCGTATAATCACAGATAACGGTACCCAGTTCTCAAGAGGGAATTTTCAGGAATTCTGTGAAGATCTAGGTATCAAAATTCATTTGGCTTCTGTTGCTCACCCGCAGAGCAAGGGGGAAGTCGAGAGAGCTAATGGTATCATCATACAAAGAGTAAAACGCCGAGTATTCGACCAGTTATTAAAATGGTCATGAGCTTGGGTACAAGAACTTCCTTCTGTATTATGGG
The DNA here is from genome assembly GCA_036346395.1 of Hsuehochloa calcarea. Lineage (NCBI taxonomy): Eukaryota > Viridiplantae > Streptophyta > Magnoliopsida > Poales > Poaceae > Hsuehochloa > Hsuehochloa calcarea. Next base: position 30,634,869 of record CM070599.1, on the reverse strand, counting down.
TTGCTCGAACCACGACCAGTCATGCAACCGGTGAAACACCATTTTTTTTCTGGTTTACGGTGCTGAAGCCATACTTCCTTCAGAACTAAAACTTGGATCTGCTCGAACTGATTGTTTCAACGAGAACGATCAGAATAAATGACAACTCGACGATGTCAATTTCCTCGAAGAACGATGAAAATAAGCCTTGATACGATCGATAGTTTACCAACAAGCCATGAGAAGGTACTATAGTCGTAAGGTGCAACCTCGTAGCCTAGGTGTCGGTGATCCGATCCTCAGAAAAATTCAGAGCCAGGCAAATCGCAACAAACTTTCTTCCAAGTGGGAAGGTCTATACACTGTGGTCGAAGTCACCAGACCTGGTTTGGTTCGACTAGCCATGTCAGATGGACGTGTTTTCTCTAATTCCTAGAACATTGACCAATTGTGTAAGTTTTATGTATAGTTGTTCATTTCCATTTCAATTTTAGTTTTTCAATAAAGATGCATTTTCCTTTTACGATGAGTGTTGTTATTTATATATTGGTTATCAATTGTTCGGTCAAATACTATACTTGTCTACAATCATCGGAGAAGATCACTTGCTCTCTGACGTCCTTTTTCAAGGACACCTTTTACTTTTTGGCTACGACACAGTTGTGAAACGCCATAAAGGTCCAAATCGTGATCATCACAGCGATGTCTCTCACGTAGCAACCGCACACTCTTTTTCTTAAAGAAGGAAACAAATAAAAGGGATATACACAGACAATTAGATATTGTTACCATCATGCTTAAGGATTGAAAGGCTCTCTATCTTCATTTCAACAATCTATTCTACTCTCATTTGGCTACTGGTCGGGAGACGAAAAGTCTCCTAGTCGAAATCTCTCCTCTCTGCATGTGGCCCTGCCCACTGGAAGGAGTTTCCTAGCGATGATCCTTTTCTTACGATCCTCGCTACCAGTCGGACTTGAGCATAAATATGTTTCACGAAGTGTTATTCATATCTTTGATTCTTAGCAACCTTACGACTAGCTTGGATAATATGTATAAACAAGAACACTTATTGTTTTTTCTGTATATATTCTTGCATATTTTCTTCATCAAGACAAGTCTCATCTTCCGACCATATAATGTCTTATTTGGTGTTTCGATTATGGAGAACGAATCTACAACTAGTCGAGATCATACAATGGTTCTTACCAAATTGATTTCCTAGTATTAATGCGATTAGTTTTGTCACATAATCAGCACATACCTTATAAAGTGGTCGTAAGTTTTACTCTTTTTCTTGGCTTACTGCTTGTTTAGTAAAGTTCTTCTACTACAAAAGCAGTCGGGGGCTAGTGTAACACCCCAAAAAATGTCTGAATGCAAAAATACATGATTTTTTTTTAAAAAAAATTCATGTGTTATCTATTGTCATCCTTTTACCAGCATTATTGAAAATTATTTGAGCTGTATTTTCTTCTATGCCGACACGAGTGAACTCTAAAACATAAACCCTAGAATCAGAATAATGTTCAAGAGTCAATTAGAATTGTTTAACAAATACCAGATTAGGATCTATTACCTTATGAGGATTTCTTAAAGGAAAGGACCCTTTTCATTATCTGAAGCCCTTTACTGATCTTTTCTTTTCCCTTCTATATTCCTCTGTCAGCCGACATGAAGCATCGTAAGCCACCTAGATTGCCATCGAGTCCCCTCGGTTGGCCGTGGCAGCTCCTATCTTTTCCCCCGAGTGCAGCGCCATATCACCTTGACACTCTTCCCTGGCAAACGTTCCTCCGACCAGTGACCAGCCGAACCGGTGCAGCCGAGATAGCTCCCCGGTCGTATCTTCCAAGCAAACCAGAGTCAGCGCATCTCTCTCCTCTGTTCAGCGTCGACACCTTTCGAGTTCGGATGCCGTCGCTCGGCCATTACTCGCCATCGTTCAACCTGTCACATCACTGCATTGTGTTGCCGACTCTATTTAGATCGCCAACCACTCCTCGGTACTAAGCCGCACCGGATACAATGCCCACCCTCAGGCGACCTCTGCCCAAGAGGCTATAAATAGTACCCCCAAGCCCACCCCCCCTCATTGCCTTTCCTCGCCACAAGTGCTAGTTTCCCCACTCCACCTTTCCTCAAGTGAGCTTGAGTTCCAGGTAAGGCTTGAGTGATCGCTACGACCAAGCGCCACCACAACGTCACCATTAGCATTAACGCCCATCAGTGAAGCTCTTCCCTTCTTAATTGCATCAGCTCATATTCACGGACCCAAGGGGCGGTTCCCCTCATTTGATTTCACTCTATATTCACAGGAGCTGCCACCGACCCTGTTCTTCCCCCCCTTCGACCAGAGTAGCCCAAGCAGTCGGATCGACCTCGTCAGCCATCACCACCGCTTGAAGCTTCTCTCGCAGTCGCAAACCACTGTCTCCAGACCATCTCCCTCTAGCACGCTTCCTCCGCGTCATATCGGTATGTTCCTAGTGGCCACTAGATGCTCATCTTCACTCTAGTTGCGTGAAAGCATTGTCGAAACAACGAATGCATCGTAAACCCCGAATTGTAGTCGAACCACCTTCTACTTGGAATGTAGTCGGACCTCCTTCCAACCAGGTAGTCGAACATCGGTTCACCTGGAATATGGTTGACCCTCCAGGTAATCGAACCCTCCCCCGCCTAGGATATGGTCGAACTTCCTTCCGACCAGATGACCGAAATTCCTTTCAACCAGATGGTCGAAACCCCTTCTGACCAAATGGACAAAACCCATTCTGAGCAAAAGGACGAAACTCCTTCTGACCGAATGGCCGAAACTCCTTCCGACTGGATGGTCGATACCCCCTCCAACCGAATGGTCGAAACACCCTTCGACCATATAGTCAAAACTCCTTTCGGCCAGATAGTTGAAACTCCTTTCGACCAGGCAGTCGAAACAATGAACAGTAGTCGAACCAACGAACAGTAGTCGAAATGATGAGCTGTACTCGAAACTATGAACAGTACTTAAAACCATGAACAGTACTCAAAAACCCTTTCGACCAAGTATCGAAACTCATCCCGACCAGGTGGTTAAAACTATCAACAGTACTCGAAACCATGAAGGCATGAACAGTACTCGAGAACCATTTCGACCAGGTATTTGAAACTCATTCCGACCAGGTGGTAGAAACTATGAACAATGCTTGAAATAATGAATAGTACTTGAAAACCCCTTTCTTCCAGGTAGTCAAAACCCTCTCCGACCAGGTGGTCGAAACACTGAACAGTACTCGAAACCGAGAACTCGTATACGGACTAGCCACTGTCTCGGGAACAACTTACGTTACCTACTCGGATTCTATATCCAACACCGAACGTGGCAATGAGAATCGGAGACTAACTAAATATGCTCAACTAAACCGAAGACACCTCTATTCGGAGTTCATTTGGATTTTTGAATGCATGCTGAATTCATTTGGGCATATTTGAGTTTTTAGTTGGATTTTGCGTGTATAGAGTGTGAAGCTCCTAAAGACCGTCTACCAGACCACGAGTAGGAGCAACAGTACCTCGACCAAGGCGAGTCAATACTTTGATCATATTGCACCTAGTTTTTGTAATTATATTGTTTTAAATTATGAAATTGCATTGCTATGATTTATACAACTATATTTTGTCTAGCTCATAGTTAATTCTTTAATGATAATTGTGTATAAATCCCAAATCCTTGAATTTGGACCTCATCCTTGTCACCCTAGAATTAATGGTTAACATACTAGTTAATAAGTCTGTATCTAAGTGTCATACTTAGCCTTACTCAGATACTCTGTCATGCAGGCATTAAATTGCTCAAAAATAATTATTCAAAACATTTGAAAATGATATGGGCAGTCGAGGCTGGGATCCTGACTCGTATGTCGGACCAAAGGTTAATTTCAAAACAAAATAAAACCTAAAAAACTGATTTTGACTTGGGTGGATAGAAAGAGTGGCTGGTGCTGGTGATGCACGTCGGTGGGATATGTGGATGTACCATCCAAGTCAGTTAAGGACCGAATCTGGTAATGACTTCTCCTGTAAAACAGTACAACCACAAGTCTACCATGCGTACGACCTGGCTGCTTAATTTGTTTGCCTCAGCGTTGCTTTCATCACCCCACGCATGTGGCATGTATTATAGTATAGAAGACAACCACTCTGGGGTGGCACGACTATAATTCATTAGGAAACCACTACGATGCAAAAGGGGGCTACGGAAGGTGGCATGTACTATGGTCATAGTTGACAACCAACCGAAGGATGGAGGTCCAAAGGGAGGCGCGGTTGTATTGCATTAGAAAACCATCCTCTGTAGTGAAACCTAGCGGATGGAACTGCATTGAGTAGGGCATTGTAAAGGTTTTGTGATAATCAACTCAGTCGCACACCTATGAAAGTGTGTTCAGGATAATATAAGTTGATTATATCTTGTGGGTAAAGTGTACACACTCTGCAGAGCAAGAAAACTATCTGGATAGCCGTGCTCACAGTCAAGAGCGGCACTGAGAACTTTGAGTTAGCTTTCCTTTTTATAAAGCCATGTGTGGGTGTGGAATGGAAAGATGGGGTGGGACCCTAGGGATTTGAGAAAGCCTGGTCGGGGACCAGTGGTAAATACGAGATAGCCATAGCATTGGGTGGTCGAAACCACCAATGGTATAGGAGATGAGATCTCCACTAGTACTTTACAAATGAAAACTCAGTTTATAAAACCGATTATTGAAAATGCTAAGTCTTAGAATTTTTCTACTACTTAGTCTAATTCAAACTTAACCTTGCACAAACAAAAGAACTCTGAACTTCCCTTGACTAGCCTGACATCTATAATAAATTGCATTGTATGTTGATTCGCGAGTACGGTTGTGTACTCAGGCTCGTTCAATATAATCTTTCATAGTAACTTGATCAAGACCCATATGACTACTACTTGGCAGCTGGACCTGATGGTGGAGAAGATGGTGAAGCTTAGGCTGGGACCCCAAGTCGCTTGCCTGTGGGCAAAGTGAATGGATCCACTGCTATTTCTTTTGCTTCTGCACTTATCCTTTATTTTGTACTCTGAACTATGTAATATGGTGGCCTTCGTGCCCCTTTTGTAAAATAGTGGGCCGCACAGCCTGTTATGTAATATATTATGCTGTGTATGGGATGTATGTGAATGATCCAAGAATGTATATGTGTGTGCTATCTACTAATCCAGGGAATGACACAGATTGACACAGTGGATTCCAAGTTGCAAATTTGGGGTCTGGCAGCTAGGAACTATATGAGTAATTCATAAATTAAGAAGATAAACATAGACTTTATTGATGACAAAATGTAAGTTTTTTACATTCTTTATATTCTATATCAAACTACTCTTTGGGATCACCAGACTGGTTGTTGCGAATCGGCGATCTGACCTCCATTTTTTTAGCAACCTTGTTTCCAAGATGCGTCATTTCCTCGAATTACTTGGCTGCTTCATCCTCCGAACAGTTGAAGTCTACTTCGATAGCGTGGAGGAGGATGTAGGGGTCGGAGACTTTGAGCTTTGCCAAAGCAAGACTAACACCGTACCGTTGGCCACAACGTCCTTCATTGTCTGTGCGTGATTCTTCCGAGTAGCCTCAAGTAAATTTTTGAGGTCTTCAAGCAAGGTTCAAGAAAGCGCTAGACGCTAGGTAGGCGGTGGCCCGGGGCCTAGCACCTAGGCAGACTAGGTGGCGTCTAGGCGGCGTCTAGGTGGCGCCCAGGCGACCAGCTTGGCTATAGTGCAGATGAGCCCACAACAGGAATAATATGATGAATTGAGCAAGCATCAAATATTAAAACTGAACAAGATAGAAGGAAAATTACCTGAAGAAGCAAGACATGGGTAATTTGATGTAGTCTTGTATATTATCTCCCCTCCAAGAGCTTGATGTAAACATGTATGTAATCAAATAATGATGTAAACATGTATGGAGTTTAGTTCAATATTAAGTACATCAGTTCGATATTCAATATTTTGTACTTCAGTTCAGTATTCGGCAAGCAGTACATGGAGTTAAGCCAAATCACAAAGCAAATTAACAAATCACAAATCAGAGTCATAGTAGATCAACAAGCAAATCAGTTCAGTTCATCACAAAGCAGATCAACAAGCCTTCATAGTATTCAGTTGATCAGTTCACAAAACACAAATCACAGTATTCAATTGATCAATTCACAAACCACAACATTCAGATGATCATTTCGGCAAGCAACAAGCAGCAGCGGTAGGGGCAGAGCCCATCACAGGAAAACTCTTTAGTTCCCCAGACGGTTTCTCAATTTTAAAATGAATACAAACCACCTCATTGTTAATGTCATTAACTGAAAGTCCGCCTGATATGATTTTCATCGGAGAAGGGTTCACACGATATATTCATTTAAAGTTCGGGGGCTAGCTGATGAGGATCAAAATATCAAAATATTACTTTATTTAATTAAAGACTATTCGTCCTTCGTGGTCGTAACCTCTAAGGCTAACGACTCCCATGGTCGTAAGGATTCTAGAGGTTACATCATGGAAATCCTAGTCGAATGATGTCTTGTACCTAATCCTCGACTAGATGACTGCTCGTAAAAGCAATGAACTGGTACTTAGATCTGATTCTAAGTATATTCGTCCCATGTGATGAATAGAGTATATGTCTTGTTTACTCTAAGCCACGCGACGTTTACAGCCCTAAGATACTGGCAGTAACCATCCTACAGTTGTTGTCTCCTTCTGATATCAACCGCCGAATGGTTGATCCTTCACCAACTGACGTCTTCTTCCGACCAGTCGCAACGCTTCTAACAGGCATCTCATCAAGAAGTAACTGCCACAACTTCATCAACTATTTAAAGGAGAGTACAAAATGGCAGAAGGGAGATTCAACTCAATCCAGGAGATAACAGTTGGGTTTTCATCTGAAGCAATAGCATAGCAACCAGTACACCAAGTGTAATTAGGGCTAGTCCACTGTCTTGTCAAGGGCACCCCCTGTAAAGATCCGGTTCGCTGCAATAAAGAGCAATCTCATTCTCTTCCAAGAACTCTTTGCCATTTTTCTCTATTTATTTCATAAGATCGGTGACTCGATCGGCGATACTTAGCTAGTTAGTTTAATAATGGATCTTAATGGTAATATTTATTCATGTGCGGGTAATGTAGTTTATAGCCATTGACGAACAAAAGCAGATGTTTATCTTTTATGTTGATGCTAGTTGTCTTTGTTAGGTAATGCTCCTGGGCACAAGGTTCCAGGCGTTCTGGGGTGCGAGGTCCTAAGCTCATATGTGTGATGCTTAAGTTCATTCTTAGCGGAATCATTTATCATGTAGACTGTTAATGCCATGTGGATTATCTTTTGTAAGTAGTATAAAGGTGTTACTTAAATCTTGTAATAGCGCTTTTAAATTTAGAGTGAAAGTAGATAATAGTGGTATTCGAGGCTCAGTATTGGATTAGGATGTTACACAATGGCGCAAACTAAGAGGTGTTTGGTTCAAGTGATAAGACTTTTTCTCACCTTCTGTTGTCGCTATAGCCATGTGGAATGTAGTAGCGATTGATTACGTTCCTCAAAACAAAACAAAGAATGTTAATCAGGTTCCGAATCAGGATCGGGACGATTCTAGACCGACCCATTCTTTAAACCAAACACCCTATAAATTAACCGTCTAGTAAAGCACACATGCTTAATTATCTATCTGACCTGTCTCGCAGGATCGTGATCTAGTTATCTGAATCCGATTCAGACGGAGGCTAGCTTTACTCGTGTTTCTGAGGGCTGAAGCTACGATTATTAAATAAAACTCGAGTGCAGGTAGTTATCAGCAAGCAACGCATGTGCCCAACTGGAAAAAGGCGTCCTAGGCTGCTGCGTTCGAACCCATAATTAACCATATCAAGTCGTCAACCTCACCGCACCGTGGTCATCCTTATCTCCGCATCAGCGCCACTCTTGTGCCGTCTCTATGGCCAAATCAGCCCTTGACGCGGCCAAGGGTTCGAGCCTGTTTCGCTCAAGCTTGACCAGCCACTGGGGTAGAGGTAGAATCCACGCGCACGGCTCGTTCCCTCAAGAAAGAGAGAGCCATTTCAACCACGGTTTGCACGACCATCGCAAGCTAGCCAATGGCTGCCATTGCTTGGCCCCCACCAAGCACTCGCATCTGCGTGTATAGTTGCAGATGCAACTCCTATATAAGTGCCTTAGCTAGCCTGAGAAAGCCTCAGGACTAGCTAGCTAGTGCTTGCTGCAGTGTTGACATTGTTGTTGTTGCTGCAAGAAGCGCAAGCAAGCGCGTGTATGCATGGCGGCTAACTTGTGGAGACAGCCGAGTCTCGAGTTTGAGGTCAAGGTCGTGAGGGTGGCCGGCTTCGAGCCCCGGCTCGAGGGCGGCCTCTTCGTGAGGTACTACGTCCCGGCCGGTGACGGCAGGCGGCGGCTCCGCGTGGACACGCGGGAGGTCCCGTGCGGCGGCGGCGGCGGCAACGTGTTCTGGGGCGAGCTGGCTCGTTTTGAGCGCTGGAATGACTCGGTCGGGGCCGGACAAAGCGCCGGCGCCACGTCGCCCGCATCGGGTGGGGTCGCGTTCGAGCTCCGGTGGAGGCCGCGGCCGGCGTCCGGGCTGGCGGCGTTCCTGGGGACGGGGAGGCCTTCCTCGCGAGTTCTGGCGCGGGCCGAGCTCGCGTGGCAGGACATCGCCGTGGCGGAAGGCGCGACGTCGGTGTCGGAGAGCTGGCTAAGGCTCTCGCCGGCGAGCCGCGAGCTAGGCGGGTGCAAGGCGCCCAAGCTGCTGGTTGAGGTCAAGATCAACGCCGCTGCCGCTGCCGATGATCACGGAGTGAAGGCGAGCAAACTCGTCGGCATGAAGAACGAGTGTTGCGATAGCGGCGAGCACTGCGATCAGTGCGCGTGGGTCGGGAGCGAGGAGGACATGTTCCTTGCAGCAACGTTCAGTCAGCAGCAGTATTAAAGATTGTAACGGAGAGCCTACGTAGTTAGGCTCGAAACTAGTCGTTTTGCTCTTGAGTTGGGGGTGCTAAAATTTGTGGATTTTGAGGCAAAGTAAGGCTTGAAATTTCGAAGTTGCTCCTTCAAAGCAGGCCTATGCCTCTGTTCCAGTACTTGTGAGTCTGGATTTGCATTTAGACTTTATATGTATACTGATCTAGTTCCATCATCAGTAACTAACTCACACAGTATATTATTGGCGCTATACATTTCACATCTATACATGCGTTGAAGTAAAATAATATTTAGTATTACATAACAGTTGCAAATAAACTCTAAGGCCAAATTATTACGTAACGGGCCGATAGACCATTGAGTTCAAAAGAGAATAAAGCAGCGGAAGATAACTAAATTAAAAGGGGTCTCCATGATCTGCTCTAGTCAATCGACTAGGACTACGACCTAGTTATCGCCGTCATCTTCAATTCCAAAGCCGGAGGCATAAAAGTATCCATACACCGGATCTTCAGTATCGTAGTCTGAATCTACATATTTGAGTAACAATGAGTACAAAAGTAATCAGCAATCCCTCACACCAAATGCAATTATATAGATGCAAAGCTTGCCAAAAGAGGGATCTTATAGTTATCTTAGCACAAAGCGGGTTTTGCTCAAATACTATAATTATTTTTAAACCTATGACCTAGCCATTTAAACCTTAAACCAAAGTGTTGTTTATCAACAAATTTTATCATAAAATAAGGTTTCATTCATCTATCTCCAGATCATCACTACAACCATTTTTACGTTAATATATCCTCATTTCACATTTTATTAAAACTAATGAAGTGTGGCTTTCTTCACAATGCTCAAAACCGGGGGGCATAGCTATTCGAATAGATTATACACTCTGCAGAAGTTGTATAGATTTACCTACAAAATATGATCAACTCATAATATCGGTCATGACATACTTCCCTGGTCGTGTGACGTTAACAATCATAACAAGGCTTTTCCGATACCTAGCCTTGACACTCAACTTGCTCCGGTGGGGAACACCTCAACACTAGAACAATGACCGTTACGGGGCACCCCCAGAATACTCTTGGACACATTTTACATGAGGACTATTTATTGTGAGGGAGTTTCTCGCCCTTCTCGATGATAGAAATCATATTATAAATTCTCGATGATAGAAATCGTATAGAAATGCACCTACTACTATGTGCGGGGATTGTGCCGAAAACTAAGTAAATTAATTGGCTAGGTCTATCCCATACCAAATTTGTGGCTACACGGTTTACTAGTTTAGAGATGTGGATTAGTTTAGAGATGCGGCACATGAATCGACCCTTAATCGACTTATGCAAGATAATCCACAAACCTAACTTTTGTGCATGCCTCTGCACCAATCTCATACCATCCACCCGCCCAAGTCTCCACCATTTTATAATCATTCTTCTATTTCGATCTATTGGTAACCCACATTACCATACTACAATCATATCACGTCACAGGTATTGTTACAGAAATGTTTGTGTCACATTCAATTTAATCGCTAAGCATTGTCTAAGCACAACCACTAGTTATTATTGATTAACCAAGGATAATTTATTAATGTAATAATTAGCCTAGGGTGACAAGGTAAATAGATTACCAACAATCAAGAAGAGAATAGTAATAACAACATTTGGCATAGCTAGGTATCAACATTTAACATTGTATTTCATAAATAATAATAGCATGCAAGTAATACTTTAAAACAAAATAATTTATATTTAAAATGTAGGTTCAACAAGATCAATCGTAAGAACTTTTCTTGCTCAATAGTGGATATTACTTGGTCTTGATCTTGTCCTGAAGCAGTGGCGAAGTATTTGGCGATGTTGGAATCTATTTAAGCGTAAACGACGACTTGGAATAGACACACATGAACTGAAATAAAATCAAATAAAATTCAAATGAAGTAAAAAAAAATGATATTGGTAATGTTGGAAGGTTTTTGAATTTAGATGAATTTATAAATAAAATCAAGTCATTTGGATTTAAAACGAGGGAGAATGAGCTCTCCAAAGTTTGACCTGAGAGGAAATGCCAGAAAATCTAAAATCCCTGATTGGTGGGTCCAGTGATTTTAATTTTTCTTTTTCAAATAAATTTCTTAAGAAAATCTACTGTGACTGACAAGTGGGTCCAACCGAGTTTTAAATTTCCTTTCTAATTATTTTTATTCGAGGAAACCCGAGAGACCACTACTACAGAAAAGCTCATCACAGATGGTTCTAAACTATCATCACAGACGATTTTTTATCTGAATTTTTGTATCTGTGATGACACGATGTCATCACAGACGGTTTTTTAACCGTCTGTGAAAAAGGCTATCACAGACGGTTCTATTCACGAACCGACTGCGGTTCGTGATAGAGCCATCTATAGTTCATTTTGACGGTTCGTGAATAGAACCGTCTGTGATAGTTTTTTCTATGGCAAAAAAAAAACAAAATGAATTTTCACTTCGTCTGGAGCCTCCCGAGCCTCGCGAATGAATCTGATATTGATTTTCGGATTTCGCTAGCTTTCCCACAATAGCCATAACATCATAGTAGCATCAACTCAATCTATTCACAGAGCACTAAAAACAACACGGCATGCATCACCCACATCACAGTACCATCAACTCAATCCATTCACAGAACACTAACACATCACAGTAGTAATCCACATCACAGAGCAAAAGGGGGGAGTAGAGAGAGTGAGGTCGTGGGAGGCTGGGGTGATGAGGTCATGGGAGGCTGGGGTGACGATGTCATGGAAGGCCGGCGACGATGAGGCTGGGGCAAGGTGGAGGAGGCCGCAAGCGACGAACTCAGGGGAGGACGGGGCGACGAAGTAGAGGAGGCTGGGGACGACGAGGTCGTGGGAGGCCGGTAACAAGGAGGCTGAGGCGCGGTGGAGGAGGCCGCGGGCGACGAGCTCGGGGGAGGCCAGAGGAGAAATGGCAGAGGAGAAGAAATGACAGAGGAGGAGATGGAGATGGCTTGAATTTTTACCATGGTTTAGAGTTTTCCTGCCCAAACCCTACCACGGCAGCCCAATCCACTGCCGCGGCACATAATTGGCACACAATCCTCTGCCACGGCACACAATTGGCACACAATCCTCTGCCGCGGCAGAGCATTGGCTGCCCAAACCCTACCGCGGCAGAGCATTGGTTGCCATGGTAAAATCAAAGACGGTTAGTGTTCCATGGTTTGGAATTTTAGTGTATAAAACCTAAAATCACAGACGGTTTTATACACAAACCGTCTATGATGAGATACTCATCACAGACGGTTCGTGGTTAGAGCCGTCTGTGATATTCTCGGTATCTCAGACGGTTCTAACCACGAACCGTCTGTAATATCTACATATCACAGACAGTTCTCTAGAACCGTCTGTGATAGTGACATATCACAGACGCACTAACCTACGGTTTAAATAGATCTAATCATCAAGGGCCCACATGTCATACAGACACTACTACTAACTAACACTTAACTAATTACGGATAACCTAATCACCTTGGGCCCACACGTTAGCGATTCTATGACGTAGTCTTCATCCCGAGCATGGGAGCAGATAGAGCTGTGATGGACAGGCTCCAGGCAAGCTCGGCGCCAGCGGAGGGGGCTCCGACGGCCACCCATGACCCCTAAAATGGGTTGCAGGGTCCAAGGCAACCCTAATGATGGCGACAACGTGATGGGATATGGTCCGAGGAGATGGTGTGACGGCGACGGTGCTACTATGAACCTGGGAAACTATCCTACATAGCTTAAACTTGGAAACTAAAGCACAACTACCATCTACATGCTAAAGCAAAGCTAACAATGCTCTCGGTGCTTAAGGAGAAGCAATGCACTGAGCTCAACACGGCAGCTTGCGGTAGTGCGGTGAGGTGCTACAATGCGCTACGCCATGATCAACTAGGTGATTCATTGACTAGCCTACCAAGTTTGCGAGATGAAGGAGCGTACGAGAGCGGATGGACTCACCTGATGTCCAAGCGAGGAAGGAGATTGATGGAGGTGGTGAGGCGGCGTGCTCTGGGCTGGTGATGGGGACGAAGACACGTTCTAGTGGCTCTGGTGCACGACAAAGATGAGGAAGGTGCACATTAGAAAGAGGATATCGAAGCAAACCCGAGAGACAAGGACTTCGAGGTCGGAGCTCACCAGGGAAGGCGGAAGGAGGCGACAACGGCTTGGACGTGCTCCGGCTAGCTTTGTGGACGGTGATGGCGACACTGTCCTCCCAATGGGGAACGAGCTAGGAAAGGTTAGCATGAGGAAGATGCGGTTGAGGTGACCAAGATGCCTGGGACAATAAAGGCGAAAGCTCACCTCAACGGCGGAAATCAACGGGCAAAGTCGGCGGCCATAATTGGGGAAGGTGATCGGTGTGGCTCAAGTTCTTCTCCAGCCGAGGTGGAGCGGATGGGAAAAGTTGGGGAAAACACAGAGGAGAAACTGGTGAGTAAGATGGCGTGCTTGACCTTGGCTTAAATAGCTAGGAGAAGTGGTGAGACGAACGCGACGACATGGCTGCTCGGGTACGAGATCTCGCGAGCGACGCGAGTGAGCTGGACACGCTCATGAGGTGACAAGGTCGCGGCAGTGTGAAAGGGGTGAGTGGCACGAACCGTAGGGTCTAACACAGCTCTGGCTCGCGCTGTGCATGCGTATGACACATCGGGCGAGAGAGCGAGGGCGAGCTGGCGCTTGGGGTAAGAAGCACAGTGCTTCTTCCGTGCGACCTGACAGGCGAGGTCAGGGCCCACTCATCAACGAAGCACGTGAGGGAGAGAGCGAGCGGGGCCGGGTTAGCTTACACGACACATGCGACTAGGCATCAGCTTAGCTGGGCCGTAGGTGCAAGCCAGCCGGGAGGGGGAAAGAGTTAAAGCGGAGAAGCTGGGTTGGCGTGGTGGGTTGCAGCCCGAGGGGTAGAGAGGGAAATACTTGATTTGAAATTTTCGTTTTGTAATTTTAGGATTTGATTTGAGTTTGAATTCAAAAGTTTAGTTGGTTTTGCAAACGATTGAACTTGTAGATTTTACAAATCCAGTTTGAGGTGAGGAAAGTATTTTAAAATTTTGAATTGAAAGGCAAGGATTTTTTAAAATTATTAAAATTCAAATTTTTTAAATTCACAAAATTTATGAAGTTTTTAATTGGACCAAATGTGGGCTGTTACACTACTTGCTGCCTCATTGGCTGCCAAGCGCCAACGATGTATCTCTTTGTGTTGACGTCGCCTGCGCCATCTGGTCAGGCGTCTTGTAGATGCTTTAGCGTGCGATGACGCCATACCCGTACGCACCACGCACTACGGGCATGTTTGGTTTCTGACCCTAGTCTACCAAACCAATGCCAAAATCTAGGCAATACCAAAAACTGGGCAAAAAATAGTATTTGGATCGTAGCTATACTAATTCATGGGCAATGCCAAAATTTATGTGTTTGGATTGCAGTATATCAAAATTGTGGCTACATCACGTGGGTCCCACATGATATCTATTTTTTAGCACCAAATATATGTCAATATGGGTCTTGTTTTGTTGATAAAATAACAAGGAACACAACGGTTCAAACGGATCACAAATTAATACTCGGTTTAGGAAATATGATAATTTTGAACTTGTCAATCAAACTAATTGTGCAATTAATGCATTAGCCACATCCAATCACCATCTGCTAACTGTCGGAGTGAATGTTTCCTGGGAGCTCATTTTGGCCGCCCGCGCGAAGCCAGCAAGATGGGAAGAAAAACTTTGGCGTGACCAAAATTTCGAGGGTGACCAAATATTGTAATGGAACCAAACTCTAGCCAAAATTTTAAGGTAATACCAAAATTTTAATTTAACTCATTTTAGCCTTGAACCACAGGCCCTACCTCTCCGCCCACGCTGTGTGACACCGGGCAAGGCAGCCTATGAGACGTTTCAACATTTCACCACTCCCATACGTACGTACCACTCACCAGTCACCACTCCGACACTGGGGCGTTGGCTGGGTGGGTGGTCTGGGGGGCAGGGCCTACAAGGTAGTGAGGGGTGGTAGCTGCGTTGGCTCTTGGTTGTAGTCTGTAGAACCGTAGGCTGCGTTTACTTGAAGGCGGTAACGGGTCGTGATGGCCTGCTGGCTGTTGACCCGTCAATACTCTTGGACTTAAGGAGGTCGTTGGATCAGGAGGACCGTCCTCCTGGTCCAACGACCAGAAGTAGGGATGGCAACGGTCATTTCTCGTGTATCTCTACTCTTTATCTAGTCTAGACTAGTTATTTGTTGATGCGTTGTAACAAAAAAAACCAAAATTTATAATAAATATTTTATTGTAAATATATATTCTTACTTAAAGGAATAGAAGTTTGTTGCTGCTTAATTACGTCCACTAAAAACAATCAAGAGCTTGATTGAAACAATGACCATGATACTAATTAACGAACAATTGGGATCCACACGCAAGAAAAGAAAGTACATTTCAGATGTATACATATGCTAACTTTTACAATTTTCAAACACCAAACAAATATCAATTAATTTTTGCTCTATGAGGCGTACGAAATGCCTAGCAAAGTGATAGCCTGATGTACTATAGTCGACGTAGTAGGACAATCTCTCCATAGAAGCCAGGAGTTTCCTCCCAGATTCTGCAATATTTGTTGCTTTCTATCTCTGGTATCACTATCCATGCACCCACTCAACTAGGTGCCATTGATTCCCCTCCGACGGCTGAAAACCATGACAAACAGAATTACTACAACAAGTTGCAGGTTTTCCTTTTCAAAAGGTTCACCCTACCCATAATTGCTTTTCGCTATATTGTGACCAAACCGTGTGCAAAAACAACCAATTACTTCAATGAAGATAATCTCAAGACTTAATAAACAAAAAACCTTTGAGCATCATAGGTACGTAGAAATAAAATATTGAGAAAAAAGGAACAGTGTTTTGGAGTGAAGGACGTAAATCATTAATCATCGAATATTCATTTCTTTTTTTTTTTGTAGATGAAAAATATTCCTTTCATTGTTTTCCAAGTCTGTGAACGTATTTATCCTGTTCATGAGCTCAAATTTGTGATTAGCCCTTGAAATGAAGTTAAGATGAATGCTAGACTTGATCTAAAACACCACAAGTCTACCATTGTTAATGATTTTTAAGAGAACAAGAATGAAAGAAAGTAAATTCTTTCTTGCCTCGAATCTAGTAAGAAATCCACCGGGTTCCACTCATAAATTTTGACATCAGTTGGCTCGTCAAGTTGCATAAAATATATCTAACAAAAACATGTGAATCACTGCATCAATGTCACATGCTTTCATACTCCCCACACTAATAAGGGAGCAATGCACTCAGACTAAATAATGTCAGATGGAAGAGGACACTGTGAGTACTAACGTGCATGGCGCGGTTCCACGCTAGGCGTTGGAAGAATCTCCTCGCCGACATTAACGGCGGGTCGCTCAGCGTGCGTCTAAGCACCTCTGTGAACACCACCGTGTCGGGCGCCACCAGCGCCTTGCCCCTGGGTTTCTGCTTCTGGGCGTCCTCATCTATAGAGGAGGGGCCCACCACAATGCCCACGCTCCCCACCGAGGTAGAGATGCTTCAACATTGTCGGCGGGGAGCTCGGCGAGGAAGAGCGGGAGGAGCTCCTTGGTGAGGAGCGTGGCGAGGCGGTTGGCGCCGCCAATGATGTCGAGGTGGGCCTCAATGTTGGAGATGATGACCTGGATAGCTAAATTCCCCGGCTTGGGGTCGTAGTGTCGTCGCCACGGTCCGCATCCTCCTGGCCAGTGTTGCGGAGGCATTAGCACCAAATCAACCTAAACAAACAAATATTCATCCATGCATTAGCACCTTCGAACAACATGAGCAAAAAAAAACATAGAAATAACTAACCCGATCCGAATGCCTACATCCAAATCCAAGTCAAACCGAATCTGAGCTCGACCAACACAATCTCTAATGCACAACGCAAAGAACAAACACAGTTGATTCTTGTACCAATCGTTCTTACCATGCCAAGACGTTAGAAGATGTCGAGGTTGCCGGTGTCTGCGCAGCGCTGCAAATCCCGGTGCGTGACATCCGACCATCCCTTGGCTAGGACAAAGATTCACTATGGGGACACCCTCGCAAGCACCACCCTGCTCTGCCCCAGCTCCATGAATCTCACACACTTGCACGCACATCCAAACAACACCTCCGTGAGAACTTCCACCACGACAATAATCACTTTCTTGTTTTTTGCAATGTGAAAAAACTAGGGTTAATAGGCACATGTGAGCATAGCATTGGCCAGGTGGGCCAGCGACCGTGGCCGCCTCAACATCAGCTAGTATGAACACCAACAGCAGACCATGCCTCTACTTCTTCGCCGGTAAGTCAAGGCCCCTCGATTGGCACCGGACTGGATGAGTAGCACGTGTGGCCCCTCATCCTCATGCCTCCTCGATGAGGCATTGCTACCTTATTGCGGAGAGTAGTTACATCTCTTGGATAGAGATAGTAGGAACGGTTGCAAAATACTAAGAGACGTGGGAGGATGAAGCCACCAATGGTTTCGGGGGGCAAGGGCGAGTCCACGACGGTTTTTGACGAGGCGGCTCGCGGACGACCGACTAACGCATCTAAGAGGAGAATTGAGACGATCGATCATCCCACTGTGCGGGGCTAAACTCCATCTTTTATTAGTAGAGAGATATCGGGAGCAATTTTCCTCTATTTTCTATCTTCACTAAGAATTTGGCTGGTAACGGGGATCCAATAAAACTCTAAATTTGAATGGCATTGAGGTAATTTCATAACTTTTATCATGTGGTTATGTAGAAATGCGTATTTATTAATACATGAAAAGGTAAAATAATACTAAATGAGTTATATACTATATATTATATCAAAATATATTAAGCTAGAGACAAAATACATATATTTTAGACATGCAGATGTACCAATCTCTCTCTGTGTGTGTATGTATGAGAGTGCATATTGGGATATAGCGAGGAACGGGGTTAGGGAGGCATTCCCGTCCCATCCTCATATAAGGTAGCACGGATAAAATATCACTCATGCCCACCCCGTAATAGGGAATTCCCTACCGGGTTGTCGTGGACCGAGGCTATTGTCATCCCTAACCAAAAGTATCTCCCTTGAATCACGAACCAAATTACCACAAAAATTTCCAAAGAAAATCTTAGTGTTAAGGAACAGGGTGTTATAACATTCTACCAATTTTCAAAATAAAATACAATCTGTGGAGAGAAAAATACAACTAGTGTTTCTAGCTGGAAAATGAACACTTTATGTACTTCTCCTTGTTTGGGAAGGATGGACCGGGATTTTGGGCAAAAATCTTGGCTCATCCACGGGGACGAGCTGAGAATTTGGGCTATCCAAATAAGCCTTTAGGGTACCAAAAATTCAAGGAGATTCAGGTGGGAAGCGTCCTGGGTTATAATTCCAGAATAAAAAAGATTAAATTGTTTGGTAAAAAAAACTAGACGATTAGTTAGAAAAAAGTATATTTCACGAGCCAGAACAAGTCTTACCAAAAGAAAGAAATGGATGTGAAATACATCAACGACATACTACATCATATACACAATATGGTTTAAGATGTCTATACTATCATGTCTAGCAGTTGGATAGTTATTGTTGCTTTGTATATTACTAGTCCAATGCCAGTGCTTTGCTACGGATTAAAAAAATCATATCTCATCAATCGTCGTCGTGATCAGCCTACAATGCAAGTGATCCGCCGGCAACCCATTCATGGAAAGATCGATGGAATCTTTGGGCTTCTTGCACACCAGCTTGCAGGGCAGTTGGGGTGTGGGGGAGTGGAGAAGAGGTTATGGGTGGTCAACCGTACGCCCGGGAGGAACCGAGAAAGAACGGGATCCAATGGCTCATATCTCACGAAGAAAGATAGATCTAACGGCTCACATCGCATGAGGGAGGACGGACCACCACCAATTCCTTCTTTTAAGTAGTAGAGATCATTTGCTTTGGACGGAAACACAATGATAACATCACCATTGCTCTGTTTATACTTCACATATTGGTTTATAAGAAGGCACTTCAAGAATAAAACCCAACCAATACTTCTAGTCGTCGCTCATTGTATCAATACAATGTCGCATGTTTTTGCTGGTGGTGTGTCCTATGGAGACAATATAACACATCTACTGCTGTCAATCCCAACACCCTTTGTATATATCAAGCTAATCTTATGATTAGTAGCTAATTTATACGGTATAATATCGATGAATATCATATCCATATGTGGGAATAAAAAGATAGTAAATAAATGTAAATAGACCATCAGGTCGAAGTCCTACATCATGGGCCAAAAGGCCAATTATAAATAATGTCTTGCAACCGAAAGTATAAATAGTCGTGGTGACCCTCAGGATATGTTCATAGGCAATCAACTTGGGTAAGTGACATAATACTTGATGCCATCTTCAACTCCTGGTAGGAAGGGGGTAACTGTTCACCAGTTGATATCTTCGCGTACTGAAATCCACATATACGAGCAACCATGAGTACAAACATACTTAGGAAGCTCTCACACCAAATGCAATTATACATATGCAAGGTTTACCAAAGGAGGGGATCTTATGGTTATTTTAGCACAAAGTATGTTTTTCCCAAATACTGTAATTATTTTTCAAAAATATGACTTAGCATTTTTAACTTCAAAACTAAAGTTTTATTTGTTTAAGAAATTCTTATCCCGATAAGGTTTCATCTACCTACAATTACTCATATGGTTCCATCCACCTATATCTTCGCTACAATCAGTGTTTCATTATCATGTCTTAATTCACATGTTAATAAAACTAACCAAGTGTGCCTTTCTTTTATTTTTCTTAAGAAAATTCTCTGTGGGGTCCAACTAGGTTTTAAATTTCTTTACTAATTATTTTTATTCCGAAAACCCAAGAGATTGACAGGTTGGACCGCGATCCGCCTAGACTTGGTCCACCCAATGGTTCACGAGGCCAAGGGCCCACACATTAGTGGCTTGGTCTACACACTACTTCTATGTAATGGGGTTAAGTGGTGAGGCCCGCATGTCATACTCGCACACGCTAAACTACGGTTTAATTAGGTTATTTAATCACGTCGGGCCCACATGTAATACTAACATCATCACTATTTAACAGGAGTTAACCTTAACCCTAATCTTCCAGGTGGGGTCCACATGTGAGTGCCGCGATGCTCCTCCTTCAGAACCGAGGATCGGGGAGGGAGCGATGATTGAGTGGCTTGGCTAGCTCACCGGCGGCGATAGGATGGCGATGGGGATCGGGCAAGGGGCAAAAATGGAACAGGGAGAGGACGACGAAGCTATGGGTGGTGGTGGCCACCGAAATAGTTGGCAGAGGTGGCAGCGCGGCGGCGTTGAGTGACACGGGGATTTCAGTCGTGCGAGGGACTCGGCGCAGGAGAGACCGGGATGGTTTCTAGACACAACATGAGTTAGAGGGAGTAGGTGCTACGCTAGCACTAGAACGATGTTGATGGCACAAACCATGGTGGGGTGCAACATTAAGTGGCGCAAAGCAATCCTAGAACTTCAAGGAACTCACCGGTGTGGACAACAACGACAGAGAGGCACAGCGGTGGCCGGGCGATGAGTGGCGACAGTGGCGACAGGGCTCACGATGGCAACGCTCCTCGGTGACAGATAGCTTAAACGAAGTTGCGCATAAGGGCAAGGGTCACGGAGATGAAAAAACATGGTCGAAGAAGACCGAGACTCATCGAGAGGTAGCAACGTCGAGGACGGCGGTGGAAACCGGAGATGGGGAAGACGATGGCGTCCGCGCATTTTTGTGAAGGAGACTTAAAAGTGATTGAGGTGAAATGACGCTGGTGATGTGGCATTGTGATGCGAATGGTTTGGGAGTAAACTCATCGAGTGTGTGGGAACGACGTGGAGAACTTGGTGGTGTGTGGCCGGGGTTGGGGAAGATGAGGTGCGTGACCAAGTGCTCTCCAATTCGAGGGGAAGAGGAAAGGAGAATTGGGAGAACGGACAGAGGATGATGATGCACACGATATGATGCGCTCGGGTGGTACCTAAATACTAAGGTGGAGGAGAGCGAGATGAAGTGGGGCGACGAGTGCTCGATGGGTTCTCGCAAGATGCAACAGGCACTGCACTGTGTGTGCTCTTGCGACAATGGGGCATGGTCACAACGCTGGAGAGGCGGAGCCAGGCTCGAGGCGCGGGGGATGGTAGGGGCACTCAAGTGCATGTGACAGAACGAGAGAGAGAGAGAGAGAGAGAGAGAGAGACCGGGAGGAGACAGACAGAGAGGAGGCGTGGGGAGAACAAGCAAAGTACCAGGGTGCTGATGGGGTCGATGTGGCATTGTGCTCGAGGAGTAGGGGTGTGGCAGAGGCGTTTTGTCATACATGTGCGGGCGCGGTGCGCGGGTGAGAGAGAGAGCGTGTGATAGAGAGGGAAGGAGGTGAGGATGGAAGAAGAATAGTGTTCAGGGTAATACCCCGGATTCGGATCGGGTAATTAGAAAAGCAGCTGGGGAGGGAAAAGGCAAACAAGAACTGAAATTTCCTGAATCGGCGGGGTTTTCAGCGATCTTCCGACAACCTGGGCCTGGGCCGCAGCCCAGGACGGGCCCATGAGAGGGGCTAGCCAAGGGGGGGGGGTTTCCTCTCCAACCGGCCACCCCCTCCTCCCCCTCTCCAACCGGCCGCGACCCTCCTCCCTGTCGTGCGCCAGATTTATTCGTCAGATTTGGGTAAGTTTCGTACGTTTTCTGATCTTATCACCTCTTAGAAAGTTGTAGCCCTTGATGTTATCTTTCTTTAGGCACTGAGATCATCTGATTTCGAGTTACGGTTTAGGAGATATGGTAGTTTTACCGCGACTGTCCAGGACAGCTGATGTGTTTTGGCAGATTTTCTTGTCGGGCTATTATGAATTACTTAGAGGCCGAATCTTGGGTTTTCGTCTCCTAGAGTTATGTTCCTGGTTTCCTTAGATTTCTTTTGGCATCGAGATCACGAGATTCCACCCTGTGGTTTAGGAGATATGAATTTTTAACCGCACACTACTCTGTCTGTCAGAGATTTTGGAGACTGTCGGTTGCTCCTCGGTTTTGATCTAGTTACCATCAGATTAAGAACTCCCACACAAATAGGTTATTGTAGCCCTTGAAATTATCTTTCCAAGTTGATACATATCACCTCCATTGGACCAGTAGAATAAAAGTTATGTCATTTTCTTTACCACTATTCGAAATGCAGGCGATATCTCATTAGTGTTTTCAAGCATTGTTTAGGCCCTTGTTTTGGCGAATCAAAGGATTCCACCAACTAGAGTTTTGTAGCCTGGTGCGTTAAGATCATTTGAGCACTGGTTTCAATTAATTATGATTATGGATATTTAATTACGATTTTTCTCGTCGCTGATCGTAAGGGTGAAATCAGTCAATAGTTTGTTTCAAGTCGGGTCTGTGCGGTATATTGGGTAGTTAGAAGATATTGTAGAACACCGGTAGTAATATAATATTGTTGTTCTTATTTCGGGAACACTTGTGTAGGCGGTGAGGCATCGCGTGTGGGGACACCTTCATTGCTTGCTAGTGCGTCGCAACGCGAAAGGCAAGTACATTGAATCCTTTACATTGATGAATGATGTGTTTGTGTTCATGCTAATGTTTCTATGATTCATGTTTTCAATCAACGGTTACTCAACATTCATATTCCAAAGATGCACAAGTATCGCATATTAACTTGTGGTGTTTTCAATTGAATGCATGATAATGTGATGTATACGTGTATGTTCTTGCACTTGTTCATGATGTTGATATGTTTCAAATTGATAATTGAGAAAAGATGATGACATTCATATTACTTGCTTCATTCCATTCATACATGCTTTAATTTTCGTCTCACGGAGTGAAATTTGAAAGACCCATCAATTCCAAAGATGGGCATTTGAAAGACCCATCAATTCCAAAGATGGGCATTTGAAAACCCATCAATTCCGAATGGGTGCGTGTGATCCACCATTCCAATGTGGGCCACGTTGGACACCCGTATGAAACGTTCTTCATACGGTAACTTTAAGTGAACACCGACGGTGTAACACTCGCTATACCCCAGATAAGTCGTGATTAGTCCATTCCTTGATTGCATTCCTTCATTCCATCCATTCATGTATTCATTCCATTCAATCATGTATGTGATGCAAGATTTGTTCATAATTCAATTGAATTGATTTGTCCACTATTTGATTGATTATTCTAATATGGTACTTGCTGAGTTTCGACTCACCCTTGCTTTCAATGTTATTTAGGTGATCCACCACGATGTTGATGATTTTGGGAAGGAGTAGACCAACACGTTGCACACAGAACATTACTTGATAATTTCATTAATGGTTTCAACTTTGATATTCCTTGATGAGAGATGGACTGTATTAAGTAATGTTTAAACTTCATGTCATGTCGTTCCATGATTAGTTTCTTGATTATTCGCCACTGATGTATTGGCTGCTTTCACCTCGTTATCCTGTTATTGATATTTGGATAGATGCATATTGAATCTTATTCCGTAAATTGTTCATATGTTGTATCCTTAGGTGGCATCTTGGCTTCCAATAGCGTGGTGTTACAGATTGGTATCGAGCGGGCTTTAGGTCCGTGGTTCATTCAAATATACTAAATTGACACCTTGTGCACACTAGGAGGGTTGGGTAAACTATTGCTTCGCATTTCGATTGTGGTGGCACGAGTAATGAGTCGTTGTTAAATTGTTTTGTGCTATGATGTGTTAATCCACGATATGATGTGATAACCTCTATCTATGAAATTATTCTATGATTGCCATGAGATGATCCGATATATATATATATATATATATATATATATATATATATATATATATATATATATATATATTCATAATGGATTGCATTAGTTATGCGTTTCGTAGCGGACGTCGAGAGGTTGAGTTCGTGGTTGTTGTCCTGGGTTTTGCCAGGCTACACCACTGTTTGTGGTATGTAATTAGAGAAGTTCTTACCTCTGTTCCATAAGCTCTATGTTGAGCATGAGTTCATTGATGAACTTGTCACCTTTCTACAACTGGTATCTGGTTTCCTGGTTGTAGTTTCTGGCAGTTCGTGAATTTCTTTTGAATTTGGAGTTTAAATGAAATAGCAAGCTCCCGTAGGTTTCTGACCGTTCTTTGAACCAGTTAGGGTTCTTTTGATTCTTGTGAAATCTCTGCTCCACGTGGGCATAGTTCCATTACAAGATTTATCTTTTCACAAAAGACCTGTTTTACCCCTGTTGGGAAAATTTAATTCATTCGTTTGTTTGGAATCTCGGTACTGGAAGACTTCTTTTGTAAGTTCTTTATTAAGTGTGTATTGATCTTGCATATTTCTCTAGGGATGCTTTAGTAAGTCGTTCTCTTCCTTGATTTTTGAATTTGACAAATTCTTGTCCGGTGGTGATTGATGAATTTCTCTTGGGTTCATGATTCTTGGTAGACGAGTTTAAGTAGGCCTTTAATGGTACTCCGAAAACATTATTGTTTTTTGATTGTTGAATTGATGTTACTACGAGTGATCTTTGTAAATTGGCAACATTGATATTTTCATGGTTGTTCCTTCTTTCTCATTGGAAAAGAGCGACTCAGTTACTCGTTTGATAATTTGCATAATGAGAGTTCCTGTTGCAAGTTCGTTAACATGAGAAAGCATTGGTTCCATGTATTTCTCTTGGATCTCTCCGCTTGTTGAAATTTGATATATCTCTTTCCTGAAGAAAAATGTTAAAACCATTTGTGGTGCTGGGTTGTGATTAAGTCGGAGGTTGAAAAAAAAATTGTGGGCTACGGGTTTCTATTGGACCCTAGGGTTTTCAAAGCAGTTCTTGTCTTTTATTCTTGAGCTCCTTTACTACTTGTGAACGTGATTCTTGACAGGATTGTTCTCTTTTTGATAGCCTCATCCTTTTTGTTGATAGAGGCAACTTGGTTATCTGTTGGGCATTTCGGAGAATGGAAATTTTCTTTCACAAAGTTCATTGAAGAAATTTCGACTATGTTCATTTCCTTTGGAATATTTAGAGTGTTGGAGTTTAGAACCTCCCTTTGAAAAAGAAAAGTGTCGCAACCCTTTGTCAGGTTTTGTGTTGTTTTGTGAGGGGTTGTGAGTAAATAATCTATGAGTTCAAGTTAGATTATTAGCGTGATGCATAATTTATCTTGACCGATGTCCTCTGTAGCGTAACTGGTTAGCTAGGTCTACCTAATTTTTCTTGGCTAGCTAATATTGTTGGAATCTTATGCTTTTGCCACATTGAGATTTCTAGCTTTCAAGTCAGTACCTTCTTCTCATTTGAAGTTTGATCTTCTTCTTGTGCGGGTCATGTGACCTCAACTGTGGACTCCACTTATGTTCAATGAGTTCATCGCTTTAATGGTTTTTCCCTTGGTTCTGTGTTCATTGCGAGTGGTAAGTGATTTTCCAGTTGGCGAAAATCGTTTTCATGTGCCTCTTCTTTTGAGAAAGATTCGACCCACTTTTTTCGCATGAGTCTTTCTAGGTGTTTTCTAATTGTAGTTGTGAGATTGATGTTAATACTTGAAGTAAATTGACCGCCACTGGTGAAATCGCTTAAATGAGAATACTTCAAGTTTCGTTTCTGTGATCGTTTGGAGCTCAAGAATATTCTGGTAGCTAAAATTATTTTAAATAAAATGGTGTATGGGAAAGTCCTATTGCTTCTTAAGAGTTTTGTGCGATTTGGTCTTAAATGCTCTTTGGTTTGAGTTCGCAAAGTAAGGTTTCAATCAAAGAAAACTTTCGTTGATTTCTTCAAGAGGAAATTAATCCATTTGCTTTCCGTGAAATCCTGTAACTGAAAATGTTTCGAGTTTTGTTGCTGAGATAATTTGGATCTCATGTTTCATGAGTAGATGAACTGTTCTGAGCAAATTTGGCGTATCGAAGAATTTTATTGGTTCTTAAATAGTTCTCTGGATTGGACTAAAGAACTTAACTTGTTCGTTGTGGCAAGTGTTGTTAGATCAAGGACCAGTTGTTGTGTTAAAGAAAAGAGTGCAGTAGAAGCATTTGATAATTTGAATCAAGTTTTGTAACCTGTGGTTGATCGAATCATGCCTAAATTTTCTGCTCTTTCCACTCAAGAGATGTCGAGTTTCAATCGGAATATCATTTTTCTTATCGGCTGTTACTTGCTATTTCCTTTTGAAGAATGTGTGCCCTCAACCGTGAATTCAACTTTTGTTTTTCCAAGATCCTCGTTACCACATTATTTCTTTGGTTTCGTGCTCGCTGTGAGGAGCAATTTTTTTTCTGTGTAACGAAATTCGTCCTTGTTCGCCGCTTTCTTTTGGAAAGGAATCAACAATTTTATGTTGCCAAGTTTTGCAAAGTATAAATTGGCAACTGTTTGGTAATGGTGAGATTTTGCTACCAAACTATTGGAGGAGTAGTAGAAAATGAATTGGTTTTAATCTGTACCTCTTGGAGGGAAAATGATTCACATGGAATGTTTGGCTTCGAAGTAAGTCTTAATAGTGTTACGATTGAGTAGAACCTATGGTATATAGAAATTCCAGAACTTCAGTTCATGTTAAAAGGTTGAGGATTATCGAATGTATGGAGACCTTGATTAATTTTATAGAGTAACGCAATTGGATAAGATTGCGAGATTATGTGGGTAATTTTTTAGCATGTCAATAAGTGTGTATGTTAGAATTGTGGGAATGTTGTAGATTCAATCCATTGATTTCTCTATATGTTATAATTGCAATTTGTAGTAGAAGTCTTGGAGGTTAAATCTGGCATTTGCATTTTTATGCTAGACCTTTGGTCACTCAATGATTGTGTGTAGAGAGAGTGGAATAATAGAGTTTCCTGAGCAGTGGAATGATAATTGATAGAACCCTTCTGATGAAGTATATGAACGTGCGTGCTAAGAATTCTGAGTTGTTGTTCTTGGAAATTGGAGGTAATGTCATTGTGTGGGACCTATTCTGTGTTGTTTTGAACGCCTTCTATCAAATCAATTTTGGTTAGTAGAACGAGTTATTTAGAGTATTCGGTGGATTCAATATAGCCTCTCCACAATGGTGTGGATGATGTATTTCAATTTGAGCATAATTTGAGGATGTTTAACTAAGAGGTTTAAGCTCATGTGGTAGGCAGTGAATTCGAATTTCAAGGTTCGAGAGAAATTTTATTCCTAGAAGCGAGGAACTGTGGCAAAGGATGATTCGTGGGATAATGAGGCGTTTTCTTTATTCTCATTTGAGTTTTGTGTCGTTGACTTGTGTTTTCCGCAATTTGAGTTGGTGCTGTGTTGGCGTGTTGATTCTTTCCAAATTCAGACAAACCGCAAGTATTTGGTTTGGGCGTTCGAGTGATTTCTCCTTTGGTTGTCGTGGTGTTCATTTGTAAACTGCTTATTTGGAAAATTGATTTGTTTTCGATATGATTGTCAAATTTGGAATCTAACCTTTTGGTGGAGAGTTAGCATTGCATGGATGCGATGAGGACTCTCTATTTCTAGTTGAATTCTCTTCGTTTTTGAAAGTTGTAGAAATGAGAACGTTGGCTTATCGTATTGAACGTCTCGGGTCCTTATGCGAAGTACGCATCGTCTGGTGTGCTCGAGTGTTAAGCGGGTATGTGAGCAATTCCAAGCTTGGAATATCGCTGTTTCATTCCAGTCGTAGTTTCCTTACGATTAGATTGGCGTGCAGATTCGAGGTCGAATCCTGTTAAGGGGGGTAGAATGTAATACCCCAGATTCGGATCGGGTAATTAGAAAAGCAGCTGGGGAGGAAAAAGGCAAACAAGAACTGAAATTTTACGAATCGGCGGGGTTTTCAGCGATCTTCCGACAACTGGGCTGGGCGCAGACCGAAGGGCCCATGAGAGGGCTAGCCAAGGGGGTTTCTCCCCAAACTCTAGCCTCTCCCTCTCTCTCCCACTCCTCACCAAGCCGCCACCCCTCCTCCCTCTCCAACCGCCGCCACCCTCCTCCCTGTCGTGCGCCAGATTTATTCGTCAGATTTGGGTAAGTTCTGTACGTTTTCTGATCTTCTCACCTCTTAGAAAGTTGTAACCCTTGATGTTGTCTTTCTTTAGGCACTGAGATCATCTGATTTGGAGTTACGGTTTAGGAGATATGGTAGTTTTACCGCGACTATCCAGGACAGCTGATGTGTTTTAGCAGATTTTCTTGTCGGGCTATTATGAATTACTTAGAGGCCGAATCTCGGGTTTTCCTCTCCTAGAGTTATGTTCCTGGTTTCCTTAGCTTTCTTTTGGCACCGAGATCACGAGATTCCACCCTGTGGTTTAGGAGATATGAATTTTTAATAGCACACTACTCTGTCTATCAGAGATTTTGGAGACTGTCGGTTGCTCCTCGGTTTTGATCTAGTTACCATCAGATTCAGAACTCCCACCCAAATAGGTTATTGTAGCCCTTGAAATTATATTTCCAAGTTGATACAGATCACCTCCATTGGATCAGTAGAATAAAAGTTATGTCATTTTCTTTACCACTATTCTGAAATCTGGGCAGATATCTGTTAGTGTTTTCAACTGTTGTTTAGGCCACTGTTTTGGCCGAATCAAAGGATTCCACCAACTAGAGTTTTGTAGCCTGGTGCGTTAAGATTATTTGAGCACTGGTTTCAATTAATTATGAGTTACGGATATTTAATTACGATTTTTCTCGTACCGCTGATCAGAAGGGCTGAAATCTGGCTGAATAGTTTGTTTTCAAGTCGGGTCTGTGCGGTATATTGGGTAGTTAGAAGATATTGTAGAACACCGATAGTAATGTAATATTGTTGTTCTTATTTCGGAAACACTTGTGTAGGCGGTGAGGCATCGCGTGTGGGGACACCTTCATTGCTTGCTAGTGCGTCGCAACGCGAAAGGCAAGTACATTGAATCCTTTACATTGATGAATGATGTGTTTGTGTTCATGCTAATGTTTCTATGATTCATGTTTTCAATCAACGAAGTTACTCAACATTCATATTCCAGTACAGACAAGTACTGCATATTAACTTGTGGTGTTTTCAATTGAATGCATGATAATGTGATGTATATGTGTATGTTCTTGCACTTGTTCATGATGTTGATATGTTTCAAATTGATAATTGAGAAAAGATGATGACATTCATATTACTTGCTTCATTCCATTCATACATGCTTTAATTTCCGTCCACGGGAGTGGAATTTGAAAGACCCATCAATTCCAGTATGGGCATTTGAAAGATCCATCAATTCCAGTATGGGCATTTGAAAACCCATTAATTCCAGAATGGGTACGTGTGATCCACCATTCCAATGTGGGTCACGTTGGACACCCGTATGAAACGTTCTTCATACGGTAACTTTAAGTGAACACCGACGGGTGTTACACTCGCTATACCGGTATAAGCTATGATTAGTCCATTCCTTCAGTGCATTCTTTCATTCCATCCATTCATGTATTCATTCCATTCAATCATGTATGTGATGCAAGATTTGTTCATAATTCAATTGAATTGATTTGTCCACTATTTGATTGATTATTCTAATATGGTACTTGCTGAGTTTCGACTCACCCTTGCTTTCAATGTTATTTAGGTGATCCACCCTGATGTTGATGATTTTGGGAAGGGAGTAGACCAACACGTTGCACACAGAACATTACTTGATAATTTCATTAATGGTTTCAATTTTGATATTCCTTGATGAGAGATGGATCAGATAAGTAATGTTTAAACTTCATGTCATGTCGTTCCATGATTAGTTTCTTGATTATTCGCCACTGATGTATTGGCTGCTTTCACCTCGTTATCCTGTTATTGATATTTGGATAGATGCATATTGAATCTTATTCCGTAAATTGTTCATATGTTGTATCCTTAGGTGGCATCTTGGCTTCCGAATAGCCAGGGTGTTACAGTTCTCGCAAGATGCAACAGGCACTGCACTGTGTGTGCTCTTGCGACAATGGGGGCATGGTCACAACGCTGGAGAGGCGGAGCCAGGCTCGAGGCGCGGGGGATGGTAGGGGCACTCAAGTGCATGTGATAGAACGAGAGAGAGAGAGAGAGAGAGAGAGAAGGAGGAGACAGACAGAGAGGAGGCGTGGGGAGAACAAGCAAAGTACCAGGGTGCTGATGGGGTCGATGTGGCATTGTGCTCGAGGAGTAGGGGCGTGGCAGAGGCGTTTTGTCATACATGTGCGGGCGCGGTGCGCGGGTGAGAGAGAGAGCGTGTGATAGAGAGGGAAGGAGGTGAGGATGGAAGAAGAATAGTGTTCAGGGCTGACGCGTGGGGTCGGGCCACTTGTCGGCGAGAGTGGCGCGAGAGGGAGCGAGCTGTTGTGGCTGGCTGCTGGGCTGGCTCGGCCTCAAGGCCAGTTGGGTCGTGGTTGGCTCCTGGGTTGAGCCGAGGAAGGAGGGAGGAAAGAGAAGTTGGGTAGAAGGGAGAGGGAAGGGGTTGGGCCGTGGCTAGGATTCGGTGAGGGGGAAGAGGGAAAGGAGAAATGATTTAGATTTTTCATTTGAGATTGATTTGGATTTGAATTTCAAATCTTGAGGAGATTTAGCACGTATTTAATTGGTAGATTTAATAATTTCAATATGGGTGCATGGGAAATTGTTTTATCTTTTTGAACTGTAAGTCAAGCTTTTGGAATTTCTCAAAATGTAACAAAAGTCTTTGAAATCCATGAAATTCATGCAAGTTTTAAATTATTCAAAAACTAGTCGAAGAGGAAGACAGGGGGTGGAGTTGCTGCCGCGGTTGGATTTGTAGGAGAAGAAATTATGATCATTGGATTTGGAATTATGCTTGATGACCGATGAGGAAGGAGGAGGGTAATAGCATATATTCCATATAGTTTTGGAGCAGAGCCCAATATTGGGCTAAACACATCAATTTTTTTGGGTTCTTGCTTCTGTTGGAGCTATTTTTCTGAAAGTCTGGGTTCAAAGCCTTTTTTAAGAACAAGTAGAAAAGTTGTTTATTATATTAATAAAGAAGAGAAGACAAAAAAGATTGATAAAAAATACAATGTTTGGAGTTGAGAGCAAAAAAAAAAAAGAAGCCGAAGCCATCCAAACCATCCTGATGGTGGGTTGCTGGAGAGTAAGCACTCGTATGTGGCTTCCTCAACCAAAAGCAACCAGGTGCACGCGTAGCAGCAGCTGCGGAAAGAAATATTTGCGAAGAGACAGGACTGTACCAAACCACGCCCCACGAGAAATGTTTTCAAAGTATCTTGGCGCCACACGGGCCAAGCAACGTGCCGGGCCCACGAGCCAGCCGCACACGCAGCCCACAGGTGGACGGCTCACGTGTCCCCGGGATTTTTACACGCAATTTTTCAAGTCACGCGACCGAGAGAGAGAGGGCGAATTGCTTGAGCTGGCGCAGTTATCTACCCTTTCACCACTCCCACTTCGACACCGGGCTGTCCTAGTCGCTCAATTGCTCCGTCCTTCTGACTCGGGCCCAGCTTATGTGTCCCCACCGTCAGTGCCGAGGTGTAGTTGTTCGGGGGGAGGGTTGCGCCATACGTGGACTTTTAACCGCTTCGAATCATCTGGAACGGCGAGCCACGTGCCCACCGGCACCTCGCCAATGCAGGATCCTCTACACGCGTAGCCGAAGACCACGTCAGCGCAACCACTCACAGTCCACCACGTAACCCAAATAGGCGCATATCGCCGTGGCTCCCGGATCCGCTGGTCCCCTCGGCTCCCCGCGGCCCTGCCTAAAATGCTAAAACAATCCCTTCCGGTCGTACTCTCTCCTGCACCCACCGACAAGTGGCTCCATAGTTTTCCGGACCCACATGTCGGTTACGTCACGGAAACTGTTCCCTGACTTAGACTGGCATGAATGGGTATTATTACTACTAGTACCCCACGCAACAGCAGTACTCGCATTTAGCTCTGTGAGGAAACGAACCCAAGCGAGCGAACTAAGCAGAGGCAGTAGCAGCAGCGGTCGGAAGCAATGGAGAGGGCGGTGCCGGTGCGGAAGCCGCACACCTCGACGGCTGACCTGCTCACGTGGTCGGCAACGGGGCCCGATGCCGCTTCCGCCTCGCCGGCTGCCTCCTCCCGCCCCAGCCTAAAGGTAAACGCGCGCGCTCGCGTCTCGCCGTCTTTCTGCATGTGTTCGATCGAATCGGTTTGCTGTTTTCTGTGTGATTCGGCTGACTTTGGGTGCCTTTGTGTTTCTCTGCTGCTGCTGTTGTTGGACCAGCCGGCCGGGGGGATCACGCCGGCGATGTTCGGCGCGCCGGTGAGCGAGCAGGAGGCCGAGGATCTGAGCAAGAGGTGAGATCTGGGTCCTCCCCGTGCGGCATTTCGTCCCGATCTGCTCGATCTGTGATTTCGTACCGCGTTTCTGATTTGGTTAACTCGATCTGATCTAGCAATGTATGCTCTGCTCTGTTTGGATGTGTCGTTTGGCCGATCGATGTTTCAAATTTACGACGGCTAGTTGGGTTGCTCTGGTTTTTGCGAGAAGTGGCAGCTGGAAATTTTAATGCTTGCGACGCCTCCTCATGGTGGGTTGCTGGAGAGTAGTCGCTTGCAGCTGGCGGTTGGTTCATGTGGGGCTGGACCGTGTGTTTGTTTCTCAGTGCAAACATGCGATGCTGCTAGTATCCAAATTTGTCGTCTTAGTACTGGATTATGGGTGGTGCTAGAGTCCAAGTTTTAGCAGTACTGGTAATGATACCTGAAAGTGATTTGGGGGTGATGCAAACGGCATATGTCTGATTCAAAATTTGGATATTTCTGCCGTGGGTGCCACAAACAGACCAGAAATTAGCTGAGTAAGTCGAGTCATGTGGTGCCTGACTCTGTGACTCTGTGTACTGACTTTCAATTGTGGCCGTGTCATTTTCTGTTTTCTATATTATTACCTCTGGTAATTGTTCAAAAACTCACTATCGTGCAATTTTTTGTTTACTACGATGAGCCTCGTAGAGTATGGACTCTTTTATGTGTATGATTTGCGAAAACCAGTTTTCGAGAATTTGGTGATGGATTGTTTCCCTTGGTAGCCACATCATAATAGATGCTCTAGTTTATCTACCTTCAGTCTTGCTTTTGAAAGTTATCTCTTGCATGGGTTTCAGGCTCTGCTTGAAATTACCTAGGTTTGCATGATAAAGCTGTAGTTGGGTTTCTTACAGAGATAGTACTAGTTGAAATTGTTGAAGATATGCATTTTCTGAATGCGGTGATATTACTGTCGACTGGGCAAAAGTTTGGCAGTTAGTGGTATACTGGTATGTGACCGTCCATCTTATTTCTGGCTTCATTGGTTTATATACCATAAAATAAGTCTAACAGGCAACTCATTTGCTTTCAGTGGTAAAAAAATCAGTCAAGTTTCTTTTATTCGTATGCCATACTTATTTGAAGATAGAATACATTGAACTCTAATCTTGTTGATCTATTATAGCGAAAGGAAATTTTGCTCGGGCTCGAAGTTGAAAGAAATGAATGGGAGTGGGATATTTGCTGAAAAGAGTGAAAATGGTGATTCAGAGGCCTCAAATCCTGCTAACAAAACTTCTGTGAGGATGTATCAGGTACTTTTCCTGTTTAGAAACATGTCCTGGCCCCGCTTTTTGTTGAGTATGTCTTTCTCCACTTGGCATTATCGTGGTGGCTTCTGGTGGTATTAATATTATAGTACGTGTTGATGGACAGAGTTCTAAGTTAATACACACCTCATACTTTTTCTATTAAGATAAACTGTTATTTGGTTTGAGACTTGAAAAGAAGCATATTTGCAAGAATATTTTATTGTGTTTTACGTTTGTAACCCTTAATGTCTCAAGAGTTTTTTTTGTCCTTTTGGGTGATTAATCCAAAGCTCAATCTTTGATTTCTTCCAACAATATAATTCACTGATGAACCTTTTCATGACAGCAAACTGTAACTGGAATAAGTCAGATCTCATTTAGTGCTGATGGAAGTGTTTCTCCAAAGAAGCCATCCTCATTGCCTGAGGTGGCTAAGCAGCGAGAGCTTAGTGGTACACTGGAGAGTGATGCTGAAGCTAAAATCAATAAGCAGCTTTCTGAAGCCAAGAGCAAGGAGCTCACTGGGAGTGATATCTTTGGTCCGCCTCCTGAGATCCCTTCAAGGCCATTGGCTGCTCATAACATGGAGCTACAAGGAAATCTTGATTTTGCACTTCCACAACCGAGAAGCGTCCACACATCAGTGAAAGTTTCCAACGTAAGTGACATGGGAGTATGACCTTCCTGTTTACATTTTGATTCCAAATTTACTGTACATATGTCAGGCAAACAATAAAAGGCTTATTATAGAGAGTTGGCACTTCATGTCTTCACTTGTGTCTTTAGGAACAAAAGATAAATTTCAAGTTTGACCATACATAGCTGAACATGGAAAAATTATGTTCTTAATCTTGTATTTCATTTTGTGCAATTATTTATATGTTTTAATTTATTAAGTGTTCTCCAGTGGTGCAAATATTTGAATCCCCTGCTAATTTAATTCGAATTTTCATTGTGCACATGCATAATTCTGTAATGCACACACCATTGGTCCCCATTTGATGTACTTGCGTGGTGCTGATTTGCATGCTTCGATACTATGTTAATTACATGCTAGATGCTGCATGGCAATTTAAAATCTGTTCGTGTTGAAATGTTGGCCAATGGGGAATTTCAAGTTTGGGTTTTGGAGTATCACCTGAATCTTCCCAAGGCTTAATAGAATGCTGGTTAGATATGTTAAATAGGAATTCATACCACCTTTCTTTAGGGCACTACAAAAGGGGATTTTTTGTTCCTCTTGGTTGTACAGGGAATGAATGCACTTAAGCCACTTTTACCATTGCCTTATAAGTATGCTCAAATTGGTTGCATTTGTAAATTTTTCATGTAAAAATCAGCTCCTGCATAATAAGTGCCTAACAGCAGCGCAGACTGTAGAGAACAATGTGTCATTTTTAAAAAAGGAAAAAAATGTCATTTTTATTTGATATTTTCCTAGTTTCGTGACCACATTGCATTGCCATCATTCAATAAAATCTAGTTGTCATTTATCCTGTAAGCATTAATATTTCATCCTCTGAATTTGCATGATTTGGAATGCTTTTGTAGCCTGCTGGAGGTCCAAGCAACATCTCATTCAGCGAGGATCCTGTAGTGAAGACAGCGAAGAAAATTCACAACCAGAAGTTCCAAGAGCTGACAGGCAACAACATCTTCAAAGAGGATGCTGCCCCTGCCTCAGGTGAGAAGTCTCTGAGCTCGGCGAAGCTGAAGGAGATGAGCGGCAACGACATCTTTGCTGATGGAAAGGCGGCTTCCCGGGACTACCTTGGCGGCGTCCGGAAGCCCCCTGGTGGGGAGAGCAGCATCGCTCTGATCTAATAATCGTAGACTGCCCTAATCTGGACTGGCTAGTTCCTCGTCTCCAAAGAGCATGTGCTCTTCTTGACCTCCCAGTTCTTGATCGTGCCTGAGATGTTAATTATGTTGGATACCATAGCCTTAGTATGATGTAGAGTCAGCAGAATCTGACTCGGGCTCATATCTGATACACTTGCGCGTGATCAAATCCTTGTTTTGTGCTACTTATGTATTAATCTCTCCGCACGTAGTACCTATGCAATAAGTTTCATGGACTCATTTTGCGAGCATATGGCATCATTTGAAAAGACTTGTCATTTTTAGCTTAGAGCAATTTTTGCGCTGGTAATTGATTCGGAGTGTATGCAATAGATGTGTTCGGCAGGTTGAATTGAGCATCTTTGGCAACAAAGTAGAGCAGGTTTTGTGGTTACACCAAGGATAAAAATCTTGTTACCGGCCAGTTTACCGGTGACTGGCCGGTAACAATAACCGGTTGGTTACAGGATTTACCGGAAAAAAAACCGGATGAAAATCGTTTGAATTTACTTAAAAATCATTTAAAATTTGAAAACTAGAATTTGAATTTGCTAAATCGGGAAAAACCGGCTAGGTTTTCCGTTATCGGACCCGATCGGTAAGGCTGGTAACCGGCGGGATCCATGTGTGAAAATGGAAATTTGAAATTTGAGTAGTACATTTTCTTTCTGTAGCCTGCTTGTCAATTGTCATAGCAGAGAGATTTTTTTTTTAAAAAAAAAAACATAACGACGACTCCGCACCGGTTGGTTACCGGATTTACCGGAAAAAAACCGGATGAAAATCGTTTAAATTTACTTAAAAATTATTTAAAATTTGAAAACTAGAATTTGAATTTGCTAAATCGGGAAAAACCAGCCAGGTTTTCCGTTATCGGACCCGATCGGTAAGGCCGGTAACCGGCGGGATCCATGTGTGAAAACGGAAATTTGAGTAGTACATTTTCTTTCTGTAGCCTGCTTGTCAATTGTCATAGCAGAGAGATTTTTTTTTTAAAAAAAAAGTGAAAACGGAAATTTGAAATTTGAGTAGTACATTTTCTTTCTGTAGCCTGCTTGTCAATTGTCATAGCAGAGAGATTTTTTTAAAAACATAACGACGACTCCGCTGGGGATCGAACTCAGAATTTGAATTTGCTAAATCGGGAAAAACCAGCCAGGTTTTCCGTTATCGGACCCGATCGGTAAGGCCGGTAACCGGCGGGATCCATGTGTGAAAACGGAAATTTGAAATTTGAGTAGTACATTTTCTTTATGTAGCCTGCTTGTCAATTGTCATAGCAGAGAGATTTTTTTTTAAAAAAAGTGAAAACGGAAATTTGAAATTTGAGTAGTACATTTTCTTTCTGTAGCCTGCTTGTCAATTGTCATAGCAGAGAGATTTTTTTTAAAAAAACATAACGACGACTCCGCTGGGGATCGAACCCAGAATCTCTGGTTCCGTAGACCAGCGCCTTATCCATTGGGCCACGGAGTCGTTATTTGTCTGTAGCTTTCTGATAAGATTATAATTTTGTTTATTACGAACTGCTTACGGAATTATGCAAATATGGGATCCTCAAGGAAAATTTGCTATATAACCTTTTGTAACAAAGAAACAGTCATCACGATGAAGCTGTTGTCTGCTAATACCACACAAGACTCATATAGTCATATGGTCCGTACGTGATTTCTATGAGACCTCTAATTTTATATTGCTTAGGATTGCACTGACATTTCTATACAATTCTTATGTTTTTCATTTTGTGCGTTCCAATTGGGCATTTTGCTCAAATTCAAGTAAAAGGACTTGAAATGATCTTTTACTCAAATAAGTGTTTTTTTTTTGTCGAAGGGTGTAGTTGATTATTTGAATGTTGACTTTTAGCCACCCAACTTGGGATAGTAAATCAATTGGACTAGCTATTCACAAACTTGACAGACAAGCGAGTGTTGATTGCATTTGTATGCATAGTCTTAAGCGGCACCATTTTTTCACAAGAGAAGAATACAAACGTCATTAAATCCGGTAAAAATACTGCACGAAACAGTATTATGATTTTTTTCTTTGCTATACCCCACATGATGAACACAACACGAGGATACCAACGTACATGCACGGAACGTCCGAGAAAGCGACTTTCCGTAAAAACGTCGGAGAAAGCGACTGAACCACCACCACCACAGCAAAGGCAGACATCATCAGCTCACGAGGGCCTCCGCGTGTTCTTGGCCGGCGGCTGCACGAACCGCTCCCAGTACCAGTGCCGCGCCCAGACGGCGCCAATGCCTTGAGGGACAACCCCTTGGTCTCCGGCAGAAATGTCACCACTGTTACAAAAGACGGCGGAGGAACGAGGAAGTAAAGCAAGATCAATTGCAGAGAGACACGAGATTTAACGTAGAAAACCCTCTCAACCGGCCCTAAACCTCCGGCGACGGACCTCCGCTACGCTTCGTCCAGAAGCTGGTCTAATTGATGTATAGAATTTGGATCACAAATCAACAACCACGAACACGGTCATGACGGGACCAGATCGCGTAGCAGATGAACGTGGCATACTCAAAGCTGCACAGCATGGTGAGGAACGTCTGCGTGAGCACGAAGGTGGCGCCGAGGTTAACGGCCACGCTGATGCCCTACCCGGCCGACCGGATCTCCACCGGGAATATCTCGCCGGGGATCACCCACGTCAGGGGACCCCACGACCACCCGAACGCCGCCGAGAAGACGCACGTCAGAGCCAGCACCGCGATGGAGTAGCCTCTCGCCATCGTGGACTCGCCGTCCCGACCGATCTGCGACCTCATGATCCATGCAACCGCGACCTAATTAAGCAGAAACACAATCTGTCAGAATGTTGTAACGTCAATAAAAAGTCTCTCTCTCTGTTATTTTTTTTCTTGATATGTTGTTTTCTGAATCGATTTACACGGTGTAAGAAACCATATGCTTAAAGTCAAGGTAGAGCTCTTGTTTTTTTGTTATACCTGACAGATGATCATTATAATCCCACCAACCAAGAACAGCGGCCTGCGACCGTATCGGTCCACCGTGAGGATGGAAACGAGGGTGGAGCCCAGGTTCACGGCGCCCATCAGCGCTGTTGGAATAAATCGAAGAAAAATTTGTCATCGAAAGGAACACGTATATTCAAAAAAAAAAAAGATAATTTAGTGTTGCACAAGTCAGCTTTTCTACTGCTTTAACTTTATCTTCTTACAAAATCTGATTACATATGATCCCCTTTATAGCCACAACTACTACTACAGTACTCGGATTAGAACTGCTATAGTAATCCGACTCTGTTTGCAACAGTGGTTCGGACTCGGACTTCTAAAACATAAATGGACACAACAAATATTACCTAACAATCACTCCATAATATTTATTGTACTTATTATATTTCGTGTATTGCCAGTTGGACTCAACTTCAATATGCCTCCCACACACTCGGCCGAAGACGGTAGCACAACTTGAACACGTCTTGGACTCCAAGTTGGACTCGACTTCAACTTGGTTCACACTTATTTGTCCGGAGACGGTGGCACAATTTGAACACATCTTGGAATCTTACTCATTAAGGCAGTCGGTCTCAACTACAACTTGCGCCCCAACTCGTACTCAAACTTCAAGTTGGTCACGACTTCAACTTGAGTAACGCACGGACTCGACTCAAGACGACGAACACATCTCCTCGATGTCCCGGACTTAACACTACTTACTTGACTCAGGACGACGAACACATCTTCTCAATGTCCCTCGCCTTCACCTTTCGATGATCGGCATCAAGATGCACCGTCTTCAACACCTTCTACGTAGCTTTGTAGTGTGGTTTAAACAAAATTAAGGCCTTCAGCTTCTCAAGAACTTTCTTGTGCTGGATTCTGCGAGCAACATGAGGGTCTTTTCAATACATTGTTTCATATGCCACAACACCACCACGTTGTAATGGGCAAAGTGTGTCTTCAATCTTCGAAGCAAGATATATGCAAACAGTTGCAACAGTCTGCCACTCGTTCTTGGCGTGTGACTGGTGGAGATAGAAATGATGGCAGAGCACGATTGCTGTTGTGATTGTAATATGAGACAATCGAAGCCCGATGCCGACGTCCCGGAAGAAGGAGCAGTAGGTCGCCCCGGAGCTCGGCCTCCTTGGCGGCGCGGACGCCATCCCGCCTCGGCGGCAAGCCGCGCTCGACCTCCTCCCCGCTAAGGTCTCCATCCACAAACTCGCGATCGCCTCCGCGCCCTGGGACGCTGTCACACCCGCCACCACGCCGTATATGCCACCCCGGGAGTCAAGAGCACCCCTCCCGGGGCAACAACTAGGGTTTCGAATCTAGAGATCTGATACCAATTGTTGAAACAAACTGAAGAAAAACTTACTCTTGAAAGAAACACACATATTCAAGAAAGACAATAAATAATTCGGTGTTGCACAAGCAGTTTTTCTATTGCTTTGACTCACAATCTTCTTACAAAATCTGATTACGTATGATCACCCTTTTATAGCCATAACTACTGCTACAGTACTCGGACTATGACTGCTATAGTAATCTGACTCTGTTTGCAACGCAATAGTGATTCAAACTTAAACTTCTAAACAGAAACCGCCACAACAAATATTACCTAACAAGGGCGGCGTCGCTTCAGAATCCGGCCGTCTGGAAGAGCACCGGCGAGAAGAAGGCAATGACGATGACCCCGGTGAGCTGCTGGAACAGCGGCACCGCCACGGCCATCGCCAGGTGGGGCCGGTCCTCCCTCCTGACGATCCTCCGGAACGCACCCTCCTCGTTGGCGCGCGCAACCTCGACGGCGCCACGTCCTCCAGCTCGGCGTCCACGTCCGCCTTCCGGCCGCGGACGCGCTGGAGCGCGGCGCGCGCCTGCTCGACCCGCCCGCGCACGACGAGGCTGCTGGGCGTATCCGGGATGAGCAGCGCGCCCACCAGGATGACGGACGCCGGCACCGCCGCCAGGCCGAGGAGAGCCGCCACCCCACCGCGGGATGTGCGTGGTGCCGTAGTTGGTCAGGTTGGCCACGAGGTTGCCGATGCCGAGGAAGAGCTGGAACCCCGTCGTGAAGGCGCCCCTCCGCTTGGCCGGCGCCGTCTCCGCAAGGTACACCGGCGCAGCCTGCCACTGCCATGCGCGCCACATCGTGTATGCGTTTGTACACGTAAGAAGAACGTATCAATCATTACGCATGCAAAAAGCACTTAGTACTTGATGATTAATTAGCGTCGTAATAATCATCGACTAATCACGCAGAGTAGTTCAAGTGTACCATACTGCGGGTAATAGATATATTTAGATAGCACTGCACGGACAAAAACATTGGAGCTACTCACAAGTCACAACCAATTAGAGAAAGTCCGATGCATGCCTTCACGAGTGCCTCAACTACTGATCAAAAGATGACACGAGACAAACCATCCACTATTCAATTTGATACATGAGAGCGATGGGTTGACTCAAAACCAGCCGCTAGCCCTAGCTAACTCGAGAGACAGCGAACAAATGAAGAAGGCACGACTACCCTTATGATCTGCGCCGAATGCTACAGTACTATATTTTTCTACCAGTGCCAATGCAGTAGCAGAGGATACCAATCCTGCACTAGCTGCTTCATAGCCAACTACTCCCGTTGGTAAACATGAACTTGTCGCTTCCATATATAGTTCCATGACTGCTGAGGTAATTTAGGTAATTTTGCCAAGACAAAGACCAACTAAATATTCTCACCGGCTCATTTATGAAATAGAATTCCATCATTTCAAAATCTCGTTTTAGCACATGAGTTCCATTATAAAGCAACGCTATGTCTGCATCTTTTAGATAATTAGGGACTACGTGGTAACGTGCCCGTAAGTATAATTGGGTATATTTGAGAAAGAGAAAATTGTACTGTAGATCATTGAACTTGTGAGGTTGTATCATTTAGTTATCTGAACTTTTATTTTACTTTCTCAGCCTCTGAACTTGCGAGGTTGTGTAACTTAGCTCTCTGAACTTGCGTTGAAGTGAAATTCATCGGATGTGATGCTGACGACTTCATCCCCCCCGAATCCGGTAGACTCGTCGCCACCCTGTTCCTGCCATGTTCATTGTCTCCGTCACCTCTAGGAATGTACTTCTCTCTTACACACATCGCCGATTCAGAGGAGGCAAGAGCGAGGACGGCGGTAAGCTGCGATGGTGAAGCTTCACCGAAGACGCTAGCACGTTGTGTTCTCGGGTCCGAAGAATCCATTTTTGTAAACGTGTGGTGACGGGGACGATGAACATGGCCATAACGGGGCGGCACGAGTCCACCGGATTCGAAAGGACGAAGTTACCAACATCGCATCCAATGAACTTGTGCTTGAACGCAAGTTCAAGGAGCGAAATGGTATAACCTTGTAAGTTCAGGGGTGCCGAAAAAATAAAATGTAAGTTCAGGGGGCTAAGTGGCACAACATCGTAAATTTAGGGAGCTGAGAAAGTAAAATACGAATTCAGATAGCCAATTGGCACAACCTCGCAAGTTTAGAAACCTACTGCACAAATTTCTCTTTGAGAAATGTAGGGAGTGAACAGATAAAAATAGATTGAGGGTAGTTGGGTGAGTAGCTTTATCTATCACTTCATTGAAAACTATGTAGATCATTGGGAGCCACAAGACCAGACATATCATTTGCTGTGAGCAAATTAAGTTGGTTTACTTCTAATTCAGGAGATGATCACTGGGAGGCACTTGAGAGAGTGTTGCGCTACTTGAGAGGCACAACCTCATATGAAATTCACTATACTAGGTATCCATCTATATTAGAAGGATATAGTTATTCAAATTGGATCTCTGATGCAGATGAGATCAAAGCTACAAGTGGATATGTGTTTACCCTTGTAGGTGATGCAGTTTCATGGACGTTGTATAAACAGACCATATTGACGAGGTCAACCATGGAAGTAAAACTTGTAGCACTAGACATATCTACTTTTGAGGCTGAATAGCTTAGAGATCTTCTGTTGGACTTACAACTGGTTGAGAAACCAATACTGATAATCCTAACGTACTGTGATAATCAAACAATGTTGATTAAGGTTACAGGTACTAAGGATAACATGAAGTCATCTAGACGAGTGGAGCGTAAGTTTAAATCTGTCAGAAAACTAAGAAACTCCGGAGTGATTAGTGTAAATTATATTCGCATTGAGAAAAATCCGCAGACCCTTTCACAAAGGGGCTAGCACGGAAGACGATTTCCGTTGCGTCTATGGACATGGGAATAAGGCCCATTGAAGTTACAACTCAACAGTAATTCATACCTTTTTAATCGGAGATCCAGTGACTTAGGCAATGGAAAAAACAAGTTAATGTTTGAACAAGAGAGTACATTATAATAACATGTGTACCCGTGTCCTAACAGACAAAGTACTCTCAACTGTATGGAAGGATGGCTAAAAGTCTTAATGTATTCTAGTGTCCAACGAGGGAAAAAGGTATTAGCCTACAGGATACCTAAAATGAATGCACCTACTTGAGCTTAACTGTAAGGTCACAGTTCACGAGACTAAGGCATTATCTAGAAAGCTCATGAGCAAATAAGGGGGCATAACCAAATAATACTTCGTTTAGGCAAGGTTCTTTGACAGCCTAGTACCAGTTGAGATTTCAAGTGAAATTTAATCACAAAGGATCGTGAATTCAAGGCATAGTCTATTCATCAGTTGTGAGAAGATGAATCTTGTTATTCTAGGTGCAAGTTCAACCTGTATGAGACTTACACTGAAAGACTGGTATATCAATAACTTTTTCGCACAATAATCTTTATCATTCTTTTTTCCTTCTTACTTTGGAATTGGTGGGGGGTTGTTGGAATTTGGGCATATATGTGTAAAGACTCATTCATTCCTAAAATTCCAAAGTATGCAAAGTCTTAGACCAGTGTGGTCGAAGTCTTAAATCAGAATGGTTGAAGTCTTAAACCAGAAGTATTAGACCAGAATGGTCGTAATAATGTGGTCGAAGTCATAGACCAGTATGGTCGAAGGTATAGGCCAGTGTAGTCGAAATAATATGGTCGAAGTCATAAACCAGTGTGGTTGAAAAATAGTGATCGAATCCTGTTGTTGGTGTAAAACCGAACACGAGTGAGGGGGCGGACGTCGGCCATGCCACGGGCCGTCGTCCACGAGAGCGACAATGATACGATGGTTTATACAGGTTCGGGGGTTCGAGAGGACCGCCTTACTCCTGTCGGTGGCCTACGGGGGTTCGAGGGTTCCTCCCGGAGGCTCACCTAATTACTAGCTTTCGTATATTGCTCAAGAGAGCTCCCCGTTGAATGAGAGATACATGGGGTATATATAGGCTCTTGGGCCTGTACAAATGACGGAAATACCATTCAGTGAGATAGCTAACCTATGGGTACAAACGAGGGGTATTATAGTCTTTTATAAGTATAACTGTATTTCTTGGACATGTACACGAATCTTCTAAAAACGGGCCCATTAATGTGATCTATGAATTATTCTTACAACAAATCTTTAGACGAGTGTAGTCGTAATTCACTAGTCGAGTTGTAGACCAGTGTACAATCAGTATCAATTATAATTGCTTAATGACCATTAATTGGTTTTGAATTAGCAGTAACTAGTGGTTTAAGTATGCAGTTAATAGAGAGTAATTGTCTCGGCCTTAAAAATGATATAGAGATGTCCAAACCAAAAGATCAATTCATTCCATTTTTTCCATCTTTCTTTCTGATCAACTGTGCTGAAGAATTGAGCTGTCGAACCAAGTCGT
The DNA here is from genome assembly GCA_036346395.1 of Hsuehochloa calcarea. Classification (NCBI taxonomy): domain Eukaryota; kingdom Viridiplantae; phylum Streptophyta; class Magnoliopsida; order Poales; family Poaceae; genus Hsuehochloa; species Hsuehochloa calcarea. Next base: position 30,590,607 of record CM070599.1, on the reverse strand, counting down.
CCCTTCTCCTCAGTGTGCACGGGAAGGAGGATGAGCGATATCTCCGGACTATTGTCGCAGAATTCGCCTGCACGAGGCGACAATAAGGTTTCTAGGCAGCATATCTGCGCGACTGCTCTCTGCACTGCATCAAGTCTGCACTGCCTTCTTCGACTACTCATTTCACTGCAGCATCTACAATCTGTACTGCATCAAGTCTGCGCTGCTTCATGTTCATTATCACGTCCGACTGTAAGTTGGTCTTACAATCAGTCTATTATGTTGTAAATCTTTTATTGTGTATATTTAGAAATACATTGAGGACCTGTTGTTAGTATCGATTTTTACATCACTAATTTTATACTTTCTTTATTTCATAATCAAATCTGAAATAAAATTATTGTCCACGTCTTCGACAAATTGCACCTGGTTTGGTAGCTTAGCTCGCTCGTGCGGACTTCAGTGACTACCAGCCACGGTCTCGCGGAGTAGCTAGCTAAGCCGGGTCAGTGTATAGGACCGGGGATCGGTAGTGGTGGTGTGGGCAGTGGGCCATCAAAAAGCTAGCTTTTCCTAGGAGTGCAGAGGATACGTGTCGGTCCACGGATTTCAGCAGCGACCCAGGAACTACGCAGTAGTTGGGCCTTTCCTGAGCGGTCAAGACTTACACGGAGCCAGACTTATGGCATACGGGCCATTAGACAAGGTAGAAATAGAAAGGCGAATCATTTTAGGGTCGCCGTTTTCGGGCCACGATGACTTCTGACCCTGCCTGTAGCTCCCCGGCATAAGCAAGGGGTGCTGTCAATCATCACCTGCCACTCATCAGTTCGTCTTCTTTTAGAGGGCGGCTTGTAGAACTATCTTTAAGACTTAAAACGACCTACATGTTACTTACTCTAGGGTCAAGTTATAATGAAATCCAGAAATGACCCCACCCAACACACGTGGTTTGCGTGAGTGGAAACCCTAGTCTCTTGCCGTCTAGACACGTACGATTGACCCAGTCTTTTCTTCTCTCTCTCTTTCTTTCTGGTGCCATCACACCAACAAGCAAGTTTAGTTGTATATGTTGACGCCACGAGATACATCTGCTCGGCTTGCTACCAGCTCAACATCAGTCTATCATATATAAAGGGGTTCGATTTATATATCCGGATGCAGTGTGCTGGGTGGATGGATATATACGCGCCTTGCTCGGATTAGCTGCCTATGATGCACGCATCATTTTCGATTCTCGGACGGACGCACGCGCACGGACAGTAACCGGATGTGTCGATCTCATGTGTGATGTGTCGCGTCAATGGAGTTTTCGCCGTTTTGTATCTTGTGGGCGTGGGCCACAAGGAAATTTGGAATGCATATCGGCATTATCGCATGACCGAATTATAGTCCCTAGTCAATTCAAGTATCTCCGCACGTGATTAAGCACGTGAAATGAGAGCAGTGGTATTAGAACCCACTGTCATAAGCGTTGATTTGTTTTCTCTGTTTTTTTTTTACAAGTATACAGCATGACAGCTTAATTCGCGCTGCAGGGCGATCCATGACGGGCATGTTTCAATTTCAAGATTTTTAACTTGGAATGCCTCACAGGATGAACATGGGAGGCACTGTTTGTTACATTGAGAAGCTGACTACCCCGCAGGTTGAGTTGTTCACGGACCGGCTTGTTTCGGCCTACTTTTCTGTCCGCTAACGTGTTGAGATGTCTTGCAGCTTGTCGATACAATAGAAAACGTCGGGTCAAGATTCGGGGCGATCGAAATGCGTCTGGGATACGATTTGATTGTGATGCCGAGCGTACCGGGTATTCCTGCACTATTGATGAACCTGTCCATGGTTGTTGGCGTCACACAATCAACTATTTCTTTAAAATCTTCAACCTTAGGGAGTTAAAAGGTTTTTTTCACCTCAATAACTACGTAAAGCTATAAAGATACGAGAATCATTCAAACAAGAACAATGTAACAAGAAGATCAAGACTTGTCGAAATCCCCACAATAGTGGTCAGACCGGGTGAACAATAGCGGTTAGACTAGGTGAACAGTGCAATCAGTATATAGCTGAATTTTAGTACGATTTCAAAATCACAAATTGATCCAACTTTTTGATCCACAACTTCAAACTTTGTGAAATTTGAAATACACATTCTCTAGTATGTCAGGAACATATTCCAATCAAAAATCTTGAGTATTATTGCCAAAGTTCCGATATTTTTTTCTTTGAGTGAAGGTTGCACCAAAATCAGACTAAATACAAAAATAACGATTGAGATGAGCTCATAGGGGAATCAATCCAAGATGACTGATGATGGATTTCTACACGTCCTAGTACTCTCAATCACTGTAAGAATCGAGCAAAAAGCCCTCAAGAGCAAAATCTCCAAATCACCATTTCTTTCATAAAAAATGGTCAAACTCAAGAACTTGCAATAGAAAGTATCTAAATGGATATGATGTAGTCTCCAATAAATATATCCATTACTTACACGTCCTAGGTACAAAGAAAGATCAAGAGGGAGGAAGGAACATCAACAACAAAGCCAAATCAAGAAACCAATACAAGCATATGAGAAAAAGAATTGGACGAATTTGGAGATTTGATTTCTTTTTGGAGATGAATGTTTACAATCATTCCCTTAGAACGGCAAATCCACTAGGATAGCACACACAAGTGCTCTCATCTATCTCAATACACCTCAAAACCCTAGCATCCTCCTCTCTCCACTTTCCACAAATTTTCACATTATGATTTCTTGGCTTAGGTAGGTGTGCAAATCCTGTACCAACCCCTTATATAGTTGAGGCTAGATCTAGAGAGAAAACTCTAACGGGCACCTATTAAGCCCACATACAAATGGGTCTCATTCACGCACGTTTCTCAAAGCGTTATCTTCATCTTTAACAACATTAGACCAAATCCATCATACTTTGTCCTCTATGGAGTATCCTTAACCTAATCTACTTAGGCCACCGCCGTGGTTTTGCACATCCCACTTTTTCAATATTGGGCAATTTACCAAAATGCCCATCTACTAACTTTTCCCGATTCCTTCATATCGTAGCATCGCCCATGCTTTGCCATCATCCATGTGGCCCCAATGACTTCCCGCCAAGTCTCTCACGTGCCTAGATCCCACCGAACCGTCCTTACTTGCAAAAAAAGCCCAAGTCGCTTGGCGCACCACATACCTTACCATGCACCATGACTACACCTGACTTCACTGACCGTTCTAAACCTCAGCTCCTTCTTGAGCTTAGTCCCGATCCACATTGTCGTTGCCCGTCATGTCCATCACCTGTAGCCCCCCGCTTTGGTTCATTGTCTTCTCGGCTTGTAACCACTCTAGTAGTCTCGGTTATCTTCCGGTAGCCCCTTAATCGTTCTAGACCTAAGCTCTCATAGCTTAGTCCCTTTCTCATCCACCTCACCATGACGTAACTCCGTAGTCCTAAAACCATCGCCAACAAGCAAATCATCATGTAGCACCGCACGATACACAAAATCATCAATTTACATAATTGATGAGTCAAAAACACATACTTTAAAGCTTTGCTCCCGTAAGCATCACTTTACCTTAAAATAACTTTGCTAAAACTTTGCCTTCCATGGTTCACATCCATCGTGCACCTTGCTTAAGTCCAACCATCTCATCTGTCATCCATGATCATTCTAGATCTTGGTTCTCCTAACCAAGTTCGAGTTCTCCTCGCCGTGGACCATAGTTGACTCCAAACCACTTGCATAACAATAGATCAAGCAAGTATTTTTGGGTACAAGTTCTTTACAACTTGACCCACATTAGTCCATTAGAGTATAATGCAAACATATGCACCAATCCCAAGCTCCTAGGACCAACCCTTAAATTTTATCACACCTCACTGCGCCTAAACCGCCATGGCCGGTCATACCATTGCCCCTTAGACGGTTTGACTTCTCTCCTCGGTAGCAGGGGATCGGTCGGACCGCCGACGGTCTGACCATCAACAACTGGCAGGTCAGACCGCTTTCCAAACAAAAAACACACCTTTATTTGGACTTTTTGGCAAAACTCTATCTAGTTTTACGTCTATTCTTTATTTTCAATAGCAACTGGTGCAAATACATCCTAAACACTCACACACAAGTGTTTGATACCCATTCCTATTGTATTACCGATCGCTGCTTATGGCCGATCAAATCGTTGGCCATGGCCGATGAGACCACCCGGCCTCGGCCGGTGAGACCGCGGGCCACCTGACAATTTACTAAACCGAAAGTTCACACTGACACGCACACAGCAAGCATCGGACATGTCATGTCGCCGCACGCAGAGTCGCACCCCATCGAGTTGCATCAGTTCATACCCACGCTACATATATAGGCCAAGCACACATCTGTAGCCCGACTGATCAACAGAAGAGATTAGGCGCCTCTCTCAGTCTCTCTCTCGTCTGGAGGATTTCGGATAGTACGGAGGCTGCCGTCTGCCAAGATCGAGATGGCGCATGGGGGATGCAACGGGAGCTAGCTCTTGCTTATTCTGGTAACTATCGATCTCTGCTCACTGCGTAACTGAATGCATTACGCATATATACTTCTGATTTCATAATCGCCTGCAGCTAGCTTAGCTAGCTCGCCGGCGGCGGCATGACGAGTAGCTAGCCGGCCGCATGCATGTCCAAGGGGCCGGCCGATAAAGGGAGTACTACATACGGTGAGTAATTGTAAGAACCCGACAAAATTAGAATCTCGTAATCATAATTAAAGGCTTGTATTAGAATCAATCGCAGTAATCACTTCTTTAAAAAGTCAGTTTAACCGCAAGCTCAGTTGTCATAACAGTGATACAATTCAATTCCATAATTGTTTACAGGAATATTGTTACAACAAATCAAAGTACAGATTTACATCGTATAATCAAAAGAATGTATTACAACAGATCGAATCATAATTACAACTTTGAGTTCATTACAAAATGAATAAACAATGATCTTGCATTGCATATCGCTGAAGCCTTCCTTGGAGTGTTGATCATCCATCCCCGTCCAATCGAACTGCCTTCCTCGACTCGATCCGAAGTACCACTACCAGCTCCATTTTCAGTCAACCAAACATAAGACCATCCGCAAAGAGAAAACCATAGCATAGAGTTAAAATCGAGTAGTTTGCCGTCAGAATACAGTAGGAATCACCGCGGTTCCCAGAACAACCTAGGTTAGTGGCACCGTGAGTATCGAGGCTACCCAAACTGACCTGGTTTAACCGGCAGCTTGATTCTCAAGTCACCGAGGCTAAACCAAATCAGCTGGCACCTGGATATCAGCGATACCTAAACCCAACCTAAGCGATCGGCGCCGTCTTATTACCGTAGGTTTCATCATTCGGCATTTTCATATCCAACACCTACGAATACCAGATTGCCTCAGCTCAAATCATTCGGCAAAAACCCCACAGAAAGCACAAAAGAATAGTGGCCAATAATCAGCCACATGAAGCCACACTTCCCCCATTTTGAGCCCACAGTGCACTGACATAAGGATAAGAACAGGGTAAAAGTAAAAAATGAACAGGAGCATGGTGAAAACAATTTGCACAGCCAGGAGATAAGAACGGTAATGAGTGCACTCCTCACCTTAATACAATCCCCTGCCAAACCCTCCGCCCCGACACCACCATACATTCCCCCCCAGCCATTGCACCCAGCACAAAGCAAGAGCAGCAACACCAGCAAAGCCAGCCCCAGGTTCATTCTCCTGAACCCATCCCCCATTCCAAGCCAGCACTCAAGAGCCTTCCCAGTGCATTCTCCTCCCGATTCGCCTTGTGAAGGAGCAAGAACACAGAGCAAGAGGCCGCACTGGGGAGCAAGAAGGAAGCCACCAGACGACACCAGAAGCTGTGAGAGCACCAAAGAAGCGGCACTACCATCCCCTCCCAACCTGACTTGAAGAAGAGGTAAAGACCAACACCCAGTAGTATGCACAGCACCTCATGAGCATCATTCAAAGGTGCAACCCAATCCCAGTACCATCATTAGGAAGCCATCCATCCTCATCACAGAGCAAGGGACCAGGGAGTAGAGAAGGAGATGAGTATTACCAGCCATAGCCGAACCACCCCCATCAACCCCAAAGACGGTAGAACCCCACCAAAGAACCCCACCTTGGCCGATTCACCCAATCCATCAATATGAGCATGCATCCAATTAATATAAGCATTAGCATCAACCAAATCGGCTAAAGAAAGCAACCCTAGCAAATTTAGTAAAGCAAAACCAATCGGTCATGGACCGGCCCGAGGCACCATGAGTAGGTCGTATGCGTGTGAGAGGCGGCGGCTGAGTCCAGAGCGGCCGGCGTCGGGAGGCGGCCGGCGAACCCAAGGAGCAATGAGTCGGGCGTAGTAGGGAGAGAGAGAGAGCGGAAGGGGGTGTGAACCGGTGAAGCCATGGGAGAAAACCGCCGGCGGATCGGTGCGAGTGGAGACGGCGGCCCCCCGCCCGGGGAGCTCATGCGAGGAGCGACCACCGCAAAGCGGCGGACGGGGTGAGTAAGCGCGGCGCGCAGCCTCTGGCCGCGCAGAGGAGCCGAGAGGCCAGCCAGTGTGAGACGCCGCGTGAGGAAGCGGCGGCCACATGAGGCGTCGGCGAGCGAGGAAGAGGCGCCCGGGGAGAAGAAGAGTCGGGAGAGACCGAGAGAGAGGAAGACGGGGGAAGGAGGAAAAGACGGGGAGGGAAAAGCGGCCGGGGTAGGGAATAGGATAGAGGGAGGGGTAGTTAGGTAATTTGGTAATTAGGGTTAGGGTTAGGGTTTTTAGGTATTTTAGTAATTAGGTTAATTAGGGTGTTGGATGATTAGTTAGGATAATTAGGATTTTTGTAGGTTAATTAGGTTTTGAAATAAATTAGGGTTAATAGAAAAATTAAAATAGGATTTTAGGAAGAACTGCTAACTGATTCGGGTTTCGGGAAAAATATTTGAAAATTAAAAACTGGCTAACCAGTAGAAATCGCATTAGCAGTTTATTATCTGAACATCATCAAAAATCACTAAGTATTTCTCGGTATTCTATTTGTATTACCGCGTTGCTTCAGAAGACGAGCTCCAGTAACTGATCCCGGACTCATCAGCACCGACACCTACTATTACTACGAAGGCAAGCGATCCTCTTGAACATCAATACAGCTATTTTAAATGTAAACCGTATATTGCTGTATTAGACGTATTGCATTCAAAATTTAATTCTCAAAAACTTAAATCAAAAGATCGAGAGGAAAATGGAAAAGACATGAATGATGACAGGAATGATGATAATATTATATGGCTGGTAAAGGAGACCCAGGGCAGGGGAAGAAAATGAGAAAATGATGAAAATGATAATGAGGCAAGAGGTGGGACTCCTTTACATACGGTTATAATATAAGGACCAACAAAACTCTTACTCGGTCGATGTCAGAAATCGCCCAACCATTTTCCGCTTGTGGCGTAAAATGCTACCTGTTACGTGATTATGCTTTCCACGCGGTATGTTATATGAGTGAGTGTGTTGAGAAACCCCAGTTAGGCGCAGCGCTATATGCGCTAAGGGGTGTTAGGTGAAGGTGCGTCCGCCCAACTAACATTACGTAACTTCGGTGTGAAGATTCGTTCGGCACCGACGGAACGTAATGGGTGGAAAAATTAATCACGTAACCTGGAAAACGTTTTGTATCCTGAACTCGAAGTCGCATCAAAGGAAATGTGATGGACCTGGTTCATTTTAGAGTTCAGAATAGCTATGGGTTAAGTGGTACAAGCCTGCGCAGTGCTATACAAATCATGAATTCATGCCAGTCTCCTGGATTGGAGTCTACGGGAACCACCAGGGGTCTTTCTTCTTCCGAGTGACCAGTAGTGTTTTCAGTATAAAATTTGCCACAATTATTTAATGATTTATTTTCAGAATGACATGAGATAGAATTTGAGATAATCATCAGAGATATTGACATGAGATGCAACTTTTGCTACTAATGCTTCCGAGTACTGTACTCAACCTTGCTAGTATTCTCCTTTGTAGATCCTAGTCCGACTGGGATTTATCCCGAGTGGGACGAGGGAGGTGCAGGTGCAGGTGCAGATGAGACCGCAGCAGACTTGGACCCTGGCAGCGAGGAGCAGAGCGAGGCGGACGCCTTATTTGGTGCCTGGGACGACTAGGGGACACTTTAGGCGTGGCAGGCAAGAGGAAGACTTGGTCTTATTTTGGTTTTTGTAATAAATATGTGTAATATAAAACCTTAGCTTTGTGTGGTTAACTGTTGTAATTAAATAACAGCTCCATCTTGTTGTTCTCACAAGACTTTGATAATGGCTTACTATTCGTCTGAGCGGTGTTCTACACAGGCGAGGCGAATAGTAATCCGTGTGCCTAAGTGTGATTACCCCTGGGGTAATCACACGGGGCATCACAGGTGGTATCAGAGCAATAGGTTTGGGCCACGCTAATAAAATAGAAACTGTCGTAGAACCTAAGCATGCTTTTCTTACTTGCTATATCGCACTAAGTATGTTATTAACCCTTGTCTTGATGTCATTTCTATTCCACCCTCTTGTCAAAATTATTATGTTAAAATCTTACCTTTCTTTAAGATGACAACCATACTAATGTAGCACCATTCTCTTTTGCAGAATGACTAGGTCCAGGATCCCGCCTGAGAGAGTGCGGGGGGAGCACGTGCTACTCTTGGGGAGACTACTACACCACCTGAGGGCACCTTTTCCGGAGTTTTTCCAGGACGTTAGCATTCTAGATGGTTCCACCATTGTAGGAGTTGCTGTCACCGGGATTCCTCTGAACTCGTCGTATTGTGTAGAGTTTACATCGGTGTGGAGGTCACCCGACGACTACGTGCCTATACAGGAGGTGGCCCGTAAGGCCATCCTTGCCCTTAGGGCTCATTTTAGCGACAGTTGAGTGACTCCCGATTGGAGAGATTCCATCTATAGCCCCGGGGAGTTTTGGTTTGCAGTTTGGCCCTAGCCACACTCCTAGCTACCCACCACCACCACTTGCTCCAGCCACCCTGGCTTTACAGCGGGACACGACCGGTACGATGCTATTGGCCGGTACCCTGTTGTATGACTCTACTCGGGGAGCCTTGGCGAGAGCCGAGGAGAGCTCCGATTTTTGGCAGCAAGATATTATATCTCAGAGGCCATTAGAGGTTGCCATCATAGCCCCACCCCAGATGCACCACCCTACCATCCCACTTACCCTCCCTCAGACCCAGGGCCCAGTTCTTATACAGCTCCACCTACGGCCCCACCTACAGTTCCACCCTCTGTTCCCCCACCAGATCCACCCCTTTATTCCGCAGTACCCCCGTATTCCACATACTATTCCTTTTTAGCCGATGACTTAATTATACCACCCCCAGTAGTTCCCATTCCTGAACCATCCCATGATCTTTATCCCGCTATTCACTCTCCTCCGTTTGTCTATCCTCATATCTCCACCCCACTACCTCAGGGAGACTTAGGAGGTACATCAGCCCCACCATTAGACAGTTCCCTTCCTCACCGACCGATACCAGAGTTCCGTGGTCTCCGTATCACGGTACATCCAGATCCTGTTAGGGAGACCACTTTTCTACACGAGATTTTCTGTACCCATGTTGGAGATCCCAGCAGTAGTGGCGCAGCTACCGGGATAGGTACTAGCTCTAGTCAGGGAGCCGAGGGTGAGGAGGAGGAGGAGGAGGCAGAGGAGGAGGAGGAGAGAGAGGAGTGACCTAGATAGAGGGTAGTAGAGGTCTTTGTGTATGGTTGAGTCAGGAGTAGTTAGTAGTCCAGATGGTTGTACTTGTTGTTATCGTTTTATTGTATCTAGTATCTGTAGCATTGTACCATAATATGTAAAGTTGTATGTTTTAATGCAGATCAGTCTTGTATTTCGACCTAGGATAGCAGATTTGAAAACTATAGGTGTGGGAACTCAATATAAGGTCATAAGTGGATGCCAGGGTTAGAGGCATATGATAGAACTCTGGTATGGACCTGCCTGTCCAATTGCGGATAAGCTTGGACCATACCCGTTAGCTTTCTTACCTATTCATCTGGATAAATAGAATGACACGTCAGCATCTTAGAGTGGTTTGCAAACTACTTTAAGGAAGTGGCTAACGGTGTAATTAGATGCCTTATCTCACTTCTGCCTGTCGGTTTTTCCCGGACGAGTGGTCCGTGGCACTCCGAGCGTGTAGCTCTGGCGTACCCAGGAACGAAATCCTGGGCGTACTCAGGAATGAGCCCTGAGCAGTCCCAAATATGTGATTTGGGTGGACTCGAGCCAGATCTCGAGCGTACCTGGGCGCGTGGATCCAGGGTAGTGTAGGTCGCACTCAGAGGCAAGCTCTGAGCAGTCCCAAACCTGTGGATTTGGGTGGTCTCGAGGACGGGATCTCGAGCGTGACTGAGCACGAAAGACTCAGCTAGTATAGGATTTGGATCTTTTTGCATCTCATTGTTTCTTGGTGTTAGTTGACTATCTGTGTATGGACTAATTCAACTCACTCGCGGGTTAATTCTGAAAGATATACATGATGATTTCTTTCCTACCCTAAACTACTGCTGAATTGTGAACAACCACCCCAATAAATTAAAAGACTCGCTAAAGAAAGTGTTGTTAATAGCTAAATCACCAGAAGAGCAAATCTTAACTTATCAGCTGGTTAACTTTTTCCCCCTCCAGGATGAAAGGTCAAGGGCAGGAAGATCCAGGTTTGGAACCGAGATTGGGAGCCTTGCTACCTGAAGTACCCACGGGAGATCTACCAGTAGTTCCTCCCGAGTCCACACTGCCACCCGCAGGCTCAATACTACCAGGAACTGATCCACTAGCACTCACCAGACCACGCACCCGGTGGGAGGAATGGCAGATGTCCTCCGCTTTCTTGAAGACTCTAGGAAAGAAGCTCAAGAAAATCAGAACAGATTTATGGAGGCACTTTTAACCAGAGTAGTCCCTACCACAGCTCAGCCAACTAGGGGAGTAAGTTTGGGTGATTTTCTCCAAACTCGCCCTCCCACATTTGCCAAGGTAATCGATCCCCTGGAAGCGAATGATTGGCTGGTGGAGGTAGAAAAGAAGTTGGACACAGTGGGATGTTCAGATGTAGAAAAGGTCCGGTATGCTTCACACCAATTAACTGGACCTGCGGCCACCTGGTGGCTTAACTACAATCGAAATCGTGTGAGCGAGCAACCCATCAATTGGGCAGAATTTAAGCTACGCTTCACCGAAACCCACGTGCCTACTGGAAGGATGGAAATCAAGAAGAGGGAGTTTCGAGCCCTCAATCAAGGCGGGAAAAAGATGATTGAATATCTAAGTCAATTCAATGACCTTTCCCGTTATGCTCCAGCTGATGTCGACACAGAGGAAAAGAAAATTGAGAAATTCTTGGATGGAATGCAACCTTACCTGAAAATGCTTTTATCTATCCATAAGATAACTGAATTTCAGGATTTAGTCAATCGGGCCATCATCTTGGAGAATGAACATTCCAATTTGACAGAAGAAAGGAGAAAGAAGGCTAAGCTTGACCCTCGTCCACAAAATCTTCGAAGGCCCCGTCCTTATCAGCAGCAACAACCACCACCTAGATTTGGACCCCCTGGGCCTAGACCCTTCAATCCATCTGTGCAAAGGCCGACAACTCCAAGACAACCAGTAGTGGCAGCACTGCGGTGTGCCAAGTGTGGGGGAAACCATCCAACAAAGTCCTGTATGACCGGCACAGGAGCATGTTTCAATTGTGGGAAGCATGGACATCGAAGGGTTGATTGTCCTCACCCACAGAGAACATTTGGGACTCCACCACAGCCTGCAATTGCACCCAGATTTCCTGCAGCTGCACCACCTCAAGTCCACCGCATGAATCAACCCAGGAATGTCAACCAAAATGCCGCAGGAGCAGTTGGAAGAGGACCTGCCCGTCTGACTCATGTGACAGCCGAACAGGTTGGAGAAGCCACAGATGTGATCACCGGTAAGCTTTTGATTCCACCTGCTATGGGTATTGTTCTTTTCGACCCTGGAGCAACTCACTCTTTTATTTCTCACCAGTTTTTAGTAGATCACAAACTAACCTCTGAACTTTTGGAAAAACCAATGGGGGTTAGTACACCTGCCGGGACGCTAGAAGTAACATTAATCAGAAAAGGTCAGGCTATTGTAATCCATAACACTAAGTTTCTAGCAAATCTCCTTGTCATTAACCTGAGTGGATTAGAAGTAATCCTGGGTATGGATTGGTTATCCTCCTATGGGGTAAACATAGACTGTGAAACCAAGCAGGCGTCCATTAGAAAGCCCGACGGGACCCGACTCCAGTACATTGGGGCAAGAAGCAAACAAAAACCACTTAATTCCAGCCTAGCAAATCTTCAATTGAAAGAACCAGAGCACATACCAATAGTGAAAGACTTCCCTGACGTATTCCCCGAAGAGCTGCCGGGTATGCCACCAGTTAGAGAGGTCGACTTTACTATCAATCTAATCCCGGGAACGGCGCCAATATCAAAAAGGCCCTATCGAATGAATGCAAAGGAATTAATAGAACTGAAGAAGCAACTGGATGAATTGGAGGCAAAAGGGTTTATCAAAGAAAGTACATCCCCCTGGGGAGCTCCAGTCCTCTTTGCAAAGAAGAAAGACGGAGGATTAAGATTGTGTACAGACTACCGGGAGCTAAACAATGTCACTATAAAGAATAAATACCCGCTACCCCGAATTGACGATCTATTTGACCAGTTGAAAGGGGCGAAGGTATTTTCAAAAATTGACTTAAGATCTGGGTACCACCAGATCAGAGTTAATCCTAGTGACATTGAGAAGACTGCTTTTGTATCACGGTATGGGCATCATGAATACACCGTTGTTCCATTCGGGATGACTAATGCGCCGGCCGTATTCATGAATCTGATGAATAAACTGTTCATGCAATATTTGGACAAATTCATCGTTGTCTTCATAGATGACATCCTTGTCTATTCCAAAAGTGAGGAAGAGCATTTGCAACACCTCACTATTACTCTGGAGATTCTCCGTGAAAACCAGCTTTATGCCAAATTCAGTAAATGCGAATTTTGGCTAGACCAAGTAGCTTTTCTGGGACACATCATTTCTGGAAGAGGAATCGAAGTGGACCCTTCCAAAATTGAAACAGTTACCTCATGGAAACGTCCCACAAATACCACCGGGATCCGAAGTTTCCTTGGATTCGCGGGATATTACCGACGATTCATAAAGGGGTTCTCTCAAATCACATCTCCCCTTACAAAACTCCTGAAGAAAGATGCCAACTTTGTTTGGACAGAAATGTGTGAAAAGAGTTTCCAAGAGCTAAAGCAGCGCTTAACCACTGCACCAGTCCTTTCCCTACCCAAGGAAGGAATTGACTATGTGGTTTATTGCGATGCTTCGAAGTATGGATTGGGATGTGTATTAATGCAAGATGAGAAAGTCATCGCATATGCTTGAGACAAGCGAGGCCCCACGAGATGAACTATCCCACTCATGATTTAGAATTGGGAGCGGTAGTGTTTGCCTTAAAAATCTGGAGACACTACTTGTATGGATCCAAGTGTACCTTGTACAGTGATCATAAAAGCCTCAAATACATCTTTACCCAAAAAGAATTGAATATGAGGCAAAGGAGATGGTTAGAATTAATCAAGGATTATGACCTAACCATAAATTACCATCCGGGCAAAGCAAACGTGGTAGCCGATGCCCTCAGTAGAAAATCCCAATGTCATTATCTTTCTGCTGAAAGTCACACACCAGACTTAATTCAAGCTCTGGCCCAAATGAGAATAGAAATAAAAACTGTTACCTCCGAAGCCACCATTGCTGCAATGGTATTCCATCCTACCCTTCGTGATCAAATCCAAGAACATCAACTCTCAGATCCATTCATCATAGAAGAAATCCAGCGAATCAAATCAGATCAATCATCTGAGTTCCGTGTAGATGACTCCGGAATTTTATGGCGGCAAGCAAGAATCTGCGTCCCCGACCATCCCCAAATTAAAGAGACTATTCTACGTGAAGCCCATGATACTCCATACACTATACATCCAGGCAACACGAAGATGTACCAGGATTTGAAGGAAAATTTTTGGTGGCCAAGCATGAAAAGAACCATAGCCGAATACGTTAGCCATTGTGACACCTGCCAAAAAGTCAAAGCTGAACACCAACGTCCCTCGGGATTATTAAAACCATTGGAAATACCTGAGTGGAAGTGGGAAGATATCTGTTGAAAGATCTAGACCCGCCATTATGAGTTAATGGATTGTTTTGGTGATTAATGACAAACCCAAATATGAGACTAACTCTTTTATCAAGTATTATCTTTATGTAGTCTCATTTGGAGATAAAGGTGAAACACATCGAGGTATGCAATCGACATCTCAATTTATATAATGTTGCATTTCTCGGATCCAAAATATAGGATTGAACTCAACCTTAAGTTAAAATTGAATATGTGCATATGACCTTATTACACATTTGTGTATGCACACATTTAGGGGGAGTTTTATCCTATACTTTGTGGTTTCATTAGTATTGATCCATATTCCATTTTCCACATATATTGGGATCTTTACGTTGAAACAAAACCTTTGAGTATACAACACTTGTGTAGTTCGTATATACTCATGTCATGAGTATATAGAACTTGTGTAGTTCTTGTATACTCATGTTAGAGTATATATAACTTGTGTAGTTTATATATACTCAATTGTTCTCTCATTTATCTTCATTAAATTTATGAGAATTTAAGTGGTTATCATCAATTACCAAAGAGGGAAAGATTGAGGTATCTTGTCCCACCATTATGAGTTAATGGTATGGTGTGGTAATTAGTGATGATCACATTGTGGAACTAACATTTTCCATGAGTTGGATATATAGGTTATGTTCCAGGATGATGAAGACTTGGGATGATCATGAGTTGATCATCAAGTCAAGAGCTTGGTGTAAATGATGCATCATGAGTTGATGCTTATCAAGAAGAGATGATCATGAGTTGATCATCAAGACAAGAGAAGACCCATCATGTGTTGATGCATGTGAAGACTCGGGATGGAGAAATCATCATGTGTTGATGATGTTCAAGACAAGATCCCGAAGTGAAGAAATCATCATGAGTTGATGATTGTCAAAGTCAAGGACCCGGACTTGAAGTGTTGATGTGCGTCATCAATCTTCAAGAAGATGCAAGGCAAAGGTATGACTAGCTAGGGCTAAGGATGTGTTCCTAGTCTTTTACCGGTCTCGGTGTTTGGTTGATAGACCGGATTACTAGTATAGGTTTGCCGTACTATTAAGAGGGATCTTGACTAGTAGTTTGAGTTAGTCATGTGTTGATAGCTCATTATATTTGCTCTAGCTCATCTATGCATGGAGCTATTATTTGCGAATGTGTTTTGCAAATAGCCGATGCTCATGCATTCAACCCTTGTAGCATGTGACTTAAGTTTGCAAATCGTTTTGCAAATGGTGTAAGTCCATGTACCTTTTTCCTTGTGGTATGATTCCAAAAGTTGGCAAATGTGTTTTGCAACTTGTTGGGAATCTTGCTTGTGACTCTTGTAGGCATGGCTTGTCAATTAGCAAATGTGTTTTGCAATTGAAGTTGTTGAAAAGCCATTTCGACTTCATCGGAAAATCGGAAGTTCCGGTAGTTTAACGGCGGAAGTTCCGCACCGACGATCCGATTTTCCGCGGCTTGATTTTTCCGAGAGCGGTCGGTTTAGGGACTTAGCCGATTTTCCAAGTCGCGGAAGTTCGGAGTGTATTGAGCGGAACTTCCGATTTATCGGATGCTCAAATCCGCGGTTGGTTTTCGAGAAGCACCATTTTGGGGACTTAGCCAAACTTGAGGTGCGGTAGTTCCGCTATGTGTTGAGCGGAACTTCGAAGAATCGAACTTCCGATGTTTAGTTGGCGGTAGTTCGGACTAAAAATCAAGCGGCTAGTTTCTCGTCGACATAGCCGTTGCGGTGCCTTTTCTCTCTCTGCGGTAGTTCCGCCTTTGTACGGCGGAACTTCCGATTTCCACGATTTTTGAGGATTTGTCTCCCAACGGCTAGTTTTTGTGTGTGGGCTATATATAGCCACCTTGGCGGTTGTGGGAGATTGCCGAAGTTGCTTAGAACTATTGTGAACTCTTTGTGAGCCTCTTGAGCTAAGAGCAAACCTCTATTCTCTTTTGTGCATGTGTTGCACTTGGTGAGATTAGAGAGTAAACCCTAAGTGCATGTGTTGCCTTAGGTAGTGGATTGTGTATCCACGTGAGCGTTGACACTTGATTAGTTCAAGTGAAAGTTCGATTGTTACTCTTGGTGTTTGCCGACACCTAGGCGGCGTGGAGGCGTCGTGCTCGGTGACCTTCTCAAGAAGCTTGTGAGAAGGCCCGACGGTTGTGAGTGGTTTGGTGCTCGCCATCTCGGAGTGGAGGAAGAGCAACCATAGTTGAGCGAGGTGTTGGTTGGTTTGGAACCGGTCCAAGTGTTGGACTTACCTCGGAGGTGTGCGCTCATTTGAGGAGCCGGTCCAACGCGGGTTGGGCTTACCTCAACGTGGATTAGGGGAGACCGGCAAGTCTCCGAACACCACGGTAAAACATAATTGTGTTCATCTTGTTTTTACTTGTGCTTTACTTTGAGCTATTTACATTCTTGCTTTAATTGCTTATATATCTTGTATGATTGCTCATATTGTATTGTGTTCATATTGTCGGTGCACTTAGTTGAGCCTAGTTGTTTTAGGTTTTAATTGTGCAAAACCAATTCGATATTAGCTTCCGCATTTATATATTGGTTTAGCGCGATAGATTTTTAAAACCGCCTATTCACCCCCCTCTAGTCGGCCACCTCGATCTTACATATGGATTTTATAACAGGTCTTCCTCTCACAGTTAAAAAGAAGGATGCCATTTGGGTTATAGTGGACCGCCTTACCAAATCAGCTCACTTCATTGCCACCAACCAGAAGTACTCCATAAATAAGCTTGCTGAACTTTATATAGAGAGAGTAGTTACCCTGCATGGTGTACCAAAAACTATCACCTCAGATAGAGGATCAGTGTTCACCTCTGGTTTTTGGAAGAGCCTACACACTGCGTTGGGCACCACTCTTAATTTTAGCACGGCTTATCATCCACAAACGGATGGGCAGACTGAGCGAGCAAATCAAATCTTAGAGGATATGCTAAGGGCGTGTGTATTAACTCTCGGAGAATCGTGGGAGAAATACCTAGCCTTAGCAGAATTTGCATACAATAATAGCTATCAGTCTAGCATTCAAATGGCCCCATATGAAGCTCTTTACGGTCGAAAGTGTAGGTCACCTATTTGTTGGTATGAGGTCGGAGAGCGACCACTACTAGGACCTGAACTGATACGGGAAAATGATGAGAAGATTAAATTAATTCGAGAACGTCTGGAGATTGCCCAGAGTAGGCAAAAGAGCTATGCGGATAAACATAGAAAGGACCTTCAGTTTGAAATTGGTGATTACGTATATCTCAAGGTATCACCTATGCGTGGAATACGCGGTTGGGTTAAAGGAAACGAGTCCACGGTATGTTGGACCTTTTCGATTCTAGAACGCAAAGGTAATCTAGCGTATAAACTAGAACTACACCTTTCCTATCGCGGATTCATGACGTATTTCATGTCTCCCAACTCGAAAGTGTCTAAGAGAACCTCACATCATCTAACCAATCTCGACATTCCCTTCAAGATGACTTGACATATGAAGAACGCCCAAGAAAGATTCTAGCAACTAAGACCGCGGTTAAGAAATAGGATGATCCGTTTACAGAAGGTACTCTGGAAGAATCATTCAGCACGAGAAGCCACCTGGGAAAAGGAGGAAGAACTGCGTGAAGCCTATCCCAACTTATTCAAGTGAGCTTTTAATTTCGGGGGCGAAATTGTTTCCAAGAGGGGGAGGATGTAAGAACCCGACAAAATTAGAATCTCGTAATCATAATTAAAGACTTGTATTAGAATCAATCGCAGTAATCACTTCTTTAAAAGTCGGTTTAACATAAGCTCGCTTGTCATAACGATGGTACAATTCAATTCCATAATTGTTTACAGGAATATTGTTACAACAAATCAAAGTACAGATTTACATCGTATAATCAAAAGAATGTATTACAACAGATCGAATCATAATTACAACTTTGAGTTCATTACAAAATGAATAAACAATGATCTTGCATTGCATATCGCTGAAGCCTTCCTTGGAGTGTTGATCATCCATCCCCGTCCAATCGAACTGCCTTCCTCGACTCGATCCGAAGTACCACTACCAGCTCCATTTTCAGTCAACCAAACATAAGACCATCCGCAAAGAGAAAACCATAGCATAGAGTTAAAATCGAGTAGTTTGCAGTCGAATACGTAGGAATCACCGCGGTTCCCGAACAACCTAGGTTAGTGGCACCGTGAGTATCGAGGCTACCCAAAGCGACTGGTTTAACCGGCAGCTTGATTCTCAAGTCACCGAGGCTAAACCAAATCAGCTGGCACCTGGATATCGATACCTAAACCCAACCTAAGCGATCGGCGCCGTCTTATTACCGTAGGTTTCATCATTCGGCATTTTCATATCCAACACCTACGAATACCAGATTGCCTCAGCTCAAATCATTCGGCAAAAACCCCACAGAAAGCACAAAAGAATAGTGGCCAATAATCAGCCACATGAAGCCACACTTCCCCCATTTTGAGCCCACGATGCAACCGACATAAGGATAAGAACAGGTAAAAGTAAAAATGAGCAGAGCATGGTGAAAACAATTTGCCTGACCAGAGATAAGAACAGTCGAGTGCACTCCTCAGCCCAATACAATCCCCCTGGCCAAACCCTCTGCCCAGCACAGCCACCATACATTCCCCCCAGCCATTGCACCCAGCACAAAGCAAGAGCGAAGAACACCAAAGAAAGCCCGGCCCGAGTTCATTCTCCGAACCCATCCCCCATTCCAAGCCAGCACTCAAGAGCCTTCCCAGTGCATTCTCCTCCCAGTTCTGCCCAGCAGAAGGAGCAAGAACACAGGAGCAAGAGGCCGGCACCAGGGAGCAAG
This sequence comes from Hsuehochloa calcarea, assembly GCA_036346395.1. Lineage (NCBI taxonomy): Eukaryota > Viridiplantae > Streptophyta > Magnoliopsida > Poales > Poaceae > Hsuehochloa > Hsuehochloa calcarea. Next base: position 30,571,496 of record CM070599.1, on the reverse strand, counting down.
AAGGAAGCCACCAGCAGACAGCCAGGAAGCCAGGAGAGCACCAGCAAGCCGGCACTACCATCCCCCTCCCAACCCAGACTTCAGTAAGAGGTAAAGACCAACACCCAGTAGTATGCACAGCACCTCATGAGCATCATTCAAAGGTGCAACCCAATCCCAGTACCATCATTAGGAAGCCATCCATCCTCATCACAGAGCAAGGGACCAGGGAGTAGAGAAGGAGATGAGTATTACCAGCCATAGCCGAACCACCCCCATCAACCCCAGCACGGCCGAACCCCACCAGCAACCCCCAGCCTTGGCCGATTCACCCAATCCATCAATATGAGCATGCATCCAATTAATATAAGCATTAGCATCAACCAAATCGGCTAAAGAAAGCAACCCTAGCAAATTTAGTAAAGCAAAAACCAATCGGGTCATGGACCGGGCCCAGGGCACCATGAGTAGGTCAGGGCGTGTGAGAGGCGGCGGGCCTGAGTCCAGAGCGGCCGGCGGCCGGGAGGCCGGGCCGGCCGAACCCGAAGGAGCAAATGAGTCGGGCGTAGTAGGGAGAGAGAGAGAGCGGAAGGGGGTGTGAACCGTGAAGCCATGGGAGAAAACCGGCGCGGCGGATCGGTGCGAGTGGAGACAGGCGGCACCCAGGCCGCGGGGAGCTCACATGAGGAGCGACCGCAGCGCAACAGCGGGCCGGGTGAGTAAGCGCGGCAGGCGCAGCCTTCCTCGGCCGCCGAGGAGCCGAGAGGCCAGCGAGTGAGACGCGTGAGGAAGCGGCCGGCCCATGAGAGGCGCGTCGCGAGCGCGCGAGGAAGAGGCGCCGGGAGAAGAAGAGTCGGGAGACCGAGAGAGGAAGACGGGGAAGGAGGAAAAGACGGGGAGGAAAAGCGGTAGGGGTAGGGAATAGGATAGAGGAGGGTAGTTAGGTAATTTGGTAATTAGGGTTAGGGTTAGGGTTTTTAGGTATTTTAGTAATTAGGTTAATTAGGGTGTTGGATGATTAGTTAGGATAATTAGGATTTTTGTAGGTTAATTAGGTTTTGAAATAAATTAGGGTTAATAGAAAAATTAAAATAGGATTTTAGGAAGAACTGCTAACTGATTCGGGTTTCGGGAAAAATATTTGAAAATTAAAAGCGGCTAACTAAGAGAAATCGCATTAGCGATTTATTATCGAACATCATCAAAAATCACTAAGTATTTCTCGGTATTCTATTTGTATTACCGCGTTGCTTCAGAAGACGAGCTCCAGCCGACAGGCGTAACTGATCCCGGACTCATCAGCACCGACACCTACTATTACTACGAAGGCAAGCGATCCTCTTGAACATCAATACAGCTATTTTAAATGTAAACCGTATATTGCTGTATTAGACGTATTGCATTCAAAATTTAATTCTCAAAAACTTAAATCAAAAGATCGAGAGGAAAATGGAAAAGACATGAATGATGACAGGAATGATGATAATATTATATGGTAGTAAAGGAGACCAGGCGGGAAGAAAATGAGAAAATGATGAAAATGATAATGAGGCAAGAGGTGGGACTCCTTTACATACGGTTATAATATAAGGACCAACAAAACTCTTACTCGGTCAGATGCCGTAAATCAGTGCCAACCATTTTCCCGTTTCGGCGGGCAGAAAATGCTACCCTGTTACGTGATTATGCTTTCCACGCGGGTATGTTATATGAGTGAGTGTGTTGAGAAACCCCAGTTAGGCGGCGCTATATGCGCTAAGGGGGTGTTGGGTGAAGGTGCGTCCGGCCCAACTAACATTACCAGAACTCGGTGTGAAGATTCGTTCGGCACCGACGGAACGTAATGGGTGGAAAAATTAATCACGTAACCTGGAAAACGTTCTGTATCCTGAACTCGAAGTCGCATCAAAGGAAATGTGATGGACCTGGTTCATTTTAGAGTTCAGAATAGCTATGGGTTAAGTGGTACAAGCCTGCGCAGTGCTATACAAATCATGAATTCATGCCAGTCTCCTGGATTGGAGTCTACGGGAACCACCAGGGGTCTTTCTTCTTCCGAGTGACCGTAGTGTTTTGATGATAAAATTTGCCACAATTATTTAATGATTTATTTTCAGAATGACATGAGATAGAATTTGAGATAATCATCAGAGATATTGACATGAGATGCAACTTTTGCTACTAATACTTGCTGAGTACTCTGTACTCAACCTTGCTAGTATTCTCCTTTGTAGATCCTAGTCCGACTGGGATTTATCCCGAGTGGGACGAGGGAGGTGCAGGTGCAGGTGCAGATGAGACCGCAGCAGACTTGGACCCTGGCAGCGAGGAGCAGAGCGAGGCGGACGCCTTATTTGGTGCCTGGGACGACTAGGGGACACTTTAGGCGTGGCAGGCAAGAGGAAGACTTGGTCTTATTTTGGTTTTTGTAATAAATATGTGTAATATAAAACATTAGCTTTGTGTGGTTAACTGTTGTAATTAAATAACATTTTCCATCTTGTTGTTCTGCTGCGCACTTTGATAATGGCTTACTATTCGGTCGGAGCGGTGTTCTACCGGACAGACGAATAGTAATCCGTGTGCCTAAGTGTGATTACCCCTGGGGTAATCACACGGGGCGTCACAGTAATTAACAACGCGCTTAACTAGTTCATGCGAAAAAAATTCGCTTGAAAGCGAACTCGATGTGATGCTGATGCTGAAACGTTGCTGGAGTAGGCATATATATGCCTTGTGTTGATATAATTCATTTTGTTCCTGAACTTTGTAGTCGGCCTGTATCGGGTGGTCGGGTAACTTGGTAATGGAGCCCGGGCCCCGTAGCGTCTTCCTGATGTGGAAGACACTGCTAGTGCTCGATTCAGAGTTGCCAATTGTGTACATATATAACACCTTCCAATTCTTCCTTTGGGGATTCCAATACGAGTTGATTGAACCATAGTTCACCCTTTAGTTGTTTCAGTGTTCGAAGAAATGTGAGAGGTGCATGAACACATCTACAATCTCATGAATGAAGCTCGTCTCCAATTTGTTAGGGAAATTAAGTTTTGGGACCGTTCAATCAGAAGATTCTTGCTTGTTATGGTGGCAAAAATCACGACGCGGTCCGTGCAGCCATTTTGTCCGCAGATCTCGTTAATTCAGATCTGTACGTGAGTCACATGGCCGCGATAGACACCGCCAAAGTCCACAGTTGGGCAAAAAAGCAAAACATCCACGTCTATACTTGCCAGTTAGATTGTTGCGCGAAATATATGCAAGACTGTACATTTCACCTTTCAGTTGAAGAATTCACATCAGTAGTTTGATTAGGCCAGAGATATTTCATTTTCCCTACTACAAGTTGGCGCCTTCTAGTCTTCTACGCCTCTCTGCATTTGCATTTGCATCATTGGACTAGTTCCAGTGAACAGTATCGCCACAAAACCCATACGGAGGGGGGGAAATAGAACAGAGTTAAAATATGCCAAAGTCAACTACAAATGATACAGTATATTAGGATCCAGGCCGGGTAGATAAGAGTTTCTGGTGCTGGCAGAATGGAGAGCTGAATAACAATTGCCCTGGGCCACTGTGTTTCAACTCTGGCCCAGCACATGTACTTCAGCTCATGTGGGAGGGTACGGTGAGACAACTGATTGATCTGTTCTTTTGTCGTGCAGTCCTGCTGCAGCATTGTATGGTGTCTGTTTCTACATGTCAGATAATAAGACGAACGCTCTGAACTTCTTTTAATGAAAGGTTTATGCTAGTGGCAAGGGTCATATGCTACAGATCTTGCTTAGCATAACAAGCTTCATGAGCCAACCAAAAGCTCCTTTTGGCTCTCCTCCATGTGTTCTCCTGTATCTTTGACAACACTACATCGAAACCACCTCTTTGCTTCTGCTGTTGATCCTAAAAGGAAGCATTCTGCCCAAACTCCAAATGGTTTCCCTACCATTAAATTGGAAGTCAAGTCACAGCCCACAGCCTCCCTTGCTTTCTGGATAAAAAGCAGTAGATTCATTTAACATTTGCTATCCTTGTATGATCTGTTTCGCATCATAGATTTCATCACCGACTTATGACTTGATTGCTTGTGAATGCCAGCGGGTGTGTTTAGGATGCATTCATTTGTAAGGGCCTTTGCTACCCAGCATTGGTAGCCTACCAGAAGGAGACATGTCTCACTTGTACAAAGTATTTCGACACCTGGCTTCCAGATCGGCAGACATTGCTCGCGTGGGCTGCCACGTCACCTACAGAATGGGATGCGCACCTCTCGTGCTGATTGGCCGCGTCATTTTCAGAATTGGTGGTGCGATTCCAATTATTGCGATTCCAATTATTGCCATCAACTATGGCATCCTTGTCGCATGCTGGATACTGCACATACTTGAAGTTGTCCAGGTTAGTGCCACAAACCATTTCATATGGCCCCACTTCAAATCTCAGAGTTAATGGAGGACTTTGGAATTTTTTTTATATGGATTAGACACTCCTTCCCTGTTGGTTATACCTTAGAGCATGCATGTTTCCTTTTCCTTTTCATTTTTTGTCTGTTGAAATGGGTATTGCTTACTTTTCTGCTGATGATTCATGGACAAATACTGAACCCAATGTACAACTTGACAGGGTGCACTAATCTGCCGTGCTATGAAATTTCAGTCCTGGCGTGGCTCCTTGCCGTTCTTGGATGCCATCGGTGCTCTGGTGGCCAATCTTTACAGGTCCACTGCAATTCACAGCCCAAGTTACGGTGGGCGCCAGCTCGACGGCGGCCTCAACAGTGCCAAAACGCAGGCTAAATCCATGATCGTCGAGGACAATGACCTTCGCGACTGGCAACTCTTCACGTCAGACTTGCTTGACAGCAACCACGTTTACGTCGACCTGGTGCTTCAGTGCGTTTGCGGTAGTGCTCTCAGCTTAGAAGACCATGCGAAGGAGAGCTCCAGAAGAAAGCAGCCCATTCGGCACAGCCGTGACGGCTTCTTCTGGCGGATCGTGGCGAGGAATGAGCACTATCTTACGTACGCCATGGTGGTGGCGATGTTGCAGCTGTTCTTGCACCTGACCGGAGCCAACGTCACCACGCTGTTCTTGCCGATGCTGTCTCGGACGATAGGCTTCAGAAGCAAGGCGGCGCAGATCGGCAACGCCGTGCTGGTGCTGGTGAGCACCGGCGGCATCCTCGGATCTGCCCTCGCGACGAGGCACTACGGCCGGGAGGTCATGTGCATGATCAGCGGGGTGCTTATCATATCCTACCAGGTAAACTGGCGCAATCTACCGGCGCGTTGATCGCTGATCGGGCGGCTCACATCTAACGTAGTTTGCATGTTAGCGCTTAGGTAGGATAGGAGGTTGGCACTCAGTGCATCCCCTGTTCAGAGATGCCATCCTCTCTGGTATGTTTTAATTACTCAACGTCTGTGTGCGCGCATGCTAACGTACGTGCACGCTCCTGTGCTAGATCGCGATCCCGGCGATCATGGAGGCCCACGCGGGGCTGGGCGGCGGCGCGAGGATGACAACGGGCTACGCGGCGGGGATGTTCGCGCTGGCGTGCGCCGTGTCGGGCGGGTTCAGCTGGTCGTGGGGCGCGTTGTTCTGGGCTGTGCCGGGCGAGAGGATCAGGTCGGTGGGGATGGCGCTCGGCTTCGGGCTCGGCTTTGCGCAGATGCAGTGCTTCCTGCTGATGCTGCGACAGCTCAAGCACGCCGTCTTCGCGTACTACGCCGTCTGGATTTGGTCGTGATCGACACGCACGCCGCGGCCTCGAGGGGAGGGCGATGCATGCATGTACAGAGCGCTATAGACAGGCAGAATATATATCAGTCGCGGAATAATGGCACTGTTGGATGTACTGGAGGAAACTGCTCGATCTCGCGCGTGCGTGCGTGCAGCTAGCTGTGCTCGCCGCTCGCCGTTGATAAAGATGGTGGCCGGCTTGCGGTGGCACTCGAATCTGTCCACCCTTCTGGCTGATCAACTGATGAGATAAAAAAGGATGCTTTAGTTTGTGTGCCCCCATCTGCGCGAATTCATTCTCTGCTGTGTGTGAGCAGTGAGCCGGTGGAGTCAGCGTGGACCACGGAGGCCTATGTGTCGCACGAACATGCCTTGCATACTTGTATTGGGATGTTATGTATCATGTGTGCACGCTATGGGCTATATATTTGACGAATCAATTCGATCCAACAAATGACCTGGCTTCTGTTTCAAAATTGGCGACGTAGATTAAACTGCGAACTGCTGAAGAATCGAAGTTTTCTGGGACTAAAATCGTAGATCTTCGCATGGTTTCGTCTGCTTATGCTCTTACAAAGCTGCTTTTCCGAGCCTAAGGTCGCTGTTTGAGTGCGAACCTGCTTTGGCTTTTGGGTGAAAAAGCTAGAAGGCTGCCAAACGGTTAACTTTTTTCCGCTTTCACGAGAAGCTCAAAGTTGTCAATACATATAGGCCAAAAGCGGCAGTGTTGAGGTGCTTCCCACTTCCCACCTCCGCGTTCCAAGAATACCCCGACTTCGCAGAATTACCCACCTCATACCTAGTATTTAAAGCAATCTTGCCAGGTTCGCCTTCCCACCGCTCCTCCCGACTCCCACGCGCGCGCTCTGGCGACGCCTCCTGTCAAGCCCCGGTGTTGACTTCTTGCCCCCACGCCCGATGCTTCGGCCGCCACCACCTCGGGGCGGTGCTTCGCCGCCCCCATGGCGGCGCGTCCCGCTCGATTACCTCACGAATCTTTGCTCAGAGTTGGACCCTTATCCAACTACGGGATAGATGGAAGATATATGCAGTATTTTGTATGTAGTACTTGCCAATTTAAACTATGTATAAGGGACTGATCTTCTAGTCCAGATTATTTTCACATGCTTTCTGAAGTTTTATTGTTAAATACTGTTAAATGTTCTTAAATGTCGTTTAATGTTGTTAATTTAGTTAAACGACATCAAATAAGTCATTACTGTCCTCATGAGCATTTCAGACATTTCATATCTCGGAAGCTGCAGCCAGCCTACCTAAAAGCGATACCAAACACCAAATCGAAAGCAGCATTCAAATTCGGCCGTTGGAAAAAAAGTTCTACAAAGATACCGAAAGCCGTTTTTAGGAAAGCGCAATGTGCAAACAGGCCTAAAAAGTCTCCGGGTCCCCGCCAGGTAGCTAGTACACTGCTACTACTGCCTTTACGTGACTGATTTCCTAGTTAACGTGCCATGCACCATCCACCGCTGCACAGATGCTGCCCTAGAAAAGCCGTAGTGCATGCGGGCTCGTCACACTCACTATTTTGGCTGCGCATCCTTTCGACAAATTAAAGCCCTTTCCGTGTCCGGATTCGTGAACTTGCAAAACCGCCGTACATCTCCATCGCCAATTCGTCACCGGGGGCTCAAGCAAACGCAGCGCATTGCACGCACGGCTCGCCATTGGCCGGGGGCGACACAAGTCACAAGTGACGAGCTGACATCGACGCATCGCGGAACACATCATGGGTTCGCCGGCACGGTCCCCTTTTGCTGACTAATTACGGAGGGAGACGTCGATTTTGCGGGCTTTTTTCGCTGGGGGGTCGGCCTTTCAACGGCGGAATGATGGGTGCGTCCCCGGCCGGCCACTCTCGGTGGGACGATGAGCCGTCAACGGTGCTAATCTAGCGATTTTGGTTGTGCCGCGGGGACTTTTTGGGAGGCGCGGCATGTGAGCATCTCGAGTGCGTGCATGGCCGGGTGCACACGCTCCACCCAAGTCGTAGCCTCACCTGGGGCTGGAAAGCAGCCGACTTGTTTAGAAAAATAAGTTTGAAATCATGCTTGGCTCGGCTTGAAAGGTAGCTCGAGTTGGCTCATGACGGCTCGCGAGAATTTAAAAATATTAAACATGAATTACTTGCTCTCAGTAGGTATGTGGTAGCCTTATAGGATGACAACAAGAACATTATTAGCCACACTAATGGCTAGAGACCATCCATCATGTGAAGGAAGGCGGACAGGGCAGCGGAAGAAGGTGGCCGGCAAATAACGAGGCGGATGCCAAGGAGACCATATCACTACTACACAAAAAGTATATCACAGGCAGTTTAAAACCGTCATTACACAGACGGTTTTTGAACCGTCTTAATTTTTATGTCTGTGATAACAGTTGGTTATTATAGACGGTTTGGTTCAACACAAACGGTTTTAGTAGAAACCGTCTGTGAAGGGCCACTATCACAGACGGTTTCAACCATCCTTCACAGACGGTTTGTTGAAACCGTCTGTGATAGTACCGTTCCCAGACGGTTCCAACCAAAAACTATCTATGATAGTTCTTTATACCTAATTATTATTATTTTTGATTTTCGGCTAGCCTCAGGAATTGCTAGCCATGCCCCCTAAAAACTAGCAAGTAGAAAACAGATACATCACAGATATATCAATTGTTGACAACTCAAAGTGATCATTTAAAACTCAAAATCACTTACAAAAGATTATGTTCAAGTATTGTCGCTAGATTTACAAATTGAATTACAACTACTCAAAGTGATCAATTACAATTGAATCAATAGTTTCAATGTCGTTCAGCGGTGTCGACGGAGTGAAGCTCTCCGTCGGTGTTAACGATCTCTGTCTTGATGAAGGCGTAGAGCGCCTCTCGAATCTCCGAGACCTCTTTCATAACGAGTGCATCTAAATCTATGTTCAAGCTCTCTCTCTCTCTCTCTCTATATATATATATATATATATATATATATATATATATATATATATATATATATATATATAGGAAATAATTATTACGAGATTGACAAACCTCAGGATCCTTCATCTTAACACTCATCATTTGCCGCATATGATGGCAAACATATAATGCACAAAGGTGATCTTATTTTTGCTGGTGGCACTGCAAAAATAGAATTACATATATAGGTACAGTCAGTTCGAGACGCATTATTACGAAGTATGATATATGATTATTGTGTTGTAGAATTCATCATGTATCTATACATAAGCAATGAGTTGTGATATTTATTGGTATTACGTGAGTGTAGAACTTGATTGCACACACTTACAGTGTCCAACATCGTAGAAGTGAGGCATCAAGGGCAGTGAGGTTGAATAGGTCGAATAAGTGGTCGAAACCCACGACGAAGTGGCCCAGCTCGTGGAAGAAATGCACATTCATATATCTGACGGTGATTCCAGTATCGCACCCTTCTCTTGGGTCTTCCACATGTACCAGGCATCCCCGCCCCACCTCAATAGAAATAGACCTAACCATCCTCACTTGGAGCTTGCAGGGCGTCGGCTCCTACAAAACGATACACAATTAGCTAAGTCGTCCTATAGGTCTATCTTTGGAGCATTCCAGAGATGTACATTACCTTGATGTCGTCGAGTTTGTAGGGGTGAATGTTTTGTGCCTGGAGAGCTTTGTGCGTCACACTTTGTTTACAAGGGTTTATTCACAGATAGCCAGATATAAGAAAGAATAGATGTGTGATAGGTATAATAGAGCTCATAGGCAAGTATACAAGTGCGAGATAAAGTAGTAGCGTGAAGCGAAGAATAGACATCTATTTTTCAGACATAGATCAGGGCTATAAGAGCTAGCTACTAAGTAATGCAAGAAATAGGTGTTGGACTCGGATTTTCTAATCCCGAATCCTCTGTGAAAATATTGTGCAATTCCCTGGATCAGTAGATAGCACTCACAGGCACATTGCTGAATCAATTTATACATATCATAAAACCATACCATTCATTAATTTAACATATCAGAGTTTACATAGACCGCTTGGACCAAGTTTTACAATAAAGGCTAAACATGCCACAAAATTACATCACAAAAGTAGCGAAAACGACAACGGAAGCAAAAAGGGTGAGCACACATCTCTCCACAGGCAAGCGACTGGGGAAACCTGTGTACGTCCGATATTACCCAAAAACTCAGATAATATAGGATGCACATAAGTACCGGTGGAGTCGGCTAGACTGAGGTGAGACTAGAACGGCTAAAGACTAAACTACGCTTGAAAAACTCGTGGACCTTCAGACTTCTGGTTCCTCGTAGTATTCGAAAGCTTTAGGATTTCCTGCTTCTGAGGGTACGGGAAAAGAGCGAGGATGAGCACAACTTCCATGCTCGCGAGCCAACACACAAGATGCAATATATACATGCAAGGCTTAACAAGAGTAGCTCTGTTACTTTCATTTGCTAAAGCAATTTTTTCAATTATCATAATACAAATTCCTAAGACTTAGCCTTTTAAATAAATTGTATTTTTATTAAATAGAGTAATTATAATATTAAATAACAGTAGAGGTTCCCTCCATCAGAAACTCTACAAATGCTTCATTTGATTGGAGTTACCTCTATACATTAACAACACTGGATACGACGATCTAGGAAAAAAAACAAACCTCATGCTAGATGAGCTGGCCTGGTTTTTATACCACCTGCAAAGGTTTTTGAAATAGAACTAACTCTAGTAAGTACCCATGTTCTCCCGTGACTGTGGGCATGACTGTTCGAACAGTTTATTTCTCTGTAGATATGTACACTTTACACACAAGAGATAATCGCCTTGATATACACACATATTTGCTTGGACGAGTGAATCAAGGGAGATTACCACAAGGCCTTTACAATGTACCCCTCAGTGTTAGTTGCACCCGCTAAGATTTCATCTGAGAGTGGTTACGCTCACACACCAGCGTCAACCATGCCCCCAAACCCCCTCTTGCGCCACACGTCGGCTTAAGCCAGCAACCCGACCCGTGTCCACGACAGCTTAAGCCAATGACACGACTCGTGGGTCTCTCCAGTGGTGCAGCTCGCATTGGTGGATACAAATTATTTAGCCAGGTCGACACCATTATAGACTTGTGGTTGTACTATTTTACATTAGGAGATCATCATAGGATTAAGTTCTTAATCCATCCGGGCGGTTCATACCACATACCAACCACTCTCGTGCACGACGGCACCCACCACTCTTTCCATCCGCCTAGATGTGATACTAGCAAGTTGTTTAGAGTTTTGAGGAGGAAAAGCCAATTATCACAACACACCATTCATTTACCCACAATGACAGCCCAAAACCACTTTCATGAATAAAAGATGATAATTAGGACATTTATTGTCCCAGTACTTAAGCAAGACTAGCATGTCGATTAAGTACAAACTACACTAGCATTTACCACATAGCTACTAGGGTGACATGGAAATAATGGATTCAATTATCAAAGGATGGATAATAATTAATTAATCATCAAATGAGTATTTAACTATCTTAAGCTTTAACATCATTTGATTACAAAATTAAAGCATGCAAATTTTGATATTTTACAATAAATATAATTTGCATAAAATGTAGGCTCATAATGATCAAAGTATTGACTCGCTAGGTTCAGGTTATCGCGGCCTTGATCTTACTCAGGGCCTTCTCTGCCAGGAGTCTTGAATTCTTGATCTTCATCTTTATCCGAATCTTGTTCTTGCTCAAGTTGTTGCTTCTTCTGGACTCCGACTCCTAATTATGCGATAACAAGTGAGAAAATCAAATAAATCCAAGGAACTTCAAAAGACCAAATACATTCAAAGCGCTTTAAAATAAGTTTTGCGATGAACGTGCTTAAGAGAATAGATTTAGCGAGGCGGGGATGTTTGACAAAGTCAAATGACCAACTGAGTAAAAGAGACAATGACGGAGAAACTCTGTAGGGGAAAACATGGGGGAATCAAAGTGGAAGAAACTTTCGTAGGGATACTCCACTTCGGATTTGGAAGATGGAAAGATATTGCTGATCGGGGAACGTCACAGCTTGACCCCTTTTTTAAAAAAAACAAGAGCTTCTTTAATTAATGGGTATTATTTGCTGAGGATTAATCAAAAGAGATTTGGGTGAGAGTTCATCAAGCGAAGAGCAAGATTTAAATGCCGATCACAAAGGGAGTCCAAAATTACCACGATTCTCTCCAGCAGTTGCCTGGAAATAGTGGTAATGTTAATTATTATTAAATACCACTGGTGGATTAAAAATCCAGAGAAAGATAGAAGGACATATATTGATTGGGCAAGATTAGGATAATGGATATTTTTGCCAGTTTAAAAGACAATAAAACATTTTGTCTTTTGATGACTTTTGATCGGGGATAAAATGGATGTGATAAAATAATATTTGGACCAAGGAACACTTGATAGGATTGCAATATTATTAATTGAAGTTTTCAGAGCAAGATATTGAGATCAAGTTAATCCCGAATAGCTTTCCAAAATTATTTTTATAAAATTGCAAATTAAATTCTTATACCACAAAGCCTTTTAAACAATAGCGGAAAAGTAATTCAAATTAGTTTTATCAAATACTTGACATGATTGCGGAGACGATGGAGCGATTTCGAAAGTTATTTGCATCAGTTCAATTTCTAGAGATTTTGCAAAATAAGCTCTTAATCGGCAGCTTTTAAATATTTAGCGAATAAGTATTTTAGAATATTTTGCCAATTGGAAAGCTGATAATTTGCAGAGGTTAACAAACTAATTGCAAGATCAAAACACAAATTCTTTGTTGACTGCCACCTCATCCACATTCGGCTACTACAGCTCCACTGTACTGCGTAGGGGGTCCCACCACCTAGAAACATAGAGAGAGGGAGGTCAGCACCGAGGAGCAGAGGAGCCAGGGGAGGCGCGTGGTGGCAGCGGAGAAGAGCAAAATGGATCGCGGGAAGGGGAGGAAGCCGAGGCGACGGCAGCGGCTGCAGTGGCACCAGAGAGGACGCGGCGGCAGCACAGCGGTCGGGCGCAGAGGCCAACGGCGAAGACAGCGGCCGGAGGGAGGGGAGAGGAAGGGGAGGCGTGCACAGGCACTTGGGAGGGGATGGGAAGCTCACCGAGCTGACGGCGGGGCGGGAAGCACTGAGCAAGCCGGCGGCGGAGCCGGGCGACGGCGGAGGCGACAGGCGCCGCGGCCCTAGGGGAGGAGGAAGCTTCGGTCGTGGGTGGGGATGGCCAAGAGCGTGGCGGTGCTCAGCGGCAACGACTTCGGCGGAGGGGCACCGAGGGGGAGAAGATGGCGACGACACCGGGAGCTAGGGCGACTTCGGGCGCGAGAGGGAAGGGGCGGGCGAGTAGGGAAGGAAAGATCGAGGGCACTCGGCTTTTATAGCCGGGAGGAAGGAAAGCCGGTGAGGGCGGAGAAGCGGCCGCTGGGAGAAGATCGGCGACGTCTGGTGCAGCAGCACGCGGCCAGAGAGGCGGCGGCGCAGGCTGCCGGATGGCGCGGGAGGCGAGCTGGTCGGGCGTGGCATGGGTGAGCGAGAGAGGGGAGATGGTCGGGCGGAGAGGAGCACGGGCAAGCGGGCGGCGGCCGCGGAGAAGAAAAGGGGAAGGGGAAAGAAGCCGAGTGATGCGGTCGGGGTGGGGGAAAGGAGAGAAAGGGAGAGGGGGTGCGGCCGGGTCGGGAGCGCTTGAGCTAAGGAAGAAAAGCGGGGGTGGGTCGGGGAGTAAGGTGGCCCGAGAAAAGCGACCTGGCCGGGAAAGAAAAATAGGCTGTAGAAATTGGGCCAGCCCAAGAAGATGGGCTGGACCCTAGAGAGAATTAGAGAGTGGTCCAAAATCTGAAAAAAGGGGAATTCAAATTGAATTTTGAATTCAAAATTGAAAGGAGGTTTGAAACACAAACCCAAGCTTTAAAAGAAGCTAGGAGAATTTGGGATTATAAGCCAAATTGAAAATATGAATGAAAAACATAAACTGAATAGTAGTTACTATTTGTCATCCGAAAACAAGATGTTATAATAGGTTTACTGGTATATGTGTTTGAATAGGAATAAGCATGCGGTTGTGTGATAAGTCAGTCAAGATAGGGTTTACCGGCGCGAGGAGCGGAGACGTACCTGGGATGTGGCTTCGGATGGCAGAGACGTACCTTGGGAGGTGGCTTCAGGGGAGGAAGGGGGAAGAATAGGCGGCGGCGAGGCCAGCGTGTTAAGGTCGGGAGAAGGCGTCGGGAGGCGGTGCAGGCGTGGGTCGTCGGGAGAGGGTCGCCGACTCGTCGTCGGTCGGTCGGCGTCGGGAGGAGGCTTGGCGTCGGGAGGCGAGGCGAGCGAGCGGGCTAAGGTCTTTGAGGTGAAGGGGCGAGAGTAAGGCAAAGTGATGAGTAAGGGTGCACAAACCCTATCGATTCCCTCTTAAATAAAAGATATCATAGATGATTCTATTATGGAACCATCTATGATAAGTCATCACAGATGGTTCCATAACAGAACCGTCTATGAAGTATCACAGACGGTTGTATTTAGAAACCATCTGTGATAGGTCCATATCACAGATGGTTCCAGGAGAACCGTTTGTGATTATGTTATCACAGACGATTCCAAAGGAATCATCTGTGATGAGGCGTCTTCTATTGCATGTTTTGTAGTAGTGCATGGTGAATTGCGGATGAGGCGGCAAATGACGGAAGGCGGACGGTGAGGATAGCACTTGATGTAGTTGCTCTCTCGCGGTGCCACCTCGAGCAACACCTTCCTAACTCAAACCATGATGGCTTGCGCTGGGCCTGCCACCTGAGGCCTCAATTGTTCCTCCGGATTCCTCTGGGCTGGCCGGTTAGGTATATTTTCGTACGAACCTAATGAGCCCACCGAGCAACTTGAGCTCATCTTGTAAAAGTAACAAGCTGGGGATGAGGCTTGACTCGGCTTGTGTACACCACACGCTCGAGCCTGGCTCATCAACCTCGAGCTTTTTTCCGCCCAAGTCTCACCCACCCTACAGAGACCAGATGAGATGTAATTAGTAATAGTACATCCAAGATGTTGCCTCTTTTTTTCCCATAGAAGCCATCCTGCCTTAGAGAACATATAAGCATCCGTCGGATTATATTTTTTGTTCTTTCGACAGTGGTTAAGAAAAAATACTAGCGCTTCTTTTCAATGCTTGATACAAACGACTTTTTCACTTTAACTAGGTCAAAATTTAGAGGTCTATGTTGACGATCTAGTAGTAAAAAATATCAAGTGACTTAATCATATTTCAGACCTGCAAGAAACATTCGATAACCTCAGCTAACATCGTTTGAAACTCAATCCTGAGAAGTGTGTGTTCGGAGTCTCTTCAGGAATATTGCTTGGATTCCTTGTCTCTGCACGAGGTATCGAAACAAATCCTGATAAGATCAAGACTATTGAACAAATGCGCTCTCTGACTATGAAAAAAGAGGTCCAGAAACTCACAAGATGCATGATGGCTTTAAGTCGTTTCATCGCACGATTCAGAGAAAAAGGGCTCCATTTATTCAAATTTCTAAGGAAACACGAGGGTTTCGAGTGGTCAGAGGAGACAAACAATGCCTTCCAGGATGTCAAGAGGTATCTTACGAGTGCTCCTGTTCTAGTTTCTCCAAAACCAGAAGAGACACTCTTATGTCCTCTTTGTTTAGGCTTATGCTTTTTGGCTTATAACTTAAAGCCAGCTTTTTGGCTTAATCAGCTTATAAATCCCTCAACTTTTAAGTCAAACTTTGGTGTTTGATAATCTGGCTTTTTATAGGATGTTGGCTTATTGAGTTGTGTTTGAAGGATAAAAAGTCTGAATTGCCCTTAAGGGTTTAAAGGATGTTTTTAAGGATGAATTTAAACTTATTTTTGTATACGATTTGTAAATATGACGATACGTGCAAGTTGTAAATATGAAACAAAAAGGTTTTGCTCGTTCGTGCATGTATTAATTTTGGACATTGTGTAATGAAAGAAATTAATATAGAAAGATATATATTAGCCAACCAAACAAAATAATATTCGATCATGTCATAATAATGTAATCTTTTTATTCTCGTGCGGCCATTAAAGAAGTAGCAATGCTATCACGAAATACACTCATATCTCTATCATCGATTGCTGATCCATTGACACCGTGCCCTCTAAATGATCCTGTTTGTGTATCGTTTGGATCATAATCTTCATCAAGATCACATCTCTCAAAAAGTCCATCACGTAAAGTATTATCTAGGATGAAGTTGTGTAGCACCATACATGTAATTATCATTTTCGTTTGAATCTTCATTTTGTAATTTGGCAAAGCCAACAAGATTCTCTATTTCATCTTCAACACGCCAAATGAACGCTCAATCACATTGCGAATGGATGAGTGAGCGTGATTGAACACCTCATATTTTCCGCTTGGTTGTCGACCATGGTAAAATTCTGGTAGATGATACTTTTGTCCTTTGTCAGGAGCTAGATAGCCTTTTCGTATGGGACAACCTGCATCAACAAGGTAATATTTTTCTACATACATGAAACACATAAATATTGATAATAAAAAATAGGAATGCTATCATAATAATTAATTATATTATTAAAGAAGCATAATACCTTTAGGAGGATGTGGAAACCAGTTCGAATACTTGCCCGGGTGGCAGGACGATCATATCTCCTTCTTTTATCCAAATCCGAATCCATTTGTCCTCCTTGTCACGGACATCGAAGTACCCGCTACCTTCCAAGCAGTAGCGGATCTCTTCATCAGTATGCATATGCTTGCGGAAGAAGTTCTTCAGCTTCTCATAATTTTCCAACTTCTCAGGACATATCTCAATAAGATCCTTCAACACTGAACATATTTCACTATATCAGATTAGGATATCATATGCAAGCTGTGCACAGGGAAAAGGATATGAAGAGGGGTTGAAGAAGGTGGGAGGCTGGGAGCAAAACATGTAGTTGTATCCTCTTTCTTTGCGGATTTTCCCTAGCTCTTCTTCGCTTCAGACTTCTTAGGATCCAAATGCCAATATAAAACACCAATCTCTGCAAAAACAGGATCCATAAGTTCTGCAGGTCCAGCACAAAAACTGATCCAATTCTCCTCACTTGGCTACTTTAGTCAGATATTCGGATTAAGTACTATAGCATGCATTCACATATATGATCTGCCTGCAGCTAGAATGTCCAGTTTGCTTGAGAACCAGAAGTTCCAAGAAAAAACTGCTACTGAACATCTAATTAGCATTTAATTACACAAAGCAATCACCTGTCTGTTGATGTGAGAATACCTAAATCAGTTCAGATCCAAATCTCAAGGAAGCATATAAAAATGGGTTGATTAATTGAACATTGCGCCTCTCTTCACGCAGTTACACAAGAGCATAGTAACAATTAACAAGGAAAAGCCCTAGATACTATCCTACGAAAAGGCAAAAAGGGCATTTGGTCCACGAATCAATTGTGAATAAATTCTTGCGCTAGGAGCGAAACCAAGAATCCGCGAAATTAAGAAAGCAAGGAAGTTCTAATGTAACTATGAATCACTGTTAGCAGTTTAGCACCTTCAAGCTTGGAGAGGTGTAGGAACTCCTTGGGGTTCTTGAGGTCCTTCCCATTCTCCCCCACCATCCATGCCTATCCCAAGAATCAATCAAGAAGCATGAGCAAATCAGCACTACATGCAGTAATCACATCAAACAGAACATAAATTCATCAAGATTCCAAGAAAAAGAGATCTAAAAAAATATCGATCTTGCCCATACTTGTGGACCCATGTTGAGTGGAAATACTGTGATGGGAACTAGGAAATCTGAGAGCTTGCTTGACTTGTGGTGTACTGCCGCCGGCTTCCAGGGGCAGCATTGGGGATGGGGAGGGGAGGGGAGGCGGCGGGAGGGGAGAAGCGGCATGTGTGGGAGGCGGCGAGAGGGGACGGGAGTGGAGGCGTCGGGACGGGACGGGAGAGGCGGCGTGTGAGTGGAGGCGTCGGGTGAGAGCCAAAGAAAAATGAATCAGTTTTCACTTATATACGGATGACATTTTGAGAGTAATTTTAACCAAGTTTAGTGGCAAAAGAGTATTTCATTCCGCAAAAGCCAAAAAATACATCTCTCACGACTTATGGCTTTTAGGCTTAAAATAGCTTAAACTTTTTATAAGCTAGATGAAAAAAGTCACCCCTTTGTTTAGGCTTAGGCTTATTTGCATATAAGCCAGACAAAAAGCCTAAACAAACATGGCCTTAATTTATCTAGCTGCCACGCCACAGGCAGTGAGTGCAGTACTCGTCACAGAACGTGAAAACGTCCAATGACCAGTTTACTACGTAAGCGAAGTTTTATACAGACCTTAGGTTCAAAAACTTTTATATGCCCTCCTCATGTCTTCGAGGAAACCGATGTATAATTTTCAAGCGCACAAGATAATTGTGGCGTTTAAGTTTTCCTTAGGAGGGATCCTCCGGAATAGGGAAGCAGCGTGGGCGTATGGCAAAATGGTCGGTTGAACTTAGGGAGTTCGACCTCCATTTCATGTCCCGAACGACCATTAAATCCTAGATTTTGGTAGACTTTATCGCCGAATGGACAAATCCTGAACCCGTTCAGGATCACCGGTACAATTCCCACAACTAGTGGACGATGTACTTTGACGAGTCACTTACGCTTAGTGGTTCGGGGGTTGGGGTGGTCCTGGAATCTCCTACAGGAGGGACCTTAAAGTATGCTATTCAATTAAACTTTCATGTCACTAACAATGTTACAGAATACGAAAGTTTGTTGGCTGGCATACGAGCAATGAAAGCGCTCGCGATTCAACGACTACTCGTGAGAGGAGACTCTCAACTAGTCACAAATCAGGTAGGAAAAGTGTACTAGTACTCTAATTCGACCATGTCTCAATACTTATCGAAAGTTAGAAAGCTTGAAAAATATTTTTTTAGTTTTGAGGTACAATATATCTCTCAAAAGGATAATTTTCTCGCAGACCAATTAGCTCTAATGGCTTCTTCCCAATCACCAGTACCAAAAAGAGTCTTCTTGGAACAGCTCCAAAAGTCGTCTCGGGTCGAAACACCAGAAACATCTCCTATTGAGACAACCTCTCTAGAATATACTAGGATACCTAGATGAATCCCATCTACGAGTATCTTCAGAAGGGTATAGTGCTCGATGATGATCTCGAGGCAACTCGTTTATCTCGTAAGGCCAAAATGTATACTTTGGTTGAAGGAGTCCTCTATAAGAGAGGAACTCAAGGGGTTCTCATGCGATGTATATCGCGAAAGAACGATTAAATCTCCTTCACGACATACATGGGGGCATATGTGGAACTCATGCTTCCTACAGAATGCTGGTCGGTAAAGCTTTTTGACAAGGTTTCTACTGGCCAACAACCCTCCACGATGCTAAATAATTGGTTCTAAAGTGTGTACAATGCGGTTTCATAGCAGACGAATACACAAACCATCTCAAGCATTACAAACTATACCTTTGTCTTGGACTTTTGCAACTGGGGTCTCGATATCCTATGGTCATTCCCAAAAGCACCTAGGGTTTGAGTTCTTTTTTGCTATTGATAAGTTCACAAAATGGATTGAAATCGAACCTGTGACTGGGATAACAACGGAAGCCGCTAAGAGGTTCATGATGAGAAGCGTGATTACTTGATTTGGTGTCCCAAGTCGAATAATTACAGACAATGGTAAGCAATTTTCGAGTGCAAAATTCTAATAATTTTGCAAAAAATTAGGAACCAAGCCGTGTTATGCTTCTGTCGTTCAGAGGATAAAGCAATAAGAAACACAAGACATTAGACTTTAGCCTTCCTTTTGGTTGTAATCAACACACTAGGAGTAGGGTTATTATTCTCCCCGAAGAAAGTCTGAACTTGTATAAAATCCCCTTATCATTCTCTGCATTATTTTATTTTTCAGGAGTTCCTGAAACAAACAATTATATGTAAGATCGGTATTAGATCACCGATAGAAATATAATTTATTAAGACTTTCAAGAATAATTACAGTGACTAAGAACAAAATATATATAAATAAATTATTGTAATTTATGTATAATTAAATTATAAGTGAACTAAAATTTAACTGTTTTAGGCTGAAAAAACAGTCAAATATTGTATAGATAGACCGTATTCCATGCCTTCTCCATAATCAGCACAAAGCATAGCCTTTTTTAGGTTAACTGGTTGATAAAAAAAAAGAGCATGAGATCGAGAAAGATGAGAAATTTTGAACACTCGTACGTAAGAAGTTTGCCAGCAACTCAATATGTCACATGCCTCAACAGGGGATGCCTTTACCTATTGAATTATCCTTTTCTGTACGCGTGAGCTTTTCAGCAACTCAATATGTCACATGCCTCAACGGCGCAGCCGTGCAAGTGCCTCCAATGATCGATGGTTGTGCTGTGCACATCCGCCAGGACTCCTTAGCTGACAAATATGTCCTTTCTGTAGGATACCCAACATGTTTCGAGATAACAAAAGAGGCAGGAATTAAGCTCGTTCCTGGAGGCCTAGAACTAATTCTGCCTTGGTCCTCCTAGCTTTCCCTCCCTCCATTAGTTGTTCTCTTCTCTTTGTGTAATTCACCTACTGACAAACCCACATGCAAGCTAGATCAGAATGCTAGATCCTCGTCACGCTGATCAAAACACAGAGTTTCCATTAGACGAGTGATCGACGGAGTGAGTGAGGTGCTTACTGTGGTCGAGCAACAGTGACGCATGTGCGCAATGCAGAGTTGAAAAAAAAAAACTCGCAACCAGCAGCAGCCAACAACGAGCGACTGAAACACATTTGCATGACCCCGTACCACTCGCGTCGCAGTCTCGCTCGCCTAACCCAAAAGATAGCTCGTGTGATGTGATTAGCAGCGAGTGCGGTTTGCTTGCGGTTAGAACGCGACAGCCATGAGACATGCCCTAATGGAGCATTCACGACCGACCATTACCATGAGCCAGATGTACACGCAAATCAGATCGATGCTTACTCTCAGTATTATATTCGTACCGCCTTGAATTGCCCTTGATGCGTCCACTTGATTGTGTTGCTATGTGATAATGACCCCCTCCATCTTAATATATGAGGATCAATAGAGAGTCTATTGAGGTATCTTCCTAAACTCACTGATATCAGATTGTTGGTGATATGCTCTAGAGGTAATAATAGATATGATTGTATCACGTCTATGTTTATAAATTATAGAATAAATGCTATTATGTTCCTTGAATGAATTATCACTTATAAAGATTAACAAGTATATGACTTGTTAGTGAAGTTCTTTAACTTATATGATGTCATTCTAAATGTATCACTGATCGGAACACTAGTGACTTATCGACCAACACATGTATTGATTGATGATCATGTTTCACCGATCATTGATAAGGGGACATCGAATCAATAATGTGAACACATGTTAAAGAACATGGTGTTGGATTGACCTACCTTGAGATACTGTCGAGATTGTTATGATTTTATGTGTCATCAGTTGGTCTCAAGCAATGATGATGCATAATCCTTAGAACTGATATTAGCATGGTTTTTTTACATGTGTAATAGTGCATTTTAGGGTTGCCAAATGCTACTCTGTAATTAGGTAGTTATAAAGGTAGCTTTCGGGTGTGCTATGAAACATTCAGAGAAATGTGACTGGTCGGATATGAGATTTACCCTTCCTAACATAACAGAAGAGATATCTCTAGGCCCCTCGATGTGGTCAGATAAAGAAAGTACATGGACATACCACTAGTGGTCGAAGAGTCAACCACATGAAATTTATCCGTCACTTGATCGATAAAGTATTGAACAGTCCATGTATGATAAATTATCTTACCTGGAGTTCAACCAGATATCGTGAGTCAAAAGGAGAATACACAAGCAGGTCATTCGGTTCAACCAGGCACGGACTAGTTGTATGGAGATATGAGTTGGTCGTAGGCTGGTCGAACATGATCACTGACTGGTCGTAAGGAGTTACGAACTAGTCATGACTAAATATGAACTGGTCATATAGAGATGTGAGCTGATCATAAGTGATAAGGACCTAGTCGTAGATCATATTGCATTAAAGTTCATATGATATAATTTATGTGTATTCGGGAATCGTTATGTCCTGTTAGGAACCACTAACGACTCGTGGTCGGATAGAGTTTCCGAGTCACAACCGATTACACATGAACCTACCGGGTCACACACTTAACGGGTTGAAATAAAAGAGTTTGTGTAGGTTTTTTCCATGGGCTTTATATAAAGAGATGCATGAGGCTATTGGGAGACAGACAATGTGACTTGCTTCATCGAAACCCTAGCCGACATCTTCTCGAGAGGCCTACTGTGCGAGTTTATACTAGCACACCGGTGTACGGTGTTCCACCCCTGGATGTGTGGATACTATAGAGGCGCTACTGTCGTTGATGTTGCGCTCAGGGACGATCAACAACCTTCGCAAGGAACGCGATAGTCAGCTGGAGGACATAATCGACTACGACTACTACACCGACGTGCTCGATGTTGGATCCGGCTGCTCCAACTCTTCTTCCGCTGCACTGCGCATCTTGTGGTAACAATTTATAATCTCCTGCTTGCATGTCATCCTGGTTTACGTAGTAGAATTTTTGAACTGCCCACTAGTGTTGCCTTCCCTTCAGTGGTATCAGAGCCATCTTGCGTACTTTTTGATCTAGATTGTTCGCATATACTTGATATGTGACAGTAGTAGATTGGATCTATTACTGGTCTGGTCTGGTAAGCTAGATCGGTTCATATGGATAGAATGGTAGGCACTGGTTGATAAGATCAATTGATTTTCGGCGATAGTAGATGGGTTTTGCGGGAGGTATGAGTTGAAAGCACCATATGATTTACTATGCTTGTTTATGACTATATTGTATGATACTCCTACCGGTCGGAATTCCGCCATTGGGGTATGCCGTAATGCGTGGTCGTATCAGGCGGTGATCAGATTGGTTCGAAATAGGGTTAATATGATTAATCCGATGAATTTCCAAGGCTTGATTATGTGAATAAGATTCATGCCTCGAATTTTTTTTTCAAGGGCGCTGCCCTCGACCCGCGAGAGGCGCTACCCCTTCGAACCCTGCCCGCTATCGCTGTGCTAGGCAATCATTGTTGCGTTATATAGTATTACGTGTTCATGTCACCCGATAGAATTGAATTCTATGCATAACACTTTGGCAGGGATTGATGTAAATAGTATAGCCCATTGTGTATGTGGTGCATGTATGGATTTACATGGTCTGTGTGTCATGATGTGTGATAGCAATCGAGCTATATATTATTGTATAACGGTCTGCATACCGATATGTGATGCTTGGTATTATCATATGTAATTCATTACTACCTTTTACGAGTAATTTCTTAGTAGATGACTACCACTATTTCAAGCATGATGGCTCGGAGGACAGTAAGCATGGTGAGAAAGATTGTCATGTTAAGGGTCATACTATTTCACAGTTAATTTAATATGATTATCTACGAATGTTTATCTTGTTCTTGTTATGCTATTGATCATGTTTTTATCATTAGATGTTTTAACATGGTAGAGTAGTATCCCTCAAGAAAAATTAAGTAATTTTGATACCTTTCCAATTGTTGCATCTATCATGATTTTGATCGTTAATTGATAGGTCTACAAAAGTAGTGTGTCATTAACTATCTTAATAAGATGGGGTAGGTGTCAGACACCCACATGCATAGTATTAGTTTAACTTAACAAGGCTATCAAAACAGTTTTGAGTCTTGTGGCATAATGTTGGTTGCCGTGTCATAGAGATGTCATCCAACAAACAAGAGTCATATGAGATTAATGATTAGCAAAGGGTTGCTTACCTAAATCACTAGGTTTCTAACAGTGACACCAAAGCTCACTATGGCTTAATGATATATGGATCTTGAACCTACTATATGAAGTTAGAGGGAGGACTGGTCGGAAAACATATAGTGGGAGTATCTTTTATTAAAGTATTTAGGCCATGTTTGGTACAGCTTCTACTCCTAGCTTCTCAATCGATTCTCGTGGAGCCGTACCAAACACCCTAATTCTCAAAACCACTAGATTCTGCTTCTCGCGATGAGCTGTCTCGAAAATGAACTAGCAACGAGAAGCAGCCTCCGAGCAGATTCTCGTGAGAATCCAACCTTCAGAAATGAAAATGCCATTTGAAGTTGAAGGTTTTTACCCGCAAATACCACTGAGTTACACAAATACAATTGAAGTATTACACCCAGGGGTGACATGGTCTATTTGCCTCTAATCCTCCCTCGTATAGTTTTTGGAGCCAACCTACCAACCAAACGGTTTCAACAGACAACTCCAGATTCTCAGATAAGTGGATTCCCAGAGAATCAGGAGCAGAAACTGGAAAATGAGAATCTGGAGCTGTACTAAATAGGGTCGTAATAGAAGATCTTACATAAACATAGAGTTGATTTTTGCATATATTCTGTTGTAGATCATGACACTTAACACTTCCTCCACACCTACCTTTAACTTGCGATCTATTCTTGAGAAATAAAAGCTAAATGGAACCAACTTCATTGACCGGTTTCGTAATCAGATAATTGTTCTCAAACAAGAAAAAAAGAAATATATTCTAGAGGATCCCTATCCCGAGGAACCGAATGCCGATGCTACTTGTACTGAAAAGAATGCTTATGAGAAATATTGCAATGATGTAGTCGATGTGCACCGCCTTATGTTTTTCACTACGAACTCTGAGCTTCAAAAGTAATATGAGACCACGGATGCTTATAATATGATTATAGATTTGAAAGACATGTTTCAGGATCAAGCAAGGTCGGAGAGGTTCAATACCTCCAATGCATTATTTTCTTATAGGATGTTAGAAAGTAGCCTGATCAGTACTTATGTGATCAAAATAATTGGTCATATTGAGAGTTTGAAAAAAAATTAATTTTCCCTGTAGCCAAAAATTAACTAATAATGCGATTCATCCATCGTTCCCTACGAGCTTTTAATCAAAGTTCAGGTGTTAACCGTGAATTTATAGCACGCTACGGTCTTATCAGTAAATAATCGTATTGTTCTGCAATAACTTCCGGTTTTGCCGCTTCTTCAGAGCTTTCCCTCGAGGGGTGCCGGATCAATGCATGCGTGAACCGCGAGGTGGCTTAATTTGTGACGTTTTGTTGACGGGCACAAAACGTACTCCCAATTTATAGCAGAGAAAAAAAAAGTGCTACTCCATATATTTTCGTCCTTATCTTGGTGCCTGCTGGCTAAATTACTAATCCATCTGGATCCGTTCCATATACAATCCAAACTTCCCAGCATATCAGCTGGGAGTAACTGACTAGATTCCATAGAAGCACAGCATAGCAGCTACAAACTGGCACTTCCTTTTGGGCAGCAATCAAGGAGCCGCTTGTTTAGTTTGACAACTAAATTGGTAGTATATGTGACAATAAGGAGTGAGAGTGACCCAACTATCCGATGTAATATAATCGTAGTACTCTGCGTTAGAAAATGATCTTAACAGTCCGATAGAAAAAAAGCCTAGATCAGCCACTACAGTGGATTCTACTACAATTTTTTTGAGTTACCATGCATATTTGTAGTTTTTTCTGGGTAACTACAGTACCCTTGTCAATCACTGTTCACACACTAAAACACTGTTTTATATAGCCTCTGCATTATAACTGAGAATCCAGATCCACTTGCAATATGCTCGATACTTGTGAGTCAAGAAGAGCCAACGATCATATATAATATGTACATGACGGCCATCAAATCAGGTAGGTCCAAACTATATGCCATCAAATCCACGGGCCATTGCAACCTCCATCAACGATGCTACGACGTACGGAAACAGATTACAGCCAACTCGACACACAGTGCCTTAATTTTCAGGGGTAGATGCATGCACCTTCCCTGAAATTTGTCACTCGTGTTCCTGGGATGCCCTGTCTTTGTGGGGACAGGAGGAAGTGAGGTAACGGTAGGGGACAATATAAGAACTCTCCCTGAGGCCTCTGCACATTAACATTTGGCACCACACCAGCAGAGCATCAACATCAGCGTTGCTTGTGTAGGTACCTGCAAGCTCTCGTGCAGCTAGCTGGCCTGCGTCGCTCTACCTACCTCGAAGGCTCGTACTCTACAGTACATCTATCGATCGAGGTGGTCCTTGACCGGGACCAGAGCTACTAGCGTGGACGGAGAATGCCCGGCGGCGGCTTCCTCATCAATGGCGGTGGCGTGCCGGACTACGGCGGGGGACTCACCGTCCCCGTCGTGGTCACCTGCCTCATGGCGGCCTCCGGCGGCCTTATCTTCGGCTACGATATTGGCATCTCAGGTGCGCCGTCGTCCCGTCGTCGTCGCTACATTTCTTTCGTATGGATGTGGATACCGGTGCACTTTGTTCGCTTGTTTATCTTTTCTGATGGATGGAAGGAAGGTTCCTGTAGCATATGCATTTGCTGCTCTTTGCTGAACAAATGCCAAATAGATTTGATCGATCAGTTCATCTCCCTTATGGCCTCATCGACCCTCTTCTTGATACCTGAGCCCACTAGGGTTCTTGATTTAATTTCAGTATAGAAGCAGTCTTCTGCAACAAATCGAACCCTTGATCCGAGACCATGGAGTGCGTCAAAACTGCTGCTGTGCTCTTCGTTTGTTTCTTCCTGCTTAGTTTCCTTCCATGTCCGATTCCCAGAGATCTCCAAATCGGAATTCAACTTTTAATCTAGCCATGTCAGGTATTTGCCCCTATCACGCTCCAAACAGGCAAACAAATCAATTTTAAAATCATACGACTAGATCCAATTGAAAGGGGGGTTACAGCCCTGTCCTTTCGTCAAATTTTATGTACAGTCTTAAAAAACCGTACACTTGGAACAGTACACAGTAGTACAGTAGAGGGCCCGGCTCATCACAGAAAGATTTATATTCCGACACCACATATCGCTATACCTATGTAGCTTGTGCCCTAAGCCGTACGCGAACTGAGATCAGACGGCCAGAAGGGCAGCATCGAGCGAGGGGCCCCACCAGACAGAGATTCTTACAGGTGGGCCCGGCCACCCTTTCTTCCTTCCCCATGGTCCATCTCTCGGCTGGGACCAGAGGGGACACACACGATGATACTATTAAACAATAGAATTTGTCGGAGGAAATCCTAAATCAATAAGACAATAGAGATATAAAATGTAGAGAAAAATTTAATATCTTTATTCATATGTGTATCCTTGTATATAAGGGGTCTTTATATTCATATCAAAAAAAGATTAATCCTTCCATGGGGTAATTCAGTCTTTTACCTACCAATTAGGTTTCTCAACCCTCCTCCTTGGGCAATAGACAACGATATGCAAATATCTCATCAAAAACTCCTTCTAAAAGCCCATTGAGAAAAAAAAAGAAAGGATAAAAGAGTACATTACATTTGTAAATTGCATTACACTTGTTGTCTTATTAAACAAAACGTTTCTGTCAGAATAATTTAAGAAAACTCACCAAGGAAAATAGTACAATATTTAATCTTCGAGATCAACTCTTTAATATTTGTGATAAATCCTTATGATTTGATATGGGTTATGATCTAGGGATTTACTCCTCCTGAACCTTGCAATTCTCTAAATCGTTTCATTCCAATGCCACGAACACATCTTTGGAAACCAGGTGCAGGCAGAGATTTAGTGAACAAATTAGCTAGATTTCCACAAAACTTTGTTTGTAGGATCTTTACCTCACCATTCTTCTGGAGTTCATAGGGATATAAAAATTTAGGAAAAATATGCTTCGTGATGTTGCTTTTAACATAACACATTTGTATTAGTGTAATACAAACAATATTATGTTCATAGATAATTGAGAGGGTATTGACTAGGAGTGAAAACGAATCGAATACAAATCAAATAGTGTCCATACTACATTCGTATTTGTATTTTTGAAATGAATACGGATGCGAATACAAATATGCTCGAATATAAATCGAATGTTGTAACGAATACAAATGTGTATCGAATACTCATTGAATTCGATCGAATTCGAATATCCTAAAATATGATGAAGTTTCACACAAGAAGTTCAAACTCCAATCATCTACAAAAAGAGTTCCAATATATGTAGTTACATATAAATTCCCATAAGCAACATGGTAATACAACACACACAAAATGCTAGTGGGCTAGATGACAAGGGGAAATAAAACTGTGGGATCTAGATATTATCTGTATTCATATTCGATCATATTTTTCATATCACATTCGTATTCGTATCCAGCAAGCAAAAAAAAACCCCGGATACTATACGAATTCGTATTCGTTTGCCAATACGAATGTCATTTTCTTTACCACATTCGCTACCATACATATACAGATGCAGGATAAAACCGACTATCCGGATTCATTTTTTATACCGCTAGTATTGATGGTATTACTATCACAAGATTTCTGGATGTGGTTAATCACACGTTTGAGCCAAGCATATTCACGTGAGGCTTCATATAGTGCTATATTCTCTAAGTGGTTGGTAGAAGTAGCCACCAAGGTCTACTTAGCTGACCACCAAGAGATGGCTACATCACCACAAAGAAATACAAATCTAGTCTAGGATTTTGTACTATAGGGATTTGATAGATAACCATCATATCTTCAATATTTAGTAATGATCGTTAGGATCTATGCATGATCTTCATGATCATTGTATTATCGACCAACTAGATATAATTTGTTAAGTGGTAAAATCTTCAAGGTAAGTTTAAGCAGTAATCATCATATCAACACCTTCTAGGCTAAGATTTTCAAAATCTCAAGTAGGATGACTAGTGTTGAGCATATGCTCCCCCTAATGTCAACTCTGTTCAAGTCTTGTTGCTCTAATGTCTTTCATATATTTTTTGAAAAATGAATATAGGCAAGGATATTGTTATCAAATCAACTAGATTATCACAAACACAATGCAAAGTCTTACAAAACAAATCCTATTACTCATATGGAGATTTTAGGATAAATCTATTGAGCAATAATATGCTTAACATGCTTAACTTATCAAATACCACTATTTGATTGTGAAATACAAGTAGATTATCCTTGCAGAGGATACGAGGGTCATATTGGTTGCATAGTTTTATGCCTTTTGGATATGACTTATCAAAACCTTCAAGGGTCTTAATATTTTGCAACTATCTCTGGGTGGTCAAAGTTACAATCAATAGTATGTTCTACAGATCCATAAAGTATGGTTGTACCACTATAGAGTAAAATATAATCAGTCTTAGTTTTGGCATTTAGAAGATTAATTACCAATATCACCAATGTATATTGTACCTTTATGGTACTACAGGAATCCACCACTAACTTATGTTAGAAGATGCACTTTATAAGTGCTTATGTAGAACACTTCTATTTTTAGGTTCCTCATTACATTCTTTCGGGTCTTAATGGATCCTTGTTCACTTCTATGGATCATACGACCATTGGTGTAATTAAGAGTTGACTAGTAAGATAATTTTCCTTCAGGGAGATACTCTTTCTTCCGGTAAGAGACTATTGGGTATGAGTTGTATACATATTACAATTTTGTTTCCTTTCTTATTAGGAATTTTGAGTCCTTCTAGGCTCTCGTCAAGGATTTTCAGAACTCATTTATCAGATATTTTATATTATTTCATTCATAACGGAAGAGTAACGGTCTCCACGAGGACCTTTGAACCATAGCTTTCTGTAACACCCTGATTGAACACGGAGCCCAGAATGCCACTAACTACACTAACTATCAATTTTAACAACACTTTACAATAAATTACCCGTCCACGGGTCACATTAAAATAAGTATAATAATATAACAGTCGTAGATAATTAATCTCTAGGAAGCATAGCAAGATAATAAACTAAGAATAATGCAAAACCAATCGAATAAAGTCTATTGAATAAATATTCAACTCCAACCTATCCTCTGAGGCTATTCAAAACTAACAAGTCCTACATATAATTCATCACTCTATAATAAGGGTTCTCATGTCCAATGAATCAAGTAATTGAGTATGAGTTTGTAATTCCAAGTGCTCTAACCCTTCCAAAGTGAAATATCGTCAACGGTCATCTAAAAATAACAATAAAGCTAGAGTGAGTCCAAGACTCAACAAATACATAATAAAGCCATAAACAACAGTTTATCAACTATAATCAAGGTTATCATTGCCATCTATCTATTTAATGTCATTCTCGTACTCAAATAACCAAGTCATATTCCATATAGATAAATTTGCATAATTTAACAATTTACTCATATATACGAATGCACCATCATGCTCATGCTCATATGCATCTCATCAGCATATACCAGCATCGCGGAGTGTTCACCTGTCGACGACACACTCTTCCCCGTCTTCGTTAGGATGGGGTCCGTACATTGCAGCTAGGACTTTAACTAGTCCCTACAAATGTAAGACTTTATCTAGAGCACTCAAGACTTGTCATGTATCTTTCTTACCGACCTCACCTAAATAGTTATATAACTTTCTCACCGACCTGACTTGTGCACTCTTATTATGATGAATGTAAATGATGCAACATCATAATTAATTATTTACACAACTCGTCTCATTAACTCAATATGTCATCCTTGTTATCTCAATATCATAATATCATTAATTCAATGTCATCAATATCACGTATAAAAATAAGCTTAACAAAAGCATAATAAATAGCATGATATGTAATATCAATAACAATGGTGAATAACCCGTTGTTCAACACTCTACCATGTACTTGTCTCTTTATTCCTTTGGAGCTGGATAACAAGACAGCGGTAGGGCACTAGAGTCCATACTCTCTGAACAAACAATTCAAAACAATCTCAATATCACATCATCACATCACCAACATTACACTAATCGCCCTCGCATGTTTATGCCAAACCGACCAAATTAACCCTAATCTACCGGACACACTACCCGTTGTTCCAGTAGTAAAATTGCTCTAACTTATTCATATGAACTCAAATCTTGACAACCAATAATTTTTTGGAATCCTCACACAATTTCCTACAACTTCCTAGTTATGATGAACTTTTGATTCTACAGTTTTCTCTCCCGTTTTCTTCCCCGAAGACTGTTCCATAATCTGTTAGGACAGACCGCTTCACATTTTCGTATGTTTAACTCTAAAAATTGAAAATATATGAATGATACCAGTTCTGAAAACTACTCAAAATTTCCTAGCTAATCAAGTTATCACCAAATTTTAGTTCTTTCATTTACCAGGTGAAAACAACACATCTACATGATCTCTGCTAACGTCCCTCGAATTTTGGTCAGCGACCTTCCTTAGGCCGTAACGTTTCGTTCGCTACTCCAAATCTAGTTATCTAGACTTTCCTGGAATACTAACGAAACTATCTACACCTTTTCTAATTAGACGAAACCCTGAATCACAGCGTAAATATCTCTAATTGCTTCCGCAAGGTTCTGCATCTAAACTCGACGAACTAGGGCATGCTGAAAACCAATCTTCCCTTGGGCTAAATGATCCACAAAATGTGCAACGACTAATCCAAGGTAATTCTAGGAATTAACCGGTGTTACCCTTAAAGAACACAAAGGATTTTCCTCATTTCTTTCTTCCTCCTTGGCTGCACATAAAATCCCAGCACCAGTACGCGCAAGAGCAGCCATCTTCTTTTTCTTGTCTAGCTAGGAATACGGGTGCATGCATACGGGTGCTAGCTTGGAGCGGTAGCGGCAGTACATTCAATTGCTGCAGCTGTGCAGCATGCAGGGCAGCACAGGGGCACCTAGCAATGATGGCGCTAGGGATGCATGCGTGCGATGGGCAGTAGCATCGCCGGCAGGAGGCGGGGGCGTCTGTGCGCAAGAAGCTCTGCCCTCTTGATACGGCCATATCTACAACCAAAGCATTGCAAAAGGTAAAACAAAATGTTGTGAAGGCCGATAGGATGGATGGGGATCTTTGTACGAGAGGACGTTCTCTCTGGATAAAACCCTAAGCGCATGCGTGCAATCAAGAAAGACATGTGGTGGTATGGCGTGAAGGGTTGCATTGGCGTCGAAGAAGCATCAAGTGCGTGGAACAAGTTCGTGCAAGAAGCTAAGAGAAGGAAAGCCCACAACACAAGGGAAACCAAGAGGGAGATTTGGCAATGCATGGAGAAGACGCCAGGAACACGGCATGTGGGTTGGTTCATTTGGATCCAATTCGAATGACCAATTGGTGATTAATATTTTATTCCAAAACTAGAATAGTTTAAATTCTAATTAAAAAAGAAAGTATTTTTTGGTTGGATTCTCGCTTCACGTGAACGATGGCAGACTCGGATTCTTGTTCATGTGAACAGAATCGACACGACATCTTAGCAAATTCGGACCTTGTTCATCCGAGTTTTGTGCTTGCGTGGGAGGCTATATAAACCCCCATGGCCGCACCATATGGAGGACAAGTTATGATTTAGATAATAAAAATCGAAAAGCCGCTTTGGCGCATATCGTGTGTTCTTGAGTCGTGATATGAGTTGGAGAGATTGAGGAGAAAGATTGAGAGCAAGATTAAGATATCTATCTCTTGTTTGAGTACTATTCACCTACCGCTACTACTTGCAATTCAATCTATTAGATTGGTTTGTGAGTATATTGATTTTCTTACAATTCAATTCACCGAATTGGTTTGTGAGATTACTACCGATCTTCGAGTGTACCGTGAAAGATTGGGCCAACAATCGATTCATCTAATCAACTAGGTGGATCCGTGATCGGTGGTATCGAGCTTGATTGTTCACGGTACGCTTGTTAATAAAGATCAAGTATCGACATGGTCGATACGAAGGACATGAAGTTAGTCATGCAATTCACTACACTATAGATCAATGTGAGGAGGATCCACTCCACGATCCGAGCTACATATTCTTCAATCGGTGTCGAGTGGGAACACAGATTGTGCTATGATGATCGACACGGAAGCTTGACAAACGCCGCAAGCCAAACACTTGTGGATGATTGGGGTTGATCACAAAGCCACATCCGAGCCATATCTATTGCTTTGGAGGTTCAAGCACATTCCGATCACAAAACAAGTGGAGGTAAAATTTTCTTTGGATGGGTATATCATTGTTGTTACTTGTGACGTGATTCCTATGCATATGAGAGCATGTTCGTTGGTGATTGGTGCATATTGGTTGAAAGAACAAAGACATACATCGAGTTGCATCACGCCCGTCATGCGGTACTCCTTTCCATGGAGAGGAACACGAAGGACATTACATCTTGGTCCTCGTCAAGGTACTTTGAAGATAGACAATGACGAGACAAGGCCCAAGGAGACATTAAAGAGCAAAGAAAGAAAGGCTAAAGGCCAAGAAACGTGAAGAAGAACGGTTGGTGAGGAAGAACAGAAGAAATTAGAATTGGCAACCCTTCTTTCTACCCAAAACAGCAAGAGGTGTCGTTCCATGATGACAAAACTAGTAGTGAGGCACCACAAGATGGTCTTTGTATGTCGACCAAGACGGTTCGAGTTGACAACACTTCCATTCTCACAACGGACAAATGAACCAACGCTTTCAAATCTGAGTGCAAAATCAATGGCAAAGTTTACAAGCTTATCGTTGATGGTGGAAGCTACAACAATATCATTAGCAACGATTTGGTGCAAGCTTTGGGGTTGACAACTGGCGACATCGAACCGTATTATGCACAATGGTTGCATAATGTCAGATTTACTCATCGTGTCAAAGTTTGTTTTTCAACTAACGCCTCTCTCCGTCAGACGCGTCACTTCTCAACAGGCGTCTTTCCAAGGGATAACTGCCAACGCTTCATCAACTACATAAGGAGGACCGTGGAAGGTGGAGAGAGGGGGACCAAGATAGGATCGATTGGGGAATCACTCTCAGAAGACAACCAGTTGATTAGATTGTAAAGTCATAGAAGACATTGTGCTCCAGTATTAGGAGGATTAGCCTTTGGTCTAGATTACAAATACTCCTTATAATAGCCAATTCATAGCAATAAAGAGCAGCATCATTCCTTACCAGGAGATACGTGCCATTTTTCCTCTGTCTTTTATATATTTGTAAGTTTGGTATTTTGATCGTCGACAGCTGGCGCCGACCGTGGGGAAGAAGGCGCAATTCTCCTGAAGAAGTTCTTCGCTTGTTAAATCATCGTCCACCCTTCATAATCGTTCATGCGACTATGGCAGGAACTTGGGACGAGGAGAACTGGTTCGATTTGGATGACTACTCCAATCTCGACATGGAAGCCTACATTCAGGCCATGCAAGAGGATTAGGCATCATCATCTTCCTCATCCGCTGGTTCGCGGGTCGCTGACAACAGCGAAGTTGAGCGGATGGATGAGGATGCACCACTGCGACAAGTGGTACTTCCCGAGGGACAAGACTCGTCGACCCGGCTCGAGGCGTCAGAAAATCCCTCAAGCCGGTCCTTGAGCCAGTGAAAAAGGTGATGAATCCGCAACCCAACAATTAGAGAATCCATACATTCTCGACACAATCATGGCTGACAGGTACTCACCAACTAGGAATGAGATACACCACTGCGACAAGTCGATTACAATTTTGTTTCCTTTCTTATTAGGAATTTTGAGTCCTTCTAGGCTCTCGTCAAGGATTTTCAGAACCCATTTACTGTATATTTTATTTATTCATTCATGTCATCTGTCATAATTATTATACAACAGAATATTATTTCATTCATAACGGAAGATTAACGGTCTCCACGAGGACCTTTGAACCATAGCTTTCTGTAACACCCCGATTGAACACGGAGCCCAGAATGCCACTAACTACACTAACTATCAATTTTAACATCATTTTACAATAAATTATCCGTCCACGGGTCACATTAAAATAAGTATAATGATATAACAGTCGTAGATAATTAATCTCTAGGAAGCATAGCAAGATAATAAACTAAGAATAATGCAAAACCAATCGAATAAAGTCTATTGAATAAATATTCAACTCCAACCTATCCTCTGAGGCTATTCAAAACTAACAAGTCCAACATATAATTCATCACTCTATAATAAAGGTTCTCATGTCCAATGAATCAAGTAATTGAGTACGAGTTTGTAATTCCAAGTGCTCTAACCCTTCCAAAGTGAAATATCGTCAACGGTCATCTAAAAATAACAATAAAGCAAGAGTGAGTCCAAGACTCAACAAATACATAATAAAGCCATAAACAACAGTTTATCAACTATAATCAAGGTTATCATTGCCATCTATCTATTTAATGTCATTCTCGTACTCAAATAATCAAGTCATATTCCATATAGATAAATTTGCATAATTTAACAAGTTACTCATATATACGAATGCACCATCATGCTCATGCTCATATGCATCTCATCAGCATATACCAGTATCACGGAGCGTTCACCTGTCGATGACACACTCTTCCCCATCTTCGTTAGGATGGGGTCCGTACATTGTAGCTAGGACTTTAACTAGTCCCTACAAATGTAAAACTTTATCTAGAGCACTCAAGACTTGTCATGTATCTTTCTCACCGACCTCACCTAAATAGTTATATGACTTTCTCACCGACCTGACTTGTGCACTCTTATTATGATGAATGTAAATGATACAACATCATAATTAATTATTTACACAACTCGTCTCATTAACTCAATATGGCATCCTTGTTATCTCAATATCAGAATATCATTAATTCAATGTCATCAATATCACGTATAAGAATAAGCTTAACAAAATCATAATAAATAGCATGATATGTAATATCAATAACAATGGCAAGTAACCCGTTATTCACCACTCTACCATGTACTTGCCTCTTTATTCCTTTGGAGCCGGATAACAAGACAGCGGTAGGGCACTAGAGTCCACACTCTCTGAACAAACAATTCAAAACAATCTCAAGATCACACCATCACATCACCAACATTACACTAATCGCCCTCGCATGTTTATGCCAAAGCGACCAAATTAACCCTAATCTACCGGACACACTACCCGCTGTTCCAGTAGTAAAATGGCTCTAACTTATTCATACGAACTCAAATCTTGACAACCAATAATTTTTGGAATCCTCGCACAATTTCCTACAACTTCCTAGTTATGATGAACTTTTGATTCTACAGTTTTCTCTCCCGTTTTCTTCCCCGAAGACTGTCCCATAATCTGTTAGGACAGACCGCTTCACATTTTCGTATCTTTAACTCTAAAAATTGAAAATATATGAATGATACCAGTTCTGAAAACTACTCAAAATTTCCTAGCTAATAAAGTTATCACCAAATTTTAGTTCTTTCATTTACCAGGTGAAAACAACACCTCTACATGATCTCTGCTAACGTCCCTCGAATTTTGGTCAGCGACCTTCCTAAGGCCGTAACGTTTCGTTCGCTACTCCAAATCTAGTGATCTAGACTTTCCTAGAATACTAACGAAACTATCTACACCTTTTCTAATTAGACGAAACCCTGAATCACAGCGTAAATATCTCTAATTGCTTCCGTAAGGTTCTGCATCTAAACTCGACGAACTAGGGCATGCTGAAAACCAATCTTCCTTGGGCTAAATGATCCACAAAATGTGCAACGACTAATCCAAGGTAATTCTAGGAATTAACCGGTGTTACCCTTAAAGAACACAAAGGGTTTTCCTCATTTCTTTCTTCCTCCTTGGTACGCACATAAATCCCAGCACGATGCAGCATTGCAAAGGTAAAACAAAATGTTGTGAAGGCCGATAGGATGGATGGGGATGCTTGTGCAACGAGGGACGTTCTCTCGGATAAAACCCTAGCGCATGCGCAATCAAGAAAGACATGTGGTGGTATGGCAAAGGGTTGCATTGGCGCCGAAAGAAGCATCAAGTGCGTGGAACAAGTTCGCAAGAAGCTAAGAGAAGGAAAGCCCACAACACAAGGGAAACCAAGAGGAGATTTGGCAATGCATGGAGAAGACGCCAGAACATGGCATGTGGTTGGTTCGCTTTGGATCCAATTCGCATGCCAATTGGTGATTAATATTTTATTCCAAAACTAGAATAGTTTAAATTCTAATTTTAAAAAAGAAAGTATTTTTTGGTTCGGATTATCGTTCACGTGAACGAACCAGACTCGGATTCTTATTCTCACGTGAATAGAATCGGACACTGCATCGTAGCAAATTCGGACCTAATCGTTCATCCGAGTTTTGTGCTTGCGTGGAGGCTATATAAACCCCATGGCCGCACTATATGGAGGACAAGTTATGATTTAGATAATAAAAATCAGAAAAGCCGTTTTGGCGCATATCGTGTGTTCTTGAGTCGTGATATGAGTTGGAGAGATTGAGGGAGAAAGATTGAGAGCAAGATTAAGATATCTATCTCTTGTTTCGGAGTACTATTCACCTACCGCTACTACTTGCAATTCAATCTATTAGATTGGTTTGTGAGTATATTGATTTTCTTACAATTCAATTCACCGAATTGGTTTGTGAGATTGCTACTGATCTTCGAGTGTACCGTGAAAGATTGGGCCAACAATCAGGATTCATCTAATCAACTAGGTGGATCCGTATCACCTCTCGTCTCGTTTTATAGCGCATGTTTTCCCTCACGGGCTTTTAATTAAACAATGGCCTATTAAATTTTTATCCTGAGCTATAAATAAAACATGGTATCACACTTTCACTACCTCATTATATTCATAATGACTAATCAAGTATGAACTAGCTAGTCCCAAGACTTTTATTTATCAATTATGGTTTAACCTCATATGCTTGCTATATGTGACCCGATATGAATCTAGAGCCATTTTTTGGTAGTTGATATGTAATAAAGAACTACATAATAATATTGCAACACACAACTAAACAAGTGAGATTGAGGCCGCTAGTCAGAGAAGTATTTTCCATGAGGTATTGAGTTCAAGTACCAACATTTGCAAGAGTGCACACATTTTTTTTGTATTATTTTTTGTTGAGGCGTAGTGCAACGTCTTTACATAACGACACATATCCCGTACATACACTTGAAAAAACACCACTACTATCATAGCGACGATACATGAGTAGACGTTTATGATGCGTTTTCAAAAACGCCTCTACAACTACCTAGGGACGGAAAAAATGTCTCTATTATACAAATAAGTTGCCTCTACGAGCCAATTCTGTTGTAGTGTCCATGATTGGAAAGTATCTGGCAAACTCCCCACTTCTAGCATACAGGAGCATAAACTAAACATTAAGTTTAGCTTGACTAGTGCGTGTATCTTAGTCTAAAGATCTTTTCCTTCTGAAAAATATCCAGACATTATAACTTTTTGGCATTTCTCTCCCATAATGTCGAGATTCGTCTTTATTAATAACATACTACAGATTTTCCCTATCATGGGCACATGATTGATTGAATTTTTGATCCAACATAATATCCAACAACTGGTTTTTGGCCAAAAGGTGTATGCTACATTGGTGATATTATGTGAAAAATAGTTGATTCCTCCAATACGCACTAATAAGGGATCATTAAACTTCAAGTTTATAATTACACAACATATTTTCTTATGGTCATAAGTAGTATGTTCTAGCAGTATAAATCTATAGGATACTCTTCAAGAACATAAATATAATCTTTGGAATATAAAACATTTGAGTAGAGTTAATTTGCATGGAAATATTATATTTTCTATAATACAAAACTAGTTGAATCACACACGTAGAATAGTTATTCGACAGAATATAGTAAAATGGCTCTAACTTATTCATACGAACTCAAATCTTGACAACCAATAATTTTGGAATCCTCGCACAATTTCCTACAACTTCCTAGTTATGATGAACTTTTGATTCTACGCTTTTCTCTCCCGCTTTTCTTCCCAAGATCGTCCCATAACTGTTAGATGACACCGCTTCACATTTTCGTATCTTTAACTCTAAAATTGAAAATATATGAATGATACCAGTTCTGAAAACTACTCAAAATTTCCTAGCTAATAAA
The DNA here is from genome assembly GCA_036346395.1 of Hsuehochloa calcarea. Lineage (NCBI taxonomy): Eukaryota > Viridiplantae > Streptophyta > Magnoliopsida > Poales > Poaceae > Hsuehochloa > Hsuehochloa calcarea. The sequence goes on along the minus strand of CM070599.1, from coordinate 30,532,778 downwards.
GTTATCACCAAATTTTAGTTCTTTCATTTACCAGGTGAAAACAACACCTCTACATGATCTCTGCTAACGTCCCTCGAATTTTGGTCAGCGACCTTCCTAAGGCCGTAACGTTTCGTTCGCTACTCCAAATCTAGTGATCTAGACTTTCCTAGAATACTAACGAAACTATCTACACCTTTTCTAATTAGACGAAACCCTGAATCACAGCGTAAATATCTCTAATTGCTTCCGTAAGGTTCTGCATCTAAACTCGACGAACTAGGGCATGCTGAAAACCAATCTTCCCTTGGGCTAAATGATCCACAAAATGTGCAACGACTAATCCAAGGTAATTCTAGGAATTAACCGGTGTTACCCTTAAAGAACACAAAGGGTTTTCCTCATTTCTTTCTTCCTCCTTGGCTGCACATAAAATCCCAGCACCAGTACACGCAAGAGCAGCCATCTTCTTTTTCTTGTCTTCCTCACTATTTCTTTCTTGCTGTAGCATGCACATGCATGCATACGGGTGCTAGCTAGGAGCGGCAATGCAAGACATTCAATTGTCGCATACTGCAAAGATGCAGGCAACACAGGGCACCTAGCAATGATGGCGCTAGGGATCCATGCGTGCGATGGGCAGAAGCATCGCCGGCAGGAGGCGGGGGGCGTCTGTGCGCAAGAAGGCTAGGGTTCTCTACCCTCTCGTCTCGTTTTATAGCGCATGGTTTCCCTCACGGGCTTTTGATTAAACAATGGCCTATTAAATTTTTATCCTAAGCTATAAATAAAACATGGTATCACACTTTCACCACCTCATTATATTCATAATGACCAATCAAGTATGAACTAGCTAGTCCCAAGACTTTTATTTATCAATTATGGTTTAACCTCATATGCTTGCTATATGTGACCCGATATGAACGATTCAAACGGTTGGTAATAGACTTTGGTTCTGGATATGTGTTATTGTAAGAGAAACCTTAGCCATTGTAGACACAGAATGGTTATCGACGACTTTTCTCTCATATCCTCCTAATTGAGGGCATCTCAGTGTTGACCAGATCTTTGTCATTTTTTAACAAAAGATTCTTGGTTGTTCCGCATTCCTAACATTGTAATATGCACGCATCAAATTGCTAAGGTTTTCATCTTCATATTGAGTCTCTTCTCATGAAGTATTTCACCTTCAATGTGAGTTCTCTTCAAGAGTGTTTAAGGAGTAATTGATTATTATTTTGACTAGCGTCGTTAAATCTTAGACCCGCAAGTGTCCTCATAGATTTTAGATCAAGAACCAATAAGTCAATTTCGTATAGGTGGATATACTATTCAACTTGGGGTATTTCGCTCTTAGCGACGTATTTACTGTAGGTAAACACTATAGTAACTCCTCCCACCACAAGAAAGCCCCTCATAGAGATGCTTTTCTAGAGGCGCTTTTCAATTTATCTCCAAAATAAGAAGTTACATAGTCTAGAGATACTTTTTAGAGACTTTAAAAATTGCCCCAAAATTATATATGCGAGAGGTGGTTTTGAGACATTTTCAAGACACATACATAATTTTATCTTGTAGAGATGTTTTTGATACGCTTTCTAATTCGCCTAAAGGTTATATTGTGTAAACATATTTTTTGAGGCGTTTTCCAACTCTCTAGAGCCATTTTTTTGGTAGTTGATATGTAATAAAAGAACTACATAATAATATTGCAACACACAACTAAACAAGTGAGATTGAGGCCGCTAGTCAGAGAAGTATTTTCCATGAGGTATTGAGTTCAAGTACCAACATTTGCAAGAGTGCACACATTTTTTTGTATTATTTTTTGTTGAGGCGTAGTGCAACGTCTTTACATAACGACACATATCCCGTACATACACTTGAAAAAACACCACTACTATCATAGCGACGATACATGAGTAGACGTTTATGATGCGTTTTCAAAAACGCCTCTACAACTGCCTAGGGACGGAAAAAATGTCTCTATTATGCAAATAAGTTGCCTCTACGAGCTAGTTCTGTTGTAGTGTCCATGATTGGAAAGTATCTGGCAGACTTCCCACTTCTAGCATACAGGAGCATAAACTAAACATTAAGTTTAGCTTGACTAGTGCGTGTATCTTAGTACTAAAGATCTTTTCCTTCTGAAAAATATCTAGACATTATAACTTTTTGGCATTTCCCTCCCATAATGTCGAGATTCGTCTTTATTAATAACATACTACAGATTTTCCCTATCATGGGCACATGATTGATTGAATTTTTGATCCAACATAATATCCAACAACTGGTTTTTGGCCAAAAGGTGTATGCTACATTGGTGATATTATGTGAAAAATAGTTGATTCCTCCAATACGCACTAATAAGGGATCATTAAACTTCAAGTTTATAATTACACAACATATTTTCTTATGGTCATAAGTAGTATGTTCTAGCAGTATAAATCTATAGGATACTCTTCAAGAACATAAATATAATGCTGGAATATAAAACATTTGAGTAGAGTTAATTTGCATGGAAATATTATATTTTTCTATAATACAAAACTAGTTGAATCACACACGTAGAATAGTTATTCGACAGGAATATTTATTGTTCAACAGGAACACAATTTTTAATTAAGGGTGATAAATTGTATGTCTGATTTTAATTTGTAATGCCAGAATAAACATGGCAAAATTTAGATCATTCAGGATCAACAAAATCCAATATATCATTGTATTTTATTTCGGGAGTTATATTCGCTTTCATCAAGTGATATGACTTATAGTAGCAATACAGTTACGGACCACATTTACCAATATGCATGTATCATGGTCAATGAGTATGCGACGCTTTGGTTCATAGTCAACATGGCATGCGTGCGACTTCGTCAAGCGGTCGTCGATTTGCCGTGTGCATACTCACATGCTGGCGGCTAATATATTGTTGAAGGCACAAATCAAATGCCCTTCATGGGCTATAATGATTATGGTTGCCAACAACATGGATACCAAAATGGTGTAAATGCCATTATCCATATCAACTAGATAAGGACAATAATCATGAAATTTACTTTCATTATTTCTCAAAATAAACTAGATTAATTTTTGCTTCGGATTTGACTTAGGATATGCCATTGTGGCTAACATGACTCGTGTTTGGAATATTTTTCTATATCTCTTAGGTTCCAAGATCCCACACATGCCCAATTTTCTCCCCCTTTTCACGCCAACTATAAAAATTCCAAGTGATAGCGTGTGTATCAGGCATTTGCTTGAAATCAACTCGGAGTTTTAGCAAAGATTTGCAATCATACTTCAACAGGAGTACAATTTTACTAGCGTGAAAACATAAGAAATAAGTGTGGTGGAGACAAGTCTAAGGGCTTAAGTTATTTTGTACTTATTCAAGGATTATGGTATTTTCTAGTCAAATTAATCCATCAGAGATCAGTATATGATTAGTTTGTTTTGGTGCCACCAGGAAAAGTTGTTTCCCTTTTGCCATCTAGGCATTCATGCACTACAAGCTAGTGAATTGAGGCTTAGTAGATATTAAGAGTATATGTCCAATATTTTGTTAGCCAGGCATGACAAAGAAGATTATTTTCAATTTTCAGGCGTACGATTTACTCATTTTATTCCATGCAAGATTAATTATTTTACTATATGTAAGATATGCTATTGACAATATGTTCTGTTAAGAAGATTTATTCAACTATTCACCAGGGGATAAGTCTTTAATAGAACAACTTAGACTATTATTTTATTTATACCATCTGGGACATTACAATCTAATGCATAAGTTTTCAGCCTAAAGCAAAATATAAGAGATACTCATCATGAGCAGGACCAAGCTCGACGGGAGCTATCTCTATACTACTAATGCAACTCGTGCAGGAAAGCAACATCCTAACAAAGCTAAGGGATAACTAGGAGATTTCTTCAGATCTTCATAGAACATATAATGGGCTTATTGTTGCTACCATCCAGTCCAAGAAAATTTCCACTTAGAGATGTCTAACATACCCTACATAATTCATACAATTTTCTATATGGGTACAACTGGTAAATGAATTTAAATACTTTAAATGAGCGCAAAATAGTACATATTAATTTTATCTATTTAGTAGAAAATTTTATAATTTTTAAACATTTTCCTTGTATTTTTTGGAATTTTCTGATAATTTTTCAGGTCTTCAAGCAATTTTTAGATTACTAAAGCCATTAGTTAATTTCCCAAAATACACAATACTAGGAAAAATAAACCATAAAAATATGATGCTTCCAAGGTGTAGGATCGAGGATAACCGACTAGAGGGGGTGAATAGGAGGTTTCTAAAAATTCTAGACCAAAATATACAATTAAGCAAGATGAACTAAATAATACTATCTATCACAAGATATATGCTACAAAATTAATTGCAATAAGTAAAGACAAGAAATAACCGCAATGGAGACAATGAGGTTTTTCCTGTGGTATCGAAGATTTATCGATCTTCACTAGTCCACGTTGAGGAAGCTTGATTCAATCAAGCCGTCTTCACAAATTAAGCCTTCCCTCGAAATCACTTGATTGTTCTTCCTCCTCTCCGGAGTTGGTGAACACCGAACCACTCACAAATGGTGCCTGGCCTCTTCACAACCTTCTTGAAGAGACAACCACGCAAACCTCCGCCAAGCCGTCTAGGTGTTGACAAACACCAAGAGAATAGACCTTGACCTTCACTTGACGGCAACCAAGAGCCAATTGATCAACTAGAATGAAATGCTCTAGGTTTTGCTCATAACCTCACAATTTAATGCAAGGAGAGTAAATGAGGAGTGAAGAGAGTGCTCTAAGCTCAAGTGTATTGAATGAATGCTCAGCACACTGTCCTTGAACTGGTGGGGGTGTATTTATAACCCCACAACCAAAAGTAGCCGTTGGAGGAAATTTTTTGAAATTTTCAGGACAATCGGTAGTTCCGTTGTGTAAAGGTCGGAACTACCGCACCTCCATCGAGTGAACAGCAACGGCTCTTACAGGGGTATTAAATGCTCTGACATAGCCGTTGGATTTTTTGGTGTGGAACTACCGCCAATTAATTCGCGGTACTTCCGATCATCGGAAGTTCCGCAAATTTGTTGCGGTACTACCGCTCTTCATTGAAGCTCAAGAAAATACCCTTTCGGAAGAAAAAAAACATTCCACGCAACATTTAAAACTTCCGCGGTGTGGTAGTTCCGCTCATATCATGGCGGTACTACCGCTCTTTAAGAAAATCGAAGATGTACATAAAAGGGCACTCTCTGGAAAAATCATTCCGCACATAACATCAGAACTTCCGCTGTGCGGTAGTTCCGCTCATTTCATGGTGGTACTACCGCTCTTCTAGAAAATCAAAGATGTACAGAAAATGGTACTCTCTGAAAAAATCATTCCGCACAACATGTCCGGAAGTTCCGCCAACGCGGTAGTTCCACATACACAATGTCAGAACTACCGATTGTGTACTGAAAAATTGATTTGAGTTTAAAACCAGAACAAAAGTGCATGCATGATCCTAGTTTGATCCAAAGGCATAATGATGTGCTTTCAAGCTACTAGTTAAGATCCCCCTTAATAGTACGGCATCTATCTTAAAATTCGGTCTTCCAATATGCTCCTAAGACCAGTAAAATTCAAAAGGGGTCCTAGACTACTTTATACCTTGCCCTTGAAACAAACTTCATCTTCTTGATATCCTTTGACATGCAACTCCTTATTTTAACTTTGTCATTTAGGAGTAACCTTGCAATCACTCAACAAACATATTAGTCTCATATTCATATATTGTCATTAATTACCAAAACACATTTTAGGGGCCTAAATGCTTTCACAAGGTATACTAGGTCTAACGTTTCATAATTTATCAAAGCTCACATACCTAAAAATTCAGATTCTAGGATTTAAATGAAATTTGAAGAATTTAGTAATAGTTAAAGTTAATTCATATAAACCGCAGGGGCTAAACGGTAAAAATTTATTAAGATGCACAATAATTTAGGCAAATAACCGAAACTTCTAGTTTTTTGCAAAAGTTTCTTATATCGCAAAGTTTCATACAATTTTCTATAAATTCAGGGGCATTTATGCAAAATTTTCATCGGGCCGACTTAATTCGGTTCATTTCCCCGCTATTGGATGGATTCAGTCAGCCTGACAAGACGAATTCAGTTGGCCTGACATGACGGATTCGGCCCGCTCGCTCTACTACCCAGCCGTTCAGCAGCCCACTATATTGGCGAATAAGAACGGTCGCTCGCCCTGCCTGTCCCACTAAATCGGCGGCGGTGCGGATCCGGCGTGGTATGACGGCGTACGAGATGCAACGTTGGCTTCAAGATTGGCAGCCACTATGACGTCGCTTCCGGGCGACGACGGCGATCTCAAGCGAGCTACATTGTAGCGGTGGTGTGCACATCGGCGGCCGCCTATGGAGACATGGCAGCAGATTAGCCGAGTGTGTGGTAGCAGCCGGTGCGGTAGCGGTGGGTGCGCATGGCGGGTTGCACGGGGCGGATCCTAGCGCCGCATCGGCGCGACGGCGGCTGGTGCACATGGTGGGCGACGGGGTGGCTCTCGGCGGCGCAGACGGGCGCGGCTTCTGCGGCGCCAGATCGGGTGGCGGCGGCGCAAGACAAAGCCATCCCGCCAAGGCGCATTGAGTGCGCAACGCATTGGACGACGGGTCGCACGGTGGTTGTCGCGAGTGGCAGGCTCGCACGACGAGGCGACGGCGTTGCGACTCCAACCGAGCGAGACCCCTGGCGTCATGGACGCCTGTTGGGGTCTTGCCTCGTCACCGCGAAGAACGCGGTGATGACGGCGAGTGGGCAACATCGCGTCGGCTACCATGGTCGTCTTCTCTATCGGATCAAATTAATCTACTGAATTAAACCTACAAAGTGAACACTAAGTACAATCTAGAACCCTAATTAGCTATTGACAGATCTAATCTAGGGAATTAGCAGTAATTAATTTGCCAGGTTAGTCTAATTGAGGCATGGAGATCGGAAAGGTGGAATCCTGACGTCATACCGATTAGGCCATTGAACAACAAATGTGCTAATAATGCGTTAAACAATATAATTCGTCGATTAAAATCCCAAACCAATCACACAACAAAGATACAAAATATTGGAAAAATATATACCCGTGTACACAAGAATCCTCGTATGTATAGTCAAAAGAATTAGCCCCTGGAAGTGTCAATTCAGTTTTTGCCCACCAATTGGGTTTCTCCGCAGACACAATCCGATGGAAATTGGGTCGCGCTGTGCCCGCGGGGCCATCAGCGTACGGCGATTCCACGGCCTGCCCCAGGTCTTGTGGAGCGCCAGTAGAGACGTCAGTTCAGTTCAGATCAATTCGCTTCGCATGGTCCATCCAGGCCGTGCCGCGTGGTGCTTTAAGCTTTTGCGTTAGTAGAGCGGCCATATCGCGCGCACAACCACCGGTTTTCGACGGCACATACGTGATCCGCGCCGCGATAGGGTGTCATGTTGGCGTCTCATCGTGTTCGCCCTTTCCCGTCGCGATTTTCGTGGGAGACGCCGATGGTGATGGTGGTGGTGGTGGTGGTGGTGCACGCGACTTTTCCACTCGGCTCATCGAGCTGCATGTAATTCAGGGGCATCTCCCGGGAATCCCAGCGAGACTCTGTTACTTTTTCTCCGAAAGAAAGGAGATTGGGACTGTTGCTTTTCCACACGAACGGCTAGGTGAAGTTTATTCGATACTATCGTGCGTCGATATTGGGATTTTGGGAGTAGGGTGTGTCGTATGTGTAGCCATGTAGGCCACTCGATGGTAATCTTGTTTGGCTATCGCAAAAAGGAAGCAGGATCGGCTGGGATTAGGATTGTATCATATCTGAGTGATGTACGAGTTTGACAAGATGGGAATTTTTTTAAGGGGACAAGATGTTGATGTGATGATTGATAAAGACTAGTATTTGCGTCGAAGAGAATATCAATACTAATAATCGGTTAAATGACTGAGTAGCTTCGAGGAATATCAAGTATCAGCACTAAGGCGTTGTTTGGCTCGAGTCTGTGGTTTCTCATGCTCTTATGCATTGCTCTCGTTATCTGCACTTAAGTTTACCAATGGAAAATATATTTTATGGTAGCGTCGCTTCCGGTGACTAGAATTTCTTTATCCATCGGTCACTTTCTTAGCCGAAGGATTTTAATTCAATGGATATCACAAGTTCCTGTGTTGAGAAAAAAAATCTAAACTAGGCAAAAGTAAATGTAGGTGAATCTTACAAATACAAAAAAATTCTAAACTACACAAAAGTAAATCTACGTGAACCCTACAAATACAAAAAATAAATAGAACTAAAAGTTACAGTAAAGTTGTGCTAAAATTGGACATCATTTGGTACTTCAATTTTAGACTTAAGTAATGTGCAATTGTAGGTGATTAATAAACAAAAAAAATTTCAAGCACCTAGAAATTAGCAAACCCGATATTCTAATTTAAAAAATGGCACTGAAGTGATGCTACTGCTTCTGCAAGTGATTGATTTTCTTCACTTGAACCAAATCTTGTTCATGTCGCAACAACACCAGGGGGCGTGTCGGAGATGGAGTCTTTCCTGGAGAAGTTCTTCCCGGGCTTACTGAAGAGGACGGCGCACGCGAACAAGGACGTGTACTGCATGTACAACAACCAGGCGCTCATGGCCTTCACCTCATCGTTGTACGCGTTCGGCATGGTGGGCACGCTGGTGGCGAGCCGTGTCACTCGGCGAGTCGGGCGCCAGGCCATCATACTTATGGGGGGGAGCATGTTCTTCGTTGGCGTGCTCGTCAATGCCGCCGCGGCCAACATTGCCATGCTCATCATTGGGCGGATGCTGCTCGGCTTGGGCCTCGGGTTCTCCGGCCAGGCCACGCCGGTTTACCTCGCCGAGATGTCGCCGCCGCGCTGGCGCGGCGGGTTCATCTCCGGCTTCCCTCTGTTCATCAGCGTCGGGTACCTCGTCGCCAACCTGATCAACTACGGCACGTCACGGATCCCTGGCTGGGGCTGGCGCCTGTCCCTCGGCCTCGCCGCGCTCCCAGCGGTCGTCATGGTGGTGGGCGCGACGTTCATCCCGGACACCCCGAGCAGCCTCGTCCTGCGCGGGAAGCACGACCTCGCCCGCGCCGCGCTCCAGCACGTGCGCGGCAAGGACGTGGACATCGACGCCGAGTTCAGCGACATACTATCCGCCGTGGAGCACGACCGGCGGAACGAGGAGGACGCGTTCCGGCGGATCCTTCGGCGGGAGTACCGTCCGTACCTGGTGATGGCCGTCGCGTTCCCGGTGTTCCTGAACCTTACTGGCGTGGCCGTGACGGCCTTCTTCTCGCCGATACTATTCCGGACCGTCGGGTTCGAGAGCGGCGCCGCGCTGATGGGCGCCGTCATCCTCGGCCTGATGAACATCGGCGGCATCCTCGCGTCGGGCTTCGCCATGGACCGCTACGGCCGGAAGTTTCTCTTCATGATCGGCGGCGCACTGATGTTCACTTGCCAGGCATACAAAGACTATATATAGTACATCAACCTCTCGTACATTTTAATTGCAGCGTGTCAAACACATGACGCCTTTGCTCTTCGCATTTGCAGGTGGCAATGGCGAGCATCGTGGGCTCGCACCTCGGGAACGGGAGCAAGATGCCCAAGGGCTACGCGGTGACGGTGCTGGTCCTGACGTGCATCTTCTCCGCCAGCTTCAGCTGGTCGTGGGGCGCGCTGTACTGGACCATCCCCGGCGAGATATACCCCGTGGAGGTCCGGTCGGCGGGGCAGGGCATGGCCGTGGCGCTGAACCTGGGCCTCAACTTCGTGCAGGCGCAGTGCTTCCTCGCGATGCTGTGCTGCTTCAAGTACGGCACCTTCCTGTTCTACGCGTCCTGGCTCGTCGTCATGACCGCCTTTGCCGTGGCGTTCGTCCCGGAGACCAAGGGCGTGCCGCTCGAGTCCATGGGGCACGTCTTCGCGCGCCACTGGTACTGGGGCAGGTTCGTCAAGGACCAGAAGTTTGGCGACGAGTCCACCTGATTTACGTGCGGTGTTGTTTTTTTTTTTCAGAATTAGCGTGTGCTCGGTATATAATAGTACTAGATTGGTAAAATGGAAAATGGGGTGAATCAAGAATGGGCCGTAGTGTATATTGTGTGTGGTGACAGAAATGTTGGTTCATGAAGGCTTAAAAGCTCAACCATGTACTACTTCGGAAAACTAATCGCCTTAAATATGGTAGTACATAGGACAACCTTTCGTCATGTATCGTTGTTTTTCTCTTACTAGCTAATTTCCCATGTTTGCAAGCCAAAACACAAAGAGGTCTCAAACACACACAAAGAGCAGTGCTAGCTTAGCTAAGAGGTGTTTGGACGAGGGGATTGCTCTAGGGAGTTTTAGGATTTATCCTAAAGATCTTGATCCAAATCCTCCGTATCCAAACAAGCCTTGAGTGGTGGAGCACTGGGATGAAATTGAGAAGATCCACCTGTTTGCTAATGCTATGAAATGCTTCTCCAGCTCTTCGTCCTATATAGACTGTTGTTTCCCCTTGAGTTGTTTCGGCGGCGGATGCGAGACACGATCGTAACATCCACGTACCGACCGCGCGGCGTGTGGGCCGCGGCCCCTCGAGCCTTGTCGACGCCACCGGCAGTGGCTGCGGCCGCGGCCGCGGCCGCGCACTTCCCGGGCAAACCTGCAGAGGAGGCGCATAACCTAAAGCATTGTTTTTAGAACATATATCCAACGTGAATTAATAAACTCTTTTAAAGTAGATATAAAACTAAAAAGGTGAAAGCAGAATCACTTGCATTACGAGCAGATGATCAGTTAAATCAAATGCTTCTAAATCCTCAGTTCATGTCCAAGGCCGCTTTGTCGCTGTCTTGAGTAGGAAGAGATTCTAGCACGAAGAAAGCCGCTGCTTGCTATCCTAGGCATTTTGCGCAAGCAGCAGCTCATAAGGCTTCAATGTGTACTTCTTTTTCTCCCAAACATCTCGTAGACAGGATTAGTACAACTCATTAGCGACAAACTTTGTGATGTTCACAAGGTGCATTGACGAAAAACAATCACAAAACAATAATATATATCAAAGAATAAAATTGGACGAATGAATTGCTTACTTGAACTGAAGTATTACCTGCTTGATAGCTTTGTTGTGCCTATGTAGGATGCAATGGAGCTGGAGTATTAGCGTCGCGTATGTCTCCTCTTCGCAAGCCACACGCTGACCGCCAAGGATTGGGAACACATCACGTTAGCCTCATTGATGCCAAGAATCGGGGTTCGTTCATTGACATGGATATTCCTGGGGAGGCAAATGTAGATGAAAGGTGGGCGTTGCAACGAGGAAAACAGGGGAGGTTGATCATTGTCTCATAAAGTTTTATATTATTATTATTTTGTCTAGGACACATTTTCAATAATGACATCGTGTCTCATCAAGTTTCGTTAAGTTATTTTGGGAAATGTTTCATTAAGTTTCGTCAAGTATCATTGTTTCTCCATATTGTGAAGAGCAAGTTTCACTCAATTTCATTAAGTTTCATCTCAAGTCTCATGAAGTTTCATAAAGTTTCATCTTTTTGTCTAGGACAAGTTTTCAATAGTGACATCAAGTTTCACCAACTTTCATATAGTTTCGTGATACATATGTGTTTCATGAAGTTTTATCCCAAATCTTATGGAGTTTCATCTTTGTGTATAAAGATAAGTTTTCAATAGTGACATCGTGTTTCATACAATTTCAATAAGTTTTATTTAATTTCATCACAGGTATCATGAAGTTTCATAAAGTTTCATCTTTTTGTATAGGATAAGTTTTCAACAGTAACATCGTGTTTCATCAAGTTTCATCCTAAGTCTGATAAAATTTCATCTTTCTTGTATAAGACAAGTTTCAACAGTGACCTCAGCTTCTCTCTACTCCTCCGCTCAGCCACAAGATGCCCCCGCCTCTTCCTCCTACTGCAACTGTACCACCGCCGGCGCCTCCCTTGGCAACGAAACCGCCTCACTGTCTCCTCCGGCTGCAACCGTACTGTCCCAATTATTGATGGCGCGTGGGGCGGTGGTAATAGATGGAGTTAAGAGGTCACCGGTGAGGCCGTGATGCACACACTGCCAGAGCTGAGACAGTAGAGCATGCAGGGTCAACGACAAGGCCATGCAGTGCACGGAGGTCGCCAGTTACGTGGCAACCGAGCCTAATCGCACGGTAAGAAATTATCCCGTCAGATGAGGCGTGGACGGTATACCGTCAGGTAGTATTTCTCTTAACCATTCGTTTTGAGTACGTAGTACGCTAGAAAACAAACTTCACTCCACAAATTACAGAGAGATATAACGCACATTAACATGTGAAGTCACAAACATGAAACGACCACCCGCCTATTAGCCATGGATATGCAGTAGCTAGCTATCTTAGGTGAGCGTCTCGGCCCTCTTTCCTTGGTCCTGGACGAACCGCTTCCAATACCAGTGCTGCACCCAGACGGTGCCCATGGACTCGAGCGGGACGCCCTTGGTCTCCGGCAGGAACAGCGCGATGAAGACGGTCATGACGGCGACCCAAGCAGCGTAGTAGGCGAAGGTGGCGTACTTGAAGCGGCAGAGCATGGCGAGGAATGACTGCGTCTGCACGAACGTCAGGCCGAGCCCGATGGACACGTTCATGGCCTGCCCCGCCGACCGGATGTCCACGGGGAAAATCTCGCTCGGCACCACCCACCCGAGCGGCCCCACGACCACCCGAACCCGGCGGTGTGGAGGCACGTGAACACCACCACCGCCACTGCATACGGCCTCGCCATCGGCGCGTCGCCGCTCTTCCCCACTTGCGCACCCATGGTCCACGCAACCGCAACCTTGAGACTCGAAAACGTGAGAAAACTGAACTGGTTACATGTGTACACGTGCATAAGTAAAAGAGAACCGGCAGGTAACGTACCTGGCCAATGATCATTTGGACGCCGCCGACCATGAAGAGCACCTTGCGGCCGTACCGGTCGATGACGAGGGTGGAGAGCATGAGGGAGCCCAGGTTCACGGCGCCGAGTATGACGGCACCCATCAGCGCTGCTTTGCTGCCGAACCCGACGGTGCGGAACACGAGTGGCGAGAAGAAAGCGAGCACGATCACGCCGGTGAGCTGGAAGAACATGGGCACGGCCACGGCGAGCACCAGGTGGGGGCGGTACTCGCGCCTCGTTGCCATCCGACGGAACGCGCCGTCCTCGCTCTGGCGCGCGGCCTCGACGGCGCGCACGATGTCCTTGATCTCGGCGTCCACGTCCGCGCCGGGCCCGCGCACGCGGAGGAGCGCGGCGCGGGCGCGGTCGGCCTGCCCGCGCATGACGAGGCTGCTGGGGGTGTCGGTGAGGAAGAGCGCGCCGAGGAAGATGACGACGGCCGGCGCGCCCGCGAGGCCGAGGGAGAGGCGCCAGCCCCAGGAGATGCGCGCGGTGGCGTAGTTGGTGAGGTTGGCGATGAGTACGCCGACGGCGAGGAAGAACTGGAAGCCGGCGGTGAGGGAGCCGCGCCACCGCGTCGGGGCCATCTCGGCGAGGAATAGAGGAGTGGCCTGTCATTTGTCAATGCAGTGCAGGCATGGGGTGACGAGTATGATGTGATACTATCGAGCAACGGACGATGGTGCGTGCAGCGTGCCACGGTGGTCTCCGTGCCGTGCGTGAGCAGATTAAGATTGCTGTAATTTTCTTCAAGAAAAGCATTGACAACTGCCGAGAAGGCAGGCGAGGCGGCCAAGATGTGGGAACGAGTCAGACAACTGCCAGCAAGCTGCGCGCCGAGGTGAAAAAATTGCCAATGCATCCACCCGCAGTTCGCGTCCGCGTCCGCTGGGCGCAGGCGTACACAGGGAAAACGTACGCCAAATCGGACCGTGGCTCCGTGCCGACTGCCTCTCGCGGCGATCCTTGCAGCCGAGCACACGACGGAGGCGGCGGTCCAAGCCTACTAGCAAATACGTACTATGATGGTTGATGAGCCTACTTGGCGGCGTGGCAAGAAAAACTCTGGTAGCTAGCAGGAATGCTTGCCCCCAACGAGCTGAAGTCGTCGGGGATGCCACTTAGGCCAATTAACACAATCAGCCAATGAAAACTCCAGTATTTTTAGTCTAGTTATTTGATACTTCATGCGTACGTACGTGGACTAAAAGTAAAAGAAAGACGGATAAGGACAACTGGTTTGTTTGTTTCTTCCCGTGGATCTTGCATCTACGCAACGAGCTGAAGTCGTCGGGGATGCCACTTAGGCCAATTAACACAATCAGCCAATGAAAACTCCAGTATTGTTGGTCTAGTTATTTGATACTTCATGGACTAAAAGTAAAAGAAAAACTGATAAGGACAACTAGTTTGTTTGTTTCTTCCCGTGGATCTTGCATCTACAATGTCTGCGTCATTCTGAAATACTTGGCGATCGCGTTGACTTGATAGGCAAAAGAAGATTTCGTGCAGTACTATTAGTGGATTAGCACTTGTTTGATTGTTTCTCTCTCGTAGACGTGGTTCCACTTGCACTTATATTTAATCAATAAAACTTCATAGTAGTGGCTTCAATGCATACTATCTTCGCAATTTTATACTACGTAGCTGTCTGAGAATAAATATCCGAGAAGTCCACCACAAGGTCGAATGAGTCCACCAGTGAACACCACACGGTCGAATGAGTCCACCAGTGAACAATGGCTGGCTTTATACATGTCAGTGTCAGCCCAAGACTTTGGATTGTTCGCTGGCACACGCGTGTTGGATAAAGAAGAGAAAAATCTAAAGAACCTATAGCGTTCCGACGGTGCAGCCTGTGGCGGTTCGATTAGTCACTGTTGCACACCTCTTAAAGCACTCTCACAACAATAGATGGTTTCCTCGATCTTACCTTTCGCGCGTTCCTCGTTCTATAGCGCTCTCTCTCTCTCTCTCTCCTCACGCTACTACTGCTCTTGAGGAAACGACGACGTCTGCTCGGCGGTGCCGGTGCCGTCTGGGAGGCCGAGGGTGAGTGACACGCCGCCGTGCCTGGGAAAGCAAATGGCTCCGAGCCGGACTGCCCGTACGGCGCCGACGCGAACAACGAGTATCCGACACCGCCTCCCTCACATCGCAGGGAAAATAATTTTGTTTTGAAAAAAATTCTGGACGAAATTACAGAAATTTTGGTTCAAAATTTCGGTGGGTTTTCAAATTGAACAAAATTTGACCAAAATTTAGACGAAATTTGACCGAAATTTGGCCAAAATCAAATTTACAATGTAATTTGTCCAAATTAAAATATTTTCAAATATTTTTTGAACTGATTATAAAAATTTCGGAGGGGTGAAATCACCGAAATTGTTTTCCCTCGTCCTTGCACCCACGGTGCTCCCGTCGCTGCTCTACATGAACTTCATGAGCGCAATGGCCAACTACCGGTGTGCAGACAGACATGGGCAAGCCATCGCGAGTGGTCGGCGGGAAGCACGTGACCACCGTCTTGCAGCGAGCAACGGCCGTCGTTGCTGTGCTCCAAGGGTTCAGATTCCATGACTTATGTGTGTTTGGAACTTAAAATTTTACAATTTTTCTCTTATTTTTTTGTAATGAGTTTTTTTTTTGAACTATGTAGAAACTTTGCAAGACGGGGTGGAATTTCTTTGGAACTAGTGAAACTTCTACAAAACACACTTAAACTTCTTTCAAACATTGTTCAATTTCGGTTAAAACTTCTTAAAACTTTATAAATTTTGTATGAAATGGGTGGAATTTCTCTGAAAAAATGCACAAAATGGGTGGAATTTCTTTAAAACTTGTGAAACTTCTATGAAACTTGCATGAAATATCCTGAAACTTCTTTAAAACTGTTTTGAATTTTGGTTGAAGTTTGTTGAAACTTTTTTAATCTTCTTTTGAAACTTCACTGAAACACGATGAAACATTCTTGAAACTTGCTAAACCCAGATGAAACTTCCTTGAAACTTTTGAAACGTGTAAATGCCCTCATGAAACTTCTTGAAACATTCCTATACCGATGGAAATGATATAGCGTGCCGTAGCATCTTCCGATAAAGAAATGGGCCGGTCATGAGTTCCTCACCGTTCATGGAAGGTGAAACTTGTTGGATTTAATCTTGTTAATAGTAGGTTTTTAGCAGGAGTCCGAGTTAGTAGTTGTTTGATTGAGTTTTTTTGGAGTCGGTTTCGGTCTGGGTTCTATGTGTGTATAAAAAGGGACTAGAAACCATATAAAGAGTAGGGAGTTGAGTTGTGGAGTTGAGAGAAATAAGAAAAGCAAAAAGAGGAGCATCGCTCCCAAAAGAAATCGTTCTGCTCTCGCGAGGTGTTTCGTTTTGCTTCGGCGTTCGTTGTCTCCGCGGCTTCTCTAGAAGGGAGGAAAGAGGCGCAAGGGCGCTGCTAGGGAGACGAACACGTGAAGAGAAGATACACCAAGGGTGCTGCTGCTGTTTTTCAAAGAAGTGCTACACGCGGAAAAAGGCAAGGACCAAGGAAGAGGCAAAGTTATTGCTGTGAGCAGGACACTAGTTCCAGATGAATCACATCGCAAGGGACAGAGACAGGGACTAGTGGCCGAACGGGGAAAAGCTTGGTGCATCTCTGGACGAAGGATTTTCGAGCTATTTCTTACTCTGAATGAAGTAAAGACAGTGCAAAGACACGGGGAAATTCTAATAAAACTGACCTGGTTGGTGAACCCGACGCCGAAGCCGAGCAGCATGCGCCCGACGATGAGCATGGCGATGTTGACGGCCGCGCCGGTCATGGCGCCGCCGGCGAAGAAGAGTGCCCCGCCCATGAGCATGACGGCCTGCCGGCCCATCGCCTTGGTGACGCTGCTGGCCACGAGCGAGGCCACTAACCCCGCGACGTACAGGGACGACGTGAAGGCCGTGAGCGCCTGGCTGTCGTAGATGCAGTACTCGTTCCCCTTCGCCTCCGCCATCCTCTCGAGGACGTGCGGGAAGAACCGTTTCAGGAACGGCTCCATTTCAGAGACACCGCCTTCAATTAACAGGTTAGTTCGTTGACTTTGTTTTCTGTAGGAGTTTTAAGCTCAAGAAACAAGGCATATCAAGATGGTGAAGCACTTAAAATCAAGCAAATAATACTTTGCTTGTGCATAGGATTACAAGCAAACAGAGTTGGAACATGCACGAGGTGACCCTTAACATAGCACAAGAAGCATGGATGCAGTGCTGAGGAAAAAGATAGCGAGAGATGCACCTGAGATGCCGATGTCATAGCCGAAGATGAGGCCGCCGGAGGCCGCCACGAGGCAGGTCATGAACACCGAGAACGTCAGGCGTCCGCCGTAGTCCGCCGCAGGGCCATCAGCGGCCGCAATGATACCTCCGGCCATCTCTCTCAATCTCCCTCTCTCCCTCCCTTAATTTCGTCCTCCCTCTCAAAACAGAGCTCTGGTCAAATGGTCTACGTGTAGATGAAAGAAATATATAGGGCTTGGGCTTGTTTGGAACGGTCGTAGTTTTTCTGAAAAATAGTTTCTGACTGGGCTACAGGGTTGAACAACTGCAGGGCTGAATGTTTGAGCCGAAGAAATTTGGTGTTTGCCTGGCTGGTTTTTAGGTAGGTTAGCTACAGCTTTCAAGATAGGAAATGTATTAAATGTTCAAAGTATAGTAATGACTTATTTGATGTTATTTAACGTAATTAACAATGTTTAACGATAATCGACTATTATTAACGACTACTAATAAATATTTATTACAACAAATATTTATTATAATGAATTTAACGACAACTAACAAACAGTAGTTAACGACGAGTGACAATAACTAACGACATTTGACGACAACTAGTGGTAGTTCACGACAAGTGACTATAACTAATGCCATTTAACGACAACTAATGGTAGTTAACGACAAATTGACCGCAGTTAATGTTATTAACGACAAACAATAATAAATAATTATTACGACAAACAATTATTACAGAAATAATTGCAATACATAATCATAATAAATAATTATTACCATGCATAATTAATACAATAAATAAACAATAACTCATACAAGATTATCAAGATACCCTCTTGTTACACATGCACTCAAGTAATCTAATGTATATACCTTTTCATTAGAAAACAAATGATGTTAATAAGAGTTTTATTTATCTTTGTGCAAGGAATACATCTCAAGACTCCTGCTAGTTTGCAAGTCCCATACACTCATCAATCATCACTAAAAACACACGAAACTTATGTACATGAACTACGAAACTATACACTAATAAGCTCACGCAATGAGTTCCATGCAGCTCAACTACCAGATAGAGATCTCAGTGATAGTAAGTAGCTCTCTCCTTATTGAGAAGGTCTCTGGCACTAATATTGTCGTGACCACCGAGTGAGAACCTCGATAACCATGATTAGTTCCAGCTAAACCTTAAACTGTAAAATAAAAAATAGACGCTATCCACGTATCACAGACGGTCTATAAATAGAATCGTCTATGATATTATCGCAGACAGTTCTTAATCATAACCGTCTGTGAAAATCGCATACGTCACAAACGGTTATTAAATAAAACCGTCTATGCATTATCATAGACGGTTCTCAACAATAACCGTATGTGATAGTGGAAACTTCACAGACGGTTCTTGATATACTATTTATCACAGGCGGTTATTAACAAGAACCATCTGTGGTGTGTATTTATCATAGACGGTTTGTAATTGGAACCATCTGTGATATGTATTTATCACATACGATATGTAATTGGAACTATCTATGATGTTTAAGCCTTTCGGTTCCCACGTGATGTCTCTTCGTCTCGCGCACCGATGATATGATGTGTCTCTTTATCCCACACGCCGACGTTACGATTCGTCTCGGTTTGTGATGCGTTTTAAAAGAATGATCATGTCTTTCGCACCCTCCATTAACAACCAGTGGATTTAAAAAAACTCGATCACTACGGTATTGAAAACTCACAGACCGTACACCGCGCGCTATGGTGAGCACACAAAGCATGAAGGCGAGGACCAAGGCGAGGAGGTCGGCGATCGTAGTTCTTCCTCACGATGTCGTCGTCAACATCGTCGGCCTTGTGGTCGTGAACTCTCCTCAGCCCATGGCTGACCTCTGCAGCCTACGAGCCACGTACTATACTGTTTGTTGTGGCAACCAATCCATGAATGCATACATGTTAGCCTTTTAATTTGACTAGATAAACATGTCACTAATCTGACTAGCAACAACGCCCTTAATTTGGCCTTAATTTTAATTTTCTCTTATGGAGTAATTCTAACGTCTTGAATTGTGCATGTATATTGGAGTTGCAAGACCATGTACAAGGCTTCCAAGGAGCGCACCGTGGGGAGGCGCGTGGCGCTGGAGCAGGAGGAGGCGATGAAGTGGCTGGACAACGACCGCTACCTCGCTGTACCTGACTGGAGCTGGCAACCCGGAGGCCTGCTTCATCATTGGCCACACGTTCGTCTTCGCGTACCAAGATATGCAGTGTGGCCTCGTGTTCCTCGAACGGGGCCGTCACCGGCCACAAGGCCGTGGCCTACGTGCTCAGCCTCTTCCTCTACACGACCGGCGAGGCGCGCGACGTTTGGAAGCAATACATCAGTCAGATCGAGGGCGAGGATATCGAATATCACGCATTCGCCCAGCCGAACCGCTCGCGATTATGTAGTATCATAGACGGTTCGTTGTTGGAACCGCTCGTGATACTACATTATCACGCATTTCGCCTGCACAAAACCGCTCTGTGATTATTAGTATCACGCACGGTTCGTAGTTGGAACCGTCTCGTGATAAGAAATAAACCGTCTATGGTTAAATATCACGCACGGTTCGTTGTTAGAACCGCTCGTGATAAGTCCTTTAACCTAATTGAATTTTTTCGTATTTTCACTAGCCTCGGAATTGCTAGCCATGCCCTCTGAAAACTAGCAAGTAGAAACATGTCACGTAAAATTGCCGACAACTCAAAGTGATCATTTAACTCAAAATCAATTACAAAAGAATGTTTCAAGTATATATTGTCGCTAGAGTTACAAATTGAATTACAACCACCAAAGTGAATTACAATATTGAATCAATCTGCTTTAGAGGTCGTTCATCGTGTCGACGGCGTGAAACTCTCCGTTGGTGTTAACTATGTCCGCCTTGATGAAGCCACGAGCTCCCTCGAATGTGCGTGACTGGTCCATCTCGAGTGCATTTAACTCTATGTTCAAGCCTGCCGCTAGCGTGAGTAAAGTAGTAAGCATATATATTTAAATTTATAATTAGGAGATAATTATTACGAGATTGACAAACACGGGATCGTCAGTCCTAGAAGCAATCAATAGTGCATATGATGACATACGAGAATGCGATAGGTGATCTCGCTTTTTCTTTGGCAAGATCGCAAAAATAGAATTACATATATATGCACAATCGACCGAGACGCAATATTACGAGTATGATATATGATTATTGTGTTGTAGCGCGCATCGAAATCGCATCCCGTGAGTCGATTGTGGCGGTGCTCCTTTGTATAAACCTCCTCGGCAACATAGCCGATGAACGCCCTACATGATTCAAAAAGTTATCCTTGTCCATTTAAAACGAAGGAAGACTACAATAGAGTTATGTGCGGAGGAAGACTACATACCGCCGAGTATTTCTTTAAGAATGGTGAAGTCGTGATTTTTGTTGAGTAGAGAATCAAGGTATAATACCATGTTCCTCTTTGGCACAAGAATCGAAGAATCCAAAGGGAACCTACTCGTATGTCGCTATAGTCATATAAACCTATGTTGAAACGTAATTTGTATAGCAAATATTGAAGCACTTACTCGGTTGTAGGGTACCATTATGTACTCCCGTCGCTCGAGCAAGCAATCCCATTTTTATGTAATTCTCGACGAGGATGCGTCTTGGTTGATTGTTTGCTCGGAGACCACGTGTGGGTCGAGGAAACCCACCGGTTCTTTGATTCGACGGCACGTTTCATAATGTATATGTACATAAGCGATGAGTTATGATATTTATCGGTATCACGTGAGTGTAGAAATTGATTGCACACACTTACGAAGGTCCAAAGATCGTAGAAGTGAGGCGCCGAGGCGCTTAGGTTGTATAAGTCATATAAGTCTTCGGCCCACGGCGGTGGCTGTGCTCGTGGAGAAAATGCTCCTCCCGTGATCCGACGGTGATTCCAAAGATGACCCCTTCGCCTCTCGGTCTTGCGCAAGTACCAATCATGCAATGCTTGACAAGCTACTCCCGAGCTCTTTATTTCGCGCAGAGACCAACGGACTTCGAGGGAGTATTTCACGGGTTTGGGAGGTGCCTTAATGTTCTTCGATTTCGATTTCTCTTAACGAGGCGGCCGAGGGCGTCTTCCGTGTGACGCCTCGTGGACCGATATGGTGACACGCTTTTCTTGTCCCTTTGTCGCCTTCTCGACGGAAGCGATGTGGCGGCCTTCAAGCTTTGGTTGAGGCGACTCATCGACGAGGGTCCTATTGGAGAGGCAGGGTCCTCTCGCCATCGCACATCAAGGGTCCAGGCGATGTCCTTCTTGGGCCACCGGATAAAAGTGTGCGTGGCATCCCCTAGTGTTCGATTTCTTCGTCGGGAATCTCCAATGGATGGCTATGAAATTGTCATGGACCATGTCCACCGCACTCGGCGTAACCTCGCGCCACCGGGCACCGTGTCAGATCGCCCTTTCTGGTATGGATACACCATACCCCGCCCGACCTCAATAGGAATCGACCCTACTATCC
This sequence comes from Hsuehochloa calcarea, assembly GCA_036346395.1. Taxonomy (NCBI): domain Eukaryota; kingdom Viridiplantae; phylum Streptophyta; class Magnoliopsida; order Poales; family Poaceae; genus Hsuehochloa; species Hsuehochloa calcarea. The sequence continues at coordinate 30,510,995 of CM070599.1, read as the reverse complement.
TCACTTGGAGCTTGCGGCGCCGCTATCCTACAAAAGCGCATATAATTAGCTAAGGCGCCCTATAGGCCTATCTTTGGAGCACTCTGCAGATGTACATTACCTCGATGCCGCCGATCGGTAATTGCACGCCGTCATGTCCGAATTATGTGTGGACGCGATGCTACTCCGATGTCGAAAGGTGACTTGCTCCCAAATTAATGTGGCGGCTTATACCGCATGAGTTGATTTACTTGGTTCTCGCAAGTTTGTTATTTGTTCTTGAAATTGTGAAATAATCACATGTTCCAACCGAGCGTCGGCTGGTCCTTGGATCTCTTCCTACTCCTATACGTGGTCGGAGTTGTGTGGAATCCATCCTCCAAGGCACGTAAACCCCAACTCCTCGCGTGCGACCCGGTGCTCCTTGTTTCCTGTGGTCGACAGCGACATCATTCTCCCCGCTCTACTTGAAGGAACCTGGGAACATGCGAAGTCAATTCTTCCCGCAAGAGAACATCATGTTATTGTAGACACCATGAAGTTATGAACTTATTAACAATTAAGTGGTTCGGAAAATTTACTGACGTTGAGACACCGCCTCGCCTCACGGGTTTGTCGAGAGATGTTGCCCAAGACGTGGCCGATGCCCTCGCTCTTAACCGTGATCGAGCGCGCCGTCCGAGATCATAGCAAACGGTCGCGGCAAAGCGGCTCTCGCTCCTCCGCCGCCATCTGCGTGGCTTTACCTGCTGCACTACGGTGCCGAGTCCGAAGTCCGGGGGTGAGTGTTTTGTGCTCGATAGCTCAGGCGCCGCACTTTGCTCTGAAATTCAGCCGCCGCCTTCATCTCGCACGGCGCGCCCCATGTATCCCGCGACAAAAATTGATACGCCGTGAAGGGCGTCCCACCGTGTTCACGCATCGCGTGACAAGCGTGCTCTTGAAGGTCCTCCACGCGTGGGACATCGCCAGCGGCGCGTGCCATCGCGACACGCGTTCGGTCTCGCCTGAGGAAAGTGAACGAGGCAAAAGTTCACCCACAACCGGTCTCTCTGTACATCCGTTAGAGACTTCGTGTTGGGGTGGTGATGGGGACCTGCTCCTTGCAAGTACCCCGCAGACGGTCCGGATCTCGCACCGCTTTCTTGGGACTCACGGATCCCGACGCCATCGACCTCCGTGATCGCCATGCGCCCGAGGGCAATTTGGATATTCCTCCGCCTTCTCGCTGCGTACCACCTTGATCGGAGATCCAGACGCATTTGGCGACGCCGATGACTGGCGAAGACTGCGCCTCCGCCATCTCGCTTACTTGCTATCTATATAAGTTATGTACGCAATTATTACATAGTATATAAAATTGAGTTTGTACTTCAAATATTAAAAATTAACTCATTTTGATCCATAGACCGAGTACGACTATCCGTAAGTGAGTCATGCCAAGGTACTCCGTTAGATGATATTAAAGATAGTAGTCAATATTTGAATGTCCACAAAAGCATTCCGATCTCGTGAACCATAGGACATTTGTGGGCAAGCAATGCAAAAATTGTTTCATAAAAGGCATTAATCACAATAGCACCGAAGTTCTACACACGCCTTGGCATCCATGAAAAAATCTAGATACGCAAATCCAAAATAGCACCAAATCCTAACAAATCGCAACCAAAATACGTTATAATATACTACACGTTGCCTAATTAGCAAATCCAACGTGGATCTACACCATATAAGAGAACGTTGATGATAAATACATCTCAAGATGACACAGAGTCGCCACTACCTCTACCGCAGAGCATCTAGTCCTTGGGGATCGATGACCTTCTCGAGCAATTGAGTTGAAGAAATAACACGACCTCAAGATTGCCACTCGGACCTTGTTCTAAAGATACTCCTAATTGCAACAGAATCATTTGTGTCATCAAAGACACCGACAATCATGCGACTTCATACCAATTAATTTCAAATCTTGCATAGAAACAAGTTTCTTAATGTTAGCGAGTAACCAGACGGACTTTCACACCGCAAGCTCCGCACGCTCATTTCTCTCGGCCTTGGACAGAGTGTAGCAAGTCGGGAAGGTACGCTCGTCTCCAGACGGTCTCTTTCGTGCTAACTCGGTCCTTATGTTCATATCGACCAAGTCACGCCGCGCGTTAACACCATCCTTTGTTTTGCCACTAATGTTCAAAGAAGAGACCAATCAAGCTATCACATACATTCTTCTCTACGCATAACGCCGATGCAATGGCGAACTTCTAAGTACTCCCAATAAGGCAAGTCCCAAAAATTGACCGCTTCTTCCGGATGTTCTTCTCACGGGTTCTTAATTTACGCCCCTTCCAAGCACAACATCGATATCCTTAACCATATCATAGACCTCTTTCCCACTAAAAGCCCTTGAAGTCGAACCGCCTTCCTTATTTCCGTCGAATTGTTTCTTCATCTTGCGGTATGGGTGACTCCTCGGAAGGAACCTACGGTGACGCATATACACGCTTGCGCGAGTTGTTCAACCATACACTCTCCGTAGCATCTAAGCAAAGGCGATGTGCTTTGGCTCCTTTTGTACCAAGTCTGACAGTTACCAAGGGCAGAAAATCATTGATGGTGCGTAACAACATGGCGCGTAAAGTGAAGTTCTCTCGCTTGTACGCATCCCATACCTGCACTTCTTCGCTCCACAAAGGTCACAAGATCTTCCAAAGAATGGTGCTAGGTACACATCAATATCATTCCTGTGTTGCTTCGCCCTTGGATAAGTAGTGTCATCAAAATGTATTTCCGCTTCATACACGTACCAAGGAGGAAGGTTGTACATACATAGATTCACGGGCAGTGCTATGTCTCCACGCTCATGTTACCGAAAGGATTCATTCCGTCCGTACTCAACCCTAACCTTATGTTCCTCGGTTCCCGCGACCGAACTCTTCAAGCTCCGATCGAAGTTTCTCCACCGATGTAATCAGCAGGTGTCCGAGCTTCCCATCTCTCTTACGCTCCTCCGAGTGCCAACGCATCAATCTTGCCTCCTTTCGGTTCGCAAATAAACGCTTCAAACGTGGGATCACAGCAGATACCACAACATCTTAGCAGAGGTCCTTGCTTCGCTTTAGCAGATTCTTCCGCTTGTATCGGATGCTCAGACACGGACATGCATGCATGTCTCGCATATACTTTTACTAGAGGATGCAATCGTTCGGACATGCATGTATTCTTTCTACTTCCATTCCCAACGGACAAAGAACCTTCTTAGCTTGGTAGGTCGTCTTGGGCAACACGCTTCTCCTAAGGATGTCACCTAAGAGACCTAACAACGCCAGAAACTCTTGTCGGACCAACCATTGCTTGCCTTCAATTTCAGCAGCTCAAGCACGGTTGACAACCTTGTGTATTCCTATTGCGGCCAGGAACAAAGGTTTCCTGAGTCCTCCATTAAGCCCTCGAATTTACAAAACTCTCTCTCACCGTAGTTCCTTCTCGCATCGCTGTAGCATCCGATCCGATTGTCATCATGCGATCTATCCTCATCAAAAGCACATTCCATACCCCGCATATCGTTGACTTCCTCGCGATGTCGCCACATCGACTTCCCAGATAATCTGCTCTTCACCGTGATCGCTCCAACATGTATATCCTTTTTGAAACCTCTTCAGATTAAGTGAGCTTCGATCTGCTACGGTTGTTAAACATTTTCATATTACCGCAATCAATGCATGGACAAGACATATATTTTATCCCTTCTTCAACATATCCTCCTTTCGCGGCTCTTCTAAAGCAAACACGCCATTAATATACTCTTCACTCACACGGTTCTCAATGTACATCCGCTTTGGTCCATCTACACATTAGTGAGTACTCTATATTAATAAACCGCAAGTACCCTTTATAATGACCAAACACATTAGTGAGTACTCTATAGCAAATATAAAGTTATAGAGATCGTTACCAAAGAGGATCAACCGGGGGTGCAAGCGAGTGCCGAAGGCTCGGCTCAAATGGACACCGAAATGGGATGCCCATACGGTGATGTGGAAGATGGCCGTTGTCGGGTCGTGGGGCGTCGGTTATCATCACGACGCCGGTTCGTTAACGGCACGAGCACGATAATTTATCCGCGGTGTGATGGAAGGGTGGTAGTGGCGACGACAAGAGGATCACGCGGTGCGCGACACCGCCCATACTGTGGAAGATGGCCGCAGCGATGAGGACGCCACCGTAGGATTAGGCATGAGTACGTTAAGTTCTTGGCACAGGTGTTGAACTACTTGTAAAATTAGCGATTTTTAGTAATACTCCTGATGCTAGCAGCCAAAAAATAGAATATTTTTTAGATATAGAAGGAACTATCAAAGGCGGGTTAGTGGGATAAACCGTCTGTGATACGTATCACAGACGGTTATAAACTACAACAGTCTGTGATGTGTATTTATCACAGACGGTTATTAACAAGAACCAGCTCTGATAATCATTTTTTTCAGCTGTCGTCCACGCAGTATGAATAATATGAGACAACATCCACGCCAACTTTATCAAGCGTGCAAGTTCAAGAAGTATGACTGCCAAGAGATCGCATGAAGAGGCTATTTCGCTGGCATTCCTTCAGACACAACTGCAGACCTCGGAGGTGCCCAAGCAGCATGAGGAGGAGGATTCTACATGTTGCGTGCATGGCACATCCGAGGCCTGCAGTTGTGTTTGAAGGAATGCTAGCGAAGTAGCCTCTTCATGCGCTCTCCTGGCAGCCATGCTTCTTGAACTTGCGGGCTTGATCTATGAAATAGTGTGACTGCTGTCTCATCCTCCTCATGCTGCGTGGACGACCGTCGAAAAAAGCAGCCGCATCAGATACAAAGGAATACTCACCTTAGATCACCAAGAACAAATAGAAGATCTAGCACACTTGAAAATCTAAGGTGTTTCTTTCACCAACGTGCCCAGAGCCGGTCGCCTCCTTCAAAAACCAATCACATATATATTATATTTATCAGTACATATAGATCTAGTTCTGAGGGGACTACCGGATATTTAATGGTGCATATTACAGACGGTTCTTGTTGATGGTCTTGGAATGTCACAGACATTTCTCACTACATATAGATCTAGATCTGAGTGAATGACCAGATATTTAAAGGCGCATATCACAGGCAGTTTAGTGGAATAAAATGTTTGTGATACATATCACAGCCGGTTATAAACTACAACAGTATGTGATATATAATTATCACAGATGGTTATTAACAAGAACCGTCTGTGATGTTTACTTATCATAGATGGTTTGTAATTGGAACCGTCTTTGATGTGTATCACAGACGGTTATTTACAAGATCCGTCTCTGATAAGCACGGTTGCTTTGAAGAAGACGACGAGTACACCTAAGAAAGCAACCAAGCCCACCACTAAGCATGATCTTTTTTTGGTTGTCGTCCACCCAGTATGAGGTGATGAGACGGTAGCCATGGCCTACTTCATCGAACCTGACACACTCTGCTGGTAGCCATGTATGCTTCTTGAACTTGCAGGGGCTAGTCATACCGAGATTGTATTTCGGCTTGACACACTCTTACTTCATTACCATTCTCTTGGAATAGATATTAGTACTGGAGAGTGAGTCAGGATCGATAAAGTAGGCTGTGGCTACCGTCTCACCACCTCATACTGGGTGGACGACAACAAAAAAAGACCATACTTCGTGGTGGGCTTATTTGCTTTCTTAGGCGTACTCGTCGTCTTCTTCAAAGCAACCATATCAGAGACAAAGGAATACTAACCTTAGATCACCAAAAACAAATAGATCCGTAAGAACACTTGAAAATCTATGGTATTTTTTTCACCAAACGCGCCCTAGAGCTGGTCGCCGCCTCCTTCAAAGTAGCCGCATATATATCAGAGATATTTCTCACTACATATAGATCTAGATTTGAGTGGACGACCAGATATATAAAGGCGTATATCACAGATGGTTTCTTATTAAGAACCGACTGTGATACGTATACAGTTTCACAGACAGTTATTAACAAGAACCATCTCTGATAAGCACGACTGCTTTGAAAAAGACGACGAGTACGCCTAAGAAAGCAACCAAGCCCACCACAAAGCATGAATATTTTTTCGGTTGTCGTCCATCTAGTCATGGCCTACTTTATCGAACCTGACACACTCTACTAGTAGCCATGCATGCTTCTTGAACTTACAGGAGCTGACCATACCGTGATTGTATTCCGGCTTGGCACACTCTTACTTTATTAGTATTCTCTTGGAATAGATCTTGGTGAACTTGCCAGGAGATTGTGTTAGGTTCGATGAAGTAGGTCGTGGCTACCGTCTCATCACCTCATACTGGGTGGACGACAACTGAAAAAAAGATCATGCTTCGTGGTGGCCTTGGTTGCTTTCTAAGGCGTACTTGTCGTCTTCTTCAAAGTAACCATATCAGAGACAAAGGAATACTAACCTTAGATCATCAAGAACAAATAGATCTACAAGCACACTTAAAAATCTACGGTATTTCTTTCACCAAACGCGCCCCAGAGCTGGCCGCCGCCTCCTTCAAAGTAGTTGTATATATATATATATATATATATCTAGATCTGAGTGGACGACCAGATATATAAAGGCGCATATCACAGACGATTTCTTGTTCATAACCGTCTGTGATATGTATACAATTTCACAGACGGTTATTGTTAAGAACCGTCTGCGAAATTTATCACGACAGTTCATAATAATAACCATTTGTGAGGCTTATGATTATCACAGACAATTGTTATTTAAAACTATTCGTGATATGTATCACAAACATTTATTTTTAAGAACGGTCTGTGATATGCGCAATTAATATCTGGTCATCCCGATCGACTCCAGATAGATCTGTCCATAGTGACTCCAGACAGAACCGTCTGCGCGCGTGGCTGCTTTGAAGCAGGTGACCGGCGATGGGGCGTTCGGTGAAAGAATTAAATACAGTAGATTTACAAGTGTGTGCATCTTGTAGATCTATTTATTCTTGGTGATCTAGGGTTCGTTTTTGCTTTTAATTATATGCATAATGTAATCTAGGTTTATCATCCAAGGAGAGGTTATTAATTGGCAGTTAAGATTTATAATATATAAAACAATGATTGAGCAGCATGTATATATATATTGACTTACCCTGTATTGTGTAGTTGCATGCATTAACCTATAATTTGTTATGTGCGTAGCGTAGATGGACCAAAACTGGATGTACGTTAAGAACCGTGTGAGTGAAGAGTACATTGATGGTGTGTTTGCTTTTAGAAGAGCTGCCGAGCAGGATATGTTGAAGAAGGCGATAAATTTATGTATTGTCCATGCATTGATTGCGATAATCTGAGGATGTTTACCAACCTAGTGCAGATTGAAGGACAATTGATTCAAATGGGTTTCAAAAAAGAGTATACATGTTGGACCAGTTACGGTGAAGAGAAGATTATACCGGAAGGTAGTAACATAGTCGAGGGAGACAACGATATGCCGCCGGATGTGGACTATGCTTTCGATGAGGGTAGGTCGCACCATGACAATCTAGATCAGATGCTACGCGATGCAGAAGGGGACTATAGTGAGAGAGAGTTTGGTAAATTCGAGGGCTTAATGGAGTACTCGGCGAAACCTTTGTTCTCGGGCTGTAAGCCGAAATATACAAGGTTGTCATCCGTTTTTGAACTGCTAAAATTGAAGGCAAACAATAGTTGGTCCGACAAGAGTTTCACGACGTTACTAGGTCTCCTAGCGGACATCCTTCCAGAGGGAAACGTGTTGCCCTGAACCACCTACCAAGCCAAGAAGGTTCTTTGTCCATTGGGAATGGAAGTAGAAATAATACATGCATGCCCGAACGATTGTATCCTCTACCGTAAAGAGTATGCAGACATGCATGTATGTCCGGTGTGCAAAGCATCCCGATACAAGCGTAAGAATCACTCTGATGTCGGCGACATCGCATCGAGGTTAAGCAATGACCTCCTGCTAAGGTGTTGTAGTATCTACCTATAATTCATCGTTTCAAGCGTTTATTTGTGAACCGAAAGGACGCTAGATTGATGTGTTGGCACTCGGAGGAGCGTAAGAAAGATGGAAAGATAAAACACCCTGCTGATTCTGCCAAGTGGACAAACTTTGATAGGAGCTTCAAAGACTTCGGTGCAGAACTGAGGAATACAAGGTTTGGGTTCAGTACAGATGGATTGAATCTTTTGGTAACATGAGCAGCCGACATAGCACCTGGTCAATGAATCTATGTATGTACAACCTTCCTCCTTGGTTGTGTATGAAGTAGAAGTAAATTTTGATGTCACTACTTATCTAAGGGCCGAAACAACCTGGGAACGGTATTGATATGTTCCTAGCACCATTGCTGGAAGGTCTTGTGACACTGTGGAATGAAGGGGTACATGTATGGGATGTGTACAAACAAGTGAACTTTACTTTATGCACCATGTTGTTCTGCATCATCAATGATTTTTTTTGTTCTTGGTAACATGTCGGGGTTCAGTACAAAAGGAGCCAAAGTATGTCCGCACTGCTTACATGATACCGAGAGTGTGTGGTGAACAACTCGCGTAAAACTATGTACATGCGTCACCGTAGGTTCCTTTCCAGGTATCACCCATACGACAAGATGAAGAAACAATTCAACAGAAATAAGGAGGACAGTTCACCTCTAAGGACTTTTAAAGGTAAAGAGGTATATGATATGGTTAAGGATATCGATGTTGTGCTTGGAAAGGGATGTAAATTGAGGACCCATCAGAAGAATATCTGGAAGAAGCGATCAATTTTTTGGGACAGACCTTATTGGGAGCACTTAGAAGTTTGCCACTGCATCAACGTCATACACGTGGATAAGAATGTATGTGATAGTTTGATTGGTCTCTTACTGAGCATTCGTGACAAAACAAAGGATGGTGTCAACGCACGACGTGACTTGGTTTATATGAATATAAGGACCGAGTTAGCACCGAAAAAGACCGGTAAAGGACGAACGTACCTTCCCCAAGCTTGTTACACTCTGTCCAAGGCCGAGAGAAAGGAATTGTGCTAGAGCTTACATGATGTGAAAGTTCCATCCGGATACTCTACCAGCATGAAGAAACTTGTTTCTATGGAAGATTTGAAATTAATTGGTATGAAGTATCATGATTGTCATGTGCTGATGACACAAATACTTCCTGTTGTAATTAAAAGTATTTTGCAGAACAAGGTCCAAGTGGCAATCATGAAGCTGTGTTATTTCTTTAACTTAATTTATCAAAAGGTCATCGATCCCGAAGGACTAGATGCTCTGCAGGCCGAGGTGGTGACGACTCTATTTCATCTTGAGGTGGTGACGCCATCTATGATATATGTAGCACAACGATTCCTAATTAAGGAGCCAAAACATTTCACCTCCCACGCAGAGCGACCAAAAATTTCCGCGCTGAGCAGCACAGACGGTTCTGTAATAGAACTGTCTGTGATACTTGTCACACACGGTTCTTAAATATAACCGTCTGGGATATGCTCGCTTATCGCAGATGATCCTGGAATAGAACCATCTGTGATATGCCTACAACCAGGGGGTCACTAATACACAAAACCTCATCACAGACGGTTCTAAACCATCATCACAGACGATTTTTGAACCGTCTTGATGAGGATTAAAACCTCTATTTATTATTTAATAGATAAAGGACCATATGACTTCGTGGTCGTAACCCCTAAGGCTAACGACCTCACTGGTCGTGAGGATTCCAGATGTTACACAATATCTAACCTGGTAAGAGAAGGTTCCCAACCTTGTCTTCGATCAGTCAAAAGCTCACAAAGGCTTGAACTGATATATGGATCTAGCGTCAGATATATCATCTACCGTGTGAAGAATGGAACATGTACTGTATATTCCATACCACGCGATGATACGTAACTCTAAGACACAGGAATGCGGTTAAGTGGCTCACTGACATATAACCGTACAACAGTTGACACATTGTCAACTGACGCCCCTCTCCGACCAGACGCGCTGCTTCTCCAACAGGCGTCTCTCCCAGAGACAACTGTCAACGCTTCATCAACTACATAAGGAGGACTGCGAACCGAAGTGGAGGGGGCCGGAACAGTGAAGATAGATTGGGAAACGCTCTGAGAAGAGCATTGTATTCTCGAGTTAGTCTTCAGTCTAGGTTACATACACCCATTGTAATAGCCAGTTCATAGCAATAAAGAGCAGTCTCATTACTTTCCAAGAGATACATGCTATTTTCCTCTTTTTATTCATACATTCATAAGATCGGCGATTTGATCGTCGACACGTCTGAATTTATGTGTCTGTGATGACATGAGGTCATCACAGACGGTTTTTGAACCGTCTGTGAAAAGACTATCACAGACGGTTCTATTCACGAACCGTCTGTGATAGTCTATTTTCACAGACGGTTCTGAACAAGAACCGTCTGTGATAGTAATTATCACAGATTATTCTTGTTTAGAACCGTATGTGATAGCTTTTTCTATTGAAAAAAAAACGAAAATGAGTTTTCACTTCGTCTGGAGCCTCCCGAGCCTCGCGAATGAATCTGATATGGATTTTTGGATTGAACTTTTCGTTAGTGTGGATTTCATGGGGATATGTTCCAGATCTTAGGATGATGTGACAATTGGCAATGGCGTTTACGGTTTGTCGTTTCACGTGTTTTCGACAAAGTTACGAGCTTCTCGATGGGCGGGCGGTCCGACCAGTCTTAGCACGGCGGTCCGACCGGTCCCAAATCGGTCGGACCGACCATGTGGGGCGGTCGGACCGGTGGTGACCAAAGTGGTCAAAACAAGCTGGGCCAAAAATAGGTGTTGTAGGCAAGTGAGGGGATCCCAATGCACTTGGTCTCATGATTTTTGGAGTCTCCAAGAAAAGTTCTATTGGTTTAAAGTTTCGAAGGTTTCGAATTTGAGGCTTGAATTTGGCTAAGTCCCAAGGCGGTCCGACCGCTCACGTGGAAGCGGTCCGACCGCTCACCTGGAGCGGTCAGACCGGTTTCTACTTGAACGTCGGCCAACTTCGTGGCGATGTTGTTTTGTTAGGTCAAAGTCATTGGTATTGTGGCATATGATTTGCATGATGCATGTTTTGACTAACATGGGTCAAGTTGTGAAGAACTTGTTCCCGAATTCGTATTTGCTTGTCTATGGTTGTGCAGGTAGCTTGGTGGTCAACGACGGTCAACGGCGAGGAGAATCGGGACTAGACTTGAAGAGTTGAGGTCCAGAACGATCGACGATGCCGGGTGAGGTCAACGACTCAAGCGTGACACAAGATGGACAAGGGTGACCCATTGGCGAATCCATGGCGCATGGTGAAGCGGTTTAGGTCAAAAGGTTAAAGACGGCGCTCGCGCGCGTGCGTGTGTGACCCGTTTGTTAGTGGGCCTTAACGGGAGCCCAAGAGAGTCAAACCTTAAGAGTTTTAGGCCTCCACTATAAATAGGAGGAGATGGTGGCTGCACCTTGGTCTCTCTCGCCTTTTTATGTTTCAAAACCCTAATTGTCTTTAGGGGAGTTGAGGTGGAGGCTAGGGCTCTTGATGGTTTGTGGTGAATTCGTGATCTTTGATTGTCTCTCGATCCATGATGGTGTGGATGCAACCCAAAGATCAATCACAAAATCAATCTATGCAAGGTTTGCTTGAGATAAGTCTCTTTTCGTTCTTGCTTTCAATTTCGTGATTTTAGGGCTTTCTTTGATCCGCGAGTTTGTGATTGATTCTTTCACGTGAATTAGCTTGCTGTGATATGTGTGAATCTATCTAGCATCATCTTGATCATCAATCTCTCACGAACAAGCTTTAGGATCAAGTTTTCGTTCTTGCCAGCTTTAGACCTTCATTAATTAATTGGCAATTGCTCAAGATCGCTCCAAGAATTATCATAATATTCGATTGGAATAGGTCCTCAATAGCATATAGAAGGTGTGTGCAAAGTTTCATAAAGATTGGAGTTGAGAATCAAAAGTTTCACCTAATTGCAACTTCGTCATCGGCCGATTTTATCGTTTGGATCGGTTCGTAGATCGCCGGTCGATCATTGCCATCACCGGTCGACCGATTTTGAGCGGTCCGACCGCCAAAGACAACGCCGGTCGGACCGCCGCAACAATCGGTCCGACCGGTTGGGTACAGAGGTCCGACCACCTGCGCGTCTTTGAGTCTTTGCAATCTTAGTTGATTTTGTTATTTTGCTTAGGGATTTAATTGGATTCAATACTAGTCTTCCACAGATCGGTATATTAATCTTCATAGCTTTCTAATAGCTACTGGAGTGAAATTGTATTGAGTTCAAAATTTGTGAAAAAGTGAGCGTTCTCCTATTCACCCCCCCTCTAGTCGCCTTTACGGTCCAACAAGTGGTATCAGAGCCCGGTTAGTTCAATCTTGATCTTAACCGGTCACTGAACTTTGGCGATGGATAAGTTTTCTACTAAACCGCATATCTTCGATGGGCACGACTATGCCTATTGGAAGAATCGTATACGCGTCTTTCTTGAGAGCGAGGGACAAGCTATTTGGGATGTTGTTAGAGCCCCGTTGGTTATTCCTGAAATTGCTACACCTGCTTCTGCAATTCTTTTGGCTAACAACAATAAGGCTAAGAATCTTTTATATGGTGCACTTGGTAGACAAGAATATGATAGAATTTGCAATCTTTCAATCACAAGATGAAATTTGGAACACTCTCGAAACATATCATGAGGGTTCGTCCCAAATCAAAAAGGTGCGCCAAGCAGGTTTACAAGCGTGAATACAATAAATTCGAGATGCGTCCGAGAGAGCATCGATGACATTTTCAGTCGCTTTAATAAAGTAATTAATCAAATGAAAGTCGTTGATTTTGAATATTCTCAATCTGAAAATGCCACCCATCTCTTGGCCGCAATCAACACCAAGGAGTGGGAGATGAAGGCTACCGCTATTGAGGAAAATGTTGATCTTTCAAGTCTTACTTTAGAATTGCTTTATAGTAAACTCAAGACTCATGAAATTAAAAGAGTTGATCATCCCAAGAAAGATAATTTAGCTTTGGTAGCGATCCTCTCAAAAGGCTTTTGATGACTCTTTTGAATCTTCTTCGGATTTTCATTTGCTTGTTTATCCGCTATTCATGAAGAGGAGCTTGAAAGTATTCTGAAACAGAGAGTTAGCTCTTCTAGCTAAAAATTCACACGGGCCTACAATAATGTGAGAAACAAAAGAGAGGTGGTCCGGTGACATGCTATGAATGTGGTGAGCTCAATCATATCCGCAAATTGCCCCAAGTGAAAGGTAAGAGCAATCATAAGGAAGGAAAGCCACTTGGAAGAAGCCTCCTTTCAACAAATCAAGGTATGAGGCTAATAAGCTTGTGAAGGCTCCACCGGGTCCTTGCCGCTTTGAGGATCAATCCTTGAGCGATGTGGATACCGGGAGTGAGGAGGACAAGGAGGAGGAGATCCTCAAGGCAAAAAGAAAGGGAAGGCCAAAGACTTCACCGGCATGTGCTTCATGGTCGACAATCGACAACATTGATGATGATGAGGTATCTTTTTCTTATGATGAGCTTTACGCTAAATATGATTCTATAGTTGAGCAATTGCTTAGTCAAGATGAAGCGCTAGAATTTGTCATGACAAAAATAAGAAATTAGAGTCAAAGATTAACAAACTGAAAGTAGAGCTTAAAAATGCTAAGACTCTTGAACTCGATGAATGTTTATCTTGTCATGCCATGCACTCGAAATTACTAAGTTACAAACCGCTCATAATATTTCAGACAACAACTTGAGAATGCTAGATCTGAACTAAATGAAATTAAAAGTGCTCCTTGTGAAAAATGTTTAGAATCTAGTAAATTGATTGCTTTTGATGTGTTTGATTCTAGCCCTTGCACTTCATGTTTAGAAAAGGAACGTGAAATCAAAGATATCTTAGAAGTCGCTAGAGTCAAATATGCTAAGCTTAAGGACAATATTGAAAATACTACTTGTGCTTCTTGTTCCGCTCTTAAGCTTGAAATTGCTTTGTATAAGGAGAAATCTATGGATAAAACTTGTGATGCTTGTGTTAACTTAAGAAAAGAAAATGCTTACCTTCATGATACATTAGAGAAATTTTCTAAAGGTAAGAAACAATTAAACATGATTCTTGACAAGTCTAAAACTCCTTATAAGAAGCAAGGTTTAGGATTCAATTCTTTTCAAGACAATTCAAACCCAAAAGTCATTCAAGTCTTGGAAAAGGTTTAATTGAATTCAAAACCCAACTGCAAAAACATCTTTTAAATCTGCAGTGTTTGCCCAACCTTGTATTAATTCAAATAGTGCTTCTTCTAGTGGTACCAAGTACCATTGCACTTATTGCAAGAAAGGTGGGCATTTGATTGAATTCTGTTGGTGTAGGTTGAAAAATGATAGAAAAAATTTTGATAGAATTTCATTCATGCAACCTAGAGCTTTTATGAGACATGGTAAAACTGAAAAGAATAAACCTGGATTAGGATTTTTCTCTCATGCAAATCATTATGCTTCTAGATATCCTAATTCTAATATGTATCAGATCGGGCGGTCCGATCACCGGTGGTCACCGGCCCGACTGTTTTGGTCGCGGTCGATCACAAGACAACGCGGCCGATCGCCATGGATGCTTTAAGTCTCATGTTAATTTAAACATTGCTCATAACCGAATGTTAGATGAAATCAAGGATAGTACTTCGGTTTGTATACTCCTTGCGACGTGTGTCTCAAGATCGATTCCTAAATCTTGTTTATCTAATCCCAGTATTGAGACACATCGTTCTTTTGTTTCTTGAGTTTTCAGGACTACCGTGGAAAGGGGAAGAACACGTGGTTCGTCGACTCGGGTGTTCACGCCACATGACCGGAAACTCAAAATGGTTCACCTCTTTCACGCGGCAACAGTGATGACTTCATCACTTTTGGAGATGATACACAAGGGCGAATTGAAGGAACATGATCAATTAGGGTGAACAACAAATTCATTCTAAAGGATGTCGCTCTTGTAGACAAGCTTAGGTATAATCTCCTTCGCTTTCTCGACTTCTTGATGATGGTTATGAGACTGCTTTTAAGAAAATGCTTGTCGTGTGCTTGATTCTCTTGTGAGCTTGTGTTTGGAATCTCTAGAGTTGGTAGAATTTTTGGAGCCGATTTTTCGTAATCTCTTCTTGGATCTCTTAAATGTTTGCTTACATCTTCTTCTCGATTTACGCTTTGGCACCGACGCTTGGGGCACATTGGTTTTGATCATCTCGACACGAGTTAGCAACCTTGATCTCATGAGAGGTTTGCCCAAACTCAAAGTCATCAAGGATGTCAGATGTGCGACTGTAGGCATGGCAAACAAGTTGCCGCCTCACACCCTTCTCAGACTATGGTTATGGACGGACCGGGACGGTTGCTTCATATGGATCTTGTTGGTCTGCTAGAGTCCGATCGGATCGGTGGAAAATGGTATATTCTTGTCATAGTTGATGACCTTTCTAGATATACTTGGGTGTTCTTTCTTACTTCAAAAGATGAAGCTTTTGGTTATTTTCATGACCTAGTTCTTCGCTTGGCTTCGAGCTTCTGGTGCTTTGAGAGCGATTCGCAGTGATAATGGCACGGAGTTCAAAATGCTTCTTTGCTTCTTTTTGTCCGAAGCGTGGTATTGAGCATCGCTTCTCTTCTCCACACGCCCTCAACAAAATGGCGTGGTGGAAAGGAAGAATAGGACCTTGGTCGAAATGGCTATGACAATGCTAGATGAGTATAGCACACCGAGGAGATTTTGGGCGAAGCTATTACTACGCTTGTCATATTGCAAATCGTGTCTTTTGAGACCTTCTTTAGGCAAGACTCCTTATGAGCTTCGCTTTGGTAGAAAACCATCTGCTTCGCATTTTCGAGTTTTGGATCAAAATGTTTTATTCTTAAGACAGCAACTTAGATAAATTTGAATCAAGAACTTTTGATGGGTTATTTCGGGTTATCCCGCTCATTCGAGGGTTTTCGGTTTTTAATATCGAGACTAACATTATTCAGAGACTTGTAATGTCACTTTTGATGAGACTAGCCCCGAGCTAGATCTATTGCTACTGATGATTTACAGTGACAGAGAGCATTTTGTGGAGGAAGATGAGGACGGCTAATATCATTCCTTCATCTGCTGCTCATCAAGCACCCATATCGATACAAGAACACCTACGCCTACTTCACCTTCGCTTGAGGCTCTGCCGATCTTCATCATCGCAGATCGCGAGGTCGAAGAAACCAGATCTCACCCGCGCCCACTTCGCATTCAGAGACAAAGATCCTCCGAATGTATAATAGGTAATCTACATGAGCGAGTCACTCGCCTGGTATAATGATCCAAATCTCTACTCTCATTCGGCTTTTGTTGCTTCTTTTGAACCCCGCGATATATCACATGCTTTATCCGATTCTAGCGGGTAAATGCCATGCATGAGGAGTTAGAAAATTTTGAAAGAAACAAAGTTTGGAACCTAGTAGAACCCCTAGTGGCCATAATGTTATAGGAACCCGCTGGGTGTTTAAAAATAAACAAGGTGAGGATGGTTCGTGGTTAGAAACAAGGCCGATTGGTAGCTCGTGGTTTCAAAAGTTGAGGGGTTAGATTTTGATGAGACATTTGCTCCTGTTGCTAGACTAGAAGCCATTCGCATTCTGCTTGCATTTGCTGCATCAAAAGGTTTTAAATTATATCAGATGGATGTTAAAAGTGCCTTTTTAAATAGTTTCATAGATGAGGAAGTGTATGTTAAGCAACCCCCTGGTTTTGAGGATCCTAAATATCCAAATCGTGTTTTCAAGCTATCTAAAGCATTGTATGGTCTTAAACAAGCCCCTAGAGCCTGGTATGATAGACTTAAGACCTTCTTGCTTAAAAATAATTTTGAAATGGGTAAAGTGGATAAAACTCTATTCATTCTTAGACGTGACAATGACTTCCTGCTTGCTCAAATTTATGTGGATGATATTATCTTTGGTGGTTCCTTTAATACTCTTGTTTCCAGCTTTTCTGATACTATGTCCAGGGAATTTGAGATGAGTATGATGGGAGAGCTTAATTACTTTTTGGGACTTCAAATCAAGCAATGCAAGGAAGGAACTTTCATCCATCGACGAAGTACACTAAAGATCTACTAAAACGCTTCAACATGAGTGATCGCAAGCCAATTTCCACTCCCATGGCAACCTCGATCGCTTTGGATCCAGATGAGGAAGGAGAAGTCGTGGATCAACGCGAGTACCGCAAAGATGATCGGCTCTCTTCTCAGATTTGACGGCCTCGAGACCGACATTCACTTCACTGTATGCCTTTGTGCAAGATTTTAGGCGCCTCCGAGAACTTCCCATCGCCAAGCCGTTAAGCGCATATTCGTATTTACACTCTACCCTCTTATATGGCATTTGGTATTCTCGCTCTTCACTTTGTCCATTAGAGGTTTTTCAGATTCGATTTTATGGGTCATTTGTTAGATAGGAAGAGTACCTCGTGCACTGTCACTTCCTAGGCACTTCTCTTGAATCTTGGTCTTCTAGGAAGCGGTCTTACATTGCACAATCCATCGCCGAGCGGAGTTTGTAGTCACGCTAGTTGTCAGAGCTTGATTTTGTGGATGACGTCCACTTTGAAAGATTATGGGTTAAACTTTGCTTGTGTTCCTCTTTTCTGTGATAACACTTCTGCTATTAATATTGCTAAAAACCCAGTGCAACATTCTAGGACTACGCACATAGACATTCGCTTTCACTTCCTTAAAGATCATGTTGAAAAAGGTGATATTGTGATGCACTTCGTAGAGTCCGAAGCTCAATTGGTAGATATTCTTACCAAGCCTTTAGATCAAACCAGATTTTCCTCCTTAAGAAGCGAGTTAGGGGTAATTTATCCTTATGGGTTGGTTTGAGGGGGAGTTTGATCTTTTTCTTATCTTTCCTTGTTCTTTTGATCTTTTATTGTTCTTTTTCTGAACGTAGGTTTTTAGGCTTTTTAATTGCATCTCATTGTGTCATATTGCATTCATATGAAAACTCCAACAAGTGGTTACAACAAATGGTATGAAAAATTCAAAAAGATGCATTGTAATATAAGATTTTCTGCTTATTTTTAAAAATTGATGAAGCTTTGCCTATTACCCTTTAGAGCTTTTGTATTTCAATTCTTGCTCAATGTCATGTCTAGTTCTTTGACTTGCTAGAATTATCATGCTTTTACATGTGTAGCTAAGTCTTTGCTATATGAGCTAGAACCTTTAAACAACTCAAACTAAGAAATTGCAATTTGTGGATGTTTTAGCGAGTTGCGCAATTAGTGCTCCTCTTGTGACATTGGCCTGTGTAATTGCTTTGTTAGCTCTTTGATCTAAAATTGACCATTACTTGAGCTTTTGTGTTCTTGAGATTCTAAAATTGCTCATGTGAAAAATGAAAATCAAGATTGTCTTATGCTTAAATTGTGCCAAACTATTCTTACGAGACTGCTTGTCAAATGACATGAACTTGGAGATAGTTTGATGAACCGACGATCTCATGGGGACCGCTTGTCGAAATGACATGAACCTCAAGATTTGTCGCCTTGTAGAAGCTTAGAAAGAGTTTGTGGATGGCTCCTAGTCCAGATCTTCTTTACTAAGATATACCTTTAATCAACTTTTGGTCAAGCTTAGGATGAGTTTGTGGATGGCTCCTAGTCCAGATCTTGTCACTAAGTTAGATCATTAGTCAACTTCAATATTCAATGCAAATGAGAAAATGTTGACAAATGGGCGCTTATAAAATATTGAGCAAAATGATTCAATACGGGACTTGATTGACTCTTAATGTGGTCTTTGTTAGATTTTTGATCTCACTTTGACATTTTGACATGGCCAATTTCACTTTAGGATTCCTGTTGATGAACTTGCTAAATTTGAAGCGTTGCTTAAATTGATCAAATCTACTGCTTTACTTTTGAGCCTTTGTGCTTAGCTTTGATATATATGTCTTACCATGATCTTGCTAGCGCTGTCAGGCTTGATATGCTGTTTGTGCAATATTAGAGATACTAGCTTGCTCTTTTGGGTAATCTCCAAAGCTTCTTGTAATCAAAAATTGAAAAATACAAAAAAAAATGAAGCCACTCCATTGCACTTCATGCATATTTCTCTTTACGCTTCTTTTGTTTCTGCTTCTTTCTTTATTCTATATTTGTTATCTCTGGATGAGAGGAAGGCGTGATTCCTTGATGAATCCATTGTCAAAGGGGGAGAAGATGTGTTAAATGAGAAGAAAAGATGTGTTAATGAGAATATATTTCTTTGTTAGGGGAGAAGTTTTGTACAAAGGGGAGAAACTGAAAATTTGAAAATTGAGGATCATAGTGAGGGGGAGTTCTTGAGTTGCATTCTTATTGTCTTATTGAATATTCTGAACTTGAATTGCATTCTTTTATACTCACAATGATCATAGGTCAATTGAACAATTGTTCTTTCATATGGACCTCATGTGAGAATTTTGACCCTTTTCTGGAAATAAAAGTTTTTATGCTTACTTTTGCCTTGTCTCACATGCCTATACTATTCTGATGCCAGCTTGGTCATGTTCATTGCTTTTTCTTGCTTATGGACTGTTGTGCCTTTGTGCGAAAACCGCGAGTAAACTCGCTCTCAAACCTCTTACTTACATTTTCTGGATAATTGCCAATGTGTTCATCAAGGGGGAGATTGTGGATTTCATGGGGATATGTTCCAGATCTTAGGATGATGTGACAATTGGCAATGGCGTTTACGGTTTGTCGTTTCACGTGTTTTCGACAAAGTTACAGGCTTACTGGACAGGGGCGGTCCGACCGGTCTTAGCACGGCGGTCCGACCGGTCCCAAATCGGTCGGACCGACCATGTGGGGCGGTCGGACCGGGTGACCAAAGTGGTCAAAACAAGCCGGGCCAAAATAGGTGTTGTAGGCAAGTGAGGGGATCCCAATGCACTTGGTCTCATGATTTTGGAGTCTCCAAGAAAAGTTCTATTGGTTTAAAGTTTCCGTAAGGTTTCGAATTTGAGGGCTTGAATTTCGCTAAGTCCCAAGGGGCGGTCCGACCGCTCACGTGGAGCGGTCCGACCGCTCACCCGAGCGGCCGACCGGTTTCTACTTGAACGCCGCCAACTTCGTGGCGATGTTGTTTTGTTAGGTCAAAGTCATTGGTATTGTGGCATATGATTTGCATGATGCATGTTTTGACTAACATGGGTCAAGTTGTGAAGAACTTGTTCCGAATTCGTATTTGCTTGTCTATGGTTGTGCAGTAGCTTGGTGGTCAACGACGGTCAACGGCGAGGAGAATCGGACTAGACTTGAAGAGTTGAGGTCCGTAACGATCGACGATGCGGGTGAGGTCAACGACTCAAGCGTGACATAAGATGGACAAGGGTGACCTATTGGCGAATCCATGGCGCATGGTGAAGAGGTTTAGGTCAAAAGGTTAAAGACGGCGCCATGGCGCGCGTGTGTGACCCGCTTGTTAGTGGGCCTTAACGGAGCCCAAGAGAGTCAAACCCTAAGAGTTTTAGGCCTCCACTATAAATAGGAGGAGATGGTGGTCGCACCTTGGTCTCTCTCGCCTTTTATGTTTCAAAACCCTAATTGTCTTTAGGGAGTTGAGGTGGAGGCTAGGGCTCTCGATGGTTTGTGGTGAATTTCGTGATCTTTGATTGTCTCATCGATCCATGATGGTGCGGATGCAATCCAAAGATCAATCACGAAATCAATCTATGCAAGGTTTGCTTGAGATAAGTCTCTTTTCGTTCTTGCTTTTAATTTCGTGATTTTAGGCTTTCTTTGATCCGCGAGTTTGTGATTGATTCTTTCACGTGAATTAGCTTGTCGTGATATGTGTGAATCTATCTAGCATCATCTTGATCATCAATCTCTCACGAACAAACTTTAGGATCAAGTTTTCGTTCTTGCCCTGCTTTTAGACCTTCGTTAATCAATTGGCAATTGCTCAAGATCGCTCCAAGAATTATCATAATATTCGATTGGAATAGGTCCTCAATAGCATATAGAAGGTGTGTGCAAAGTTTCATAAAGATTGGAGTTGAGAATCAAAAGTTTCACCTAATTGCAACTTCGTCATCGGGTTGATTTTATCGTTTGGATCGGTTCAGAGATCGCGGCCGATCGATTATCATCATCACGGCCGACCGATTTTGAGCGGTCCGACCGCCAAGATAACGCCGGCCGATCCCCGCAATCGGTCCGACCGGTTGGGTACAGAGGTCCACCACCCGTCTTGTGAGTCTTTGCAATCTTAGTTGATTTTGTTATTTTGCTTAGGGATTTAATTGATTCAATACTAGTCTTCCAACAGATCGGTATATTAATCTTCATAGCTTTCTAATAGCTACTGGAGTGAAATTGTATTGAGTTCAAAATTTGTGAAAAAGTGAGCGTGCTCCTATTCACCCCCCCCCCCTCTAGTCGCCTTTACGGTCCAACAGTTAGCTTTCCCACAATAGCCACAGCATCACAATAGCATCAACCCAATCCATTCACAGAGCACTAAAAACAACACGTCATCACCCACATCACAGTAGCATCAACGCAATCCATTCACAGAGCACTAACACATCACAGTAGTAATCCACATCACAGAGCAAAAGGGAGTAGAGAGAATGAGGTCGTGGGAGGCTAGGGCGACGAGGTCGTGGGAGGCCGGCTATGACGAGGCCGGGGCGAGGTGGAGGAGGCCGCAGGCGACGAGCTCAGGGGATGACAGAGCAACGAAGTAGAGGAGGCCGACGGCGATTCTTAGTATCATAGACGGTTCGCGGTTAGAACCGTCTGTGATCTGTAGATATCACAGACGGTTCTAACCACGAACCGTCTGTGATATCTACATATCATAAACGGTTCTCTAGAACCGTCTGTGATAGTTCCATATCACAGATGGTTCGTCTTGGAACCGTATGTAATTATTTTATCACACCGTCTGTGATGAGGTGTCTTTAATGGCCTGTTTTGTAGTAGTGGGTGGTCGTAGCTTGCCTAGGACCATAGAGCTTATCACAAACGGTTCTATAATAGAACCGTCTGTAATAAGCTAGGGGTGGTCGTAGCTTTCCTAGAGCTTATCACGGATGGTTCTGGACACTTTACTACGACCACCCACGCTCTGGTCGTAAGCATATCACAGACGGTTTTTGAATATAACTATTTGTGATATATGATATCAAAGACGGTTCTTTTAGAGAATCGTCTATGATGTACATTTATAAATAGGGGCTCCACTAGGGTTTACGTCCTTACTCCTCAAAGCTACTATCCGGGTTTGCGTCATTACTCCTCAGAGCTACTCTGTGACCTCCGATCGACCTCCTCCCTGTGCCTGTGTCATCCCTCTACGACCCCCGACCTCCTCCCCTCGCCGACGTCATCCCCCTACGACCTCGACGACGCCTCTCTCCCCCGACCTCGACTACCTCTTCGTCCATGCCTCCCGTCAAGGTACGATCACCGCTTTGGATTGTGCTAGACGAAGTTTCAAATTATGTTGTTTTCATTTACCCTAAGAAGATATTGCTTTATTAATATTGCGAGATAGCAAGTAAACGAGATGGCGTCTGCACCGTCTTCCCCGCCGTCATCGATGTTACCGAATGCGTCAGGATCTCTGAGGAAAGTGGTACCGAAGCGACATGCTAGCGGAATATAAAAAATGCCTGTAGGCCGAATGACCATCATGGTCGTCAGTCCCTCTGGGGTCCCTCTGCTTCCCCAGAAAGTAGCGTCAGTATTCCAGACCACCTGTGGTATACTTGCAAGGGAACGGATCCCCATCACCACACATAAATGGAAGTATGTGACGGACGAAGAGAAAGCGCAGTTGTGGACTGAAATACAACATCGTTCGAGATCCCACCAGAATTCTCCGAACTCATGCGATGACATGCGTTCCTTACGATGGCACACGCTTGGAAGACCTTTAAGAGTAAGCTTGTCATGGAGTACGTGAACAAGGATCAGACGCTCTGCGCGAAGTATAGTTTCGTGTCGTCGGATACATGGGACGCCTTTGTGCAGACAAAGACAACAGACAAATTTCAGCAGCAAAGTGTTGTGCACAAGGCTATCTAGGCACAAAACATTCACCCCTACAGACTCGGCACCGCTTGGTACGCGGGTAAAATCCCGGAATGGATGCATGGGGACGATATGGCAATCCAGTCGGAGGTCGCCCGCCATTTGCCTTGATCAAAGACAAGCGTGTCCGAAACTGGTTAAGAGTGAGGGCCAAAGCCACGTCGTCGGCGCCATCTCTTTTACAAACCCGGCAAACGAGGAAGTGTGCACGAAAAATATCAACACAAGAAAAGTGATGCACTAAAAGGCTAATTTGTGGATGGAAACCTATCATGACAACGAAAGTTCTAATACCAATTGATGCTTACTCGCTAGGTGTGGCACGATCTTCACAACGTAGGTTGAAGAACAAAGTGAATTTTGTTGTGGACAGCGGGGATAACTAGTTGTGAGCAGCGAAAAAGGGTAACTAGTTTTAACCTGCTAAGGTTGGATGCGACCAAGCGTTGGCGAGAGACGATCTGAAGCCTTCTGGACTCCAGCCCGCTATCCGAACAATCACAAAACCACAATCCGGAACTAATCCACAAAAAACGCCTAGAAACGTAGAGCACAAATTAGGGGATCCCAGAGGAATCTCCTTGCAAATCTAAGAGGACTCACAAGAGCAAAGAAGCAAGGCACTCAGCAGTCTTGCTACAATTTTAATATATCAGTTTGTCGAAAACTCAAAGGTACCTCCACGGATGGAGGAAGAGGGGTATATATACTAGGAACAACCCTCCTAGCTGGGTATGAACATAAATCACCACCTTGGAATGTGGAAGGCCAACTGGTTGAAGCATTCAAGAAGTCTTCTTGAATTCTCGCGCGTCTGCTCAATTTCTACGCAGTCTTTCGTAAAACAGCAAAAACTCTATCCTCGGAAGTCCAAATGACAAGCCGTTTGTTGGAGGTGAAAATAGACTTGATTATATTTCCATCCATATAGGCTATGCGTAGTGAAACGTGACAGGTTGGTGCGCCTTGCCCTTGGGAAGTGACACATCTGTCACAAGGTAGTGAACTCCTTTGTTTTTACGTAAGCCATACTGATAGCACATAATCCTTCTTCTCGTTCCACACCAAGGCACCTAAGTCTAATCAAAGAACAAGAGGTGGGGGGCACGACCAAGTCACCAGAATCCGAAATGTAACTTAGGTTAGCATTCACCTAATCATGTATTTACTTAGCACGTCTTCTCGTGATTGGTCCTTGATATTGTTGGTCCTTGAGAATATCTTGGTCGCGGAGATGATCATCTTCAGCGTGGTCATTGAAGGTTGGGATGTCCTCATCAGCAGCTCCCTCTTTCTGTTTATGCCCTCTTCGCCGACCTCTGCGTCACCGTTCACTGGAACGCTTGGTCCCCGTGCACCGCCCGCCACATGTGCGCCACCTCGTGACACGTCATGCCATGCATGTGCCACGTAGGCAAAATCTGCCTCGTTAAAGCTCATGTGGCATTTCCCTTTTTCTTTTAGAAAATCAATTCGTCCGAAATTGATACCTCCCTCACTAACATCATCATGATGCAGTAAAAAAAATTTCCTTTAGAAAATAATTCCATAAATTATGAAATTTCAATTCTATCATTTCATGTGAATTTCAATCTTACAAGAGCTCGCTCTCCTTCGTTCGAGCCCTGGTTCAAGTGATTCAAATTTATAAATTCATATAAAATCAAGATCTAGCTATCTATACTAAAATTATTTAATTTGCAGTTAATTTTAATTTTATTTGATTTTTTATTTTGGCTTATTTTCGCGTATAGATTTTGACGACTTCAGAGAGCCAAATTTCAATGTTGTTTCAGAACAACAACTAATTGAGCAAGGCAAGTTACATATTTGATCATATTTTATCCCAATAATTTAAATTATTATTGCGTGTTTATTTATACTCAAGTTAATTTAAATCCCTATTTTAAATTTATAGTTATTCCCAATTCCATTTGTATGGCCAAATCTTGACATTGAATTATCCATATATTTTCACCTTATATAAAATAGAGTTGATGCAATAGTATGAACTAGAACATTTTGGAGTGAAAAAAAAGCTTAGCCATGTTTAGACGTAAAATATTTGATTTGGGAATTTTCAACCAAAAATCAAATGTGGTTTAAAATGAGTCTATGTCATTATTATGCCATAGAAATTTACAAACAATTTTAAAAATAAAATAAAATAAAATAAATTGGTTTAAACTTGGGCGAAATAGATGTTTGGATAATGCAAATTGATGCATATGATTGATTCATTTCTATGATAGAGACCGGGGTTTTATTGAAAGTTGCTTGAGTTAGTTAAAGATCGGTCTTTGAGCCGCATATTCCAAAGCTCCACCGTACTACCACAAGTCCGGTATGGGACAGACCGAACTAATTAATTTACAAAGTTCCACTATTAATTGTGCGATGTTGATGTGCGGGTGTTAGAATGACCTGCTTTTTATGTATTCCTATATGGCGCAAGAAGGGGCTTCCGGCGGTTGGTTTAATCCAAAGGAGGTGAAATCTTAGCGGGTATGACTACTTTGGGATGACGAATTGTAAAAGCCTTGTGATAATCACTTAGTCGCACACCAATGGAAGTGTGTGAAGTAGACATTATAAGTCGATTATTTCTTGTGGGTAAAGTTGTACAACCTCTGCAGAATATCAAATTATTCGAATAGCCGTATCCACAGTCATGGACATGCTAAGCAAAGCCACTCAAAGTTAGACTTTGATTTTTATTTTTAAAATAATTTATAAAATAATTTATGACATGGATGGGTGTCCATGAGAAAATTAGGGGTTGAAGCCCCGGGTTGGTGCACGTGTTTAAGTTAGTGTTATATTGGTGCATACATTAGCTTTATTAATTCAGTTAAAACTCAATTTTAGATATTGTAAAATTGGAATTTTTGAACTTAGCTATTGTATTTAAAATGTCAAATGTTGCTTTTGCACAAACTGCCCTATAAGTTTTCCTTTGATAATATATATACATGCATGAACTCTGTTATGGGTGTAACTTGCGGAGTACATTTTTGTACTCGCCCTTGCTTAATAAAATGTTGTTCATAGGAGAAGGACTTCGCTACTGGTGTGGATCTCGACGACCAGGCCACTACCTCAGTCTATTGTCTGTGGCAGATTAGTTGGGCTCTACTACTTCTTCGTCTTCCACTGTTTTTGTTTATTATTGGCTCGTAAGCATTTCTGGTAAGAAACTCTGATATTTATTAATAAAATTATGCGAATTATGGATGTTACCATATTAATTTACTGTGTACACTAGCTACTGTTCTAGGAACTAGTGTAGAATACACAGAGGATTTAGGGGTGTAACTATCGGGTCCGACAAAAGTGGTCTTACTTATAAAGCTGATAATGATAAGAAAACCATGGAAATTTGTAAGTGTGCATTGGCTGTGTTGAAGGGTAGAAGAACTACTGGAAATATTTACATATTGCTAGAGAGCATTGTTTTAGGTGGAGTCAGTTTGGGGGAGTCACATAATGATACAACAAAACTTTAGCATATGCGGTTGGGCATTTTAGTGCTCGTAGGATGGCAGAATTACATAAGAGAAACCTATTGGCATGAATTAAAAGTTGCGAGTTAAGTTTATGTAAGTTTTGTGTTCTTAGAAAATAGTCTAAGGTTAGCTTCTCAAGTGCAAATATGAAATAGAAGAAATACTTGATTATGTACACTGATGTGTGGGGGGCTACTAGAAAATCGTCAATGGATGGAGCTCGGTATTTTGTTACTTTTATTGATGATTTTTCCCACAAGGTGTGGGTGTATTTCATGAAGTGGAAATATGAAGTATTTGCCAAGTTCAAGGTGTGGAAAGCTGGGGTGGAGAACCAAATAGGTAGGAAGGTAAAACATATAAGATCTGATAATGGTATTGAATTATACTGATTCACAGTTTCAGAGATATTGTGAGGAGCATGGTATTCAGTGTCATTTCACAGTGCACAAAACACAACAACAAAATGGCATGGCAGAAAGGATGAATTGGACTATCTGTGAACGAGCAAGGTGTTTGAGGTTGAATGCAGGACTTCCTAAATGTTTCTGGGCAGAGGCTATGAACATGGCGTGTTATCTCATAAACCAATCACCACTGGTATCTTTGGGTGGTAAGGTTGTAAAGGAGGTATAGACTAGTAATTCACTTGATTTTACTAATCTAAGAATTTTTTGTTGTCTAACCTATATACATATACCAACTAATGAAAGGTTGAGGCTTGATGTAAAATCAACGAAGTGTATTTTTCTGGGTTTCAAGAGAGATGTTAAAGGGTACAAACTTTGGGATCCAACATCGAAGAAGGTAGTGATGAGCAAGGATGTTGTCTTTAATGAGATATCAATGTTACAACAAAACAAAGAGTATGTGGCACATGTGATTGGAGGATCAGATACAGTGCATGTAGAGTTTGAACATAGTTCAAGGACTCTGAATTCACACACACTGTCTCCATATTCCACTTCAGAAGATTTGCAAAATTTTCAATTGGCAAAAGATAGACAGCGACGCACCAATGTGAAAGTTCCAAAGAGATTCAGGTATGAAGACTAGGTTTTATTTGCTCTTCTTGTTAGTACTGATGATCCAAGTAATATCCAAGAGGCTATTACAAGCTAGGAGAAAGATATGTGGATGACTGCAATGACAGAAGAAAAAAAGTTTTTATGGAAGAATCCGACTTGGGAGCTAGTTCATCTTCCTGAGGATAAGAAGGACATTGGGTGCAAATGGGTCTAGAAGAGAAATCCTGTAGTATCAGAAAAAAAAAGGGGAAAAAGTCAAGGGTCGATTAGTTGCAAAAGGGTATTGACAAATAAAGGGGATTGATTATGATGAGGTATTCTCCTAAGTTGTGAGGCATACTTCTATTAAAACAAATCTTGCATTGGTAGCCAGTTTCGATTTACACTTGGAACCGATGGATGTGAAAACAATATTTTTGCATGGTGATCTTGATGAGAAAATCTGCATAGAGCAGCCAGAGGGTTCACAGAACCGGAAAATCAACACCTAGTTTGCAAGTTAAAGAAGTCATTATACGTAAGTATGACTGTTGTGTTTATGTTTGACGCCTTGATGATGGTTCATTTAATTTTCTGCTACTATATATTGATGATATGCTAATTGATGCAAAGCATATGTATGATGTGATTGGTTTTAATGGTTTGCTAAGTCAGGAACTTGATATGAAAGATTTAGGGAAAACAAAGAAAAATTTGGGTATGGAGATACATAAGGATAGAAACTCGAGGAGATTGTGGTTATCTCAGCAGGAGTATGTTGAAAAAGTCCTGGAGCGGTTTGATGTGAGCAAGACCAAACTAGTAAGTACTCTATTGTCCGAGTCGAACATGTAACCGGGGTATAAATATATATCGTCAACTTCTTATAACCCTAATCGTGAAAAAAAAACTCTTCATACGAACGGAGTCGTCGTGATTCGGCTCCTGAGACGTAGGCATTTTCGATCCTAGTAAACAAATCCTCGTGTCTCTTGTGTGCTTATTATAATTATTCTCTCACGCTGAGGGTTGTCGCCGGTTCCAACACTAATTATTGAGCAAGCACAGTTCATGTGGATGGAGATGCTTCAACGCGCTGGCCATCATCGACGAACCGCCTCCAGTACCAATGGCGCGCCCAGACGGAGCCCATGGACTCCAGGCGAATGACCTTGGTCTCCGGCAGGAAGACCGCGATGAAGGCCGCCATGGCCGCGACCCAGGCAGCATAGTACATGAATGTGACGAACTTGAGGTGGCACAGCAAGGCGAGGAAGATCTGCGTCTGCACGAACATGAGCCCCAGCGTGCCCGACACGCTCACTGCCTGCCCCGCCGACCGGATCTCCACCGGGAAGATTTCGCTGGGGATGACACAGATGAGCAGCACCCATGGCATCCCGAAACCGGCACCTTGCACACAGGTGAGCACCAGCAACGCCAGCTCGTACGCCCGTAGCATCGCGACGTCACCGTACCCATGTGGAAGAAGAAGTCCATATTTTGGGAGCTACCCTATTGGCAAGTCCTAGAGGTCCGCAACGCGACGACGTGATGCACCCGACAAAGAATCTTTGTGTGAACTGCTAGGATTCATGGATGTGTATGGAAAGTCTAAGGATTCACTCAAGCACGACAGACTTGCAGCCGATGAAAGAACGAGACAACTCCAGAGAAGATGACGATGGACGCCATTACTTAAGACCTCGCTAGCTTCACTCTTAGCAAAGAAGAGAAGGAAAGCATGTTTGAATGCCTAAACAAAGATCAAGGTCCCATCATTCTCCTCCAATATAAAGCGATAATAAATGTGCGAGAAGAAGAAATTCCTACACTTAAAGTCCCATGATCGCCACGTGCTTATGCGCATTGCTTCCGGTTGCTTTTAAGAGGAATTCTACCTCCACATGTACGTCACCGTGAAGCTATGTGCATTCCTCAATGCAATTTCTCGAAGGCAATCAATCCAATGGAACTAGCTACTCAGTAATGATGTGGTTCAATGTCTTGTCACTTTGAGTTGGTGTTCCTCCATCCTTCTTTAATATCATGACACACCTAGTTCACCTCGGTCAAGGAGATTAATATTCTCGATCCCTGTTCCTACACAACATGTTCCCTTTGAGAGGTTCATGGAGTCTCAAGAAATATGTTCACCAACGTGTTCTGGCTGTAGGAAGCATTGCCAAGGAGCTCGACATTCCAGTTGGTGCCTCACGCATGCACGAGGGAGACTTAGTGGAAAGGGAACACTAGGGAAGAAAACATATATCTGTACGGGGACGATTATTTCAATAAAGCGCACTACACAGCTTCTTCAAAACTCCTCCGTGGTGGAGCCGTATGTCGAGGTACACAAGGAGTTCCTACGATCCCAGCTTCTGTGGAAGAATGAAGCTTGGATTAGGCGTCATCACATGGAAACTTTCA
This sequence comes from Hsuehochloa calcarea, assembly GCA_036346395.1. Taxonomy (NCBI): domain Eukaryota; kingdom Viridiplantae; phylum Streptophyta; class Magnoliopsida; order Poales; family Poaceae; genus Hsuehochloa; species Hsuehochloa calcarea. The sequence continues at coordinate 30,480,910 of CM070599.1, read as the reverse complement.
GCGGTTGGTTGCGAAAAGAATGTCAAGGTGATGACGTGTCTCTTGTTCTTTCGGCTTGCGCTCCGATGTTGAGGCGAAGAACGTCCGGAAGAAAATCCTCGCCAAGGTTATGTGGTATGCTCCTATAATACCACGCTGAAGCGTCTGTTCATAAACAAGGACCATGCAAAGTTGTCGCGATGGCACAAAGAAGACCGTAAGGTAGACAACATGTTGAGACACCTGGCGATGGGTCCCAAAGGAGAGCAATAGGCAGAGAATTCCGGAGTTTGCGGATGACGCAAGAAACCTAAGGTTCGCTTTAAATGCGGATGGTATGAATCCTTTTGGGGACGAGCACTAGTCATAGCACTTGGCACATTACTCTATGTATCTACCCATGGTCCAAGCATTTGCAACCTTCAAACACAAAAGTGCCATTCCTAAGTGGGAAAGAATGGAGCGGAGATAAGGGATCGAACGAGAATCAATCAAGCGGCTGCAAGTATTGGTTTTTCGGTCATGGGGAAGCGACCTAGAGACCGGAAAGATAGTGTATGGCGCAAAACTCCAAAGAGCGTGAGAAGATTTGCTTATGCTCGAGGCTTGGTGAGAGTGGCAGTGGCACCGAATAGAGATAAGGATGGTGACATCGCCTGGAGAGTCTTGAACACGGTGGCGAACAAGAGGCTATGGGGAGGTGTCGTGGGAGCATGCTTTCCCTAAAGACAAAGCCACCTATAGAGCCGCCAGAGAAAGAAGTACGAGGAGGCAGAGCGGATCGCGGGATGGAGGAAATGGTTCATGAGTCACGGAAGTGGCTCGTGAAGCGATAAGCGAAAAACACTTGAAGCCAAAATGAATGCGAAATCAAAAGGCAAGTGCAGAGATAGCGATAAGTTCCATCCAAAGGCAAAGCGCATCGAGCCGGAGTCAACATCAGCCCCTAATCGGTTGAAATTGCGCTTCCACGGAGGTGCCGGTGATTCAAGATGGCGCAGGTTGCGCTTCCCGTGGATGACATCACCGATCCTCTCACGACATGTGAGCTGCACATTCGAGAGGGAATGCCACGGTCATGGTGGCTATCGGTGTTGTATCTCGTATCGACCCTACGAAGACACCAAGATGCCATGGGGCATTAATACCTCTGGATATGCTAGCGTCTCGGTGGATAGAGTTGTGAAAGGTAAAAGCAATGTGCCTCTTGACATTGAAGGAGGTGATGGGAGAAGACTTTAGGAGAAGCGGAGAAGACATTCATATGTTGGCGCAGCGCTATATCATTATTCCTAGGGCGTCACCTCCTCCTCCTCAACAACTTAACCCTAGGTGCGGATGAAAGTGAGCGAACCATTTTTCACTAATTATGTATTGGCTTAAATAACGGTTTACTCATACCACGTTGTTTTCACAGTAACCTCCCCAACCTAAGTCCAATTATACATTCACCACCGTCACGGTGTTGCGGGCGATGACAATGAAGTGGAAGACAATCCCCACCGCCCCATCGCTGCACGGCGGGCTCCAACGCCGACACCGGCGCCCATCGCCTCCACGGCGGGCTCCGCCGCCATCGCCCCATCTCCTCCACGGCGGGCTCCAGCGCCGCCGGCCGCTCCATCGCCTCCACGGCGGGCTCCAACGCCGACACCGGCCGCCCCATCGCCTCCACGGCGGGCTCCAACGCCGCCACCGCCCCATCGCCTCCACGGCGGGCTCCAACGCCGACCGGCCGGCCCTCTGCCAAAGAAGATCGCACCACACAAGCGAGGCGTTGGCCCCACCGCCAAGAAGAAAGCCTCGGGAGAACACCGGCTATTTCTAAGGCACGAAACTTTCCTATGAGAAGCTGCAGAAATAGATGCTTGATGAACAGATGTGGGCGGTTTCTTGCGAAAGTCAAGGCTAAAAGTGAAGCGGCGAAACCACGAGCCGTACTTCTTCGTGCGTCCGAAGTTCTAAGGCAAAGGGTGGGCGCTCACGAGAAAAGTTACGTCACGAATTTAACAGCGTATCAATCGGACGTTGCCATGTACGTACTTACCTGGCAAACGATCATAATAGTTGCGCCGGCCATGACGAGCACCTTGCGACCATAGCGGTCGATCACCAGCGTCGAGAGGATTTGTGAGCCGAACTTGACCGCGGCGAGTATGAACGTGCCCATCAACATCGCGTTGCTCCCAAAGCCGCTGACGCAGAATACCATCGGCAAGAAGAAGGTCAGCACCATCATGACGTGGAGCTGGCGGCACGACGGCAATTCGAGGGCGAACGTCAGGTGCGGGTGGTACTCCCGCCTGATAACTAGCCTCTGAAATGTGCCATCTTCACTGCTGCACGCGGCCTCCACGGCGCAGACGATGTCCTTGAGCTCAGTGTCCAGGGCACGGTCCACCTTCCCGTGCATGATGAAGCTGCTGGAGGTGTCGGTGAGTAAGAAGGTGCCGACTATGATGACGACGGCCGGTGCCCCAGCGAGTCCGAGCGAGAGGCGCTAGCCCCACAGGATGCACGCGGTGTTGTATCTGGTGATGTTGGCCAATGGCGGAGACAGAATTTTGACGATGGGTACGAACTTAAGATACATCTATTCTAACAGAAAAGTTCAAATAGAATAGTACAGAAGTTCAAATGTGATAAATTACATGTTTGCACTGCAACCAACATCACAAAATATTTTAAAAAAATTACAACTTGATACGACGTTCCTTCATGCTTTGAAAGCAATTGATGACAACATCATTACTAACTTGTATTAAAAAAAAACTCATGCTCAATGTATGTAATAAAGCAATCATTCATGTATTGTCCACCCATGTTGTATAAGGTGCATGGGGGTACAGTTGTACCCCCTCCCCCCAAAAAAAAAAATTGGTAAAATCTTCAGTATATATCCCACTTAATACACAAAGTATACACTACATAATCCTTCAATTGTAGCCTGCGGCCCAATAGGCCCAACAAGCAGACCAGCAACAACCATAGCTGAGTAACGCCATCACCCATCAGCAACAATTCACCCATCGATCCAACCCAAGTCAGTCGCCTCTAGGTTAGGTCTCCAGGATCGAATCGATCCCTAAATTCCCCATACTTGGCCCTAGCAACCGGCCAACCCTAGCCCTTGTGCCATGCGTCGTGCGAGGGTGTAGTGTGCGGCCCTGCACCGTGCCGCTGTGGTCGTGCGCCTGTGCGATGTTGTCCGGCGACCAGCGTCTCCGTGACTCCATCTCTGATGATGACTTGCATGGGCGTGGTGAGCTGCCGAGCTAGGAGATTGAGATTGGGAGCACAACAGCTGAACTATTGCAAGTTCTGGAAATACCAAATCCTCAATCTTTTTTAAAAAAAAATATTGTGCAATGTTCAGTTGTTCTACTTCTTGTTCGATCTAGTTAGTCACAATTTCAGAATTTCTAGCTGTAAATGTAGATTTGTATAGAACTAAAATATAAAGAAGAATAAAGACATAGATTCTTTATGGGGTGCTCAAGCTCAAAAGATCACTTCTTCTTCAACACCGTGCTCAAATAGAGAAAGCAAGACAAAGAGTATTTTGCCTTCAATTCCTGAGGCTAAAGCAAACATTGACATCAAAACATCACGGAGATGTCGGTCACCGGACAATAGTTCATGGCCTCAAACAAACAGTGACAGTGGGATAGGAGTAGGAATTGCAGATGCTACTGCTAGTGAGGAGCCTAAGGAGACAATTTATGATGTTGATCTTGTTCCACATGATCCCGGAAAGAGAATCCCCATCACTTGTTATTCTGTAAATTAACAAGATGCAGTAAAAAGAGGACACATGATTTTCCACAAAGATATTGTTAATGTTGTTGATCTTGTCTACATGACTAAGCTTCAGTTGCAATTGTTACGGGAGGATGATGGATGGAAAACTTTTCTCAAGGATGTCACTTCTTTTTGTCTTAAGTATCGCATCAAAGTTTCTGACATGGATGGTTTCTATGTGCCTGTGGGGAGATAGGGGTGGAAACGAGCTGAGCCTAGCCAGCTCGAACCAGGCTCGCACAAGCTCTGATGAACAGCGGGCTCAGCTCGGCTCGGCTCAGCTCGATTTGGAGATGAGCTGGGAGAGAGGCTCGGCTCTGCTCGAAACCAAGCTCGAGCGGGTTCGTGAGCCAGGCAACAAACGAGGGCAGGTGGGTAGCTGTGGTAGCACCCCTTGCGTTCTCGCTCATCGAGGTGGATCTCCACCGCCGGGGCTTGACCCCGGTGCACGACTTTAGTGATCGGGCGTTGTTCCTCAGCCACCAGGGGCACCATCGGTGCATGTCTGTTTCCTGGAAGGACCTCCCTTCCATCAGTGGTGCCAGTGCCACCACTCGGAGGGCAGGGTGGTTACCTGATCTTGAGAGGCGGGGTGGAGGAAGGGGAGGAGGAGGCGACGGTGAGGTTGATCTTGAGAGGCGCAGAGGGGGTCAGCGTCGGGGTAGCTCCGCAGGGCGATGGCATGGGCGGAGGTGGAGGTGACGGTGAGGGCATCCCGGCGGTGTTGGGTTTGGGTCCTGAACTTTAGGACTTTGGGTCCTTCGGGAGGTGGGAGGTGGCCAGGCGGGAGGGGGGTGGTGTTGAGGAAGCTCCGCGGGGTAACGGCGTGGGCGGAGGCGGCGGCGAGGGCGTCCCGGCGGTGGTGGGTTCGGGACTTCGGCAGGTGGACAAGTGGGAGGTGGAAGGGGGAGGGGAAGGGGAAGGGTGTCCCAGCGGTGGAGGTGAAGGGGATCTGGGACTGGAATCCCGATTTGGGATGGATGGGTGGGGAAAAGGGGAATTGGGGATTGGGAGTAGGGTGGTAGGTGGGGAATTTGGGAGTATGTAGGGGGAATCGGTGACTGCGCAGTCAACAGGCACAAGCCAATTTGACTCGCGAGTGGCTCGAGCTCGGCTTGATTTTTCACCGAGCTAAAAACTGGGCTCGGCTCGGCTCAAAAGATCACAAGCTCAAGTCAAGCCGGCTCGGCTCACGGGCCTCGAGCTATTTTTCTAGCCCTATAGGGAGACTAGTGCGTTTCTTTGGAAAAGTAAAGAATCTTCATCGCTTCCATGTTGAATTTTTTTTTAAGTGTCATTGATATGCAACTTTAAGAGCTTAGTAGCATGTTGGGTAAATTTGATACAACTGTTTTTTTTTCTAAATTCCAATGCATCTTTGTTTCGTACTAATACATTTGCTTCTTACGATAGGTTTATGAAGTTAATACATAGCTACTTCTTTGTGTGACATCTTTGAATCCTGCTGATTTATTTGCTTCATATGACAAGGATAAAATTCTTAAACTTGTTAAGTTTTATCTTAAAGATATATCGAACACATATTTGGTCAAGGTTTCTTTGCAACTTAATATGTTTATTGCTGACATGCATAAAGATACAAGGTTTCGAGAAGTGAAGAATCTCAGTGAGCTCTTTATTAAACTTGTTGAGATAAAGAAGCATGATCATTATAAACTTGTTTATTTACTGCTCAAATTGATGTTGATCCTTCCTGTGGCTACTACAAGTGTAGAGAGTGTATTTTTTGGCAATGAACCATGTGAAGAACAAACTTAGAAATAGCATGGGTGAACAATACTTGAATAATTGCTTTATTACATACATTGAGCGTGAGTTTTTTTACAAGTTAGTGATGATGTTTTCATCGATCGTATTCAAAACATGAAGGAATGTCGTATCAAGTTGTAATTTTTTTTAAATATTTGTAATGTTGGTTGTAGTGCAAACATGTAATTTGTAACATTTGAACTTTCGTACTATGTCATTTTAATTTTTCTGTTAGAATGGATATGTCTTAAGTTTGTATCCCTGTCGTCAAAATTGGCACCGAGGACAATGATGATGGCCAGTGCACCGGTGAGGCCGAGGGAGAGGCGCCAACCCAGGGGATGCAGGTTGGAGAAATCCGAAGCCATGGAATAACTGGAAGCCGGCCGTGATGGCGCCGTGCCACCGTGACGGAGCCATCTCGTGGCGCGGCGCCATCACGGCGAGGAACAGTGGAGTGGTCTGTTATATATCATACATAGAGCGAACACAGTTGAAGGAGTGTGAAACTCCTATGCATTACGGGCGACATATCGTATGCACATACACTATTTCGTGGATATATGCACATGAGACATCTGAGCCGTCCATCCAACGATCCATGACTGCCCTCGCACCCACCTCCCACTTATGCCACATTTGCTAAAACCCTCTCGCCCGAAATCTGACTAGGATGGGGTTTTCGCAAATGTGGCATAAGTGGGAGGTGGGTGTGAGGACGGTCGTGGATCGCTGGATGGACAGCTCGGATGTCTCATGTGCATATGTCCACAAAATAGTGTATGTGCACACGATATGTACTCTACATTACGTGCATATAAATTATCAGGCATTGCACTGACCTGATTGGTGAAACCGACGCCAAAACCGAGCAGTATGAGTCCGATGATAAGCATGGCAATGTTCACGGCAGCGCCGGTCATGGCGCGACCGGCGAAGAAGAAGGCCCCGTCCATGAGCATGATGGCCTGCCTGCCCATCTCCTTGGTGACGCGGCTCGCCACTAGCCCGGCAATGTACAGGGACGACGTGAAGGCTGTGAGCGTTTGCCTGTCGTAGACACAGTACTCGTTCCCCTTTCTTCTGCCATCCTCTTCAGGACGGGCGGGAAGAAGGTTTCCAGGAATGGTTCCATTTGGAAGACACCACCTGAAATTAATAAGTTCTTACTCAATCCAGACAGTAAGTAGTACAGTGAGTACAACTTCCGGTCAAAAACCTGAAATTAATAAGTTTTAGTTTTTCTAAGCAACATTTTCTATCGAACTAGATTGTTTAGTTGGTGCAATTGCGTGGTGTAGACTATAATGCTACATCACTACATAAAGTCTTAATTTTTCACAACTCAATATTTTACTTAGAATGTATCTCTCTTATATTTTGAGTTTAAATATGTACTCCATTAGTTGATTAATTAATGTATGTATATAATTTTTTAAGCTTTGTTAAAAAAAAAGACTTGTATGTAAATTGAATTATGCTTCTCCCACTCTACCCTTGTTAGTGTGAGGCCCTTGTTTATTTCCTCTCTCATCTTTCCAAAACAATCATGAATCGGGTTATTTTCTCTCGTAGCTTTCTCAATTTTCTCACTTTCTTAATCTTTGTGCAAAGTTAAAAATATGCCCTACATTAATCAACAGAGCGGGTAACAGCTTATGGTTGTCGTTGATTAGTTGTAACTAGGATCCGCCTTTCTTAATCTTTGTGCAAAGGTAAAAATATGCCCTACATTAATCAACAGAGTGGGTAACAGCTCATGGTTGTCGTTGATTAGTTGTAAGTAGGATCCGCCAAATTAAGGGTCATATATTTTTCTTTTGTGAATTTTTTTTCTGAAAGCTTTTTAACCATGCATGATTGGTTTTTATATAATAATAATATATGCCTCTATTAAATGCTCCTACGAGTATTACATATTTATTGGTGCCCCTAATCATTACTTATTTTTGTTCCTATTAAATGCCCATATTAAACAGCATCTATTTTGGACCAGAGGTAGGAATTCTTAAAATACAGAAGAAGAGATTTTAGTTCAGTAAATAAGATAGCTATTGGCCCTAAACTTATCTGATGTTTTCCTTTGGTTGATTAGCCAGACATCAACTGTTCTTCTGTAGCCTCATGGACCTAAAATTTGTAGGATTCTTTCGGAATAATTTATTCTCACTGGATGTGGAGGTATTTAATGAAATTTCTATAAGAATTATATGTTCCAAACTAGACCTCAAAGTTTCTTTTTCCAACACGTAAATGAAATGCAGGCCTCAAGGACTATGAGCTGTATACGGATTACTACATAGTTCGAACCTAGAAGTAGGGTTACTTTCAAGCAGGGGAGAATCCGTTGGAGAATGAACTTATGGGTCTTTGCCAAAGCCCAAAAGACTCAATTGCGGTCTCACATCCACCCACGGCCTGGCCCACCCCACGCTCCCCAATCCCCATCCGGCCAATCGATCGAACTACCACGAGAAGAACGCACCTGAGGGCTGAGAAGTGAGGAAGAAACCCTAGGTGGGCAGGCAGCGGTGCAACGCGGCGAGGAGGAGGCGAGGCGCCACCGAGCCGGGGAGGGGGCGTGGGTGCGTGCAGAGAGGAGAAACCTGGGCCCAGGGCGACGGCGCGAGGAGCCGACGAAGCACGGTCGTGGCCCGTCGCAGCGGCGTGACGCCGTGATGAAACGGAGCGGCGGCGCGACGAGTTTGGGGGGAGGAGCCATGGCCAAGGGGGTAGGGGTGCTTATTTGCCTAGAGCTGGTGTGGTGCGGCTGGTGTCAGCCTGCCGACACGACAACCGTTTGGTTACTTTAGTACGTATAAATATATTCTTGATTAGTTGATTTCTTCCGTTCTTTGCTCTTTAGCGATTAGCTTATAACCATATACTCTTGAATTCGTGATTCAAATATGCCTCGTGATTCAAGCTAGTAGTATGTTTTATTTATTTTGAATATTCATGATCATTTACTATTTACTATTGTATCAATAATTTGGCTAATTTTGATATACAAATGACATATCTATACTCATCTGAAGCATATTTATATATTTTTGAGATGCACTTTCCATTAGCGAGATACATTCATTGTATTTCTTTCTTTTTTGCTTTGCTTCTCTTGTATTCATAATTTATGTATGAATTTAGATTGCACAAGAGCAAAAGACTATGTTGTGTCAATTTATTTTATTCCGTTGAGTCCATGCTTCATTTTCATCAAAGTTTGGCCACTGCTTTCAAGGGCTAGCTTTTTCTCGGTTAAGTACTTGGAGGCAAGGATCGAAAAACATTTCCGTGGAGATCCCACCGGGGAGCCGGGAAAAAAAAAACAGTCGGTTACCGATTTTCCCAGAAAAGACCTAGTTGAATTTAGTATGAATTCGCTTAAAAACCATCCGAAAATCGAAATTTAAAATTTGAATTTGCAAACTCCGGAAAAACCAGCCAGTATTAGAATTCCCGCTACCCACCGGGAAATCCGGTTACCGGCCGGGATTTCTATCCGAGCAATCAGGATTACTTTCAAGGACTGAGGAAGTAGCTGCTAGCTTGAATCTGGAACTGGAAAAAGTAACCACTAGGCTGCGTATGCAAAATCCAACAAAAACAGAAACATGATGTGAACGTAATACGAAGTGCAGGAAACGTAGACGTCGGTTACAGAGAGGAGCCAGCGGGGACGCACCGGTGATGCCAATGTCATAGCCGAAGATGAGGCCACCGGAGGCAGCCACAGAGCGGGTACCTATGAGCACGGACACCGTCAGCCCTCCGCCCTAATCCGCAGCAGGGCCATCGTTCCCCACCGTGATGCTTCCTCCGGCCATCTCCCCCAAACTTTTCTCTTCTCAAATTTTCTCCCTACTCCCTGAGACTACAACAACCTCTACTCAAAATGCCGTCGAGATTTAAGATGTAGCTGGACAATGATCATAGTCTTCACCCACTCCACTCAAAGTCCCAAAACGCCTGATGATTGATGAGTAACGCAGTACGTTGCTCCTTTGGGGGCAATAACGTACCACATTACAGGCGGAATATGGGAACCATTCTTGACCAAGAGGGGAAAGTCGACTTTATCAAACTTTCCCATCGATTGCATTTATAGGCACAATTTAAGATTTATGGACATGCCATGTCTGCTGAAGAGATCAGGGCGATCTTGAAACTCATCAACACTTCCATAGCATTTACGAACAGCAATCCAACAGTATTAGGTAATTCGAAAAAGGTATGGGGACGTTGGGCAGTAACTTTCTGTATTGACTTTGGGCACTTCATAGTTTTGGGACGTGTTCAGTTTATCTACAGACGCACAAGAGAACCAATCGTGGTGTTTATCGTAGCAAAATAGCAATGTTCCACATACATCAGAGTTAACCAACATTCATATCAACACTAGGATGATCACATGCCATGACCGGGGCAGGCCGCAAGATCATTTGATTCAACCCGGTGGCAGCAGGGGAAATTTGCACTCCAGATTTCGTTGCCATGTTTCTAAAGATCAGCACCTCCAGATGTGAGCTGCAAGATGAGGTGTAATTTGAATTCGAGATCTGTTAATTTGACTGGAACAGAATATAACATTAAATGGTATACAGAGAAAAGTAAGGTGGCAGTAACCAACTTTTCAAGAAAACATTTCAGAACCCAAGTCAATGTACTAACGATGTTTTCTGATCGATTGTTGGCAGTAACTAGCCTGGAACAGATCCTAACCCCAAACCATGAACTAAGGATGGTGCCATGGTGGAAACAAGTCAATTACCGTCAAAAAAACATTTTTGGACTCAGCAAGATGTCAAGTTATATTACCATTTTCAAAGCATGGTTATAGGCTTATAGATCAACTGCTTATTAGAATTTAGACATTGCTGAGTACATCAATTTGTAGTACAAGGATGGTAACTGTATTAAACAAGTTGCAAAATCCTAAGCATGCTGAGGCTTGCACTTATTGGTCCAAATGACAACAGGAATGTTCTAATATGCAAGTTTCGGGTTTGAGATTGCAATTATCCAAAAATAACTGACCGCAGCAGTATTGGCAGGATGCAACATTGCAGATAGTTTTCAATCATTATTGATGAAGGCATATACTGAGAATCTGTAAAATGGGGGAATAAGATATTACCTTCTAGTCAAATGCATAGGGGTCTTCAGCATATGGATTCAAGGAGCCCTCAGAAAATAATTCACCAATGTTTGCAGGATGGGGATGGGATCCTGCAACAACCTGCAGAATGCGGGGCATAAATGTCAAAAAAGAATTGCAAAACACCCAATGCGCGGGAAATCATCATGTTGAATGCTTGTTCTTGGATAGTTTTCAGTGTTCTCCTAGGTGCCCGCTTAGGCGTTAGGCGCAACCCTCCCGCCTAGACCGTCTAGCCGATTTATTCACCGTTTAGGCCCGCCTAGGTGGTGATTAGACGTTAGGCGCTGGTCTGCCGCCCGACTAGCGCCTAACGCCTTAGGAACACTGATAGTTTTTGACTGAATTTTATTACATTATCAATCACTAAAAAAACATAGCCTGGGCTAATCCTTTAATCTATCTTGAATGCATTTACTCCAAAAAGATTAGTAAACAAAAGTGGGAAAACCAAGAAAATTTTTCAGTCATGTAACGAGAGAATAATAATGAAACAAAGAGTACAGGCACTAACTGAGAAAGGTATCACCTTAAGAATGGATAATTTTCCCCATGAAGAATACTGTTAGCTACAGTCTAAACTTCTACCATTAAGTGGTGTTCAGCATGCCATAGGAAGTCAAATACCAATGTCCTTATAACAGAAACTTCAATGAAAATGGTGGTTTTTACATAATCAAACTGTACATATCATAATTCAGAAATGCTACTAGTACAGTACAAGGGAAATTAATTTAACTAGGATTTTACAAATGTATATGAAAGCATCCATCTAAGCAAACATAAGATGCCCTAAAACTAGAAAGTTCATTTTTATTTAAAAAAATTTTCTTGGTTAAACTTTTGCACACAGATATGGAAAGAAGTTGAAGAACACAGTTACTTATAATGCACAGCCATCAATACCTTTCTCATTTTCGTAACATCCTTCTCAGCAGTATTATGCAATGACTTCTGAGTGTTTGGTTCCTGGAAGGGTGAAAATAGCATTAACATGAATGAAACAGATAGCCAATCAAATACAAAGGAGAAAAATGAGGAAAAGCTTGTACCCCAAACATGACGGTGCTCCTAGTTTTCCTGCGCTTTGTGATTCTTCCGTTCGCTGTCTCCACTTCATATTCATGGTGTGTTACCTAGTTACGAAAGATGCCAAAAAGATATACCGCATGAAAATATGGATTTTTCAGATGAACTCATTCCAAAATAAAACCTGATGCACGCTAAAGAAAAACATATGAAAATCACCTTTCTATGTTTAGAAATATCCTGAGTTCCTTTCTCTACCTTTCTCATAATGTTTGAAATTGGCGATTGTATAATTCTAGATAAGTCTACATCCTGAAACACAATAGAAGAACATTCAAGTTTGAAGTTTCTAAAATGTGGCATGCAGTGACGAAAGTTGATATTAAAGAGAATGATATCTTACCTTCCGTTTGGTCTCAGGACTAACCAATGGAAGCTGATGTTCTTTTCTGCCATATGGATCTCTCCTCTTTATCGATGAAACAGAGTATTCCTAAAAAAGTTATGTATGAATACATTGACATGTACAAAACCAGCTAATGATTAACATAAATTGGAAAAAGGCAGGATAGGGATTGGGAACATTAGTTTTGCTGCCCCCAACATGACCAAATTCTGGTAAGCAATTTTTCTAACATATGTTTAAGAATCACTTTGTTCAACATTCCTTATATTGAGTGATGCCAAACAACAAGAGTTAACAAACATGGAAAAATACATCTTATTTATTCCATATCAAATTACTCATGCAGTCCAAACAGACAAAGTCTCGTTTGTTAATCTTCCCCTTCATTTTGGAATCACAAGCCACAAGGCAATAGTGGTGTACTAACATGTTACTGTAACTGTAGCGTGTCTAAATGGGTGCAAAGTGCTATATTTGAGAATGTGCAACACAAACAAAACATTTCCTGATTAATGTCAAAACCAGACAAAACACCCAATTGCATGAATTATGTGTTACATGAGATTATCAGCATCATTTCACTTAGTGAGAACATAGGCAACTACGTTTTTTCTGTAGAAGGCTTAGCATGCTATGCAAGCAATACAACAAAACTTTGAATATATGTCGTATACGCATTGCTTAATAATATACTATATATCAAACATAGCAAGAAGAGAAGACCTTTCTGGAATTCACTTCTTCATCAACTTGTTGATTTTCACCCATTACTTTCCACTGTAACTGTAATAGTGCTCTTTGCTTCTCCTCCTGCACCAAACAATGTTCAAGTATATTTTTAGGTAACTGCCTTCAGAACAACAAAAATGCCAAGAGTCGCTACCTTTGACTTCTGAAGCTCCAGTTCATCCTGAAGTTTCTGGCAATCTTCCTCGTGCTGTATATTCAGTGATTTTATTTGAACTTCTTGCTCTTTTCTGAGCGACAACAGCCTCTACATTTTATCCAGATTTCGTTAGTACAGACTACAGAAAAGCTACATGATCAAAACATCTGGTGGAACTTATTACTGACCTCCCTCAATTCATTCTCAGCCTGAGACTTAATGCGCTGCAGTTCTTCTTTGTTATAAGCCTGAAGAGTTGATTCCTTATGTTCATTATCCTGCTGAATTCTTGCCACCTGAATATCAGGAAACAACCTTCATGGTCATTTCAAAAGGGAAAAATCACTGTAGACTCTCCAGCGTGCAGTGCTTCCCTAGTCCTGACCAGGGATCCAAAAACCGTACCCGGGGGAAATCCCGGTCGCCGCCGGAAAAAAACGGCCGGTAACCGGATTTCCCGGAAAAAAACCCGGACAAAATTTCTTTTGAATTTGCTTAAAAACCAACCGAAATTCAAAATTCAAAATTTGAATTTGCGAAACCGGGAAAAACCTGCCGGGATTTTGAATCCCGGCCCCCGGCCAGTAGCCGGTAACCGTTACCGGCTATTACCGGCCGGGATTTCTATCTCTGGTCCTGACACCATAAGCAGCGTTTGGACAAGAGTTATTTGCTTTACTGATTGTATTTAGTAGTGATACAATGCTGGATTCTACACGACAGCAATAATATTTTGAAAATCTTAAGATTTACAAGAACATATTTTTACGGAGCTTTCTCTCTGCACCTCTGTTGTTTAAAAGTAAGTATTAGCTCTAACCTGCTGCAAACCAAATGGACATCAAAGTTCTATTACTACATATTCTTATATAATGTGGTCTCTGATGCATTTTCCACTTCAAACATCACAAGTTATTTTGACATCTTAAGAAACCATGGATGGTTTAATAAACCAGTAAAGTCAAAAGACAGTTAGCAGTGTACATTGACGAAGACATACGAAGATACAGTTCACAGTTCTCATATTTTTGTCATCAGTATGTTATGTCCCTGGTGCCAGTTAAATAAAAGATAAAGGCGACGGCAATGTTACCCAAAAGCACCTTGAAAGAAATTTTGAACTCATTTAGCTACCAGTGGGTGTTTCGGTATGACTTTCTTTATGATTTAAATGCAAGTTCATTTAGGGCAAAAATAAAAGAACATGTCAAGGACCTTCAGTAATATTTTTAGGTAACTAAGTCTCTTCAGCACTGAGCATCGTACAAGAACGTCTAATATGCAATTATTTACCCATGCTATCAGGAGCTGAACTGTTCAGCTTACCTTGTTCAACTACTCCAGAACTAATATTTTCCATGGAAATTGGTGCATGCATTGGCATCAAAACTAAAGTGCAACCTCTATTTGTTTCAAAATAATGTAGCCTTTGTGGAGAAATCAAACTAATTCTACGTACCATCGCGCCATGTTCCTCCTTAAGACGCACAAAATACCTCTCAGAATCTTGCTTGTTCTCGGATATCTTTTCATTACATTTGTTCTCCATTTCCCTTATGAGATTTTCTGCCTGAATTTTTCAACATTCAAAAATAGAGAGTACAAATCATATAAATAGAGAGTACAAATCATAGAAATATACCAAATATCTAGCATAAGTAACTTCTGAAAGAAAAGAGTTAACTTACCTTCTCTTTTTCAGCATGAATGATTTCTACCTTTTCTAGTTCATATTTCTTACGGATGTCATTGATTGCCTGCAAAATTCATTTGCAAAATGTTATTTGTGATTGAAATAGCAAAGTGCTACACAATTAATAGAAATGTAATACCTGATCATTTTTGAGAGACAACTCTTTCAAATGCTTGGATAGCTCTATCTGTTTACCTTCAAGCATGAGGTCGTACTGTATTTTCGCCTCAGTAAGTTGACATTCTGTTGCAGCAAGTGATGCTTGGACCTGGGCAGGAGAAACAAAAGGTTGTATGTTGTCTACAGACCATTACATTACGAGATGCACAAGATCTAATAAACACAAACCTGTAACTTCTGTTCCTCCAAACTCTTTTCTCTTTCTACAGAACACATATACAGCTGCTCTTTCTCATCAAGAACACTGCGGAGTTGGTTGAGCTGATTGTCAAGTGCATCAACCTGCTGATCACGCTTAGCAATCTCTCCTTGCAGAGATTCTACATCATTAGATTTCTCGTCCAAAGCTGACTGCACTCTGTCTAGAAGCTCCTGATTATCCGATTCTAGCTTCGAAGTCTTCTGTAGCAACTCTTGCTGCAAAATTCAAATATGATGAGTAAGGAAGCTTACAGGTTAAATAGCAACTATTTTTTGTCACTGGACCAATTAGGTCACAAACCTTGTGATTTTCAGCAAGGCTAGAATCCTCCAGTAAATTTTGAACTCTCCCTTGTAGTTCAGAAGCTAATTTTTCTAACCGATGAATGTTGGAGGCAGAAATTTCTGCTTCAGACTCCAATCTTCTGATCTTATCTTCAGCCACTTGACATTCCTCTACATGTTGAACCATAACAATTTCCTGAGTTTTCTGCAACTCTGTGATTCTGGACTTCAGTTCCTCAATTTCATTTTTGAGAGCATTGTTTTCTGATGTCAAATCTACATATTGGTCTTGGAGATGTTCAAGTTTGTCCTTAGCAGATCTTGTCATCAGCATCTTCTCCTCCTGGGCCATTCCATAGTACCTCTCAAATGAAGAAAGCAGACTAGAGACTTGACTTGACATCGATGCATGTTCTTTATCTAGCTCAGTTACTCTAGCCATAAAGCCGCTAAGCAATTCATTAAGCTCCTTATTGTCCTTGCATAGTTTTTCAACTTCTAGACTATAGCCCTGATTCCTAAACTCCAATTCATTCTTTTCGCTTTCAGCACTTGAGAGGTTTTCTTTCAGGCAAATGCAAACATCTTCTTTTAGCTTCAACTCTTGCTCCATGCATTGCAAGCGGGAGTCAGCACACAACAGACAGGCTTTATTTTCTTCAACTGAACCCTCCAACTGTTTGATGAGAGAATCTGCATGTAGAAAGTGAATACGGTTGTGTTACTTACTGCTTGTGATTAGTAATGTTGCACTGAAAGCACTTTGAAAGTAGTAAATGGAAATTGTTCAATGGAGTATCATATGTCAGCTTCCCAAACTCCCACCACAGCTTTCGCAATAGGATAACTTGGAATCGGTAATTTTACTTTATCCCCTCAATAAATTTTTTGTTTTCTAACAACTTGCCCATACCTACTCATAATGCAATTTATTATTCATCAATTGGTACAGAGAATCCAACACATACCTTTTTCCTTTATGGTGGTATCATTCACATATAGCTGTTCCTTGTAACACCGATCCATTTCTTCTTTCTCTTGTTTGATCCGTGACATCTCCTGTTTCCCTGAGTTAATGGGACAGGTAACAGTATTGTCATTATTATGTAAATATTTAGCACATTGCGGATCATTCTATCTATTCACAAATCATATCAATAAACACAACATTGCAAATGACAACAGGATTTAGAGGACATAAAGAACAGTATAGCAGATAGGGGTCCCCTAGCAGATATGCAGTGTCTCTAGAGGTGAGTTACTGAATTGTCAGACATTCTAAAAGATCAGTACTAGCCGTGAAGTGCGAAGAGATTGACCAACCTGAAATGATCTTTTGCTCTGCACATTCCAGTTTTATTGATGAATCATGCAACAGGCAGTTGAAGTCATCTAAAGCTTTGGAGTTCTTCCCAAGTATCTCCTCAAAAACTTTCTTATCTTCCTCAGCTGCCAGTGTATTGTTTCACCAGTTAGATCTTAACAACAGGTATGCATGACAAAATGCCACCACAAACATTACCTCTTTCTGTCTGACTAGCTAACTGCTGCAGAGTTTCAGTCAATTGATCGCACAGGGTCTTTGTTGAGGAAACTTTTGAATCTAATCCTTGCCAGAGCTTCGAATCTTCAGTCTGTTTCACCTTAAGCTTCACATTTTCATTGACAGCCTGTTGAAGTTTTGCTTCTAACAGATTTATCTGTTCCGTTGCTCTTCTCAACTTAGTATGCTAAAGTTATATAGAGCATATGTATCAGTAATAAGAAATCCTGCGTGATACCAATATAATATGTTGCTGTAGAAAAATAATGATGTATGTGTATGGTGATAGATTCATTTTTGTACTTGAGCCAATTTACCCTATATCCATAACAACACTGGAACATTTGCACCATGAAAGGTGACTGCAGTAATCATATTTATGTCATTCTGAATTTAATAGAACTAGATGCAATGAGCAAAAAAGTCTCTTATTGTAATATAGTAATGATTCTAAAGGGCAAGTTCTCGTGTTTAATTAAGTTCAGGACTAGCCCTCTTGCTTGATGATCATACAGAAGGAAACCCGTTGAGATAAGAGAAATGACAAATGGGAAGGTGGAATTTAACTCAATCTCTCGTATGTTTAACAGAAATTACAGAGGGCAAAACATCGCAGATGTTGCAAGTGAGCAATAGTCGGAGCTCCTTCACAGGACTAGCTCAAATTCAGAAATACATACTTCCAGAAAAATAATGATTGTGCCTCTGTTGGCACTAAAAACGGTTGCTAAACAACATATAACATCTCATAGGTAGAACTTTTTAACACAACTACATAGATGCAATTTACGGGCAAAGAAATAGGGAATCGAAACACCACAGAAAGACAGTAAAATCATGAGATTCTGATTAGCTAGAACATTTGCAGCCTTAAGAGTGATAAGGATTTGATGCTAGTGAGCTGCCTATACTGGTTGAACATTTTACTGCCATGGTGAAATGCATACATGATTACTTGATGAAGCCTAGCAAGGTAATTAAGAAGTATACTGCAGTTTATTTATTCTACCCACAGATGAATTCCGTACTCCACAAAAAACTTCATAGGATTCCAAAACAGAACTGGAAATAGAAAACTATCCATGTGTCATACATTCATACCACCAGGATGATCCAACTGAAACAGCCCTAATAACTTACAACTGTGCAATTTTGACATTGATCAACCAGAAGACAACTCTTCTGCTACTGGCACCACCCAGACAGATACCAAATCTATGCAGAAACTTAAACAGTGGCAGGACAGTTGGGCAAATTTCAGAAACAATTCGCATTTCATACAATTGAATAATAAGAACTACATCCCTTTCAGTCAAATTTCCGATAGAGCACAACAAATTGCAAAACGTTGATAAATATACCGCCATTTCTAGATCAGTCTTCACTGAAGCCTGCTCCTTGACCAATTTCTCTGCAAACAGGCACAGATTTTGAGAGAAATCAGTACAACGCACAAAATAGACAGCCTCCTCAAATCAAACCAGGGAAAAACCAAATCAGTACCTGCTGTGATCTTAAGATTGGCGAAGCTTCCGTACGTGCTACCTCCAGCATCCGAAGAGGGCTTGGGATTCGCGGCCTTCGCGGCCGTCGAGGTGGAACCAGCGAGAGATCGGAACCCCTCGAGGCCCCTAAGCCCCGAGAGCCCCAGCTTCTGCATCCTGTAGCCGAAACCCTAGGATTCGCCGGAGGCGGCGGAGCTGCAGCCAAAGCTCTAGCTTGAGTACAACGAAGCCACGAAAAATGAACCAAATGAGCCCTCGAGGGTACGCCGCTTACCGATCAGGGCGTAGAAGGCGATTTGGGGGTGTCACCTTGCAATCGTAGCCTCGCCTCACGAAGTATCGAGAAGCTTCGAGATTATTCGAACCGGAAATGGAGCCAATCGAGTGAACTCGGTTTGGAGCGCGCGAGCTAGGCTCGAATTTGATCAAGGAAGAGGAGTGGTGAGATCGCTTACCGAATTGGAAAAACGGCTTCCATGCAGAGACTTCTCCAACCCTGGGTTCGCCCTCCCAACGATTCCAGAAGCTTCGAGAGAATTCGAGGAGTAAGCTAGCGATGCGAGTCCGAATCTGATCAGACAAGCTCCAGCTTTGCCGAATTGACGAGGACGAAGCGACTTCGAGTCGTGGCTTCCGATTCCCTCGGTTGTCTTCGGAAGGCTCGCGAGATTTCTAGAAGCTTCGAGAGATTTCTAGGGCGAGCGGGATCAAACGGAAGGGAGGGAGGGAGCGGAGCGGAGCGGAGGCGTTTGAATTGCCGGTTCGGCGCCACGTCGAATTTTATAGGCCGGTGAAGTGGCGAGGCTGGGGGACAGCCGGACAGCCAGACGGGCGCGCGATGGCGCGAGCCGCAGATATTTTTGCTATGCACTTCGCATGGTGATTACCCTGTTGTAATGGATTTGTCTACTGCTGTGGGGTGATTACCCGGTAGTAGTAGAAATTTTGGTATTCTTGCATAATTTGTAAATCTGACTCTCTACAGTGCATCTATTCGTGGCCCAGGTGCGGCAGGCCACCTACCCCTGCGTCGGGAGGGGTAGGTCCATATGGGGGACAGCAAGAAGAGGAGGAAAAGGAAAGAAAAGGGGGGAAATCCAAAATTTTAAAAAATTACATAAAATTTTTGGAACATGAATAGATTTAATAAAATATTATTGAATTTAATTGAAGTTTATTTTATTCATTTAAAATATTTTTATTTTCTAAAATTTTGCAAAGACGTGGTCCAACGAGGCAGATATTCGAATGAGTTACTGCGATGCAAAGACATTGAAGCGGTAATAACAACTTGTAACATCGTACAAAGCAGTGCAGGTAACAACGCAAATCACAACAACACTCACATCACTACACCTTCCAAATAACGACCAACATAACTCAATAGTATAAAATTTTTAAATCGAACACACCGAGTACAACGTAGCGCAATACACCAGATAGCTTACAGATACTAAGTGGCGCCGGAGGAAGAAGGTCTGTTCTGGCAGTTCCTAAACGAGTGCCTAGGAGTATTGCATAGCCTACACCTCGTTGGTCTATGAATTGAAGCATTAGTTTTTCTAAATTCACCCAAACCAAATAATAAAAATTCAGATAATTCAAATGACAGCATGATGTATAAAAAGTAGGACGTGACCCAACACTGCAACTGTGGACAGCGACATGGCCCAACGAGGCAGTTTTGCGCAGCGACGTGATAACTCTACCTCCCTAGCTTTTCAAGACGACGTGACCCGACGAGGCTGAGATGGGACGCAGTGCTGCCACACGATTCCTCCTCAGGGCCGCTGCCGCGAACACAAATTTTCGTCAATAGAATTACAATTTAGCCGCGTACGCAGGGCCGCCTCGCCCTATAAGTACTATCCATTCCACTGCGGGTTCTCCTGCATCAACACTTCAACACAATCTCGCTCAAATGGAGAAGCAATGGGAAGAGATTCGCGAACTCGCAAGGCGTGCTGTGGCCCTGGACGAACAAAGGGCGCGTGCCAAGAGGGCACTTCTCCGCAATGATGCCGCCCCCATAGCAGCAACCCCTACCAGAACATTTCAACCGAGCCTTCGCCGCAAAACTCGCCCGAGGGGGAGACACCGCCCTCTATTGGTGTAGGGACACATGCAAGTTCTTCAATTTCAAGCAGTAGCTCAGCCTGGGCATGTGTTACTAGGGTTGCGTGAACTATTCCTTTGACTATTCCGACCGCCATTGGGATACGAGCAGCTATCGGCAGCCAATAAGGACCAGTTACAGTATGTTTCCCTACCATTCTCTTTCAAAGTACGCAGTAACAACCTCTCCCATCTACCCGTAGTCCCCAGATCTGCTATGTGGCTACCGCAAGTGGATCGACCAAGAAATCTACTCACACGACTAGTGGCAAATCGACTACGAGAAGTGGGATGCCAAAAGTGTCTGGGAGATCCGGGAGAAGGAGCGCCACAATGATATGCAAAACGAGTGTATCCGTCGGGAGATGAAAGCTCATCTCGGGGCGTGCAGGCGCAGGGAGCGCGAGGTTCACGAGAGGGAGTGCGAGAAAAAGAAGGAAATGGTAGCCAAGGTCAGGGAGGCTGGCGAGGAGTGCAACGCCAAGCTCATAAGGAAGGGCAAATGATCCTGGTCCACGCAGTAGGTCGGGCCATTCGGTACTTGTCCCCCGAAGGTCGAATTCATTTTATGGAATTTTGCAATTAAGCTCTACTGAGGTAGGTAACGAAGTAGAAGTGTCCAATTACGATACCATTACCACACTCTGTTTGGATTACAAATTACTAACTGAAATGCAAGTTACAACATGCTAGCATTTCTAATCTTACTGCAACTACGCACAGAGCATCAAGTGGCGCTACACTTCACGCCAGTGTTCCTACTAGTCATGCTAGTGTTCACTACTCCCGACCATAGGACCCTGTAGTGGCCTTCCACGTCGTGTTCCTGCCATAGGTCCCCGACGAATCTGTTCCTGCGGGAACGTCAGTCTTTGGGTTGACCGTGGGTTCTACCGCAGGTCGTAGCGGGGCTCCTCACCCGCCGTGTCGTCAAACTAGGGGATCACCTGGGGAAGTGGCATTGAGAACATCTCGGTGATCCAATCCTCTGGATGCGCAGTATGATCCGCGGAGGGGCACCAACTCGGTTGAGCTTGTGGGGTGAATTTCTCGGGGCGGTGTAGCCGGACTGATACCATGGGGTCATATCGCCCATTTGATATTGTCCGAGAGTGTGGTGCTCGGCGAGAGAATTGGGACAACCTCAGCGGTTCCGAGTTGTGCCTCCATGCTCTCTGGTACGGCCTCTTCTTGCCTCCATGACGACGATGGCATCAATGTAGAATCCATGTGTTGCAACTGCGCGGACGATTAGCCATCGATGCTACGCCGCTGGGTCGACTCGCTTGGACGGGAAGATGGAGGGGGCGAGGGTACGCAACGATACTCCATCTAATGCCTCAAGTCGACATCGGTGGGCCTTCCACAGCTCATGCTACAAACGACATGCTTAACATCATCAACAATAGCCTTCATGACTACATGAAGTCATTCAACTATGTTGTTTGTACCCCGCTCGACTTCCCGGCGGCCACGCTGCACGACGCTCTACAAATGATACAGCTGCATAGTTACCGAACAAACAAAATTTTGTTAGTCCAGCCTGTTTCGGAGGGTATTTTATCTGCTACGTGCTCAACGTGCCGACTCATCACGGTGCGCTGCACTGTGCGGGTCCAACCCCAAGCCCAAGCATTTAGCGTGGTTAGGATCTGCATGTCGGGCCAGGGTGCACATGTCAATCTTTCCCACGTGTGTCATACGTACCACTCCAGGTATGTGTTGTAAGTCCCTGCATCGTAAGGTCATGCCTCGTGGAAAATGCAATCAGTGGCAGATTGCCATACATCTATCCACGGCTGCTGCGTCGGAAGCCAGTCGTCGTTCTTGTGGCCCTTCTTCGTTTGCCTGATGGTGGAACAAAATAAATAAATTACTTTACTGACATAACAAATGAATAACTGGCCTGCAATATGAAGCAATGTAACGTGCTTACAGGTGGCTATGGCTCGCAAGCGGTCGCCCTAGAGTCGGGGGGTCTCCTGGTGCAGTTGGAACTGCCTCATCACCCGTTGCGGGTTGTAGGGCTCAATCATGTGGGAGAACACCAAATGACAAGTTGTCCTCCAGTACGACGCATCCTGGTGGCATAGCGAGCTCAAGCCGTTGGGCGCCGTGTCCTGCACGAAGGCATCCGTCCAAGGAGCCCATATTATGTCGTCCTCGTGTAGGGCCTCGAATTCATTGTGGAACTCAGGGTATATGCGACGCGCTCTCTCCCTAGCTTACCCCAACACTGCCAAAGTCCATCGAGATCTCATGGTCGGGTCTTCCACGGGATCCTCGTCGTCCGCCCCACCGTAGGAATGCTCCGTGCGAGGGTAAGGGTGGATTGTAGAGCGGAAGTACGGCCATCCGACCGCAGTGCTCCCCGACCACAGCTGTAACAGCGTGTGGCAACCCGATAGCACATGCTCAGTTCCCGTGCCATGCGGCGAAGCGTCGCATAGGCCGCGGTACATAGCGCACAGTACAACTGAACCCTAACTATACTGCGGCACGTCCTCATCGTCGGAGACCACAATGGACTCCACAAGGTGAATGTAACTAGGGTACACCATGTCCCCCTACGTGCTAGGGAATATGACCCACCCAAATAGAAACAACAAATATGCAATTAGGTGGCGTCGAACCACCTCCTCCGTTGCGTTATTTGGGCAATGCATGAATCGTCATAGCCAGGCGTGTGGAACGCCCTTACACCTCTCGGGAATAGGCTGCCCGAAGCGATGGCGGAGGCGCGCCTTCCAGTCCAGCGACCTCGGAGGGGGAACAACAGCAAGGCCTCACAACGACAGGCCGGTCATGAAGCTAACATCATGCAGTGTCACGGTGTAAGATCGAGGTGGCCGACTAGAGGGGGGTGAATAGGCGGTTTTAAAAATCTATCGGGCTAAACCAATATATAAATGCGGAAGCTAATAGCGAATTGGTTTTGCACAATTAAAATCTAAATCAACTAGGCTCAACTAAGTGCACCGACAATACAAGAGAGCAAACATACAATGATATATAAACAATTAAAGCAGGAATGTAAATTGCTCAAAGTAAAGCACAAGTAAAAACAAGATGACACGATTATGTTTTACCGTGGTGTTCGGAGACTTGCCGGTCTCCCCTAATCCACGTTGAGGTAAGCCCAACCACGTTGGACCGGCTCCTCAAATGAGCACACACCTCCGAGGTAAGTCCAAACACTTGGACCGGTTCCAAATCGAACCAACACTCGCTCTACTACGGTTGCTCTTCCTCCGCTCCGAGATGGCGAGCACCAAACCACTCACAACAACACCGGCCTTCTCACAAGCTTCTTGAGAAGATCACCGCACGACGCCCACGCCGCCTAGGTGTCGGCAAACACCAAGAGAAACAAGTCTCAACGATCACTTGAACTAATCAAGTGTCAACGCCAAGTGGATACTCAATCCACTACCTAAGGCAACACATGCACTTAGGGTTTGCTCTCAACACTCACTAAGTGCAACACATGCACAAAAGAGATGAGAGGCTTGCTCTTAGCTCAATAGAATGAATATGGGCACCAAAGAACCTTCTCCAACCGCCAAAGTGGGTATTTATAGCCCACACACACAAACTAGCCGTTGGAGGCAAAGTTGTAGAAAAATCGGGAAATCGGAAGTTCCGCCAACTAATATGCGAACTACTGCTTTCTACTATTCATGGGTCAGACGGTGCATAACGGCTCAAAACTAGCCGTTAAAGTTTGGTGCGGAAGTTCCGAAGATAATGGCGGAACTTCCGATTATCGGAAGTTCCTCTGCTTTCGGGCGGAAGTTCCGCAGCTCAATTTCAGCACGCATTTACACTCGGTAAAAGGTCATAACTTTTGACTCCGATGTCGGAATTGAGTGATCTTGGACTCTATGGAAAGCTTGTTCAGAGGGATACATAACCCACCTATTTGATTGATCTCAAACACATTTGATCAAATCAAAAAACACAACTCCAAAGAGCCACTATCATGGTCTAAGTCCAAAGAAATAACAATAAGCAATCTTAGACCATATCAAGGTGTAGGTACATGGACTTCAACCATTTGCAAAACACATTCGCAAAAGTATAGTCACATGCTACAAGGATTAACTGCATAAGCCTCAACTATTTGCAAAACACATTCGCAAATAATAGCATCATGCCATGTAGAGCTAGAGCAAGCAAGATTGAGCTATCAACACATGATGAGACTCAAGCTACTAGACAAGACCCCTCTTAATAGTACGGCAACCTATACTAGCAATCCGGTCTTCCAACCAAACACCAAGACCGGTAAAAGACTAGGAACACATCCTTAGCCCTAGCTAGTCATACCTTTGCCGTGAGCATCTTCTTGAAGCTTGATGACGCACATCTTCACTTCAAGTCCGGGTCATCGTCTTGACATGCATCAACCCATGATGCATCCTTTACTTGACCTCCATCAACACATGATGGGTCTTCTCTGACTTGACGATCAACTCATGATCATCTCCTTCTTCGAGATCTTGTTATGCGTCAACACACGATACATCCTCTTCTTGAACCTTGACTTGATGATGATCAACTCATGATGCCATCCAAAGTCTTCGTCACCCTAGAACATAGCCTATTCATCCAACTCATGAAAAATGTTAGTCCCACAATGATTAACAATAATTATCAAGATATACATGCAACAAATGCTTCTAAACAAGCTATTGTAGAAAGGTGTGGTACTACCGCCAACTATCATGCGGTAGTTCGATCTTCTAAGTTCCGCTCAACACATAGCGGAACTACCGCACTTCCAAATTTTGGCTAAGTCTCAAAATGGTGCTTCTCGGAAAAAACGATCCGCAAGAATTTGAGCAACCGATAATCTAACTTCCGCATTTACAATGCCGAACTTCCGCACTTCGAGAAATCGGCTAAGTCCCTAAAAAGGGTGCTCTCTGGAAAAAAACGTTCCGCGATTTGTCCGGAAGTTCCGCCCAGCGGTAGTTCCGCAGATACAATGCCGGAACTACCGATGATGTTTAGAAAACAAATTTCAACAGATTTTGAATGCATGACTCCTTTGTCTTGAGCCATGTTGATCTTTTACCATCTTTGCATTTCCTTTTCATGTCTTCATTCAGACTCCGGGACTAAGCCTTGAACACATCTTAGCACACACATTAGTCCCACAACACAATTGCAAATAATTGAATATAAAGTAATACGAATATATATGAACTACACAAGTTTTATATACTCAAAGGATTTGTTTCAAAGTAATGATCCTTAATATATTTAAAGAATGGAATATGGATCAATACTTATGAAACCACAAAATATAGACTAAACTCCCCCTAAATGTGTGCATACACGATGTGTAATAGAAACATATGCACATATTCAAGTTTTACTTATGGTTGAGTTTAACCTATATTTTGGATCCGAGGAATGCAACAATATATAAGATTGAGATGTCGATTGCATACCTCGTTGAGTGTTCACCTTTATATCCAAATGAGACTATGCACTAAATATAATAACGGAAATGTTAGTCTCACAAATAGATTTGTCATTAATCACCAAAACACTCCATTAACGCATAATGGCGGGTCTAGATCCTTCACACGGTCATCTCCCCCTACCGGAAGTGGAACGTGTGGGTCTCCGACCGCCAATGATCAACCAGGGCGGAAAGAAGGGATGCGTCAATCAGGAGGTTCTACCTCATGTTCAGTATGCGGGCGAACGCAATCAGTCCAGACTAACGAAGACTCCCAACATACCGGTCGTCCAGCGGCCAGGTCTCCCTCGATCCCCGTGTCACTAGGGTTGGCGCCCGTCACCATCGATCCAAGCGTGATAGCAATTCTGGGCGTCCCATGCCTCCTCAAGTAGGGGTGGTAGATTACATGCCATTGCTGCAAATAGAGAACAACTCATAATCATCGAATTCATTTAGGTGGTAGATTACATGCCATTGCCGCAAATAGATTATATGACAGATTGACATCAATTACGCATGTAACAGTTGCCACCGCACAAACTAATGTACGGACCGAATAATTATGCGACTGATATAATGTACACGCATTAGTAAGTAAGTACTTAACTCTAAAATTGCAGTAACAAAAGTATTAAATACCGCGAGAGAGCGAACAAACGATCGTAATTTGTTTAGCTAATCAGAATGAGAGCTTTGGCTTCTGAAATCGTCGATCGCGTGTTTCACTTATATAGGTAGGAAATGCAGACAACGAGTGACTCGACGAGACGCGACGACGACGTGACGTAAAGGAGAGAGAAAAAACAAAAATTGAAGAAACCTATTTAACTTTCGGCGAGCACAGAGTAGCATTCTATCGCTACCGGGTCGGGCAGTCCTGTCGCGCCTAGGGTCGAGGCGGAGTGCAATCGTAGGGGCTAGATCTGCAAATTATGGCGGAAGGGGGCTAATTTTGCAAAAAAAAAAAAGAAGAGTAGGGGGCCAAAAATGCCAAAATTTTGTAGTGGTATACTGGATAAGTGGAGAGTGAAGAGTTCACCGATCCAGGGATGTTCAAACTATGATACACTTTGCTCTTCAAAAAGCAGTGAATTTTTAACAAAAAATTTAGAGAACGCTATAGCGTTCTTTCCCTAATCGACGAGATAAGAAATCACCGTCTGATGCATCTCGTGTAAGCCGTCGGATGGACCTCTTTTTCCTACCCTTATCCAGACGAGTATCATCTCCACCAAATCCTCACAATGCTCTCTCTCTATATATAATACTAGTTAAGTGTCTGTGCATTGCTACGGAACAACAATCGTGCATGCCATGAGATTTGTAGTCATGGAAAAGTTAATTTTTATATAAAACATTATGTTTGTACTGATATACTAAATTCGGTGGATTAGTTAGAGGCACATATGTTAGCACAAGTAATAATGTGATGGATTAATTAGTTCAACATTTGTCATAGAGATACCAATGCAAAAAGAACTGATAAAGCTCAAAATTTTACAACACTTTAAAATGCGTCGCAACTCACGAAGCCATTGTGATGCAAGTTTGTTTATGACGTGATCAATGGAATTCTATTGGTGGAAGCATGTCTCGACAGATTAACACAGACTTTTTAAGAACATTGGTTTAAATTAAACTATCATCATTTTTAATTATTATTAAGCTAGTCTTTCATAGCAAATCAAGGATGGAACAACCTGTTAAACTGAGGCAATCGCTGTCAGACTATGTTGAATATCGAAATAAATGCACACAAAAAGAAAATGAGCAGAGTATAAACAATAGAGCATCTAAACCAACATACATTTCAATAAGAATAAACAATGGATGTGCTTAATTGATAGATTTTTATGCATGAATCTAAGTCAGCATGACTTGACCGATTAGTATACATTTGAATAAGAATAAACTTTTGCAAAAAAATATTTCAATAAGACAAATATCAATCTGAATGCATTCTGGATACTTGCCAAAGACATCTCCAGTATATAATTTGCAATTTGCAAGATTAGGGGACATTAATCAAGTAGTTTTTCTAATATATGTCCTTTCATGAACCAAATCTTCTAGGCATTGAACCAATATTTCTGCAGGCCAAATTTTTTATTCCCCGCAACAGTAATGCTGCGGGAGAACCACTTTGGAAAATGACTTGAAGGGTGTAGAGCATACATAAATCAGTAACAATATTCTTTAGGACCATATAGAAAGAAATTATTCTCATTTATTAAACACATGAACTCAGCAGCATTTGTGATGACATCTAATCAGTGCTCGACACTCGTCACCCATTCACACTACAACCATGAAGTACAGTGCTGGACATTTCTCATTTCATAAATCTTCAAGAAAAAAGAATGGGGACAGAGCGAACCTTAAACTCAGTACCGACGAAGGCAGCTCCCATCTCCGTTATGAAGAGAAGTGTGTCAGGTTGCAATTCATCAACTCCTTCACTGCTTTGGGCTATGCAGTCAAAATCAAGCAACCTCGAATTAGCAAAGTAATCAAAATACAATTATTAAAGGAATTATGTAATTAGCAACCTAGATTTTAAACACGGGTAAGCAATACATCTTCAATGATGTGAGGACCTCTCTTTAGACGATGTTCCTCGCGTATGTCCCACAACTTGGATCGCTTGGTCTTGTCCTTATCACTACTGGCGAGGATTTTGATGTTCCTTCTTACGGTGGCTCTAGATAGCATGACGTACAACTTACCGTGAGAGAACACCTGATCGGGTAGTTACATTTTAAGATATAACAAAGTATGCATTCCATTTGACATGGAAACCAAACAAAGATCTTTGGAAGTGTAGAGCTTACGTACAAACATGACTTTCCACACTCCCAAAAAAGAGGCTTGCCCCTCCTGTTTTCCTCAAAGAAAACTTAACTGGATACCGGGAAGTTAATATATATGCAAAATATCATATGTTTGTTTCATTCAGCTGATAATGTGAACTCATAGAGCTGCTTATAATTTTTCAAAGAGCCTAATTCTTCATAACTCTTCATAACCAACCATTCATCATAGACAGAATGGTGTACTTTTAAATTCAGGTACAACACAAGTGGCAACACATGCACTAAGGGATTGTTCTCCAAACTCACTATGTGCAATACATGCACATAAGAGATGAGAGCTTGTTATTTACTCAAAGAATGAATATGGGCACTTGCAACAACAGCAACAACATTTTCCAACCGGCCAAGGTGGTTATATATAACCCACACACAAAAACTAGCAGTTGGAAGAGAATCTGTTGAAAAATCAGCATATGCAGAACTACCGCCGTTCTACGGCAGGTACTACCGCACCTAAACAACAAGCATAGTAACGGCTATATCAGACGAGAAACTAGCCGTTGAAAAGTGAAATCTGGTACTACCGTCGTTCAACTCGCGGTCGTTCCGCACTCCAGTAGTTCCGTTTCTGATGGGCGGTACTACCGCTTCCACACAGGTCCAACACATGGCACCTTCTGAAAAAATGTACCGCGCCAACTTTTGAAAATATCGAGCTGCGGTAGTTCCGCGCCTAACACGCCGGTACTACCGCACTTCCAAGAGAGCAAAGAATTATCAAAAAAGCGTCTCTCTGGAAAAAATGTACCGTCGGATTTTCGGACCAACCGGCCTGCGGTAGTTCCGCTCTCAACATGCCGGTAGTACCGCACAACGGTAGTTCTACAGTTATAACGTCGGAACTACCGATCTTCGTGACAAAAATAGCAATGGCTTTCACAACAACTCCAATTTACAAAACACATTTGCCAATAGATAAGCCATGCCAACAAGGATCACATGCAAGATTCCTAACAAGTTGCAAAATACATTTGCCAACTTTTAGAATCATACCACAAGGAATAAGATACATGGACTCAGATCATTTGCAAAGCACATTTATAAACTTAAGTCACATGCTACAAGAAATCAAGTATGAGCATCAACTATTTGCAAAACACATTCGCAAATAATAGCCTCATGCCACAAGGAATAAGATACATGAACTTCAAACATTTGCAAAACACATTTGCAAATTATAGTCCCATGCTACAAGAATCATGCATGAGCATCAACTATTTGCAAAACACATTCGCAAATAATAGCATCATGCCACAAGTTAAAGGTGCATGGACTTCAACCATTTGCAAAACATATTTAGAAATTATAGTCCCATGCTACAAAGATTAAATGCACGAGCATCGGCTATTTGCAAAACATATTTACAAATAATAGCTCCATGCATAGATGAGCTAGAGCAAGCACAATGAGCTATCAACACATGGTTAACTCATGCTACTAGTCAAGACCCCTCTTAATAGTACGGCAACCTATACTAGCAATCCGGTCTTCCAACCAAACACCAAGACCGGTAAAAGACTAGAAACACATCCTTAGTCCTAGCTAGTCATACATTTGCCTTGCATCTTCTTGAAGCTTGATGACGCACATCATCACTTCAAGTCCAGGTCATTGACTTGATAATCATAAACACATGATGATCTCCTTCACTTCGGGATCTTGCCTTGGACATCATCAACACATGATGATTTCTTCATCCCGAGTCTTGACATGCATCAACACATGATACATTATTTCACTTGACCTCCATCAATACATGATGGGTCTTCTCTTGACTTGATGATCCACTCATGGTCATATACTCTTCTTGATACACATCAACACATGATGCATCCTTCACTAGACCTCCATCAACACATGATGGGTCTACTCTTTGAACATCATCGACACACGATGATTCCGATTTCTTCAAGCTCTTTATATGCATCAACACATGATACATCTTCTTCACTTGAATCTTGACTTGATGATCAACTCATTATCACCCAAGTCTTCATCACCCTGGAACATAACTTATTCATCTAACTCGTGAAAAATGTTAGTTCTACAATATGATTATCATTAATTACCATATCATATCATTAACTCATAATGGTGGGGACAAGATACTTCAATCTTTCCCTATTTAGTAATTGATGATAACCACTTCAATTACATATATATTGAATGTAAATAAATGAGAGAACAAATGAGTATATATGAGCTCCACAAGTTATATATACTCTAACATGAGTATAGAAGAACTACACAAGTTCTATATACTCACAACATGAGTATAAAAGGACTACACAAGTTTTGTAAACTCAAAAGGATATGTTTCAAAGTAAAAATCCCAAATATATGTGGAAACCAGAATATGGATCAATACTAATGAAACCATAAAATATAGAGTGAACTCCCCCTAAATGTGTGCATACACAAATGTGTAACGGGAACATATGCACATATTCAAGTTAAACTTATGGTGGAGTCAACCTATAATTTGTATCCGAGGAATGCAACAATATATAAGAGATATGATGTCAATGCGTACCTCGTTGAATTTCACATTTATATCCAAATGAGACAACACACTAGATATAACAATAAAATGTTAGTCTCACAAATAGATTTATCATTAATCACCAAAACACTCCATTAACTCATAATGGCGAGTCTAGATTATTTAGCGAGGAGGAGGAAGGAGGCGCGGGGAAGAATAAGGAGGCGAGGGGGAGAAGGAGGCGAGAAGAAGACGAAGAGCTAGAGGCGCAAGGAAGAAGAAGAGCTGGAGGCACGGGGAGGAAGCAGTATCGGCCGTCCGATGTAAAGCAGACAAGCAGTATCGGTTTGTCGATGTAAAACAATATCGGTCGTCCAATCTAAACAATATTGGACGTCCGATCTAAAGCAATATCGGTCGTTTGATCTCAATAAAATATCTCCTCAGTCCTCACTCTCGCAGCTCTCTCCCTCACTTGCAACTCTCTCTCGTAGCTCTCTCTCCCTCTCGCTCTCCCTCACTCGCAACAGTCTCTCGACTGCCCCTCTCCCTCTCCGGGCCAACCGTCGCCGCCCAGATCCGCCGCCTCTAGCAGCCTCCCATGCCTCTGGCGACGGGGAGCTAGGAAGGTGGCAATGCTCGAATGGGATTCGCAGAGGAGGTGGCACGCTGTGGACCTGGGGAGGAGGCATCACGCCGTGGAACCAGGGAGGAGACGATGCCGCAGACCATGGGTGAGTGAGTTCACTTACCTTTTTCTCCCGCCCGACCCCGCCTAGCGCGGCCTCGGAGCTAGGGATGAAAACGGATCGGATAGTTTCCGACCGATTCGGATGGAAACGGATTCGGATTGTCTCGGATCGGATTTTTCTCGTATAATTTTCGGATCGGAAACGGATTAGGATATTTTTGTCGAAAACGGAAACGAATACGGTAGGCAGGCTATCCGGCGGATAAAGATACGGATTATCCGGATAAGACCAAGTCCGGATATCCGAATTTCAGCCCAAAAGAAGAGGATTTCAGCCCAAAAGAGAAAATAGGATTTTAATTGATTTCTGAATTTCAAAAAATGCAACAAATCAAATAGCCTTTTAGAAAATAGCAAATAGAGTTAAAAAAAATTCTAGAAAAAATCACAAAAATTACTTGAATTATTTTGAACTTAATAAAATTAAGTCCAAGTTAAAGTTGGTTCTTGTTTTTGCACATAAATTATTTTAATTCCTGAAAATAGGAAAAACCTTTTTAAAATCCAAACAATTCAAGAAATTAATTATTTTTTTTCATTTTCACTTTAAATCCAATAAAATCCTAGAAATATCAATAATTTTTTTTGACATTGAAAACTAGGAAATTAAATAATTGATTTTATTTTATTATTATTTTCTTTTTAACCAAGAAAACTCTTTTAAATCTAAAAAAATCCAATAAAATAATAACTTTATTAATTTTATTTTTGGTAACATACTTTGAGATGTTATAGTCATTTGTGTATAGATTAACCATCTAGCCTGATCAATGTTAGTATGAACTAAGTTTTATGTGCGTGATGAAGTAAGTGTGAATGTGTGATGACTTGTGACTTTGTGAGTTATGACTTATGAGCTAAATATGGTAAACTAAGTGTTATATTTGTGATGAACTAGTTAATACAAATTGCTAGTGCCAATGTTATGTGTGGTTGCTGAAAATATAAACAATTCATGAATGTTTGCATCAAATAAACTACTTATATGTTTTCGTTAATTTCTGGCATACAATTTAAGGGGTTTTCATGTTCCGAAAAATATCCGCCACCGTATTCGTTTCAATTCGTATTCGCTTCGTATTCGTATTCGATATTATTCGTATCCGTATTCGTATCCGAAGTATTCGTATTCGTATCCGGATCCGAAAAAAATATGAAAACAAATATGGCAGAGCCATTATCCGTCCGTATCTGATCCGTTTTCACCCCTACTCGGAGCGCCTTGCGCCACCCCGAATTGAAGGATCGCGCGAAGGCTACGATAGCACAAAAATAAAAATTTATCGCGCAACCAAGGAACCTCCGCTAGTAATAGATCACGAGATTACCGCTAGACGCACCGACTCCTAGCGGAAGTAGAGTCGATGTAGCGAGTTGATGCAGTCGTAGTCGTACTCGTCACCCGTCTTCTTCTCCGAGTCTTGTGATCGCCACGAGTTACGGATCGTCCTAGTGCTGATGCTTCACAACTTCTTCTCTGAGTCTTGTGATCGTCACGAGTTGTGGATCGTTCTAGTGCTGATGCTTAGCAACAACACCTCCAAGGTATCCACACGTATGGGGCAGGGATACCACGTGCTGGAGTGCTAGCACCGACAACGTGGTATGAGAAAGGCGTGGCTATTAGGGTTTCGGGAGTTCTTCAAAAGATCATCATCACCCCATGCCACCACCCCACTATATATAAGCATCCATGATGGGTCTCGTACTTGAGGCCCATTAGGAACTCGTGGACTACAAGAATTCGGATCACCATCCAAATAAAATACTAGCCCTTTAAGTGTGCGACCCTATAGGTTCATGTGTAATCGGTTGTGACTTAGAAACTGATGAAGACATCCCTACTATGGATGCAGCCGCGCCTACACACACAACTCATCCACAACCAGTACAAGGACCTCTTACCCGAGCTCGTGCTCGCCAACTTTAATTATCAGGTGAATTCGTTCCTATGTTTATATATTACTGAGAATAAACCGCTACTTAATGCAAGTGATTTAATTGTGCTTAGGAACATAGGAACGGATCAAGGAGAAGCTTGTGGAGTCATGAACATGCATGGAAGAAATAATGGAGGCCACCACGTCACTTTGGTTCCATGTCAAGCAAGAGTTCGAGTTGGGCTCGTTCTGGATTCGAATTTGGACTGCTGCCACAGTACTAAGTTCAAACAGTCGAAACTTCTTCATACGGACTCCGTTTGGGGTGATTCTGGACTTCATAGAAAGCTTATCAAGTCTACTTTCCAACGGATCCAAGTTCATAATCAAACTCCATCTGAGCCGGTCACAATCATCAAAAGAGTCCACGTCTACTTCTAAGTCCGAGTCAAACGGGTGCTGCGCCACCTCCACTTGGGCCCATGGGCCTTGTAACCCTAGGGGCGTACGCCCACTTCGCTGGCCGCCACCCCTGGCCATCTCCCTATATAGGAGCCGCCATCTCCTTTTTTTAGAACTTGGATTTCGTTTGATTAGTTTATCCATTGTGAAAACTCTCGTTCTTCACTTGTGTCGATTAGACCAACCGTAAAGGACCTCTGCGGAATCCCACCTTCTGAACTCAATCATATATTTGCAATTAAGATTGCTTTTTATCTCGTTCTTGCTTGTTCTTCAATTGCTTGTAGGAAATGATCCTCGTGATCAGGTCAACCGGGTCTTTGGCACGGTTGATAACGACTTGGTGGTTAGTTCAGCGATTGCTTGGTTCGTGCGTGCTGCGTTTGCAGCCTGGAGAGTGAGAGTTGACCATCATCCAATCGGAATTTACCCCTCTCACCGAAAGATCGGGACAACAGAGTACATCAGAAACTCTTTTCCGACCACTAGTCGTTAGCGGTACCTAGCTGCACATAACGATTTCCAAACACACATAGACTATATCGGACAAACCTTAATGCAATATGATCTACGATCAGATCCATATCACTAACAATGAGCTCGTATCTCTATACGACAAATACATATTTGGTCTCAACCAATTCGTAACTCCTTACGACTAGGTTTCGACCACTTAGTGACCATGTTCGACCAGCCTACGACCAGCTCGTATCTCCATACGACTAGTCCGTATCTGATCGAACTGAAAGACCTTCTCGTGATTCTCCCTTTGCCTCACGATGTCTGGTTGAACTTCAGGTGAGATGTTGTATTATCCATGGACTGTTCACTACTTTCTCAATCAAGTGTCGAATAACTTCATGTGGTCGACACTTCGACCACTAGTGGTATGGCCATGCACTTTCTTTATCCGACCACAACGAGGGGCCTAGAGACATCTCTGCAGTTATGTTAGGAGGGGCAAATCCCATATCTGACCAGTCACATCCCTCTGCATATTTCATAGCATACCCGAAAGCTACCTTTATAACTACCTACATACGAGTAGCGTTTGGCAACCCCTAAGAGTGCTAGTACACATGTAGGAAACCATACTGATCTCAGGTCTAAGGATTATACATCATCATTGCTTGAGACCAACTAATGATACATAGAATCACAATAATCTCAACAGTGTCTCAAGGTGGGTCTTTTCCAACACCATGTTCTCTAACATGTGTCTATATTATTGGTTTGATATCTCCGTATCCATGACCTGTGAAACATAGTCATCAACCAATACATATGCTAGTTTATTAATATGTGTTCTCATATGTTTCCAACTAAGGAACTTTTAAGAATAATCATCGTAGAAATATAGAGTTTCACAATCAAGTCGCATACTTGATAATAAATATTATTGATATTATTCTAGGAACAAGACAACATATTATCCAATGTTATGAATATAATGAAATATAATCATCTTTATGATTGCCTCTAGGGCATATTTCCAACACGAACTGCCCAGCAGCCGCCCGCCTTGGACCGCCTTGGACCGGCTAGGCGGGCCGAGCGCCTAGGCCACCAATTGGCACCAAGTCGCGGCGGAGGGGCTTCGCCCAGCGCCTAGGTGCCTGCCTAGGGGAACACTGCAATATACTGGGGATTACAATGTTTACAAGGGGAAGATAACATCCACATCAACAGTTCTGGCCAAGACTTGAACTATGGGATGCTGACTACACTCTAATAGCACTAGGATCCTTCTTTTTAGGGAAATCACTGAAAGTACCATATGGGATTATTTGCATGCATGCCTCGAATAAAGTAACTTTATGAAATCGATCGGATGTTCTGCAATCAAGTGAAACAATGGACCGTAAATAAATGAAATGCACAAATTATGGATGTTTTAAATAGTAGCACATTGCTTGTTTGGTTGTTGCAACAGAAAAATGGAACATATATATGATCTTCTCAACTCTGTGTTCAACGAGCAATGGTGTGAATAGAAAATTGGTTGGGGGCAAATGAGGCTGTTGGGCTAGATGGAACACAAATTGGATCCAATTCTCAGAAACACGGCTACTGCAAAGCGAAGATAAGGCTACGAATGAGAGAACATCTGAACATAAATATCCAAAGCTATGTGTAAATTAGACTCACCTCTATTGTGAATGAGCAACAGTGCAAATGTCATCTAAGTTCATTTCTTCGGGATTATATAGTGAGCGATTCCGACTTTCAACAGAAAAAAATCATGATAAGATTCATTGTAAAATAACAAAAAAATCAAGAAAGATCGTAAAAAACCGTTCAAGCTGGGGCCAATTTGCGCTAACAGGATGCTCACACCTTCCAGGCACGACATCGCCATAGAGCTCGACCTCGTGATGCGACAACCGTAGTCGGGCTCAACGAGAGTGTAGGACCGTAAAGGCGACTAAGGGGGTGAATAGACGCTTTCTCGACTTTCTCGCCTAAATCAAATTCAACACGAACTTTACTCCTTTAGCTATGAAAGCTAAGAAGATCAGTAAGCGCACAGTGGAAGCCTTGTGCTGAACTCGATAACCCCGCTCAACCACACGACACACAAGTAGAGAAATGAACTCACTGTTCTGGACTGGGCACCGATGGTTTGACCGGCTACCAAGGGCGGTCTGACCGACGGTCAACAAGCGGTCGGACCGGCTACTAACTGGCGGTCGGACCGTTGGATATCGGTTCGACCCAGATCGAAGCGGTTCGAACGCGGGCGGTCGGACCGCCGTTATAAAACCGGTCAGACCGGTTCAGTCCAGTACTGAAAAACAAGCACAAATTCAAAACGAAATTTGATCCAACTTTTGATTCAACCAATGAAACTTGACCAAATTTCGAGCACACCTCCCTAATGATATTAGAGACCTATTTCTAGCGACGATCCTTCAGATCCACTTCGCAAAATCGATCTCTCAAGGTTTTACAAAAGAAGTGCACAAACCCTAGAAATATAAAAATCTTGATTCAAGACTTGCTTGTGGGGATTGATGATCTAGATGACTCTAGGAGTATTCCCACACATCAAAACAAGATAAAATAGGTCAAGAGACCAAGCATAAATACTTGAATCAAGGAAGCACCAAAATCATCCAAAAGAGAGAAGAACACAAAGGGGACAATTGCTCTTTCAATTAAGCATCACAAGATTGATTGAACACACTAGATGCTTACAAACCCTCTCCAACAAGGAGGACAAGAGCTCACACAAGAGCACACTCACAATCTCTCCAAACCCTAGCTTCTCCTCTCCTCTCCTCCAAACCCTAGAAAATGAAGAAGGGGGACAAATGAATGCTTGGGGGGTTTTACATCTCCCCCTTTCTATTTATACTAGAGGCCTGGGGTTTCACTTTTGGGACCCACTCACACATGGGACCCACACACACATAACTATTGAAGCAATCGCCTGCTTCACCACGCGTAGGTTGATCAGCGGTTCTCATCACGTCGCCAAGCCTCTCTTGTCCGAATCCCATCGAACCTCCTGCAGACTTGCACCGACTTCCGCATCACCGATCCAACCAAATTGCACCAACTACCTGCTCGATCCATCTTGCCCATCTCGCACCATGCTTGAGTCACACGACCTCATCCGATCCATGATCGCTCGACCTCGGCTCTCCAAGCGTAGTCCCGATCCACCTTACCGCTGACGCCGCTGACTGCAAGCCACCGCACAAAGAATAGACAAACAAACCGCTTCCGGAACAAGTTCTTCACAACTTGACCCACGTTAGCTCCACAATGCAATATGCAACAATAAAGCATTGAAGTTTACACAATAAACACATTCAAATCAACTCAATGCCAACAAGGCCAAGTCTCAAGTCATCGGCGGTCCGATCGCTTTCACAAGGCCGGTCCGACCGATTCCAGTTTGGCCGGACCGATCCTACAACGGCGGTCGGATCACTCAAAAGACTTAGCTGTAAATTTCACTAAATTCAAACCTTCTCAAATTTCAATCAATAGAACTTTTGACTGGAGCTCCAAAATGATGTGACCACATCCAGGAGACTCCCCTCACTTGCCTACACAACCTATTTTTAGTTCAGCTCCAAAAACCACTTTTCATTTTGGCGGTCGGACCGGCAAGCATTGCTTGCTTAGATCTTCCCATCGGCGGTTTGACCGGCGACCTGGCCGGTCGGACCGCCCGTGTCCTGACAGCCCTGGAGCAAACCCGAAAATGCGTGATTTTGCAAACCAACAAAGCCATTGCCAATTGACTCATCATCCTGAGATCGTGCACATATCCTCACGATATCCACAGAGAGCAAAACCCAGCACGCATCATCGAACATGTGGTGGCCATTTGGCCTGGTGGCAGCGGGAGCGCTGTGGGGGCGGGCTCGGTAAGCAGGAAGCTTGGAGATGGCGGTGAGCCGTGCTCATGATGATGAGATGGAGGGATACGACATGTATACATCCTCGCTTTCAGCATCACGCGTGTTGCGGCACAGCACTAACACCTTCGTGTTCCATGCAGCCATGTCCCACTCTGGCATTTTGTCGAACACCCTGTAGGCTTTCAAGATGTGACCAAACCGGAGGTAGGCGTGCACGAGGGAGCTAGAGATGAAGACGCTGGGGCGGACGAGGCCAAGCCGGAGCACTCAAGAGTGTAGATGCACGGCTAAGGAGGGGCAAGGGGCTGCACAGATGAGCGAGGGGAAGTGGGTGGCGGGGGAGCGGGAAGGCGAGGCAGGGGAGGGTGACGTGGGAGGTGGTGGTGGAGGGGGTGAGCGTGGGAGAGGAGGTGGAGGATGAGTAGGAAGGCGAGGCGAGGGAGGACGACACAACAGGAGTGTAGCTGTGCAGCTGAGGAGGTGCCAGGGGCTGCGCGGATGAGCGGGGGGGAGGGGGTAGCTGAGGAGTGGGAAGGTGAGGCGGGGAGGTCGACGCAGGAGAGGAGGTGGCGGAGAGGGTGAGCGCAAGAGAGGAGGTGGCGTTGAAGGAGAAGTCGTGGGTGCGGGCGTGAGATGGAGATGGGTGAAAGGAATGAGTTGTGGGCCCACCAGTCATCACTTTTTTGAGAGGGGGAAGGGGAACAAGAACACATCATTCACCATCACTAGAGTCTCTTTAAGTAGTAAAGATACATGAGCTACGCCCGTTGCCTAACGAAGCGGCGATGCCCATCACTCCGGATGCCACCAACATCGACGTTGGATCTGTCATCCTCCTCACCGAATCTGCACACCACCGTGTCGTTGGTTCTACAACGCTAGACGGCGGTGACACTCATAATGCGTGCCGGCGGCTTGGTGCTGTCACAATTTCTCTAGTGTGGCTCGACAATCGATGGTGCCATGGCGGTGCTCCCTGATCTGACGCGGTGCGGTGGCCAACGGTGATGGGAGGCATGGCTATCGACTACATGATCTCTGGCGAGGCATCGTGCGAATCAGCGGTGAACTCACGGCCGACGGTGGGCATGTGTAAAGACGAAGTCCACGGCAAGTGTCGACGGGGACCATGGTGCAGCAACGGAGTGAGGAGGCACTAGTGCCGGTAGGCGTGGGGCCACGTGCGAGCACACAGGCGTCCTCGCTTTTTCATGCTCCCTGATAGCATCCCGTGGAAGGGGCCAAGAAGTGATATTCTCTCTGGTTTTTTGTGAATATTTCTAAATGTTTAACGAAACTTGTTTGATTTGTTATGGAACTTTCTCAAAACTAATCTGAAATGAGAAGTTCCTGACCTTTTGAGTTTGAAGTTTGCTTGAAACATCAAGTTTTCACGTGAAACTAGCTTGAAACTTGATTTTTCGAGGACTCGTATGAAACCTGAGTATTTTGATATAAAACTTTAGTGTTTGCAATTAAACTTGTATGAAACTATTTCGATACTTGAATCATCGAGGCGTGAAAGTCGCATGAAATTTTGTGAAACTTGAAGCTTCGGGACGTGAGACTCGCTTGAAACTCTATGAAACTTGAAGCTTCGGGAATGAAACTAGCATAAAACTCTCTAACACTTGAAGACTCATTCTGAAACTCACCTAAAGCTCTCTGAAATTTGTAGCCTAATCTGAAATTTTTTGAAACTTCATGGAACTTCTTTCGAGTTTCAATTTTGAAACTTCATAAAACTTGTCTGAAACTTGCTGAAATCAAGTTTCGGTTTCTTGAAACTTCATGAAACTTGCTTTTGTTACTTGAAAATTGGTTAAACCTGCTTTTGTTACTTGAAACTTGTCCAAAATTTTGCTCAAAGATTTCTTGAAACCTCATGAAACTTGCATTTGTTACTTGAAACTTATCCAAATTTTTACTCAAATTTTGAAATCTTGCTTGAATTTTCAAAAGTTTCTTTAAACTAGCCTAAAGTTTTAAAAATTGCTAGCGATGAGAGACAGTATGGATAGGTAAGGGAGAGAGTGTGCAGGTAAGAGACAGTGTGTGGGCATAATCCATGTTGTCCATCACAATAGAAAGTTGGATTTTGTACTGTTGGGAAAGGCTCCCAACAGTATAGCGTGGGCTAGTTGCTTCCGATTTTTAAATGATACAATTACTTATGGGAAAATCAATTATTTGCAGTGTTCACCTAGGCGCTAGGCGCTAGTCGGGCAGTGGGTCGGCGCCTAGGCGGCCAACTCTGGTGGAGGCGAGCAGGAGCAGAGGCGAGCACATGGAGGGAGCAGAGGCGAGGCAGAGTAGAGGAGAGGGGGAGCAGAGGTGAGGGGGAGCGCGGCGCAGAGGCGGTGACGAGGAGGAGGAAGAAGGAGGCGAGGGGGGAAGGAGGCGCGGGGGAAGGAGGAGGAGGCGCAGGGGAGAAGGAGGCGCAGGGAAGACGAAGAGCTAGAGGCGCAGGGAAGAAGAAGAGCTGGTGGCACGGGGAAGAAGTAGTATCGGCTGTCCGATGTAAAGAAGACAAGCAGTATCAGCCGTCGATGTAAAACAATATCGGTTGTCCGATCTAAAGCAATATCGGTCGTTCGATCTAAAGCAATATCTGTCGTCCGATCTAAAGCCATATCGGTCGTCCGATCTCAACAAAATATCTCCTCGGTCCTTACTCTCGTAGCTCTCTCCCTCACTTGCAACTCTCTCTCGCAGCTCTCTCTCCCTCTCGCTCTCCCTCACTCGCAACTCTCTCTCCCTCTCGCTCTCCCTCACTCGCAACACTCTCTCGACTGCCCCTCTCCCTCTCGCTCTTCCTCTCCAGGCCGACCACCGCCGCCTCCGGCAACCTCCCATGCCTCTGGAGACGGGGAGTCGGGGAGGTGGTGGTGCGTGAAGGGGATTCGCGGAGGAGGAGACACGTCGTGGAGCTGGGGAGGAGGCAGTGCATCATGGAGCCAAGGAGGAGGCATCACGCCGTGGATCCGGGGAGGAGGTGACGCCGTAGACCACAGGTAAGTGAGTTCACTTACCTTTTTCTCCCGCCCGACCCAGCCCAGCGCTGCCCCGAACCGCCCGCCTTGTCCACCTTGGACCGCCATGGACCGGCTAGGCGGGCCGAGCGCCTAGGCCACCGATTTGCACCAAGTCGCTGCGGAGGAGCTTCGCCTAGCACCTAGGCGGCCTAGGCGCCCACCTAGGGGAACACTAATTATTTGCCACCCAAAGAACACTCACAATGGTTTAATACTAAACCTTAATACTAGAGGAAATAAAACAATGAGGAAGAAGGACAAAGATGCCTTTTCACATGCTAATTTTAGGCCAAAAATAATTGAAATGTGGCAAATCCTGACTATTCCTATGAAATGGGTGGCAAATCCAAGTGGGAAATCATTGGAGTGACATTTCATAGAGTGACAATCTTTGGGGTGGCAAATAATTGATTTCCTCTTGTTTTCCCACAGGGAGGATGGAACACCACCACTGTCCGCAAAATGGGTCGGAAAGACCCATGCCGTTGTCGCCTCATTCCTTCTATTTTGGTGAACTTCAACCTCGGAGTTCGTGTCATCCACGTTCGCATCGGTTTACTCTTTCTAATGACCCCTTCGTTTTCTTGGACCAGAGAAGCTGGAACGTGCCTTCGTCCATGTCGCTAATCTAGAGCACGCCCCCACCTTGCTGCTGCACTTGATCTCCCTTTCCTCTCGGTTTCCAGGTTAGCCCTTCCGTTCTCATGTGTTCTAGCTTGTCGCATATTTGTTAGGTTAGTTAGTGAAACACCTAGATGGACGTAATATCTCCATCCCAAAGCATATTGTCGCACCATCATAGGTCGTTGTGGGTAGCACGACACACAACACCATCTTGAGCACCGAGGGCAGCATTAGCTTCGTTTTAGCATATAGATGGTACACAAAGCTTCAATTTCTAGGTTTAAGCCGTGTTTGGTAGTTGTCACCACCTACAGTGTTGCGGTCGTTGCCCTTGTTGTAGGGTCGCCACCTTAG
Organism: Hsuehochloa calcarea; assembly: GCA_036346395.1. Lineage (NCBI taxonomy): Eukaryota > Viridiplantae > Streptophyta > Magnoliopsida > Poales > Poaceae > Hsuehochloa > Hsuehochloa calcarea. The sequence continues at coordinate 30,438,046 of CM070599.1, read as the reverse complement.
TGCATCTCCCGCGACATCGACGCCGACGTCGGGGTAGCCAAGACCGCCACATCACATTTTGGGGGTCGCTAAAGGTCACTAAAGCTTTCCTCGCCGACGTTGTGCTCGACCCGAGCAGGTCATGGCCGTCTCCTGTGCATGCCCTCTGTTCGAACGGAAAAGATGCACAGTAACGCTGAAAAGTGGACCCACAACAGTTAAGGTTAATTAAGCCACAATTAGTTAGTGTTTAATGAGTAGTTAGCATCAGTATGCCATGTCGGTCCACGATAATTAGAAAACCTAATTAGGAACTAGATTAATGTCTGAGAAGATGACATGCGGCCCCACCACTTAAAACCTGGTGTATACTTGGTCTGTAGACCGTAGCCACTGACGAGTGGACACAGGACCCCGTCACCCGTCGCATGGACTGAGTCCATGTGAACCATGGTCCCACCTATCGGTCTCTCTGGTTTTTCCTAATAAAATTAATTAGTAAAAATAAATTAAAACCCATCGGAGCCATCTGTCAGCCACAAAGGCTATTCCTTATGAAAAATAATTTAAAATAAATGGAAATCTCAGCCAGCCCCACCTGTTGGGAGTTTCGTAATTTTTAGAATTTCCTCCCGGGTTAAATTTGGTGAGCTTGTTCTCCCCTGTCTTAAATCCAAATGACTTGACTTTTGTTTCTAAATTCAAGATATTTCCATCAGTACCAAAATCATAATTTTGGGAGTTCAATTGAATCTATTTGAGTTCAATTCGAATGTGGGTGTTTTTCACAATTATAGATTTTGACAGTTCAGACGCCCCCATCACTACCGATCAAGAACCCACCCCATCAACTATTGAGCAAGACAAGTCATTATGATTGATCATGTTGACCCTACTGATGTTAATCAGATGCCCAAACTATTCCCAACCTAAGTATCTATGGTTTTCTAGTGTGCTCAATCAACTCGTAAACATGCTAGTGAAATTTTGCAACCTAAGTTTCAATCCTACAACTATAGTAATCTAGGAATTGAAAGAGCAAGAATTTAAATGTGGAAACATAAAAGAGACAAGAGACAATCGAATTTTTTTACTAAGGTCTAAGAGATTCGGAGATCTCCCCTAATCCTCATTGGAGCACTCTCGCAAGAGTATAGCTCCTTCTTGAACCCATGCAAGGAACCAAGCAATAAACACATGGTAGTCCTTCTCCTCCCTGGATAGATGGACTCAAACCTTCACAATCACAACCCTCCTGGTGTCTTCCACAAGCCCCTCATTGGAAGGTCACCAATAGCACGCATCCAAATCGTATAGGAATCACCATATTCCAAGAACAATAAGCCCAAGGATATCACTTGAACCCAACAAGGTCAAGAAACTAGGAGTGATGCACACTAAGACCTAATCTACTCTCTCACACTCACAAAATCTCGACTTGGAGCTCTTTAGTGCCCTTGAACTCTTCAATGTGCAAGCCACTGTTTTGGAGTCACAAGATAGCTAACTTGAACGCCCATGGTCCACTTATACAACCTCTTCATTCAAAAACTAGCCATTTGACATATGTTTTGAAAAGTGTATGTAGACCCTGATCATCCACCTCAGTTCATTTTCCTCGCCCAACAGTTCAAAAACTAGTCGTTATGCCGACCCAAATTATACGCCTTGACCAGGAAAATCCATATGACCCGAGTCATCCGCCTAGGCCGTATCATCCACCTCAGTGTACTCATCCTGTGGAGCCTCCATGTAACAATAGTATGAGCCAACGATATGCCTTGACCTAGATCATCCGCCTCAATGCTTCACTCAAATTGAACCCTTCTAGACCAATGGTACGCCTTAATGGTGTGCCTCGAGCCACATCATCTTCTTCTCAACTTGTCCAAAAATAACCTCTCTAGATTGATGATATGCCTCAATGGTACGCCTCAATCCAGATAATACACCTCTATGTAAAATTCCATAAGCACCAAAAACATTCTCTCTGGACTAATGGTACACCCAATGGTACGGGTTGACTTGGATTATCTGCCTCCGTGTAAATTTTCAGAGACATATAAAACACCCTCTCTGGACAGACAGTACGCCTTAATGGTATGCCTGACCTGGATAATCCGCCTCCATTGAGTTTTATGTCTTAGTTGATTTTTTCCCAAACTTTCAAATCCTTGCAACCAAAACCTGATCCCTATCACTTTCTAAATAGAACTGCAGAAAGACCTAGTATGCACCACAACTAGTTACCAACCTCAAGCTACTACTAGGATTGAACCCCCCTTAATAGTAAGACCAAAGCAAAAACAACAACATATCAACTGAAATGATCCACACTCGACTTGTATCATTTCTAGTCATAAGGTCCTTAATCTTCATGGAAAAACATGTGTTTATCATCATTTGCATACATGGGCATACATGAAAGTCCAAGAACAACCAATATCCATCATCAAGACCTAACTTATCTTACTCACACTCAAAACAAAGTTAGTCTTAATGATTTAACAATCATTAATTACCAAAACCACATACTCAACGAATTAGGGGCCTAGATGCTTACACCCTACTTTTCAAATGCAATAACTTTATTTGCAAATATTACTTGCATGCTTAAGGTTATTTACTAAATCCTATGTTAAATATTGATGCTTAGTGTTCCATGATATTATTAATTGTTATATATACATGTCTTTGATTGTTGATAATCCATTTACCTTATCATCCTAGGCTAATTATCAAAATAATTTTGCCCTTGGTTAATCAATAATGAACAAATGTTATGCTTAGAGATGCTTAGTAGTTAATTTGAATATGACACAAACATTGTCATTACAACGCTTGGGACATTGTATAATAATTGGTGTGGTGACGTGGGTTATCTTTGGAAACAGAAAAATGGTTTATAAAATTGTGGAAACTTGAGCTAGTGGATTGTATGAGACCGATGAAGTAATTGCACGAGATTTGGGTTTGTGGCTGGTCTCGCCCGAGTCGATTAAGGACCGAATAATGTGCCGCTTTCAGAACTAATAATCGTACAACCTCAAGTCGAGTATGGGACAGACTTGACTTAATAATATATCTAGTTGTATTTCTATTGCCATACTATGAGCAATCTGGTTGTTCTTTTGGACTTAGACTATACGGGGCATGTATAATTGTGCACACACCTGTTGATTTATTTTATGGCATTGTATGCCTATTTTGGGGCGGTACTAAGTCACGATACGTACATCTACTCCCTCAATGGTGGGCCCTTAGAGTTCAATGTCGTCCAACGCTCAAGATCGAACCCATCGGATGGCATAGTATTATGGTGAGGTATTTAAAAACCTTGTTATGATCATCTTCGTCACATGCCTCAGGAAGCGTGTTATTGGCCGACATTATGAGTTGATCATATCTTGTAGGTAAAGTTGTACAACCTTTACACAATATTTAAATATATTCAAATAGTCGTACCACCGGTTATGGGCATTGTGAAGAAGGCCACACTTGGTTAGTTTTACTAAAATGTTAATTGGAAATATGATAATTTTGGGTGGTTGTAGCCACAGAATAATTGTAGGAGGTCGTTGCCTTTTTTACAAGACGTTCACACCTATTACTAGATTTAGGTTGTCGGAGCCTACCCTCATCTTGGGAATTACTTTAATAAAGGACAACTTAGTTTTAAGATAAAATGGCTAGGTCATATGTTTGAAAAAAAAATCTACAGTATGATAATTGAAAATAAACTTGCTTTGTGCTAAAATAACCCTAAGACCTCTCCTTGTCAAGCCAAGCATCTAGATACTTGCATTTGGTGTAAGCACACTTTTTGTACTCATGTTTGCTCATATATGTGTATTCAGACTACGAGAGTGGAGATCCGGTGTATGGATACTTTGAGGCTTTAGGCTTTAGAAATGAAGACGATAGTGAGTGCTAGGTCGTAGCCCCAATCAATTACCCGTGGCAAATCATGGATGCCCCTTTTGGTTTATTTACCTTCCGCTGTTACTTTCTTTTGGATCCATTTGGCCCGTCAGCCCATTATGTAAAACTTGGTCATAAGGCCTATTTACAACTGCTTATGTAATAGGAAATACTCTTTTTATTTATGTGCATGTATGGATGCGATATTCATCGATATTGTACTGTGTGAGTTAGTCATTGATCATGAAAATAACTCATAATACAAAGAAGGTCTAGATGTAAATCCAAGTCCCAACACTATCAAAGTGTGTGCACTCAATTGCGACAGAGTGCGCATGCGTCCCACCCCCACCCTCTCTTAGTATCTCTGCCTCCCACTCCCTCCGCTCATCTTCTCCATCTTAGACCTCCCCGCCTCATCGCTCTCCCGCCACCGCCCCACCCATTGTCTGGCAGGAAACCCGTGGTTGATGGCGGCCCCTAACATTGTTGGGTCATCGTCGTCACCAGAAAGGGCAATTGCGCACTCGGTTGCCCCACGACACACTCGTTCTCGATAGTCTTTCCCATTTATTTGTTAGTTTTGCTCCATGTGAAGCTCAAATTCTACTTCAGTGAGAACTTGGCTCACAAAGTGCTTTTTACATGCCTAATCACCATCATTCTCCAACGATCATGCGCAATGGATCTAGTTATAAAATCTAGCCATAGCCTCAAATAATTTGCAACAGTTTACTTGATGATCCACTGAAAGACCAGACTATCATCAGGGCCTGTTTGGGGAGCTTAAAGTCAGCTTTGGCTTCCAAAAGCGTAAAGCTCCCCCAAACGAGCTAGCTTCAAAACAACTTATCAATAAAGCCAAAGACAACTTATCAAGAAAGCCAAAAGTCGGTCAAGAGGTGTTTTCGTGGATTTTGCGGAACGAGACAAAATGTCATCGAAGTTGAGAGAAATTACTTGTCCCTGCCACCATATAAAATCCCAAATTCCTCACCCTCCACCCTCATTTCTCTCCTCCCCCGACACTCCTTTCCTCTTGTCCCGACGCCGCCTCCCTCCCAGTTCCGGTCTCTCCTCTCAACTCCCCGATGCCCCTCTTCTCTTGTCGCCCTCTCCTGACACGTCCCGCCTCCCTCCCAGATCCGGACGCCGCCGCCTCCCTCCCGGTTTCGGTCTCTCCCCTCCACTCCCCGCTGCCCCTCTTCTCTTGTCGCCCTCTCCTGACACGTCCCGCCTCCCTCCCAGATCCGGACGCCGCTGCCACCACCTTGAAGGACGTCACCGAACTCCTAGATCTGCCCTCATCAACGTCCTCATCGCCCCCACCAGCTCCTTGTCGCCCTCACCAGCTCCTCGCTGCCCCCATCGGCCTCCTCGCTAGGTTGGTCAGGCAATTTGTGTGTGGCCGTGTGGGATTTGTCAATTACGTACTTTGTGTTTTCATGATTTTATTTACAACAATAAGAAAAAGCGATCTGGGAGCATGAAATTTTTTATTCATCCTACCGATGATTCTCTCTTCTTAAACAACCTACATACTCCACACTTAACCAACATTTGTCATTATCGATGCCTTCCGAGACCTGCATGTTGGTTGTCAATGACGACGAATGAATTAGTTGTATGCATATGTGGTGCTGGTAATCAATAGATGATTTTTGCTTTTTAATTCATCATATTGGTGCTAAATCATCAAACAAACATGCCATTGTTTTAGGGGTATTTAAAACATATAAATTTCACAACTCAGAATAGTAGCCAATTAAACAAAAATCTAATCTGTCAAATGACATCTCATAAAAAAAAGGGACAATTGAGAATTTGCCACCCAATAAAACCATCTTCTAACCTTTGCCATTATGTAGATTACAATCCGTTATTTACCACTTCTTACAATTTTCAATTATTATTTAGCTACTTTGGATTTTTTTAATCCCAATTTCCATTTTCAGGCCAATTATGCCCACCGGAAGTTACCGAAATGCCCCTGGGTCACATGACCGGGGAAATCATGCAGCACCTCCAACAATTTGCTGGGGAAATCCCGTAGCACATGTGCCATGGCTGCCACAGAATCCAACATGATCTCCTGCAGGATCACCCCACCGCGGCTGCCGTCGAAGCTACCACCCGCGTTGGCCGCCACCGCCGCTGCCATCTTCACAGGGAGTTCCGTTGGGAAGAAGGACGACGTACCCTCCTTCAGCTGCAGTGTGGCGAAGGCGACACTGCCTTCCCCCATGGGGCAAAAATTGAATCAGTTGTGGACAGAGCAGTTGGTGCCCTTCCTGGCGGCGTAGATGTCTGTGGAGTTGTGCGTGAGGGAGCAGCTCGGGTTGTGCGAGAACATCGAGTAGGAGTAGGATATGTCGTGCGAGTTGATGCTTCGGGTGCGCGCCATCGCCGCGTTGTAGGTCCGCCTAGGAGGCGACGTGGCAACGATCGCCGTGGCCCCAATCCGGAGATCGCCATCGCCGAAGGGGTAGACAAGAGGAGGGACGCAAGCTACCACTGTGGCTGGGAGGATGGCGACGCGGGTGCATCAGAGGGGAGGGGGAGAGAGAGAGCTGGAGGGAGTCGAGGCGGGGCTTCTTCCCACCGACGATGAAGGAGTCGTCGGGGGGGCTTGAGGCGGAGAGGTGGAGGAAGTCGTGCTCGACGCAGAGCTTGGCGGCGTCGGCGAGTGCGATGGGGTTAGGAGGGGAGGAGGGGCCGACTGGCAAGAGGAAATGAGTCACATGCCAGTTTGGGAATAACATTGTTAGGCTTTGACCCAGTCGTGCTCGGACAGAGAAGCTTAGGGACATTTCGATATTTTTCACATGCCTGAAAAATAGAAATTGGGATAAAAAATCCAAAGTAGTAAAATAATGATTGAAAATTGTAAGAAGTGGTAAATAACGGATTACAATCTACGTAATGATAACGGTTAGAAGAGGGTTCTAATGGGTGGTAAAAACCATCTTACGGCAAAAACTACCGCTCCAAAGCAGGGCCTTAGATCTGCCGTAGAAAAGAAGGGGTAAAAATTCCAGAATTCCAGATAGACCCGGACCCCACAGGTCCAGTCAAATGCAAATAAGCCCACCCACGAACACCCCGATCTAAACCAAGCGACCCCCACTCCCCGAGAAAAGGGTGAAAAATCCCCAAACGAGCAGCAGCACTGCAGCAGCGACAACAACAAGAGCAAATCCTCCTCGCCGCTCGGCCCCCGTCGGATCGAAGCCCTAGGGTCTCGCCTCCTCCTCCTCCCCCTCCCCCCCTCCTCTCCCCGCCGCGCGCGCGCGGGGAACCACCAAACCCTAGGACGGCAAACCCGGTGCCATCGCCCACGGTGGAGGCCTCGTCGGCGGCCGAGAGGAGCCGCTCCGGGCTCGGGTCAGGGTTCCGGTACCTCACTGGCGCCGCCTCCGGGTGGTGGGACCGGTGGATGGTCATGGGAGCCAGCGGTTCCAAGCTCGAGAAGGCCCTCGGCGACCAGTTCCCCGAAGGCGAGCGCTACTTCGGCCTCGAGAACTTCGGCAACACCTGCTACTGCAACAGTGTCCTCCAGGTCTCCATACCCTATCCCTGCACTTCTGTATGCTAGGTGTGATGTTTGTAACTGTGATAGCATGCTATGTGGTAACCTGTGCAGTATACTTGTCGAAATGGGTTGATTTGGTACCTGTCATGCCTTGATTAGGCGGCGTGTTCGATAACCTTTGAGGCTCCTTTGTTTGTTTTCAGTTGACTTGGATATGCTCCTTATTGTGTTGGTATACTAGATGGTCACAAGATTCGAGGTTGTGCGAGTACAATTTGACATATGTGTTGATATGGGTGGCATCCTTCAACGATGCAATGACACAAACTGTTCTGAGTTATGTGACACGTGGATACTTGGTTATGGTTGCACTATGCTCACATATTCGCATAATTAGGTTCATGTTATGTAAAGATTATAAGAATGTAGAGATACCAGTTTTTTGTATGTTGACTATCCTAGCTCGTTTACAAATTCTACAACTAGGTCCAAGAACAACATACTATTTTTTGGAACAAGTACAAGCTTGCCTTTTATGAGTGCCGATATATATGATGCCTCCAAAATCTACCGAATTGAACATTTAGAATATAGCTGTTACATAGTAGATTTACACGTGGTAGCCCAATATTGGGCATTGCCGAGTTTATCAGAAACATTTTTTTACAAATATTCAAACCTTTTTTACTAGATTACTTGCAACTTAGAGGTGTGTCAATAACTCAGTATGCCTCTATTTGTCTGCTTCTGATTTAGATCCTCCACTCATGTGTCTGTGCCATGACTTATTTTGATGACTTGCCTTGATAACTTGTCTGTCTCTAGTCTAAAGCTCCTAACACATGAGGTCAAGTCAGCAACATCAGGCTGTCATGTGAGAGGAAAGATTTGAATATCTAGTCATGCAAAATAACAAGGTAGTTCATTTAAGTGACTGCTAGCAGCATTAGCGGGCTGAAAACCAGTGAAAACTTTCAAGGTATATTAGAAAAACAAGATAACTTTCCTTTTTTTCTGAATGAAAGCATTAGGTAAGTTCCGTAGGCAGTGAAAGCCACAGATCATTGATGGGAATGCCTGACTACTATTTGTCCACTTTAGAACGTTTGTTTTATTTGATTCAGGATCTTGTTAGGACATACATCATTTTGTCTATGCCTCTATGGCAGACATAATGAATTTAGTGATCACGATGATTTGGATCCTAATTAATTGTATAACAAGCAATGGCAGACATAATGAATTGGTGAAGCTCCGTTGTATTTTGATAGAATATATTTCAATAACTTGCTATCTGTATGGAGTAAACAGTGGTTGACACTCTAACATGTGGTACATTTTGATACAATATATTGCAACAATTAGCTATCTGCATGGAGTTATTACCATTGCATAAGAGGCGTTCTTCAAAGTTGTGGATTATTACTCTTTACTCTTATCCTTATTATGTGAATAGAATCCACAGCAAGAAATCCTGTTCACCATCACCAATGTGGTTTATTCACCTTTTTCATATACTGCTACCATTGTATGCTAGAATTCGTTAAAAGTCACTTTTCATCACTGGGAGAAAGGACCCGAACCACGTTCAGCATAAAATAAAGAGATATTGTTTGATGCATACTGCGAATGTGCAGGCATGTTAGACTACAGTTTTTTTAGTTATCACTATTCATTAATTCATTATCCCCATATTTCCAAGAGACCAAGATATAAAGCAGATCCCGGAGTAACATTAGTTTTTAATGCTGCTATATTTTCTCCCTAGGAAAAGAAATCCTTTTGTGTATTCATGTCTAGACTATCTTAGCACTAGCTGCATATCTACCTTCCATTTGCTAAATTTGTGCGGAATATTGTAGTTAGCATGTAATATTTTCTGGCTAGGATAAACTTTTATGAGCAAGTTTAGCCATTCTCATAGGTTTGGACTGTTGGTAATCTAATAATGTTATCATTCTTATCAGTGATCCAAAAACTGGATCCGGCAGCAATCCCAGCCAACAAAGTTGTATCGTAACCGATCTTGGAAAACCGGAAAAACTCGGTCAAATTTCGACAACCAAATTTTGAACTGCGATTTCCAAACCGAATCGGATGACATCGTCGAATCGAAAAACCGGTTGAAAACCGAAAATAGAGAAAATTGGTAATTAGCAATTCGAAATTTGGAATAATGCAAATATTAATTAGAAAGTGTTTGAAGTTGTACATAAAAAGTCCTTGCTAGCTTCACTCTCTAGGGCAGTCCTCTCTTCCAAGTGTTCTAAAGCATGTAAAATAATAAAAACATAAGTTAATGGTAATGAATGATAACTTGACTAATATACTAAAAACTGTAATAGAGTAGTAATTCATACCAATACATTATCGAGAAACGCGAAAGTTGTGCAATGTAGTCATTGTTATCATAGAGTACAAGTCTTTCAAATTGAGCTAGGTGAGCTTTGTATTGATCCCAATTGTGTGTTTCATGGGCATATTGTAGCCACTGATTATAAATTTGTTGGTAATATTCGGGTTCCACCCACTGGTAAACCATTCTAGCATTGTTATTGAAGGATACAAGACCGTAATGGCTAGTAGGATCAGAAGAGATATCTGACAAATGAGAATCATCACCAGAAGGTAATAGATTGACATCTCGACGTCCATAAGTCCGAGTAGACCTTGAGCTAACATGAGATTCATAGGAAGAAGAGTCCTGTGGCCGAGATTGATCTTTTTGGCGACCCTTAGCCCTTGTGTAGGTCTTATGAATTATTCTTAAAGCATGACAACCATGGTCTTCATTCTGGGTAGCATGCGTGAAGTTTTTCTCGCATGTGAATTTCAATTGTTGGTCTTGTCTTGCATCATGAGCTGTCCCACCATCAGCACTATCATCGGACGACGGAGAGCTACTATCATCAAACTCTTGGTACTGGACTTCATCAGATGGCGGACTTTCTGTTTCTTCATCGTTTCCCACAATATCCTCAATAGCATTTTCTTCTTCTTATCAGGCACTTGTTTTCTTGTTTGTGTAAGTGAGGTAAAGTCCGCAGCCAATTTTTCAGATGGTCGGGTGTATCGGCTGTTCTTTGAATTGCCATTGTCAGGGAAACGACGAGACCTGGATTCTTCCCCAAACTATATAAGTTGTGGCTCTGCGGGTTTAACAACGATGTTGTCCAACCAAACACAATTAGAATGTTAGAAAAAATACAACAAATATATGTTATGTGTTTGTATTTAGGAAACTATCTACTTGCCTAAAACTATATATGTGCGGTCCTTCATCATTGCAATTCTTCTATTAATAAGCTTTATAACACGATCATAGGTAGCCTTATCTTCTTTCAATACGTCTTGCAGTTCAATATTGAGATCATATGTTTTTCCAACCATTCCTGCCACTGTTGGGGGTTTCTACTGGTCTACATATCTTAGTAGTTGATAAATTGGTTCTACCAATTTAATTACCAAATCCATACTGGACCACTATTGTCGACTTGTGAGACATCAATACATGTATTCTCCTTCCTCGGTCGTGCTCAAATGGTTTTAGCTCCACACATTTGATACCATCCACTTCATGAACTTTGGTTTTTTACCCCTAAAACTTTTCAAGAAAATAAATGTCATTCCAAACCTTGTGGCGTTTGGACGAACTATGTCTCCTCCAATTTGTTGGCTCATTTCATTATGGAGGCGACTGTGGTTGTATAGGAACCGACAAATCCTCTTAGCCGCCTTGACAACTCCATCAACCTTCTCGAACTGTCCAATATCCTTCAACATGAGGTTGACGTGTGCGCTGCACATGACTTCCAGACTAAAGTTGGATACTCTTCAATTACCAGTTGACATGCTTTCTTGTGGTTCACACCATTGTCAGTCACAATCTGCATAACATGTTTAACTCCAACTTCTTCCACAACTTTACGAATCTCATGATACAAAAAGTCAGCATTTTGTATGTCACCAGTTGCATTCACTGACTTATGGAAAAACATTCCTCCATTGCAGTACAACATGAAGTTAATGATACTCATTTGTGTAGGTCCTGTCTATGAATCACACATACTCCTTTACCTCTTATTCGTTAGCATCAAGATATGCCCCATCGATTTCATGCCCTCTTGGTGACGGAACGCCTCGACCAAGTTCTTGTGTCTCTACGATGGCGGCACGAAAATAAGGACACTCTGTCTTAACTCCAGCAATGTCATTACTATGGAACCACCTAGACCAAAATTTTCCAAGTTTTGATTTTGCTTCTCCACGAAGTGTTGTATCAATGCGGGGTTAGACGGGTGCCCGACAGTGCAAAATATCATAATCAACTCTCATGGACTGTGACCTGCCAAACATCCTAGAAATGACATTGCTTCCTGTACCACTTCCTCTGCCACTTTCCCTACCACTTCACTTGTTGTACCACTTCCACTGCCACCACCATGTTCAAACGTCGCAACCCTGGCTTTTGCCCTTTGTTGGAGCTGGTGTACCTCTAACGACTCTCGGCGAGCCTATTCCATTTGCATTTCCTCGTCATCATTGAAGACATCTTGAGATTACAGACCACGAGCTACAGGCTCTCTTGCGGTTTGCTCCATTCGCAGTCGTTCATCTTTAATAGATCTCTTTCTTGCCTTCACTTCTTCAAGACTTGCCAGCATGAGCCTTCGGACTTCCGCCGGAACCCCACTGCAAGCAATTACATTGCCGTGTTTCTCAGCAAGATGTTCTTTTAGGCGGTGACACCTCCGCTTGATTTCGTAAGGTTACAATATCTGCACTTCCAACCAGCACCTGCTAGTCTCTCTCCATGCTCCCAAACATTGATAGATTTAGGAGCCATCACCTACAATAATCCATACCACATTGTGTTTGGTTAGGTTAAGATTGATTTATACAAAATGCCACATTCTGAATTATATGTTTCAGAGACATGCTTGTTCATAGTTGGACCTTGTTAGGGGTACATATTAATAATAGACCAACTCATCTACCTAGGATGTCTATCACTAGGTCACTACTCCTAGTTGGAAATAACACTCTAGCTCATGGAGAGAAACTCACCGGCGTATAGCTGCTGTTGCTCTTGTCCTTCCTTGCTTGCTACTGCCGCTACCGCAGCCGAACTCTACTGCTGCCGCCTGCTCCTCCTCCTCCTGCCGCCGGCTGCTGCTTGCTGCTTGAGGGAGGGAGGGAGCAAGAGGGAGACAAGCTCCATGTTCTGTTGTCCAAGATAGGATAATGATGCACTCATGGACTGTTTGGAGCATCCAAGGCTCCTTTATATTTTAATAGTGCTAAATATACTAAAAACTAATGTTTCAATACGTAATCTAACATAACAATGCCTAAACCAACTGGAGAAGGACATTATGGGGTCAAAAAATCAAATTTGAATTTAAAAGATTTCGGCCGGTTTTTTTTCTACCGAACCGGCCGGGAAAACCGGTTACCGCTGGTAACCGGCCGGTTTTTTTACTCTGATTCTTAAGCCATATCAAAGTACGGGTTATTCCTGTTTCCTACCTTTCTTTGTGATAAATAGTTTGTTAGATCCTGTTCTAATCACATATAGACTGTTTGTGGTGCTTACAACTTGTACTGTGTAGTTGACTGTTTTAACACATTTGACAAGTACAATATTTACATGAACCTTACAGTGATACTTTTGTTTCAGGCACTTTATTTTTGCATTCCGTTCAGGGAGCAATTGCTGGAATATTATGCAAATAATAAAACTCTGGAGATGCAGAGGAAAACCTTTTGACATGTTTGGCGGATCTTTTTATGCAGGTAAAGTGGACAAAAAGATCATTATTGACCTACTGATTTGTAACTGTGTTCAAGCATGTTGTTGCTTTGTGAATTAACTTGGAATGGTATAGTTTATATGCATTTTTTTTCCTGTTGGGTCCGGGGGTTCTTCTACTTATTACTGCATGTCTCATTGTTAAGGAAATCAGTACACTGCTGTTCTTAATTGGTGTGGCTATCACTGGACACTAGTTGTTAATAAGTTAGTTAGGCTTACTTTTGGGAGGAGAATATAAATGGTTTTATTTATTGTGAAAATGCTTTCCGTTTTAGTAAGCCTTGGAGTGGCAGCATTTACTTGCATTCTAGCAACCTTTAAACCTTCCATTCTCTCTCTTCAGGGTGACATGCACACTGATGTTAAGTATGGATTGCAAATAAAAATACTCGTAAGTCGTAACTGTCCTAGACAGAACCATACTAAGTTTCTTCGTACTGAACATTCTCGAAAACATATTTTAGTTCGGAAATGCAAAACCACTTGTACATGTAGATACATGTACTTAGCCCTCCAAAGTGCTCCAAGATTTGCGCAAGGATATTACAATGATTACAAGGTGGGGGTGGTTAGTTTGCATTTTGAAAGTTTGCATTGATCTCGAGCAAGGTTGTCACGGCGCTCTAGCAAGTCGCGGCAACCCTGGGGCGCCAGGATGCCTAGGCGCCCGCCATGGCGAGGGTTAGACGGTGGCAAGAAGCAAAGCAGAGCAGCACAAATACCATGTAGCAACACAAATCAGAGCAACACAGAAGAAAGGAGCACACAAATCAGAGGCTCAGAGCAGCAGGCAGCATTCCAAAGAAGCAGAGCAGCAAGCAGCAGCGCAAGAAGCAGAGCAGCAGCAGCGCAGGGGGGAGAAGCAGCAGCGCAGGGGGGAGGAGCAGCACCAGCAGCGCAGAGGGAGGAGGAGCAGCAGCAGCAGCGCGGGAGGGAGGGGGGGCGGCGGCACAGAGGAGAAGCAAGCGAGGTGAACTGAGTGAGGTGACCTCAATGGAGGCGGCGGTGGGGTGTGGATGGCGACCAAGAGGGGTGACGGTGGCGGAAGTGAGCTGCTGTTTTCCCCCTCCAAGCCCCTAGATCTGTCTCTCCCCTCCTTCACACGTTATTGTGGTCGCCTAACTCCATTTGCCCTAGGCGAAGGGGCGAAGGAGCTCGGCATCTCCCTCCGGTCGACTGGACGCCAAGGCGTCGCCTAGTCAACGCCGTGATAACCTTGATCTCGAGGCACACTTGATAGTGGTGATAGTACATGTACCCAGAGAAAAAAAAATGCCCGGTAACCGCCTTACCAGATTTCCCGGTGGTGTCTGGGATCCAAAATCCCGGACAATTTTCCGGGTTTTGCAAGTTCAAATTTTGAATTTTGAATTTCAACTGGTTTTTAAGCAAATTCAAGCGAAATTCAACCGGATTTTCCGAGAAAACCGGTAACTGGCCGGGTTTTTTTTACTGGCCGCCCGGCGGGATTTCCCCCGGAACCGGTTTTTGGATCCTTGCATGTACCTACATCTACAAGTGGGAAAATCTTAAGAATTTACCTGTATAGGTTGACGGGAACTGTAGCACTATTTATGGGTTTCATGTTTATATTCTTATCTGTTTTGCTGTTTGACATTTTAAGAATTTCAAATACCTGTTAATTGTTCCTTTTCTGTAAGGACATATGTTTAGTTTTGTAGACCAACTTACATGAGTTGCATGCAAGTTCTAATGCACCCAGTATCCTGGATGTCTGCGACGTTGATTTGGTCACTCCCTTGGATAACATTCTCTAGAGGTTTTAAATCATGAATCTGTACACTGCCTCAAAACATGCATGGCTCCTCTCTCTGGGATTCGAGGTTTCATATGGTGCCTGTTAATGAATTTGTATTGTTCTGGGTTTAAGGGTTTCGCTTCATAGTTAGTCTGAGAATTATGATGGAAAGTCACTTGATTGGCACAGCGCATGCTGCAATTGAGATAAACTTGTTTTGTCGGTATTCTGTGAGGCCCTGTTTGTGAAATTGAGTACTATCAAGATCATTTTCTTTTAGTCTTGATGCTTTAAGAATTGAAAATGCCCCGCGGTAACCGGCCTTACCGGTGGGCGGCGGGATTTGAAATCCCGGCCGGTTTTTCCCGAGTTTGCAAATTCAAATTTTGAATTTCGAATTTCGGTTGATTTTTAAGCAAATTTAAACAAAATTCGACTGGGTTTTTCCCGGGAAAACCGGTTACTACCGGTACCGGCCGCCGCCCGGGAATTGCGCCGGGAACGGTTTTTCTATCCTTGCTCGTATTAATGTGGGCTCCATGATGGTTGCTGTCAACGCATTTATATTGCTATTTTTGGCTTCCACTCTTGAGTTATTGGATGACTTGCTTAGGGTGATAAGCACTGACCTTCTGTTAAGTAACCAGCATATATGATTCTAAGATCCTTTACGTGAAGTTGTAAACCGAATAAAAAGTTTGATTGATGTGTTAGTCATTAATTCATCATTTCACTGTATCTACATGTGTTATTGTTAGTTTGTTACTGCATATAGCCTTTTGGTATGTTATGTGAAACTTCTGGCAGGATATTGTTGTCAGTAATGAATTAATGATGGCTCATGATATATCATGCAGGTAAGCCAATCAAAGAAAAAAACTGGTGTTATTGCTCCAAAACGTTTTGTCCAAAGAGTGAAGAAACAGAATGAGTTGTTTCGCAGCTACATGCACCAGGTAACCTACACATATTAAGCAGTACATTTCATCAGTTATACTATGATAGCCTCACTATGACCTAATTGACTAAATACAAGGCAAACTTCATAGATGTATTTACTTTAAAAATGTTCCGGTAAGTAATGAATCTGAGTGATGGCAGTTTCTTTGTTGGCATTTCATGACAGCAGCCTCAGCCATGTTACGAGTAGTAGTGTAGTATTGTTCTTTTTCTCATGTGCTTGCATTTATCCAGTATTGTGCTTTGGTTTAACCATATGCTAGCTTCCAAAACAGTCTCTCCAATGACAGAATTAACCTTTAAAGATGACATTCGGTAGTGTTGAAGAAAAATAACTTGTACTTTAATTGACTAACATATCCTTCCATGATTGCTCTGTAGGATGCACATGAGTTCTTAAATTTTCTGTTGAATGAGCTTGTTGATATTCTGGAGAAAGAGTCTAATGCTGCGAAGGACTCCCCCCAATCATCATCTCCTGAAAAAGTTCCAAATGGGCCAGTTCAACCTTTAGCCAATGGAGTTAGAAAAGAGCCACCGGTTACCTTGGTCCATAAGAATTTTCAGGTGACTAAACTCACTGAAAAATGCATTACGATTTATGTGTATCTACCTTCAAAGGTTCAATCCATCGTCATGTTTATATACTTGCAACCTACACAGGGCATACTGACCAATGAAACCAGATGCTTAAGGTGCGAAACAGTAACTGCAAGGGATGAAACATTTTTTGATCTGAGTGTTGACATTGAGCAGAATAGTTCTATCACAAGCTGCTTGAAAAATTTCTGCTCCACAGAGACTTTAAATGCTGAGGACAAATTCTTCTGTGACAAATGCTGCAGGTATAACTATACCATATTTCCTTTCTACTGCTTTTTCTTGTCGTCGTCATGCAGCATGGTCTGCATTGACCTATTGGTTTGTTTTCCTACTGCAACATCCATCTTTGCTTGGTGAGCACCCTCTTTTGGTATATGTGGGCAGCAGCATAAAGCCCTGAGTAGTCTCCTTTCCCTCATCCCTGTGTCAGAACCCTTTTTATGCTGTATATTTTGGGTGAAACAGACAAATTACAATTTGTAACTACCATATGGGAAATGGCGAGGGCCGTCATCTATTGTGCTGAACTCCGACATTTGGTCTCATTCCAGTTTGCAAGAAGCACAGAAGAGAATGAAGATCAAGAAGGCTCCACACATATTGGTGATCCACCTAAAGCGCTTTAAGTACATTGAGCAGCTTGGCCGGTACAAGAAGCTTTCATATCGAGTTGTATTCCCCATGGAGCTGAAGCTCAGTAGTACATCTGATGATGTAGATACTGAGTACTCTCTCTTTGCTGTCGTGGTCCATGTTGGAAGTGGCCCCAACCACGGACATTATGTAAGCCTTGTTAAAAGCCACAACCACTGGTTGTTCTTCGATGATGAAAATGTCGAGATGGTTGAAGAGCCGACCCTGCAAACATTCTTCGGTTCTTCACATGAATACTCAGGCAACACGGATCATGGATACATCTTGTTTTACGAGGGCCTTGGTGGGAAGAGTTAGATTGATTTTCTTCACCTTCCCTGTTCTTTTTTTCGTTGGAGCATGCAAGTTTACTGTTGTATTTACACAGCTATTTCATTACCTCCATGGAAAATTTATGAACATGAGGATGCCAGATTTTGGGTGGTTTTAGTGTACAGGGGATAATGAAACCTTGCTCCCAGTGATGAAATAAGGTGGAAATCATTAAGTACGCCTGACCTCTCTTCCCGCAGCATTGACATCTTTGTCAAAGAATGGAAAATTGCTATTAGGCTTACTGTATACTGATTCTAGTTTTGATGCATTAGATGTAACCATTTCCTAGTTCTGATGTACTGCTCCGTAAGCCTTTATAGGAACTGCCTGTGAATCGTACTCTTAGTTAGAAATATGTTGTATGTTTGATTTGATTTTGGGACCGTGGTCAGTTAAGCTTCTTGTGAATTCATATTACCTGATGTATTGCTCCAATCGTGTGCTCTTGGAGGGAAATTGTTCTTCGTAGGAGACGTGTGCTCTTGGAGGGAAATTGTTCTTCATAGGAGACGTTCCTTTCTTATTCATTCAACGTCTTTTTTATGAGAACATCCTTTTTTAATCAGAATTTTGGGAGATGTGTTAGTGTGAGCATGTGGTAATGCCAAGAAATGTTCATTGATATATCATGCGTGGGGGGATACAGGTTGACCTAAGAAAGAATTTGCAGATATACTGGAGCAGTTCGGTAGCACATTTGTGTTTTTAACCACGTCATTGAATTATTTTGTTGATGAAGACCGCACAATATTTCTTTTAGAAAAAAGAATGTTTTCAATATCAACCCTAAACTAGAGAGAATGCAAGTGAAGCATCAAAATGTTGTAAGTCTGCGAGTCTGGACTCGTAGTGTTCGTGCTGCCATGTATCTGTGCAGTGCAGTTCTGAGCAGCCCCAGGCAAGTGTCTGGCGAGAACTTGGATTCGTTGAGATTTTTCTGTCCTTAACCAGACATAACCTACTGTTCATGTTGCACCATGAGATCTTACAAAGTAAACGCTAAGACGAGGATTTGAAAAAAAATTACTTTGGAGATCTTTTTCATGTCTGAAGATTGAAGAATCATGATAGCTTCAGCCTGTCTGCATTTGCATGCTTGTCCCACTAATGAACAAATGCCGGTTCAATGCGTGAAGATACAGCTATCTGCGGCATTAGCCCTCCTTACCCATTGGTTCTTCGCTTTGTGGATCGTCTTGTAGGCAAAAGCAATCGCCCGAACAAAAGCATCATAGACACTGTTAATCGATGTTGCTATCCTTTTGAAATGCTGGGGAGGGCAGCGGTAGAGGTTCTCGTGCCGGTATGTCTGAACATCTGACAGTGTGTTGCTCCATGGAAGCGTGTATTTTAGGGAGCAACTACAGCTCGTACGACCTCACACCGTACGTCCAATGCAACACAGAGGAATGCACGGTGTAACACTTTTTCAAAAATGGTGCAACATACCAAATCCATACATGCAACATCAACAAAAATCACTATAAATCCATACATGCAAAACACTTGCAACATTTTTTTCAACGGGTCGCAACATTCTCGTGAACAGTATGCAACATTTGTTTCAACGGGCCGCAACATTTGTTTCAACGGATCGCAATATTTTTTTCAATGGATCGCAACATATCAAAGAACAGTATGCAATATTTTTTTTTATATGGTCGCAACATATCAAAAACGCAGATCGCAATATTTTTTTTCAACGGTCATAACAAAAAGAACCAGATGATGCAACATATCAAAACAAAAAAAAACATCTAAAGAAACGTTGACTATGAAACTAAGTATGCAAATATTTGGAACCTGCTACAATAAAAACAAGAAAACACTGGAAGAGCACCTCAAAGGACAGGATGCTTCTGCTACTCTTGTTGCTGTTTATCCTTACCAGTCGATTGACGAAAAGGAGGCGCCGGCGCCACTTCGCACTGGGGGTGGAATAGCTGCAGTAGCTCTTGCAAGGAGGAGGACGGGAAGCTAACTGCTGCTTCTTCCATTTGTGGTGAGCAGAGGATGGAATTCAATGGAGGGGAAGGGTCTGCGTGGATGAGGGTGGGGTGGATAGAAGAAGCGTGGAAAAAAGGGGAGTCGGAGAAAGTGATAATCGAGGAATAATTGGCTATAAACCGTGTGTAGAAAAAAAATAGAAAAAATAAGAGAGAATGTCCGGTTATATCGGACGTCTGTCTATTACTTTTACCCTTTATTTTAGTCGCATCTGTCATCCGTAACTCTACACCAAGTGATTCATCACTGCTACCGACGTTTCCTTGTTCAACAACAGTGCAGGTTAAGAAGCAAACTTCCAACCTGATGGGTTCAGGAAACATGTCCTTGTGCGATTGGGGAGGTATTTATAGCCTCCACCAAACAATTCTAGCCGTTGGGAAGAAGTTCCCGAAAGTTCGACAAATCGGAACAACCGCGTGTTAGCATCGGTGACAACCGCGCTATGCTCATGCCGAGAATATGCTATGTTACGCGCATTAAATGCACCGATATAGCCGTTGGATTTAGTTGCGTTCATCCGCAGCAAACACCGGATCGTCCGATTTCGGGTTTCTAAACCGTAGATTTTGCATCCGTTTCGAATTTTACAACCGCCAAATACATTTGAACATCCGTAATGCGGTTCATCCGATTATTCGTAAGCGGCACACCGATTCTCAAAAGAGGTTTTCAAAGGAGATTACACTCGCATCGTTATTTTGCAACCGCCGTAAAATAATCGGAACAACCGGATGCGGTCGTCACTGTTCAAGCCATCGGTACAACCGCAAATTACGAAATCGAATCCACGAGATCATGACACGTGGAAGGCCACGATGGACTCATCGTCTAGTGGTCCCACAAGACACAAGATCGAGCCGTTTGATTTTAATCAACGATCCACATGCGCTGCCACTTCGGACGGTCGAACGCCCACTTAATCCTAGCCGTTAGATTGAGATCCGACGATCGCTTGATTTTCAATTTAAAAGCTAACGGTTGAACCGCTCACATGCCACCGAACAACCGGCTTCTGGTGACAAGCCACGCTAAGCCTTCTGGTTCATCCGATTCGAATTAAAGCAATCGAATTCATTCTAACTTAAATTCAAGTCCAATTTTAAATGCATGCAAGATCCTAAGTTGATCCATATGGCACAAGAATAAGCTATCAAGCTACTAGTCGTGATCCCCTTAATAGTACGGCATTTATCCTATAATCCGGTCTACCAACCAATTCTCCTTAGACCGGTAAAATAGAAAAGGATCCTAGACTATTTGTACCTTGACTTTAAGCCTTGTTGATCTTCACATTTTCCTTTAGCATGCATCCTTGCTTCATCATGTTCATCAAATGGAATTAACCTTGCACATTCTTAGTAAACTTGTTAATCCCATATTCACATATTATCATTAATTACCAAAACCATTTTAGGGGCCTAGATGCTTTCAATCTCCCCTTTTGGTAATTGATGACAACACACTTAATATGTGAGAAAAGTTGTTTTGAATATACTAAGAGTGTATATTCTTTTGAAGTCTTTTGACAGGTAAAATAATCTTTGCAATGAGCATAAGTAAATTTTGAGAATTATTTTTCTTGTCAAATCCAATTAAAAGAAGACTCCTAAACAAATGCATATGGATAGTAAATAATTTGCAAGCATATGTAAAGAATTGAAAATTTTAGCGAGTTTCTTTTGCATTTATGAACTTGAGGAAGCAATACAAAGATAAGATATGTCAAATAATTGATTGCATTGCATAAAAAGATAATAAGACATAACCACATTACATAACCACATTCCACAAGTTCAACAAAAGTTACCAACTATTACAGGCACAAAATAGATCAACAATCAACCAGTTTTACAAAACACATATAAATCACATAAGCCCATAGTCACATAAGCCCATAGCTCCCCCTAAAACTAAGTCTTCACATCTTCACAATTTCTCCCCCTTTGGCATCAAAGTACCAAAAAGCATCAAACAGGGGGGTCCTGAGAGGAAGAAACTGGGTCCTGAGCTGGAGCAGGAGCAGGAGAAGCAAAGAAAGTGGGGGGAACCGTGCAGATCCGAGAAGCCGACACAGAGGCGCGGGATCTGAGATACCGAGAGGTGGTAGAAGTCGGAGGAGCCGAGATAGGTGCATTTGCCCAAGAAGAAGGACCCTTGGGCGACGAGGAGGTCGGCGAACATATGCTGAGGGTCTTGAGAAAATGTTCTAAGTCATTTAGGCCCTCGACAAAGCCGATAATCTGTTATGAGTCTCATCAAAGAAGTCATTTTGGATAGCCGCCATCTTAGTAAGCCTATGACGAGTCTCATCTCGAAGGCAACTTGTTCACCTTCATTTCACGCAAAGTCTTGATAATAGATCGCGATTTTGAAGTACTTGCGCTAGAGCACTTGCATCAGGCATAGCAGCAGCAGGAGGAGCATCAACCTCAGTAGGGGCATCCTCAGAGACTTGTTGAGGAGGAATGGCATCTCGTGGTTTATATGGCTTGTGAGTAGATCCCAAGCCACCACGGTACTCGATCTTTTAACAATCAATGCCATGATGTAAAGAGCATAATAAATCCTTTTAACTCTGTCATTCTTGGAGGAGGCTATGCCTTGAAGAATAACATCCACTACATCAAATTTAACTCCCTCCACAATATGATCTATCATGTTCCAAACATGCCCCGTTACTGCATCGAAATTCCCACTCTTAGGGTAGAAAGTATGATTAATTATCACATTAATCATGCTCACTGCTTCAATCCAAGAATTGTCCCTAACTTGCATTTGGTCAAGAGTCATAATGCCCGCCCACAGAACAAGTAAATTTGAACTCTCAAAGATTTTGTCCCAAGAGCTGGACTGAATTCTCAACACTCTCGCAAATTCCTCTTTGGTGCTTTCCACATTTCTGACACCAGTCAGCCATCTAAAAGTCTTCAAGTCATGGGACATATGCAGTGTGGCATAAAACTGTCGAATGATCTTGTCATCATAATTCTGTTTTATGCCCACAAGATCATGAAGACCCACATTGTAGAAAAGCTGATAGACTCCACTGTATTTGTCCAAGGTATTAATATTAGACCAATTAATCCATTTATGATCGGCAAATTTCTTGTGCCTACTATATATTTGCTCATACACTTGCTCTTGAAAGATTGTGTGGAATCTTGGATTTAATGTGTCATTCTTCAGAAGATATTGATTGACATGGCGCTTGATGGCATAGTCATCTGCTGACAGAAGATGTAGGTCAGTAGGAGTCCCTGGAGGATCAACCAAATCATCATCTTCTGCTGTCCTTGGAGGAACTTCCTCTTCTTCTTCTTCTTCTTGGATTGATTCCTCAATTGATTTACTTCCGAGCTATTTTACGATTCACTTTAGGAGTGGTCTCTTTCCTTTCCTTTCCCTGCGGTGGAGGTTGAGGTGCCAAGACCCTTGTCTTGACGATCCTCGAGACTTCTTGGATGTTCCTCGCATTCTAGGCATCTATCTGAGATTGGAGTGATTATAAGATGTCAAGGAACAGATTTGAATTGAATTGAATTGAAAGAAATGACAATTTCGGTTCACAGATAATCGGATCATCCGCCGTTATGTGGTACGAACGTCCGAACTGCGGTCGTTCCGCTCTCAAGAACCGAACGTCCGATTGTCTGACCAAAACTAGGGTTGAAGAATTTCCGAGATTTTGATGGAATCTAAGAGAGTGAGTGCTAGAACCGGATGCGAAGGGTCATAGGACACCGGTGAAGCACTTTTGCCCATTTAGATTGCTAGTTATCAACGGCATTATCAAAACCCTAAAATTGCCCGAGTGCTCCAAATGCGGTAAACACGAATCAATAGATGTTTTACCTTGAGATTTGAGGAAGGAGAGCACCTGAAATGCAAGGATCGGCGAGGACTTGGAGATCCACCAGAGAATCACTCGATTTGAGAGAGGGTTTTGAGAGATGCTCGACTGGAGAGAGAGGAACCCGAGCGGACTGAGATGAAAAAGGAAAAACGGACGAGCCGCTGGAGTGATAAGGTCAAAAGGAAAACGGACGTTCCGCTATTATAACGCCGGATGATCCGCACTGCGGACGTACCGTTCGCATAACTCCGGATGTACCATTGTCCCAGGATTTTGATAAAGCTCGATTTCTTTGGAATTTTGAATAATTGCAAATGATCCTTAGATTTACACTCAATAAAACACCATCTAGGGATCATTATGCATATAATATACTGAAGATTATATATAAACATAGTTTTTATAATTATAGTGAATTTAATATGAGATTTGAGAAATTCTTTTACAAAATACTTAAATAACACCAAATAAAAAGCACTGTAATAACAAAAATTTAAACAATGTTTGAATAATCTATGACATTTAATTCATTCCTCAATTTGCAAAAGCGGCCTTCATCTAATGGCTTGGTGAAAATATCCGCTAATTGGTCTTGGTTCTTATGTGGCTAATTTCAATGTCTCCTTGATCACATGATCTCTCAAGAAATGGTGGCGAATATCTATATGCTTGGTTCTTGAGTGTTGAGCAGGATTATTAGCAATTTTCACGCACTATCATTGTCACACAAAGAGGCATTTTATCAATTTTAATTCCATAATCCATCAATGTTTGCCTCATCCATAGCAATTGAGCACAACAACTTCCCATGAAACATATTCGGCTTTGCATGGATAGGGCTACGAATTTTGTTTCTTGGATGACCATGATACTAAAGATCTTCCTAAAATTGACAACTACCCGAGGTGCTTTTTCTATCCACTTTGCATCCCGCATAATCGAGTCCGAATATCCAATTAAGTCAAATTTAGCACCTTTCGAACCAAAGGCCAATGCTAGAGGAATGCTTTAAATATCTTAGAATTCTTTTAACACCATTAAATGACATTCTTTTGGATTTGCTTGAAAGCGAGCACACATACAAACACTAAACATGATATCGGGCCTAGATGCGGTAAGATAAAGCAAACTACCAATCATAGATCTATAAAGCTTTAAATCTACCGATTTACCTCCCTCATTTAAGTCAAGATGACCATTTGTTGCCATGGGAGTCTTGATGGGTTTTGCATCCTCCATACCAAACTTCTTGATCAATTCTTTTGCATACTTGGTTTGGCTCACGAAGGTCCCATCTTTGAGTTGCTTGATTTGGAATCCAAGGAAGTAGCTTAATTCTCCAATCATCGACATTTCAAATTCCCTAGACATCATATCACCAAACTCTTTGCAAAAATCTTGATTAGTAGACCCAAAAATAATATCATCAACATAAATTTGACATACAAAGAAATCATCATCTATAACTTTAGTAAATAAGGTTGAATCAATCTTCCCAATTTTGAATCCTTTTGAGACTAGAAAATCTCTAAGTCGTTCATACCATGCTCTAGGAGCTTGTTTAAGGCCATAGAGCGCTTTAGAGAGTTTATAGACATTATTTGGATTTTTAGGATCTTCAAAACCGGGAGGTTGTTCAACAAATACAAGTTCGGAAATTTTACCATTTAAGAAAGCACTTTTAACATCCATTTGAAATAATTTAATATCAAAGCATGATGCAAAAGCAAGTAATATCCGAATTGATTCTAATCTAGCTACGGGAGCAAAAGTTTCACCAAAATCCAAACCTTCAACTTGTGAATACCCTTGAGCTACCAATCTTGCTTTGTTTCGAACAACCAAACCATTTTCATCTTGCTTGTTCCTAAAGACCCATTTTGTACCAATGACGTTGTGTTCCTTGGGTCGATCCACCAATGTCCAAACTTCATTCGGGTAAAGTTGTTGAGTTCTTCATGCATAGCATTCACCCAATCCGGATCTTCAAGTGCTTCTTCTACATGCTTTGGCTCAATACAAGAGACAAAAGAGTAATATTCACAAAAGGAAGCAACACGAGATCGAGTTTGAACACCCTTACTTACATCACCCAATATTTGGTCTATTGGATGATCCTTAGCAATTGCATTGTGGATTCTTGGTGGTAAGTTAGATGGTTGATCATCTTCCTTATTGTCAAATTGAACTTGGTTTGTAGAAGATGTTGGTGGTTCAACTTGTGTGGAGGATGATGAATCATCTTCGGGCTTTATGTCACCAATTTGCATATGCTCCATTGCCCTTCTCAAAGCTTCATTGCCTACATCATCCAAATTCTCATGCTCTTCTTGAGACGTTAGTTTCATCAAATTGAACATCATGTTTTTCTTCAACTAAACCGGAGTTTTGTTGAAGACACGATAAACTTTACTATTTGATGAATAACCTAGCAAGAAACCAACATCACATCTACTTTCAAATTTTGATAGCCGAACACCCTTCTTTAAAATATAGCATTTACAACCAAAGACACGAAAATAGGAGATGTTCGGTTTTCTTCCTACAAGAAGCTCATAGGAAGTCTTTTTCAAAAGACGATGTAAATAAAGACGATTTATGGCATGACAAGCGGTGTTAATTGCTTCGCCCAAAACTATCTAAGTATTATATTCATCAAGCATTGTCCTAGCCATTTCAATTAATGTACGATTTTTCCTTTCTACAACTCCATTTTGTTCCGGGGTGTAGGTTGTGGAAAGTTCGTGCTTTATTCCAAGTTCATCACAAAAGTCTTCAACTTTAGTATTTTTGAACTCTAACCATTATCACTACTGATTTTCTTTATTTTGAAATCAAATTCATTTTGGGCCCTTTTGTAAAGTTTTGAAAATTCGGAGGTTTCACTTTTATCATCTAGGAAGAATACCCATGTATATCTAGAGTAATCATCCACAATAACCAAACAATAGCTATTTCCCGATACTCTTATAGGTTGTTGGCCCAAACAAATCCATATGTAAGAGTTCCAATGGTCTAGAAGTTGACATGATACTTTTGGAAGGGTGAGAATTAGCGACTTGTTTACCTACTTGACATGCACTACAAAGTCGGTTTTTCTCAAACTTCACATCTTTCAAGCCAACAACTAAATCATGTTTGAAAAGCTTTTGAGTTGAATCATTCCTACATGAGCTAGCCTTCTATGCCAAAGCCAACCCAAGGAGGTTTTGCCATCAAACAAGTTTTTAAGCATGAATCATTTGAAGTGAAATCTACCAAATAAAGGTTTCCAAATCTAAATCCTTTAAAAATTAAAGAGTTATCATTTTCATTTGAAATTGTAACACCTTCTTTAGAGAAGGAACAAATTAGTCCTAGATCACATATTTGAGCTACGGATAACAAGTTAAAGTTTAGTGATTCTACTAGAGATACATTTGAAATGGAAAGGTCATTTGAGATAGCAATTTTACCCAGTCAATTACCTTTCCTTTGCTATTGTCACCAAATGTGATTTTGTCCATTCCTTTCCCATTCTCGAATGTGGTGAACATTTTTCTATCACCGGTCATGTGTTGAGTGCAACCACTATCAAGCACCCAATGTTTTCCACCGGTCTTGTAGTTCACCTACAAAACAAGAATCAAGTTCTTTTAGGTACCCAAATTTGTTTGGGTCCTTGGAGGTTAGTGACCAAGGTTTTAGGCACCCAAATAGCATTCTTTTAGCGCCTAAAATTGAAGTGCCAATAAAATGAGCAAGTATTTTACCATCCTTAGTCTTTCTAAGCATATAGCATGAATCATATATACCAAAAGATGCAATTTTACCTTTAGGACAATTTTGTTGCACATGTCCTATTTCCAAGACTTATAGCAATACTTACCATTTTCCCTCACATACCTTGTGGGTTTATTTGGCTTCTTACCTTTCTTAGGCACATACCCGAGACCTTCCTTGTTGAATGAGCACCTTTGCTCACTCAAAAGCTTGTCTAAGGTGGCCTTACCCTTAAAGCATCTTTCCAAACTTTTGCTTAGTTTATTGACTTGTTCTTTTAATTCATGGTTCTCAACAATAAGTAAAGGATCACAAGTATTTGCTAAACTAGCAATTGAATCATCACTAGAGCAACATGGCATGGCAAGTAAATCATCACATGAAGTAGAAATGCTAGACATGGATTTTTCATTTAAAGCAATATCTACTTTAGACATCTCATTCATTAAATCACAAGTAATTCCAATATGTGAATGAGATTTTTCAATATTATTTAAGATGAGAGAATCATGAGCTTTCTTTAGCTCCTCAAAAGAGTCTTTTAGAGAGAGATATTCTTTCTTCAAGACTTTAAATTTTGATTTCTCTTTCCATTAAATTCATTTAATTCATCAAGCATATCCAATAATTCTTCATAAGTTGGTTCATCACTATCAATGGATTTTACCTTATCTCCTTTTGCCATGAGACATGTAGGAGTGGAGAATAGTGAAGGAGTTTCTTTGATAGCAATGCCAACTAGTCCCTTCTTCTTGGAAGACTCATCCTCATCGGAGTCGGAGTCGCTTGATTCATCATTTGAATCCCACTCTCCAATGTGAGCTTCATTCTTGCCATCCTTGTGAAGCTTCTTGAAAAGCTTCTTCTTGCCATTATATTCTTTCTTCTTGAATGACTTGTCCTTGTCATCCTTCTTTCTTGGGCAACGAGATGAGATGTGCCCCTTTTCATCACAATTATAGCATCGAATGTTGCTATAACGCTTCTTGTCACTTGAATATTGTCCCTTCTTGTATTTGTCAAAGTTGTAGCTTCTATTGGGGCGTCTCTTCATGAACTTCTTCATTTTTCTTACAAGGAGTGCATACTCCTCATCGGAATCTTCTCCTTCATCCTCATCATCACTTGATTCCGCTTTGGCCTTGAAAGCGGTAATTTTCTTCTTTGAGGAGGATGTCTCCACGAGCTCTTCTTTGTCCTTCTTGAACAACTCATTTGTGATGAGATTGCCCAAAAGGCTCGTTGGTGTCATCCTTGGCAATTCGGAGAGTTGATGAAGAGCGTCACCAAAGTTTCATATTTGTCAGGAAGAGCCCTAAGCATCTTGCGCACAATATCAACATCGGAAAGGTTAGTCCCAAGGCCTTTGAGCTCATTCACAATGTTGTTGAGTCTTGAATACATCTCATTGATGTTTTCATGAGGCAACATTATGAATGTCTCATATTTAATCCAAGCCTATGCAATTTGGCTTTGACCGTGGATGTACCCTCATGGATTTCCGAGAGAGTTGTCCAAATAGCATGAGCGGTTTCCAAATTGCTCACTCTATTGAACTCATCCGCGTTCAAAGCGCCAAAGAGAGCATTCATAGCTTGGGCATCTAAATGAGAGTTACGCGTGTCTTGATCCGTGGGTTCAAGTGGATTAAGAGGCATAGTGTAACCATCATTTACGATTTTCCAAATGCTTGGACTCATGGCCTTTAAAAGATTGACATTCTGGACATGTCGTTCGTTGGAAGTTGGAAGTATGTGCTTGCTGGCTGGTGCTAATCACTCGCCGGATGGAAAAGCCATGACAACACACGGATTTCTTTCGGTGCATGGACATCGTGGGCTCTGGTAGTTGCTCGTTGTGCTTTTGCTTCTTAGAAGTCCCGACAAGATGGAGATGGAGATGGAGATGGAGATGCTCTCCAAACCTAGTTTCAGAAAATAAACTAGGTAAAATAGAAATGGTAGTACAAACCAGGCCTTCTTTGTACGAGAGGTTGTAGTCGCCTTCTGCGTTTATGTGGGCATATCCTCTAACTGGATACAGTACTTGATCAGATCTGTCGGAAGCTCCAGAATTCCAGCGGTCCTAACTCTAAAGCTAGCAATACATAGTGGAGCGTGTCGTGATCGCGTTGATGCTGTGCTTCCAAGAGAGCTCTCATACCGTATACATCAGTCTATTCATCACATGCTAGTATGGTACTTTCATCTGTTTGAGCTTGACATTATCATATTGCTTTTCCATCATGTAATATTAACAAAAATCCTCCCGCCCAAAATCTACAGTAGCAGCTGGTCAATCTGCAATTCTGAATAGCACAAAACCTTGATTCCTCGATCCAACACGGTAGTGCAAGTTGCAACTGACAGAGTAGCCAAAGATAGCCAATAACGCAAGGGAATTTACAGGTATACACATGACACTCACCTAAAAAAATAATAACCATAACAATAGGAAACCCACGTTGTCTGATCAAATAATACAGATCTTTTTCAACAACTCTAAACAAAGCTATAACGCACAAGTTATAGAGGATTAGATTTACACAACTATTATCACATTCAGGGAGCTACCTGGCTTCCATGCTCATCAGACTACAGATGAGCAACTGGGTAGACAATTTAAATAAGAATTTCGGCGCTGAGGAAACCCTAACCAATTAAATTTGGCTGCACGGAATTTTCCACTTCCCAGCCTGTTGTCCTGCAATTCAAGATTCATCAAATATTAGATCATAAGAATGGTTATACATGTTGGTAACAATGTTGTAAATAACAATGTTGGTGCACAATCTTACATTTTACTATTTTAGTCAGAAGAGTAAGGTACCAAACATCTGCACGAGTTCGCAAAGGAACAACTAAAGCCAAATAATGATTAACTCGCTATTAAATGTGGTAACGCCAGATATTGTAACTCATACAGAATCGGCGTATGTAGAGGAATTTATGTAGTTTGAATCCCAGATGTGGTGTGGATGCGAGAAACATACAATAAAATTTTCAAGTATCGCGAAAAATTCTACAAAGAAGGAAGTTTGATGCTAGGGAGATCTGTCACATGTGAAATGTTAAGTTCTAATTCTACCAATAGAATGAGAGGAAAAAAAGTCATGGCAAAAGTTGAGGTAAATATATATTACTCCTTCATATGTGAACTGCTTTAGGACTTGAAATTTTACATGATCATATATCAGTCTAGTAGCTCACTTTTCTATTTTAGAGAATTTTTGGTTCACACTAAATTTAAGTTTCACATTGATCGAGTGTCCAAGTCTAATATATATGATCGTAGCCTCTATTTTTATATATATACTTCATTAGTATCAAGTACTAAACTAATCTTGCATACTATCATGAAAAGTTACAAAATTGCAATGCAAGCACAACATCAATGCAACTTACTGAGAACAATGAGTTTCGTGCATCTGAATTCACAATGATTGTGACAGCTGACTCCAGTTCATCATTCGGTGTGGCTGCGGATGCCTAACCAAATAACTCCTACTAGAAACATCAGCTTCATCAGCAGCAAAAGTTTCTGAATGGCCTGATGCTGCAGGCGGCGACCAAACTGGGACCACACCACCTTCTCTCCCGGTCCAGCTACTCGACGCCTCTGACACAGATGGCGCAAGAACATCTCGCATACGGCGCTGAGGTTGCTGAAAGTTATTGTGCTGGTGAATGCCATTGGTTCTAACAGCATTGCCTGCAGTGCTACGGATCATTTCTTCCCTCTCAGTTCGAGGCTCAAAATGTACATGGGATGGTACCTCTGCCCTACTGTCCTCACTGCTCCTCAAATCGGCAGAAATCTCTGTTTCAACCCTGTTCAGTGAAGACGTCATGGTAGGCACCATCTGATCCTCACGTCTCCGAGCGGTCGTCAGCACATTGGCTGTTACTCTGGCTGGCTCCCGATCAACTTCCATATGTAATTCTTGAGGAAACTCGATTGGTGGCACCTCTGAGGAGTCGCCAAGGCCTTCCTCCATTCCGTTGTCCATTGCGACCCTGGATGCTGCCTCGAGCTGCCACATTTCTGACAGGGCTTCTTGCAGCCTGGCTTTGGCTGCATCTAGCTCAACTATGGGGAGAGGGTAATTGGAGCCTAACTCAACTCCTGCAGCTTGCAGCACGGACGGAGGTGCATCCCATGGGTGATGTATCCATTCTGTCGGCAGCCTTGCAAGCTCAGGAAGCCACCGTCGGACGTACTCCCCATGTGGGTCGAACTTGTAGCCTTCAAGCTGACATCGTATGATTGGATTCACATGGCAATGCATCAGTATTCAGTACTTGTCATCACTGAATTGCCTCATTTTCTTCAGAAATTAATAGTTACACGTACCTGAGGGTTGTCAATGCGGTCGAGCTCTCGGCCATCAGGAAGAGAGCCAGATATGTACTGCCAACCTAGCGCATCGCTCTCAAGATCAGCATCCAGTAAAGTGTCCCAAAAGTACTTCATCCCCCATCGCCATGGTAGTTGAAGAACCTTGACAAAGAAGCTCGACACCACCACGCGTATCCGATCATGCAACCACCCTGTTGCCCACAGCTCTCTCATGCCGGCATCAACAAGAGGGTAACCAGTCCTTCCCTGCCGCCAAATCTTGAAGTACCACTCATTGACCACCCAGGGGAAGAACCTGAGGTGTGCCAGGAGGGGCTTCTCATGGCTGCACGGATGGTTGAAGCTTAGATACCGTGAGTACTCCCGGAGGCCAATGGATTGGAGGAATAGGGTGCAACTCTCCTCAGCTGCACGGTTTCCCTCGTTACTCCACACAAGCTGCTTCATTCGAACAAGGTGGAAGACCTTGCGCACACTCAGCTCACCGAAATGCAGGTGAGGTGATAGGAGGGAGGTACTTGTGCTATCTGCTTTCTTGCGGTTCACTGAGTAGTCGATCAAAGGGCCATTCAGGAAGGCCGTTAGCGCCTTGTCTGCGTTCTGCCAGCTTGGTGACCACGCCCGCGCAAGAAGCGCATTGCTTCCCCTCTCTGACTCGTCTTCAAAGATCAGATCATCTGATGAGCACATTGATAAGTCACCTGTTGAAAATTTGTCAGTGAATCAACTGAAGAACTCATCACAACATAAAAATGTAGTGTAGTGCTTGTTAGAACCAAAATGTTATGATTTACCAAAACAACACTAATGATTAGTAACTGGAACATTGTTCAGAACAAGTACAGACAACAAAACATTCTAACTGTGTGAAATCTTCTTATCGATGTTGTAGACTTCTAGTTGCAAAATTATACTGTGATTAACCAGGAATTCAAGAACGACATGAGTGACTGATATACCAGTGATTGGTACATTGTTCTGAAAACGTAGAAATGAGAACTTTTCAATTTATTGTTCTTCCATTTCCAGCACCTGAATTGATCCTCTTAGGAGGCAGCAGCGGCGCAGGGGGATCATACGGCATGCTGAGGCACCTGTTCCAGAACGGCGTGAACATGGTGAACGAGCGGCCTTCCTCGTCGACGACCTCCCACGGCTCGTACAGCAGGTCCGCATTGAAAGATTGCACGACGATGCCCTCCGCCGTCAGCATCTCCTTCAGCTGGTGGTCCCTGACCAGCGAGATCGGGTCTGAAAGGATGACCATGACACAGTGATAACTT
Source organism: Hsuehochloa calcarea (assembly GCA_036346395.1). Classification (NCBI taxonomy): domain Eukaryota; kingdom Viridiplantae; phylum Streptophyta; class Magnoliopsida; order Poales; family Poaceae; genus Hsuehochloa; species Hsuehochloa calcarea. The sequence goes on along the minus strand of CM070599.1, from coordinate 30,405,241 downwards.
AGTTAGATGAAGTCATGATGCCTTCCGTACGAGAACAGACCATAAGGTGTCAAGCCTTAAAAGGCATGAATCCTTAGTCTCTGGACAAGCAATTAATGGAGATTGGAATAGAAACTATAGTAGAAAGTATAGCTGCCTAAATGGGGTGTATAGCTAAATTTGGCTTTGGACATATGGTTATTGCCTCATTGGATTGGTTGGTTCATGGCAGCAAGAACTTTTGGGAACTTTTTGGGAACTAAGGAGGTTGATAGCGAAATGTTCATATTATTTAATGGTGAAAGTGTATAGGCAGATTGCTAAACTGGGATTTACTCCTTAAGACGACGGTTGCTAAACTGGAAAGTAGTTGACGTGTGGACCATGGAGGTATGTTAAGATATGATATGATATTAATATTGTTAGAATGATGAAGCAGATCTTGCTGGCTCAACTTGGAGCAAATCAGATAAAAACTGAGAAGTAAAGGAGAAATAAAGTGAAATAAAGAACTTGCTTTGTTTCATCTCATCTAGCCAATCCCAGTTCAAGAATTAGCCTCAGAGCATGAACTTGTCAAAAGCTTTGATCATCAATATCTACAGGAAAACTTACCGAAGGGGTAAGTTTGATGCCCAATAACAATCTAAAATGGCTTCTTTCAAAAAAGAAACACACAAGCACGAGCTAACACAAGCATATTCCACTGAAAGGAACCAAACCGTAGAGATGGTTGAAGAAGAGGTGCGTGGCACCGGTGTCGCGGACGAGCTCGAGCAGCGCGACGACGGCGTCGGCCGACCTCCGGGTGACGAGCTTGCCAGCGCCGAGCCGGCGGAGCGAGGCGTCGAGGTGCTTCAGGCTCTGGCTGAGCCACCACCGTGACACGCGCCCCGGGTAGTACGGCCCGTCCTCCTCCGGCGCCCACACGTACGCCGGCACCACCTCCCCGCCAGCGCGCGCCGCCGCCGCCAGCGCTGGGTTGTCCTCCACCCTCAGGTCCCTCCGGAACCACACCACGCTCCTCATCCCGGCGTCCCCGCTGCCCATGGACGAGGACGAGACCGACATGGCCAATCCAATCCAAGAACCACCTGCTTCTCCAAGAAACCCCGGTCAACTTCTTGGATCAAGAGGACGCCAGGAAACCATGAAGCCCCAGAACTGGGCAGCTCAAACTCCAAAGACCACTCCTTTCTTCCTCTCGAAACTCCCAAGAACAGTGGAGCTGCGCCTGGGTTGGATTTGATTTGCTGATTTCTGGTGTCCTCAAAGCGAGTGTACGCATGGTGCAAGAGGAGTCCTTTTTTTCTGCGTATTTCTTGGTGTATTATTCGATTGTTTTTGTTTGGTGTCGGTGTTCTTGCAGTGGGTGTTTCTACTTTTGGTTGCGACAGTTCTGGTCAAATGGAGAGGGAGGTTGTGGATATCGGGATTGGTTGGTTGGATTTTATCAAACTTTTCCTCTTGTCCATTTATCTTGGTGACCCTTCTCTCCCCGAATAATAATATTCCTTCCATTTGTATGTACCTATTTTATTTGCGAAAAATCAATTGGGCGTGAGAGACACCAAGCTAAATCTGGTGCTTAGATGGTTCAAGCAAATTTTGTGAGTAAAAATGGACAAGGGTGTGTTTGGTTAATGCCTTTAATTATGTGCCGATAAAAAAAATGGCTATTCACCAAACAAATGCCAAAGTGTTGGCTGCCCAAAATTTGGCAAACTAGTGTGGGGCCCACCTGTCACCGAGAGATAAAAGAAATAATTTGGCGGCCATGATTTGATTAAGAATTTGCTAGCTCCAAGATTTTGTAAAAAAAAAGGCAAGACTTTGAAGTGGTGCATGACCAAACTTTATTGTTAGCGGTGGTTATTCCAGTAAGGAGAAGGAAAAAGGTTCATATTAAAACTCTCAACTGTACCCTTGGTTTAATTTGCGACCCTTAATTCCAAAATCGTCCACTTTCACCCTTGAACTCTCAATACCAGTTCAAAATATCCCTTATCCCAAAACCACTATGGTTTTAGCTGACATGGCACACACGTGTGAACATTTGAACGACATGGCATCCACAAGGACAAAAATAGTTGTGCTAGCAAAGCTAAGTTGGCAATATATGCATATAAACTAGTTTGGCCCACATGTTATACTCATATATTTTTTTCTCTTTTCTCCTTCCTCCTCTTTCTTTCCCTCTCATGCCTAAGTTGGCTGGGCTGGGCCTGGGCTTAGCTCACCGCTGACCGCCACCTGTCAGAGCTCACTACAACAGTCTTCTCCTCCTCCTCCCTTTCTCTACTCAGAGCCCAGATGAGCAGGCGCTTAGGACTGGAGCCAGCGGCGGTGAGTAGGATGGTCACCATCGCGACTTTGCCCCTCGTCCTCCTTACTGGCTCTCGCCGCTCGTCTGCCTCCCCAATGCGCGGCCACCCAATCTTGCTAGTTCCGAGCCTTCGTCGACAAATCTACCCTTACCCCGTGTCGGTCGCCACCGGATCTCGCCAGCCCGGCCATGCTACTGCGCTGAGATGGCTAGATTTGCATCATCATTGTCCTCCCTGTTGACCCCGCTCCGGTGCGCGCACCCCCGCAGCGCGATCTGCGCCCCCAAGCCCGTCGCCGCCGCCGCTGGACACGTCGGTGGTGTGGTTAGGGAGATCGAGCGATGGTGGTGTTCTGTCGGTGGTGTGGAAGATGAGTTGATTGCGAGCATTGTCGACAACTCGAGGACGGGCTCTGAGGACCTAAGCAGGGTGTGTGAATCAACGACTTTGGCAGGAGGACGAGCCAGAGGGGTGAGGAGGAAGATTTAACCCACGCGATCATTGTCGACAACTCGAGGACGGGCTCTGAGGACCTAAGCAGGGTGTGTGAATCAACAACTTTGGCAGGTGGACGAGCCAGAGGGATGAGGAGGAAGATTTAAACCAGCCATGGGACTAGGAAGTATCCGTGTGAGGAGGCGAGATGGCCATGGGAGCACCATGGGAGGGAAAGGGAGGAAGAAGAAGTATCTTTGACTGACTTGTGGGGCCACTCTATTTTTTTATTTGTTGACTTCATTTTTTATAGCTGATTGGAATGCCAAGTCAGCATATGCCGCTGCCATGTCAGTGAAATCATGGTGGTTTTTGGGATAAGGGGGTGTTTTGAACTTGTACTAAGAGTTCAAGGGGGTAAGGTAAACGATTTTGGAGTTGATGGTTGAAAATCGAACCGATGTCATAGTTGAGGGTTGTGGAATGGACTTTTTCCTAAGTAAAAGTTTGTCCAGCTAATGTCCATATTTCCATGCCCTTCTACTGGGGCACACGATATAGCATGGGGGTAGTAGCAATAAAAGAATTGGTCATTATAAAATGGAAACAGTGTAGTCACATACTGAAAATAGAGTAAAATAAAGTAATAACATATAAAAAGAGGGAGCTAAAATCACAAACCACAGGGCAACCCTAAAAGATTAGAGCAAGATAATTGTATGATCTTTTAGTGGGTTCTCTCTTACAGTTGTTCTTGTTTACTCCCTATTTAGCACACAACATAATTGATGTGTCTATCATGTCCAATATAACGTGCCCCTACTATTCTTCTCGTCAAATTTAGATTCATGTCACTTCCAAACATGCAAATATGCAAAATATCACTCTAGAAAGCAAAATTAAAGAAATGTCACTCCAAAACAATGTTTCTCGGTCTTTTGCCACTCTTGGACATGCTTACCTTTCTTGCTCCCGGTCGCTGGGACCAAAGATCTCCAACGGTGCCACACCATCACCTAGGTGCTGCACTGCTGATGTGGTTGGGGCGGCTCAACTACATCGACGATTTGACCTTGGAGGTGGCGGCGAAGGATGAGAGGGTAAGCCGATAAGGTGGTCATCCGTGGGATCTTGATGATGGAGGAGAAGGGGCTACATATGTGAAGGAGCAGGTGACGAGGTGACCGCCATATGAGAAGAAGAAGAGGACCGAAGTCTGAGGGGCAGCATTGTAAAATATTAGAGTGCATTCTAAGCAAGCAACATTTGGACTAAGCAAGCAACATTTGGAGTGACATTTGTCATATTTCACTTTTTAGAGTGGCATTTTGCAATTTGGCATGTTTTGAAGTGGCAATAATCCAATTATGTCTTTCTTCTTTTTCTTTGGTTGTGCAAATAATTATCTAGCTCAAAAATTGCATTTCATTTGAAATTCTTGCCATTGGTTCAACCTTTTCTTTTATTAGTAAACATCACATCTTCGAATAATCAACTGAACCTTGACACATGATGTTAACATGAATAGTTACTTCTCCTTTTGAGTTATTGTTGGAAAAGTAAGTTTGTTTTACTTGGTGCCACATAGGAGTGAAAATGGATCGGATAGTTTCCGACCGATCCGGACGGAAATGAATTCGGATTTTCTCGGATCGGATTTTTTTTCGGATCAGAAACGAATGCAGATTTTTTTGTCGAAAATGAATACAGATATAGTAGCCCTGTTATCCGTCGAATACAGATATGAATACGGATTATCCAGATAACACGAAGGCCGGATATCCAAATTTTGGCCCAAAAGAGAAAATAATATTTTAATTGATTTCTGAATTTTAGAAAATACAACAAATCAAATAGCCTTTTAGAAAATAGAAAATAGAGTTAAAAATTCTATAAAAAATCACAAAAATTCCTTAAATTATTTTAAACTTAATAAAATTAATTCTAGCTTAAAGTTGGTTTTTATTTTTGCACATAATTTTTTTTTTGAAAAATAGGAAACACTTTTTAAAATCCAAAAAATTCAAGAAATTAATTAAAAAATTTCTTTTCACTTTAATTCCAATAAAATCCCAGAAAACTCAATAAATTTTCTTTTTAACATTAAAAACTAGGAAAGTAAATAATTAACTTTATTTTATTATTAAAAACTAGGAAAGTAAATAATTAACTTTATTTTATTATTTTTCTTTTTAACTAAGAAAACTATTTTAAATATCAGAAAATCCAATAAAATAATAATTTTATTAATTTTATTTTTGGCAACATACTTTGAGATGTTACAGTTGTTTGCGTATATATTAACCATCTTTCCGATCGATGTTTGTGTAAACTAAGTTTTATGTATGTGATGAACTAAGTGTGAATGTGTGATGACTTGTGACTTCGTGAGTTATGATTTATTAGCTAAATATGGTAAACCAAGTGTTATATTTGTGATGAACTAGTTAATGCAGCTTGCTAGTGTCAATGTTACGTGTGGTTGCTGAAAAACAATTCATGAATGTTTGCATCAAATAAAATAGTGATATATTTTTGTTAATTTCTAGCATATAATTTAAGGGGTTTTCATGTTTCGAAAAATATCAGTGATCGTATTCGTTTCGATTCGTATTCATATTCGATGTCATTTGTATTCGTATTCGTATCTGAAAAAAAATATAAAAACAAATATAACAAAACTATTATCCATTCATGTCCCATCTATTTTCACCTCTATTGCCCACCGGACCACTGATGTGTACGATCAAGCAACAACACGCATGAACCAAAAGGATGAGTTGAGCACATGGAGGCAGGGACCCATGCATGGCCTGCCGCTTTTGTAGCGAAATCCAAATGGCGAATATATTCCTCTCTAGATGATAAGAGAACCTAGCTGCCTAAGCACGTGATCATGGCACGTCGGATGCAACAGCTCTGTCACCCTGAGGACATATCCTGTACTCCCCCACCTATTCGGTACTCGCAAACATGGTTCAAAAACCGGTCGAATCACGGCACGGCTTCTGGGTTCTGGCCGGTACCGAAAATACCGGTCGGGTTTTCTTTCTTTCTTTTCCCTTGGATTCTTTCTGCTCTGATTGCTTTTCTATCCACCCATGTGGGCAAGCACCAATGAGCCCCCTCACCCCATTGCTTTTGTTTTTGCTCCCACTTGCTTTGCTTTTGTGCTCCCTAATTGCTTCCTCTTGGCCTCTTCCTCCCTCCTCTCCTTCTCCATTTCAGGGAACTCAAGCAAGCAACACGCGCAAGCAAGCAACACGCACAACAAGCAAGCGGCAAGCGGCACAAGCACAAGCAAAGCAGTCTGAAATTTTTCTACTTGTGGAGTTTTTGAGTTCATTGTTTGTAGGGAGTAAAGACTAAAGAGAGATCGTAGTGTAGGAAACTCTTGAATGCATTTGTGGAGGGTTCCACATTTGGATTACTAGTGGTTAGCACATGTTTGTTGAAGTGGTTAGCATTTGTGGAGGGTTGCACATTTGGATTACTAGTGGTCATGTGAAAGGCTATAGCATGCTGTGTGTATCAGTGTATGCAAGACCACAGAATGCTATCCTTTCATACTGTGTGAAATTGTGAATCAATGTGTAAGTCCATGCATGTTGTGTATCACTGTATGCAAGACTACAGAATGCTATCCATTCACAAAACAACATATATGCCTTCAGTAACCTGTATAGCATATATCCATATACGGAAGATGAAATCACTTGTCAATACGATCCATGACTAACAATTTTCATCATGTCTGGATTATTGTAGGTGATGACTTCTAAATCCATCAATGTTTGGGACCATGGAGAGAGACTAGGAGGTGCTGGTTGGAAGTGCAGATATTGCAATCTAACAAAATCGGTGAGGTGTCACGCCTAAAACAACATCTTCTTGGGAGACACGGAGATGTTGTTGCTTGCAATGGGGTTCGTGAAGTCAGAAGGCTCATCTTGGCAAGTCTTGAAGAAGCGAAGGCAAGAAAGAAATCTCTTAAAGATGAGCATTGCGAATGGAGGAAGCCGCAAGAGAGCACATGGCTCGTGGTCCATCATATGAAGATGCATTTTATGATAACGAGGAAATGCAAATGGAATGGACTCGTCGGGAGTCGTTAGAGTTACATCAGATGCAACAAAGAGCTAGAGCCAGGGGTGCGACGTTTGAACATTGTGGTGGTAGTGGAAGTGGTACGGGAAGTGGGAGTGGAAAGGGAAGTGGAAGTGGCAGAGGTAGTGGTACAGGAAGCAATGCTTTTTCGAGGATGTTTGGCAGGTCACAGTCCATGAGAGTTGATCCTGATATTTTGCGCAGTCGGGCACCCGTCCAACCCCGCATTGATACAACACTTCGTGGAGAAGCAAAGTCAAAACTTGGGAAAATTTGGTCAAAGTGGTTCCATAGAAATGACATTGCTGGAGTTAAGGCAGAGTGTCCTTATTTTCGTGCCGCCATCGTAGAGACACAAGAACTTGGCCAAGGGGTTCCGTCACCAAGAGGGCATGAAATCGATGGGACATATCTTGATGCCAACGAACAAGAGGTCAAGGAGTACGTATCACAGTTCAAAGAAGACTGGGATATATATGGAGTCTCTATTATGTGTGATTCTTGGATTGGGCCTACACAAATGAGTATCATTAACTTCATGTTGTACTGCAATGGAAGAATGTTTTTCCATAAGTCAGTGAATGCAACTGGTGACATACAAAATGCTGACTTTTTGTATCGTGAGATTCGTAGAGTTGTGGAAGAAGTTGGAGTTAAACATGTCATGCAGATTGTGACCAACAATGGTGCGAACTATAAGAAAGCATGCCAACTGGTAATTGAAGAGTACCCAACTTTAGTCTGGCAGCCATGTGCAGCGCACACCGCCAACCTCATGTTGAAGGATATTGGTCAGTTCGAGGAGGTTGATGCAGTTGTCAAGGCGGCTAAGAGGATTTGTCGGTTCCTATACAACCACAGTCGCCTCCATAATGAAATGCACCAACAAATTGGAGGGGAGATAGTTCGTCCAAACACCACAAGGTTTGGAACCATATTCATTTTCTTGAAAAGTTTTAGGGATAGAAAAGCAAAGTTCACGAAGTGGATGGTGTCAGATGTATGGGGCTCCAACCATTTGAGCACGACCGAGGAAGGAGAATACATGTATTCCTGCTTCACAAGTAGACAATGGTGGTCGAGTATGGAATGGGTCATAAAATTGGTAGAACTAATTTACCGACTACTCAGATATGTCGACCAACAGAAACCCGCAACAGTGGCAGGAATGGTTGGAAAGACGTACGAACTCAATTTCGAACTTCAAGACGTACTGAAAGAAAATGATGCCACTTATGGTCGTGTCATAAAGATTGTTAATAGGAGAATTGCAATAATGAAGGACCGCACGTACATAATTCCACGCAAGTTCATAGTTTCTTAAATCCAAATAAATATCACATATTTGTTGAATTTTTTTTCTAACTTTCTAAGTGTGTTTGTTTGCACAGCATCGTTGCTAAACCCGCAGAGCCGCTTCTATAATGTGGGGAAGAATACAGCCCTCGTCGCTTCCCTGACAATGGCGATTCAAAGAATAGCCGATACACCCGAGGACGCAGTGCGGGCTCTAGGCGAGCTAGAACAATACCGTAATCGACGAGATTTATTTGCTTCAAATGAGGCTCACATGAGTGCTAATCGTCATTCTGCAGGTAGGTTGTTACGAACTTACATATACATGAAAAGTGACTCATCACTATTAGTTTAACACAAATTTTATGTTACTTGTAGCTACATGGTGGATGACATTTGGAGCGCAGACATCGACATTAACAAAATATGCCTTGCGGATTGTCTCGCAATGTGTTTCGTCCAGTGGATGTGAACGAAATTGGAGCACATTTGCATTGGTACATACACAATTGAGGAAACGTCTTGGATACAAGAAACTACATAAACTCGTGTATGTCCACTACAATCTAAGGCTACGATTGCAAGAGCATGAGACTAGAAATGAAGATAGGGATGTAGATCCTTTTGGCGATCTAATCAATGCCACTCTGTACGACAGAGAGAACCCAATCCACGAGTGGCTTGATAGCTCCATGATACAATCAGAGCCCCTACTAGACGAGGAAGGTGAGCCCCCCATGCCATCTACACTTGTAGTTGATGCCATCCTTCGAAAGGAATTGAATAAAGCACTAGATGATGAATCATTGAAGCAGTGGACAAAGGAAGATATTGGCAAGAGTCATATTGGGAAAATGAAATATTGTAGCTAACCAACTGAAAAATTGGCTGAAGACTTTGCCTCACTTACACAAACAAGGAAACAAGAGTGCCATTGTGATAGTAGCTCTAATGTCGTCAAGATGATGGTCTCCGTCGTCGATGGTGGATGGTGGCTCTCATGATGCAGGGCAAGACCAACCATTGGAATTCACCTGCGATCAAAACTTCACGCATGCTACTCAGGATGAATACCATGGTTGTCATGCTTCAAAATAATTTCATAAGACCTACACGAGGGGTAAGGGTCGCTAAAAAGATCAATCTCAGCCACATGGCTCTTCTTCCTATGAATCGCATGCTAGCTCAAGATCCACTCGGACTTATGGACGTCGAGATGTCAATCTATTGCCTTCTGGAGATGATTCTCATTTGTCGGACGTCTCTTCTGATCCTAGTTTCAATTACGGTCTTGTGTCCTTCAATACCAATGCCAGAAACGTTTACCAGTGGGTCGAACCCACATATTACCAACAACTTTACAATCATTGATGACAATATGCACATGAAACACACACTTGAGATCAATACAAGGCTCACCTAGCACAATTTGAAGGACTTATACTCTATGATAACAACGACTACATTGCACAACTTTCGCGTTTCTCGACAATGTATTGGTATGAATTACTTCTCATTATTGTTTTTGTATGCTAGTCAAGCTATCGTTCATTATCATTAACTTATGTTTTTTTATTATGTTACATGCTTTAGAACACTTGGACGAGAGGACTGCTCTGGAGAGTGAAGCAACCAAGGATGACTTTTTATATACATCTTGAAATATTTTCTCATTAATATTTGTATTATTTCAAATTTAAATTTCATAATTACCATTTTCACCATTTCCGGTTTGACCAGTTACCGACCGGTAAAATTTCGGATTCAAAAATTCAAAATTTGAATTCATACCGGTTTTTCAAATTTTCATGAATCGATCGTTCTCGCCCACTACTGGATTTCATCCGTCAGAGATTTCGATCCTCGCCGCAAACTCCCTCTGTTTAGAAACGAAACAAGTAGTCACGAAAAAAATCAAAAATAATTTGGTTAAATATGTTATGATATAATAAGTATCCTACAAAAAAATCAACTACAAATGTATCTTACAGTAGGAGAAGCAAAAAAAAGGGGACAAAATTCAGTAAATAGTATCTTTATCTTTATCTTTTTCCTGATTTTCTTTTCAACATAATTAAATTATTTTTGTTTCTCAACGTGATCGAGCTTAGATTTGAAATTTTGTAGCATGCTATCAATTTTTTGATATAACTATTTTGCACGTGGATTTGAAGAAGAGGTACGGAGTAGCTGAAGGTGAGAAGTACAGGATAGGTTCTCCTGTCGCCTCATGTTTGGAAAGTAAGAGCACTGTTGCTGATCCTGTTCCAAAATAGGGAGAGCACAGGAGAGGTCTTGCATGTGGCCTCCAAATTAGTAATTCGTTGTTCAATTAGTCACCACTCAATGAGATGATATCTTCAGGCTAGTAGTAAGTACAAATATATTTGGACAATACTGTGTTAGTTTGAACTAGTGCACGATAACTATTAGAGACATACAGGAAGAAGAAGAAAAAAACCACTAGAACAAACTTGGAACAAGACATCACACACTACCTAACGTCCATGTCCTTGCGCAAATAATGCTCGTAACTAGCGCGCTATATGTGTATGTATCGTGCGGCGCGCTGCATATTTTTCGTGGGTGCGCATTCGAACGCGGGATCGATCGTTGGGCGGTGGGGGGCGTGGATGCCATTCGCGGGCGTCGCTATCGCCGCCCCGTGGGCTTTGGCGTGGGTGGGCGTCGATTTCGACGACGATGGATACGCGCGACCGGGCGCGGGCCTCCTCCAGCTCCATCCCGCCATGCTGCTTGTTAGCTTGCCCTGTCCCTCCGCCTTCGATGGGGTCGGCGTCGCCACTCGCCGAATGGGGACGTGGTGCTCATCTACAGATAGCAGCACATGAAGTGCCCACACTGCAATGCCGGACGGGGCTTCCCTGCTCCCGTCGCATATGCCCATCCGTGCTCCCAAATTAGTTGACAGTTGAGAATTTCCAGCGGCTCATCGCACTACCAACGCCCTTTCCTTCCATGTTCTTTCCTTCTCTCTCCCCGTTGAAGGCAGAGGCTGCGGCAGCGAGCGGGTAAACTGCTGCGGCAGCAATGGCGACATGGGCATCCGGGGCTCTTTCGTGCATTCTTGATTCGTCCCGGCACCAAAGGCTCACTGGCCGCCCGTCTGGCTCGGCGACCAGGCGAGAAGAAGGTCACGCTCGATAGTCGTGTTGCAAACCAGACAAGGGCCAATATTGTTTTTGCTCCAGGGTCTCGTCGATTGATTAGATTGCATTCATCGACACAAATGAAGAATATAATAACTAACAATGGATAGATTGAGAAGAACAAATCAGAAAATATTTAATTTAGGGGGTGATCGTAGCACACTCGACTGTTTTTTTTAAAAAAAAATCACAGTCACTTTTCAATCATTCTAAGATTCGTGCAAACTAACCTAACCCTTACCCCTCAGCTCCCTCACTCCCGCACACTATGCCACCTCCACCCTTGTGTCGCCTCCTGCCGCCTCTGGCATCGGCGAGCCCCGCCGACGAGCATATGCTCCGTTGCCGCCCTCTTCCTCGTCTCCAGCGCCTCCCGCCTCCAGATTCGCCACTGCCTCCTAACCACTTTGGCTCGTTGCCCCGTAGACCCCCACTGCCCTCCTCGCCCGCATCCGGTGGTGCTGCCGCTGCCTCGACGCACCGCCGTCGCCCATCACCGGTCTACTGCCACCCGGCCTCCCTCTAAGCCATGGGGGTACCGGTGAACCTTAGTCCTAACTGGACGTCGCTGCCGCCACCAATCGGAGAAGAAGAAGAGGACCCTGAGCACAAATCTCCACACTCCATTTAAAGGTGAGTAAACCGACTAAAACTTCCTTGAATACTTTGGAAAAGCAAAAACAGTTTAATCTATCATATTAGACGCAAACCGGGGTCCGACGATCACTCGGCCAGCCATGTAGCAGTACATCGAGAGGTTCATGTGCATGGTCTCGACGGCGATTCTGAACAGCGTTCACCTGCTCACGTGAGTCCCCTCTATGCGTTGGCATTCGACATGAGAGCACCGCATCCAAAAACTAACCTGATTTTCATTTGTAGAACAGAGGAACAGAGGATCCCTTTCCCCTAACAAGTGGACAGAAAATTGCTCCGTTGCCGTGGATAGAAGAAGGGACGTGGGGCCTATCTGTGGGACCAAGGCGTCCGATTCATGCCACGTTGACGGGAGCTCTGATGGGTGCACAAGCACCTATAAGACACGAGTTCTGATTTTTCAGTAAAAATAAACCTATAAGATCTGGGTCCAATGCACGGCAAGATTGGACTGCCTTATTCAGAGTATGACACGTGGACTTATCCTATAGAACCCGGTTATGTGTATCTGCTGCACAACACAATGTAAGGCTTCCGGGAAGAAAAAAACAAAGTTATAGCTATCAGCTGCTTGGACCAACAAGGAAGCGTCCTGGATTGTAAATTGTCATTTTGGGCGTGCAAGTATATGTATGGTGAGGGTCCATGTAGCCTGGGGGTGTGTGGTATTTGTTGGGGCCTTTGAAGTGAGTCAGTCCATGATGGGCCTGAATTGACGAAATGGACATTTCTTCTTCGCTTTTTTTCCCTCTCTAAAGCTGGTCCTCACATCATTTAGGCAAAGAACCTTACCATGTAATGGTTTTTTTGAAACAAACATATTCAGGTCTGATGAAAACAATTTGCCAACCTTTATTGATTAGAATCTTAACAACTATACCGACTTCTCACCCCCAAATCCTTCAAAAAGTGTAAACTTACGCATATTTGACCCGTATTCTGCTTACATCGAAAGCCCGATAGCGAGGCATATTTGAGCCCCGAAAGCATTTGGTACATCATGGCTTCTACGTACGGTGGTGATTCAGAGCGAAAGGTTGAAGAGTGAATGAAAACTTATAGAAAGCTATAGGTAGAGAAGTTCATGTGTTCTAGAAAAAGTAGAGAAGCCCTGTCTAATCATCTGCATCTAAAGCCCCGTTTATATCACATGATTCATGATTCTTGTAAGTTCGATCAATCTCAAATGCCCTAAGATAAAACGAGTTTACAGCTGGTTAGCCTCGCCAGACACCTTTCATCTATTCTCTTTTTGGTGATTAGTATCCCATCCCATCACAAAAGAAAGTCATCCTAAACATTGATACCATCTTTAAAACACGACTTTGATTATGAATTACTATTATAATGTACCTGTAGAATCTAATCAAAAAAATCAGAATATATTATTTTTATATATCAATTCTAAATGTTCATAGGATAGGATATCGATAACAAAGATTTACAAAAATTTGAATCCAAAAAGGGAGTTTTTTTTTCTTCTTCTTGACTGCTCTCCACTGGCGCCCGCCGCCGGGTGGTAGTAACCGACTGAAGTGGAACAGTCTACCACTGTACTGCCAGTGAACCACCCCTAGTAATTAATCGTACAGCTGCTCCAGTCTAAATTTCACGGTCGTCGCCTCAATCACCGAATTAAAATCCCACAACGCTCGCCATCAAGACCTGGTCCACAGAACCGAAACGCATCGCTGGCGCTGCCACCCATCACGTGGCGCGTACGGCCTCCCCAGCCTCGCGCCCCTGCCTCTCCGGTCTATAGACCCAGTTCCCCGAAAGGCCAGCACCCGGCTGTTCCGGCCCGTAGACACGTAAGTCAAACGGCGCGCCCCACTTGCCTTCCCACGAAGTCTTTAATTGCCGCGCCCAATTGCCCCAAATGGCTCTTCGCCTAACAGCAGTCAATGACGATAAGACCCCACTAAGTAGGCCCACCGGTCGGTGTCTCTAGGCGGGGATTCCGCGCTTGGACCCGTCAAGTATGACCGTTTCCTGTTTCCCGATTGTCCCCTGAGCTGACATATGTGCCAAACCGAGTCTATAGAGCGTATGGATTTTTAGCCGTTGATGGTGCTTTGAGATTAAAGTTATAGAGGATTAACTAAGCTTGGTGTATGGACCTGTACTACGTTCTTGTGGGCCAAACGGCTGCTCCCTGTCGAGTGTTGACCCTTGGAAAGGCCTCTCGCCCTCTCCATAGACTTCTTCGTCCGACGCGCAAACCCGACAAAAAAAAAACGGAATTGCTAAAAAAACTATAGTAAAAACGAAGCCGCATTGAAGAGCTCGGCTTCTTCACTTCGACCGCTCAAAGCTCCGGCCTTTGGTACTCTTCTTCCTCTTCTCTGCGAATCTTAGGAGCGCTGGATCGATCGGTAAGTTGATCTGTTCCGCTAGAAAAAAATTTCCCTTTTTTTTTGCCGTCACTGTTCTTGAATTCTGCTTCTGGTTTCGCTGCTGGATCTGCGGTGATCGAAATTTTCACTCACTTTTTGCTTGCAGGGTGCGAAATTCCATGAAAGAGGCGCGGTTTTGGGAGGGCCGTCGTGAAGAAAGTCGAGTCTTGTGGTGTCCCGAGAGTGGTCTCGGTGGCGGTGCGGGCTTCTGAAATTTTCCCCGCTTCAATTATTTCAGTTTGTATTTTTAGTCCCCGGGTTGGAATTGGGAGGGAGCTTAGAAGATATGGCAAGCTTTTGCTGCTTCGGTGCTGGTTGCTCCGAGGTAAGTCCAATTTTGATCAGTTTTTGTAGCCCCGTATTTTCTTCACTAATTACATGTTTCGTCTGCATGGAATTATCTTGTGATTCTGCTAATTAAGTGTGTATTAGGACGATAATTAGAGCAGATAACATAAAAGGCTATCGTTAGTCCTCAGCTTCTGTTGAAATGATAGTCGTTAATTGTTAAGTAGACCTGCTCTAAGCTCCAGTTGGAAGCACTCTCAGAAGTAATTTGGTTCATGAGCTATCATCTACTCACGAGGCTTTTAACTAAATATTTTAGAAACTAACGAACGCAGTCAATATTATGTTAGCACTTTAGCTATATTAGTTTAATCTTGCTGACTGCTCTGCTTGAATATAGTTGACAGGGCATGCATCAACCACCGCTGGTAAAGGGAAAGGCTGTCAGGGCGAAGTCAAGGTTAGCTATGGGTTTAGCCTTGTAAGAGGGATGACAAATCATCCTATGGAGGATTATCATGTAGCAGAACTCGCTGAAGTGAAAGGAAATGAGCTTGGTCTTTTTGCTATTTTCGATGGTCATCTAGGAGATACCGTTCCTGCATACTTACAAAAGAATTTGTTTCCAAATATTTTGAACGAGGTGAGTTTTGGGCGTTTATTTTGATAAGAAAATGTTTCATTCACTAGCATTTGTGGTGATCTTAGTTTTATCGTGTCATTTCAGGAAGAGTTTTGGACACATCCGGATAGAGCAATCACAAAAGCTTATGAAAAGACAGACCAGGCTATTCTGTCACATACTCCAGATTTGGGACAAGGTGGCTCCACTGCTGTAACTGCCATTCTTATAAACGGCAGGAAGCTGTGGGTAGCTAATGTTGGGGATTCACGAGCTGTTCTTTTAAAACGCGGTGAGCCCATACAGATGTCTACCGACCACGATCCAAATGTTGAGCGGGATGCTATTGAAAATAGAGGTGGCTTTGTTTCGAACATGCCAGGTGGGTTACCAATTCTAAATTTATTTTTAAACACATTATCTTGAATTCTTGATTGAAATGGTTGCCACACCCAGCCATTCGTTTGATGTTTAATTCACTCATCTTGTTGTGGAGTGTCAGAAGTCAGAACACCTCAAATACGTAATCGTTGTGAAATTTTTTAGGTATTTCAAAATGACAAAGGTGTCTACTAGTTAGGTTCATAGCTACCGGATTCGCTATAAAACCCCGTGAATCGCAAACTGGATTCGTCGAACCCGAATCGGTTTAGGGTACGGGGCTCGTGTTCGTAGTGGAAATTAGAAGAAAAAGTGGCGAACTACGAACCCGAATTTTGTACCACGACTCGGACGAACCGCATTTCTTGTAACTATGGTTAGGTTTAATGGCATGATTCGTCATATTCTAATCTTCCGTTCTTTGTCACTAATTATACGAGTGTGTTGATTCTACAACATCATGTTATTAGATAATCTTAAATGGTCCGAAGTATACTGCAATGGTATAAAATTGTTGCACTATAGAACATTTAACAGAAGTATACATTTGGAGTAAGTGGATACTAAACCCCATACGAACTAATGGCTTAATGGTGCATTGCATATGAAAACAAGATACAACTTTTTAGCTCTTGTATTGTGAAATTTTGATACAACCGGTATTGTGACATATTGATACAACCACTGCGATTTGTCATTATGAGCTGGTGTAATGTTAGAAGTCAGGCTATCACTGCAACATGTATTGTGGTAGTTCATATACTGATATACAACGTGGTGGAAGTTCATGTATTCAGAAATTTTTACGCAATCACAGCAAGGTTTCCTTTGAACTTGGCAATGTTATTGTAGCACCACACTATATTAGCTAATCTTAAGGTGTTTCGATTCTAGCAAGACCATTAATAGTATGCTCAACAAACCAAAAAAAACTGGTTTCAGAAGGCTGAAAGCTTCCTAGATTCTTTGTCTGTTTATTCTTGAGGAAGGCAATAGTTCACCATCCTCTAGCCGTATGTACTCTTTTTCATGTAAAATGCACCATACCTTTCCTTGAAAAAGCAATAGAATATATGCTCTTTGGGGCCAATGGTATACTAGAACATTTTATTGTTTCTTGTACCATTCTTTCTAGAAATACTCATCTTTGATTGCCTTCTACTTCTGTTGGTTTGTACCTTATGTTTGTTCTATACAATGGTGTTAGCTCTTCAAAAAGGACACGCTAGAATCATTTGTGTAGTGAATTTGTCTCACTTTGATTAGTATCTTATGCTATTTTGCAACCTCTATTATCTTAACATGGAACGGACATCTGTGCACTTCACATCAAGTTTTCGTTCTCATCCACCAGCTTCTGCGCATACTGCTTAACTTAATATCCACTAATTCATTCATGTTACCTTTTCCATTACCATAACACATTCTTCTGATCAAACCAATGATCTTTGTTGTGATTAGAATGCAAATATAGAAGTTTAGCCTTTTCTTTTTCACAAAAAGAGTGGCAGCGGCAGGTGGTAAGTGTAAAAAATGTAGACCGGTTTCTCAAAGTATGGTTGTAGGATGTGGTGGATATTACCTTATATGCATGGATTCAATGTTGGTAGTATTATGCATTTATGCACTGGTTTTGGAATTAAAGAATACAACTCTTGATGTGAACTACACTCATTTATTACTTAAACAGTACAGTATTTTGGGATAAAATTCATTGCATCAATCCACAGCTGCTATGTGGTGTACCTATGGCACTAACATGAGCATTCGTTCACAAGTTCATACTACACATTTGCATGGTCACCTTTCAGAAGAAACCATATAACCATTCTGCGTTGTCAGCTTTTCACTCCTTAAAGGTTTTCTTTATAGATACTTAAACATGTCTCTTTTTAATATCTACGCTTCTAGTTTCCAATTGATAAAATGTTGCTGTCAATGAGAAAAGCAAGCCCGCCTTTTGGGAGAAGCCCCTCGTGTTGTTGCCAATTGTTATTTTCTTATATTTTCATGAAAAAAATGAAAGTCAATAATTATTCTTTCATGTGGACATTCTGAGCGCATTACTCCCTAATATGTTATACCTACAGAAGCAGAACTATGGTATTTGATAAAGCACTTCCTTTTCCAAGTCTATTGACTCTATGCTTCCGTGTGTTATTTTCACTGCCTAGACCAAAAAAAATAATTCATGTATGAATCGTAATGCTGTAAATTTCAGGAGATGTTCCCCGAGTCTGCGGTCAGTTAGCTGTCTCTCGAGCTTTCGGGGACAGGAATCTAAAATCACTCCTGAAATCAGAGCCTGATATAAAAGTTGAAGATATAGATGAAACTGCTGAGCTACTTGTCCTTGCGAGCGACGGACTTTGGAAGGTGTGACTTGTTATTTTTGTATTTGTCCAAATGGCTGGTATAAAGTTCATAAGTACATCTGTGGATATATGCTTATTTCCTTTGTGTCAACTAGGTAATGAACAATCAGCAAGTCGTTGATTTGGCCAAAAGGTACAAGGATCCACAATCAGCTGCAAAGCAATTAACCGCTGAAGCGCTAAAACGAGATAGTAAAGACGACATATCATGTGTTGTTGTTCGGTTCAAGGTGTAAATTGATCGCAAGCAACTCGTGAAGGATTGTCACCTAGAGCACAACGAATTATATAGCAAAACATAGGCTGCCTGACAAGGGGTAGTGGTAATCCAAAAAATAATTCCCTTGGGTGTTAATTGTAAATGATGTGTTGACTCCATTGTAAGTTCATATATAAATATACTGGGATTCTTTGTTTGGTGATTCAAAGGCACATGCGTCAGGGCTCAAAGCTGTCTAAATAGCTGTCTTGTGAAAATAATGGTTGCAGATGTTGGAAGTTCACCCGTGCTCCATTGTGAGTAGTAGTTTACTCATTTTGTTGTCTTCCTTTCCCAACTTGGTTTTAATTGGCCATGGAAGATGGTGTTGGAATATGCGACTTGTATTATTAGGGGCCAATTGGCCAGTATATATATACAATGCATGTTACAGATAAGGAAACCAAATCAAATAGAGTTCTACTCTAACACAAGGTTATCTCTAATTATATCTCTAACACCCCCCCTCAAACTCATGGTGGATCAACAACACTGAGTTTGGAGAGGTAGAAGCCGTCTTTGTGCTCGAGTCCGGGCCTTCGTGAAGAAATCCGCTATCCAAGTTACGAAGGCACATATCAAGAGCAATCACCGATCATGCACACAAGACCTCATGAAGGAAGCATCAACACCAATATGCTTGGTGAGCTCATGCTTCACGGTGGTCACGCAATACCGATAAGCACTGTCTCGTCGACAAGAGAGGAGTCGGTGTAGTAACAGAAACACCAAAATCCTCAAGTAACCACCGTAGCCAAGTAATCTCTGCTGTCAAGAGAGCCATAGCTCGCAACTCAGCCTCTGCACTCGAACGGGACACTGCAGTCTGTTTCTTCGTCTTCCAGGCAATAAGCGAACCACCAAGAAAAACACAAGAAGCGAGAGATAGACCGCGATCGGAGGATCACCGCCCAAGTAGCATCCGAATAAGCCTGAAGCTGTAACGAGCTGGAGCGTGGAAAGAAGAGACGGCGAGAGATAGTCCCACGAAGGTATCGCAGAACTCGAAGAAGGTGGCTGTAGTGGACCTGAGTGGGAGCAGAAACAAACTGACTCAGAATGTGAACTGGATAAGTGATATCCGGACGAGTAATGAGAAGGTAGACAAGACTCCCAACAAGATGGCGATAGCGAGTCTGGATCGAAAGAGGCTCGCCATCGAGGGTCGGAGGTGAACATTGAGCTCCATAGGAGTCTCAACAGACGCCGATCGATGAGGAGGCGCGATCAAGAAGTTCTGAATATACTTCTCTTGGGACATAAAGAAACCATCCGGAGTGGAAGTAACCTCAATCCCAAGGAAGTAACGAAGAGGACCAAGATCCGACATAAGGAACCGCTCACTAAGACGAGCCTTGACAAAGGCAATATACTCGAGTCATCTCCGTGAATGATCATATCATCAACATACGTAAGAAGAAGAGTCCGACCACGCGACGAAGTGTGGACAAAAAGCGCAGGTCATGATCACTTGCTGAAAAACCAAAGAAGAAGTGACCACAGAGGAGAAGCGCCAAACCGAGCACGAGGAGCTTGCTTAAGGCCATAGAGAGAGCGGCGAAGGCGGCAGCACCATGCCCTCGAGAATGAATACCCGGTGGCGGATGCATGTAGACCTCCTCACGTAACTCGCCATTAAGAAAGGCATTCTTGACATCAAGTTGAGAATGCACTGCTGATGGCGAGCAGACGCCACCGAAAGAAGAGCGCGGACAAGGTGGTCATGTGGGCCACAGGAGCAAAAGTCTCGTCAGAGTCACGACCATGCTCTCTTTGGAAGCCACGAGCAACAAGACGCGCCTTATAGCGCTCAAGAGAGCCATCGAGCGAGTCTTAATCTTATAGACCCACTTACATGTGATGGGACGAGATGAGATGGAAAAGGAACAAGATCCCAAGTACCAAGACGCTCGAGGCGGCAATCTCTCGGCCATGGCATGTCGCCACTCGGGATGAGTAACAACATCCCAGGGAGGCGGCGTGCTCACAAGTAGCTGCGCAAAGAAAGGCAAAACGCAGGCGGGGGGCGAATCGGTGGCGATCGCGGAGAGCGTAGCGAGGAGAAGACGGCCCATCAGGGGAAGATGAATCATCGGAGAAGATGAAACATCAGGGGAAGTGGGCTCATCTGGAAGATCCTCAATACGAGGTCGACGAGTGTAGACGAGTGTAGTGGGGGGAGCCTGAGGAGCCGCAGGAGACGAAACAGGCGGCGACAATGGCGGAGAGGCCACAGGAGAAATATGTGGAGACGAGATAGGTGTATCTGGAAAGGTCAAAAAAGACAGAGACTCCACAGAGGAAGTCGAAGGAGAGATAGGACGTGGGTAGAAGGGACGAGACTCGTCGAAAGTCACATCCCGAGAAATCCGCATCCGTCGACCAACAGGATCCCAGCACCGATAGCCCTTGTGCTCGGCACTGTACCCCAAAAAACACACTCAATGGACTGAGCAGTCAGTTTGGTGCGTTCTCGAGGGGCGAGGAGAACGTAGCAAACGCAAACAAACAAGAAGGGCGAGTAGTCGAAGGAGACCACAGAGGCGCTCAATAGGGATTGCGCTCAAGAGCGTAAGAGGGTCGGATGTTGATGAGATAGGTGGCGGTGGAAACGACCTCGCCCAAAGTGAGGTGGAATAGCGGCGGCAATCATCAGTGCACGAGCCGACTCAAGGAGGTGACGATGCTTGCGCTCAGCAACACCGTTCTGAGCATGAGCACCAGGACAAGAGAACTGAGCGAGAGTGCCCTGGTCAGCAAGGAAACTGCGCAGTGATGAGAGAGGTACTCGCCACAGAGTCAGCCACGAAAGACACGAATAGGAGTGGAGAACTGTGTGCGAACCATAGTGGCAAACTGTTTATAGATAGACAATACCTCACTACGAGAAGACATGAAATATATCCAAGTGTGGCGAGAGAAATCATCTATAAATATGATATAGTATCGATGACCCCCTTTCGAAACGAAGGGAGCCGGACCCCAAACATCAGAATGAACAAGATCAAAAGGACGTTGAGACACTGACTCACTATGAGGATAAGGAAGTCAAGTCGCTTGCCTAACTTACAGCCCTGACAATGTAGAGACACGTCTCCTGAGACAGACCCCAGGAGACCACGACGAACTAAAGACGACAGACGAGAGCCACACAGATGGCCAAGACGGTGATGCCATTGTTGGAAAGAGCCGGTAGACGGAGTGGCAGAGGCGGAGAGACTGGCGGCGACGGTGGCAGCGGAAGGAAGGTGAAGCTACCAAGCTCCCGAGACGCTGCGAGTCAAGGCGCCGAGGCCGAACCAACCGAGCTCCGTGTGACGGTCCCGAACACAACAAGAGTCGAGTCGAGAATGATCCGATAACCAAGGTCGATGAATCATCCCAAGAGAAAGAAGTCGCATGGTTAGTCGAGGAACATGAGCAATGTAGGAACATGAAAAGATGAGTTGCTAAGAGGTCCTCGACCAGAGACAGAAAGAGAGGTACCATCAGCAGTAAGAACACTGACAGGGGAATCAAGAGGTGTAACAAAAGATAGAGTGGAAGAATCGGAAGTCATGTGGAAGGATGCTCCGGAATCAAGGATCCACGGGGAGGTACCTGTCTGTGTAGGAGGTGGTTTCTCGGTGCACAAGAGTCGGCCGCAGAACTGCAGAACTCCGCCGAGGAAGAACACGAGCGGCAAGCGCCGTCAAGTCCGGCTATCTCTGCTCGGTGAGAGAAAATGCGAAGTAGTCGATCTGAGCGTCGTTGTAGAAGTACCGGTGCCAGTGCTAGGAGAAGAACGGCGTGAAATATGCCTCTGTTTCTTGTAGCACTGAGACTCAATGTGGCCGATCTTGTCGCAGTAGGAGCAGCGAGGACGACCACCGCCAGATGGAGGGCGGCCACCACCACCGTGGCGGCCACCGGAGGAGGCAAGTCTTGAAGCGTGAAGTAGTCGGTGTAGCAGGTGTACGGGCGGCGAGCACGGAGGGGAGTGACATCAGACCAGCACCACTCAGACGAGTCTCCTCTGCACGTATCTCGGTAAGGGCCTCCAGAAGAGTGACACGAGGGTGGCGTGCAAGTAGCTGGGCACGCCTCTGCTCGAACTCAGGACGAAGTCGAGTAAGGAACTCGTGACACGCCAAACTCCTGTGTCGGACGGACACCAAGCAAAGATGAACAGAACGACGGCCAGAAGGCGAAGAGAGTCCAGCTGGCGCTGCATCGCGTAACTCGAGCGTAGAAGGCGTCAACAGTAGCATCACCCTGCTGAAGAGAGTGCTCCTGACGAACTACTGACAAGTAGAGGGCATCTCCAGAGGGTTCGTGAAGCGCCGAAGATGAGTCCACATCCGACGGCCGATGAAAATCCCACAATCTCGTAAGAAAATCGAGGTCAACATCGGCGGCGATGAAGACAGCAGCAGCCGAAAGGGCGTCGTCGCCACACCACCGAGTGTAGGTAGTCAAGCGATCCATGTAGGAGTCGAGCCTCTTGGTAGGCGAGGCGCCTTCTCATCGCCAGCGCCAGCCAGACTCAATAGCGCTTGTCACCGTCGGAAGCGCAATGCACGTAGTTCCGTCGGAGGAGAAGGGCATGGCGGGCGTGTGACATCGCCAGAGAACGCCCCAAAGATTTAAGACCACGATATGGATGCGCATGTGAGACACGGTCGGTGTAATTAACACCGTCGAAGATCACCGGCAAAGAGGAGAAAGCGGTGCCCATTGGTAGGCGGCGCCGACGGCGCGGCGACCAAGACAACGAGGTCTAACAGCGGCGCCGACGGCGCGCGCGGTTAGAACAACGTTTTTCTCTTTTTTCTTTTTTTTTTCTTTAAGAGGAAATTTACGGGCGATTCTACCGAATCGGCCCGATGTTAAATCGGGAAACCACGATTAGGGTTTCCCTCCTCACGATGGTGGCGGCGGGGGCTCGTCGGCGGCGGCTCGCGGTCGACGGCGGGCTCGTCGGCGCTTTGACTTTGCGGTAGCCGTGGCGGCGCGGCGACGGCGACGGTGACGAGCAGCACGAGCGGCGGCGGCGGCTTGCGGCTTAGGCGGCGGGCTTATGGCATGGCGGCGGGCGACGGCGACGGCTATGCGCGGCTCGCGGCGGCGAAAACACAGGTAGCGCGCAGTGCCGCTTGGCAATGTGCTTCACCAATGAGACGGCGGCCGGCGGTGCTTCGGAGGAGGCGCGTGGTTCGCGGCAGGCGGCGCGGTCGACGGCACAGGCGGCGGCGGATCTTGCAGAGACGGCTTCCCCTTCCCTGGTGATTGCGCAAGGCGAAGGCCGACGGAGCGACGAGGAAGCCGAAGGCCGACGGAGCGGCAGCGGAGTTGCACGAGGAGGTAACCCTAATGCTCTGATACCATGTTGGAATATGCGACTTGTATTATTAGGGGCCAATTGGCCAGTATATATATACAATGCATGTTACAGATAAGGAAACCAAATCAAATAGAGTCCTACTCTAACACAAGGTTATCTCTAACTATATCTCTAACAGATGGAACCCCATCTTGCGACATGTGTTTAAACGATTTTTTCACCGGGACAGCAAACACGAATAGTGAGTTTGGTATGTGGTACTTGGTGCTCACAATTTGGAGGCACCAAAATGTTGATGTCCTTTCTTGCTCCCAAAATAAGGGGTTAGTTTCATATGTTTTTAAGAGAAAACTAATCCCCACTTGATACTCGTACATACATATAGGAGGGCTATTAGAAACATACATATTGGATAGCTGTAAGCGCAACAATGATGAATTACTCTGCTGTTCTATGTGCCGCTAAAATTAGCGGTTTTAGTAAATATTTAAAATTAATTTTAGCATAAATTAAAATAATTAAGGTATATTTCTGGCAGCATTTAAATAAGAAAAATAACATAAAAGTAGGTAATATATCTATGTTATTTAAACATAATAAAATACTCAAAAGATAGAACTTGAAAAAAAAAAGAAATCAGCGTAATGCTCAGATTTAATTTGATTGTTTATTGCTCTTAGATATCGGGCCGCTCAAGATGTAATCTTGGCCTCCTGGCCACGTTTGTCAATATTCTTCACTAATTAAATATGACAACTATAAATCAGACATTGAGCTCAAACTAATACTTTACTAATATGTAAAGATTTATCTCATAAATAACAACAATACTTTCAGTCAACAGAGGATCATTTGTTCAATAGTGTAAATGGAATCATAATTTCAGCACATTCTCCTTTCTGCAAACAGGATATCACAATGCAAAGAGTTCACACATGATCAGCAAGATCTTAGAACAAAATGATCAAGCTCTTTTCAGTCATAACCGAACTACAGAAAGTATCAGAATTTTTTCTTGCTAGAGATAAAACTAATAGCAGGAAGCAATACAACTAGTTCAAGTTTGATTTAGTTATCAATTCAATTTCATAACATGACAATTATCATCATCGAGCATTAATCTGAGCCCACAACATTGCTAAACCAAGTCTCCCAGTGCTAGTCAAAATTACAAAATGTAAAGTTAACAAGAACAACACACTTTGGTACAATAATGCACAAAATGAAAAAACTACAATACTCACGATGTGGATGTCACTCAAAGCCACCGAGCAGTAAATCGGGCAAACCACGCCGAAGGCGTTGACTCATAAAACCAATCGCCCCGCTATACCGCGTTTGAACAGACGAAGTCGTTGAAGATACAATGCCAATCCATATTTCGGGACACACCAAAATTGCGAAATCGAGGTATAGAGAAATGTCGGGCAAGACCTAATCACAGTGTACTGGCCGAATGCAACCACGTAGCACCAATCATTAGAAAAAACCGAAGTCTTCTTCCTCACCGAAGTTAAGCCAGAGCCAACCAAATCCGAGCCCCAAATGCGCAAGCACCAATTTCCTGAATAGAAGACTCACAGAGGAGAGAGCGCAAGAGGGGAACCGGCGTGATGCGCACAGAAGAAGGTCCGGAGCTCACCACTTACATCGCTGGTTCGTCCACGGGCCACGACGGCGTGGGAACTCTAAGGCCCTAAAACCGAAGACCAAAACGGAGAGGAAGAAAAACTACCAAAAAGGGGGAAAATAACCAGATTTCGGGGCTGAAGAAAAGAAGAGAGGAGGTGTGCCTTAAGAAGTGGAAGAAGAGGGGAGCATCACGGTTGCAGCCACCGGCCGGCCCCGAGACGTCCGGGCTGTTCGCCCCTCCAGCGCCGCCGCCGCACTTCCTCCGCCAAGGCTGCACGCACTGGCGAGGGATTCGCCAGGCAGCACGCAATCTCCAGCCTTATTCCTTCCCCATCTCGCACTCACAAGTGGGCTCCACCTTCTTTTCTTTTTCTTTTTTCTCTCAAAATGAGAAATAACTAAATAGCTCTCAAAATATCCAACACTACGCTGTCTCACACCAACTCAGGACAAAGTCCTTACATATTGATTCATCAAGCAGAAATCGACAAATCCTTGCAGCGTAGCGATTTAAAACTTGAAGAATTAGATGTCAGCCACCTCACTTGGAAGACCAAACATTCTTCCAAGAGTTCAGAAATTCATAAAGGCGCCTGACAGCCAAGTCTCTACAGGTTGCCACTGGGGTGCCTCGCAGAATTAACAAGATATCGCTTAACTGCTCATAGGTGTGGAATGGTGGAACATATGAACGGCACACGGGAATTTCGTAGACTCCTAGAACATGGTACTGTTTCCTGCAAAATTCCTTGAAACTTCTGCGTCCCAAACTGTAGTATCTGTTTTCGGTAAAATGAGCAGTAATTTTAAATTTTAGTTTTTAATTTCAAAAGTTTCCAAAATTTTAAACCTCAAGCTTCAAACTTCAAAACTCAGATTTTGCCTCGATTCCAAATATCAAAATTATGGCATAACTTTTCAAAAAATGAAAACAATCTCTCTCTCCCTCTTTCCCCTTTCCCCCTTCTCCCGGCCGGCCCTCTTTCCCCGGTTCTCACTCCTCCCCTCTTCTCTCTCTCTCTCTCCGCTCCCGTCAGCGCGCCGCTCGGTCCTGGTTTTTCCACCTGCTCCGAGCCGCCCCGTTCCGCCTCCCCCGGATCCGCTCCCACCTGCTCGCGCTATCTCCTCCCCCTTTCCCCCGGATCCGCTCCTGCCTGTCGCCCGCGCCGCCCGCCTGGTCCCCTCCCCGCTTTTCCGCCGCCCCGCCGGTGCCCTCTCTCTCCCCCGGCTATAAAGTCGAGCTCTCCCCTCCCCCTCTGCCCCTTCCCCGCGTTCTCTTCCGCTTCCCCCCTCTTCTCTGCCACTCTGCGCCGGCTGAAGGCCCTTGCGCCGCCGCCGCCATCTTCCCCCTCTGGCGCCTCTCCGTCCAATTGCCGCTGCTTGGAGTACCGGCCGGACACCCCGAAGTCGTCCCTACCTCTCTGATTTCCTTCCTCCTCTCCGGCGAGCCTCCACA
Source organism: Hsuehochloa calcarea (assembly GCA_036346395.1). Lineage (NCBI taxonomy): Eukaryota > Viridiplantae > Streptophyta > Magnoliopsida > Poales > Poaceae > Hsuehochloa > Hsuehochloa calcarea. The sequence goes on along the minus strand of CM070599.1, from coordinate 30,378,538 downwards.
ATCTCCCACCTCACCGCCGCCTCAGGTCGCCATCGCCAGCCCCCTCTGGCCGCCTCCGGTTCCCCTCTCGCCTCTGGTGAGTTTCCGGGCTTCCTCCGGTGCTCATGCCCGCCTTCCCCAGCTCGGAACGCCGTCGGGCCGCCTAGTTCACCATGGTCGTGCCACCGCTCCGGCGAGTCTCCGGCGCCGCCGACATTACCATCGGCTCCGCCTCAGGGAGGGCATCCCATTTCAGCTCTTCCCCGGGCACTGCTGCTCCTTCCCCCGCCGGTGACACACCGCGGTGCCGCCGCCCCTCCCTCAGCTCTGTTTTGGTCGGGGGGAGGAGCACTGTAGCGGTGTCATTTGCCGCTGGTACTGTAGCGCTTAAGAGCTAAACTGTGTTTAGCCAGCTCTAATGACGCGTTAACCTTTCGCATGTGCCGATGACGGGTGGGCCCGGTGAACAGTGCTGATGCATTAATTAATCTGGTTTTGCCTCTGTGACTGACAGGTGGGTCCCGCACGGGTACTGTGCCGTGGACGCATGCGCCCGTGTGTGGACTCGGTCCGCGCAATGTTCCGTGCACCAGATGTCACGTGCCAGTGCGTGGTTTTTCTGATTTTCTGTTTAACTGTAAATTCTTTATAAATCTTCAAAAATTCATATCTTTTTTATTATAACTCCAAAAATTATGAATTTTATACCCAAAAAATTGTAATTTCAAAACCTACATTTTGGTACTGGTTTGATTAATTTTGGAGTTCGTTTATTATGGATTTTGTATTTATTTGTTTTGTTTGCTTGTCTTTTCGTTTCCAGTGCGATCGTCCGAGTAGAGTTCGAAGAAGCCAGAGATCCTCACTTCGACCAAGCTCAAGACTTCCAAGACCCCCTAGTCTTTGACCCAGGCGAGTCAACACTTTAATCATGTTGAACTTACATTTCATGCAAATTATATTCTTTTAAAATATCAAACTGAATGCTTTAATTTCTTATGCAAATGTATGTCAAATGATCCTGAGGTAGTTAAATGTCAACTTGATTATTAAATAAATATTATACCTTGTCCTTGATAATTGAATTCCTAAATCTTTGTCACCCTAGTAATTATATGGTAACCTACTAGTTATAGTTTGTGCTCAAGCGCCATGCTAGACCTACTTGAGTACCGGGGTATTAACCACTCCAATCATCATCCTTTAAACTTAAAGATTATTTTGGGTAGTCATTGGGGTAAATGATTGAAATGGTTGAGTTAATTTGTTTTACTCTTATCAAAACCTTAAAAACTTGTTAATACCCTATCTGGGCGGATGGTATGTTGGAGGGTATGTGGTTGGGTACTAATGTAGCCCAGAATATGTGGGTATATATTTGGTATGTGGTATGAAATGCCCATATAACTTTAAAGACTTAATCCTGTGATGACCCCTTAATGTAAAACAATACAACCACAAGTCTATAATGGTGTCGACCTGGACAAATAATTTGTATCCGTCAATACGAATTACACTAGGTAGATGACTCGCGGTGCCGTAAGTCTTCATGGCGAAGGGTCGGGGTGCACGATGAAGGCCGTTTGATGGCGCAAGGGGGTGGGGCAAGGGTTTGCGCGGGTGTGAGAGCGTAACCCACCTCAGCGGGTGTAACAAGTACTGAGGGATGCATTGTAAAGGCCTTATGGTAATCTCCCCTTGATTCACATGTCCAAGGAAACATGTGATTATATCAAGCCGGTTATCTCTTGTGGGTAAAGTGTACAGTCTCTGCAGAGAAATAAACTGTTCGAACAGCTGTGCCCACGGTCACGGGTGGACATGAGAACTTACAATAGTTAGTTCTATTTCAAAAACCTTTGTGGGTGGGTTGAAAGATGTGGCGGGCTCATCTAGCCCGTGTGTTGGATTTTTCCTGGGTAGTCTTACCTAGTGCTGATAATAGGTGGATGTAACCATTAATAAAAATAAGAATGGGGTGGAGGTAACCTCCCCTGATATTAATAGTGCACAATTATTCTCTTTTAAGAAATCATGATTTAGTTAAAATGCTAAGTGATAGGACTTTCTAATATGTGTATTTATAAATGTTGCTTTGGGCAAATAATAGAACTCGAGCCATCCTTGTTTAGCCTTGAATAATTATTATTGTATCTGTTGTGTTGGCTCACGAGCACGGTAGTTGTGCTCACCCTCGCTCTTTCCCCAAACCCCCAGATTCCGCTGATCAGGACGACTACGCCCACTACGAGGATCAAGAATTCGGCAGTCAAGACCAAAGAGACGAGTAGTTAGTTCCTTAGGCTAGAGCTCACTGCGGTTTAGCTGGCTCCGCTGGTACTTGCGTACAGCCAATATTCTCCAAGTCCTTAGAGGTAATATCGGTTACACAAGCCGCCACAGTCGCTTGCCTGTGGGGAGTCGTGTTACCCTTTTTGCTTTCGCACCTTTTTCTGTATTTTATGTAATGAACTTATTTGGCCTGATCGGCTCCTGATGTAAACTCGACCCGATGTGGTCTATTTAAAACTCTGGTGAATGTAATATTATATTGAGTCGGTCAACGTTGTATATGAAGTGATTTAACGATGTATACTGTGAGTGCTACCTACTGATTCAGAGAATAGCGCATGATAATCACCGAGAATTCTGGGTTAAGACATCCTGGTCCGACGCAAACAGGCCGTAAGTCTGAAGAAATAAGCGTGCGTGAAGACGCTTGGACTAGCTGTCATTCATTGAGAGGACGGCATTGCGGTCCGGGTGTTTCTCACAGCACTCTTGATAGCAGTAGAGATCAACAGCACAAATCCCCCGGGTCTTTGTACAGGCAACTGTCATTCGTTGAGAGGGCCCTCTCTTTTTTCAGGAAATAGACAGCTGAACTAAGCGGCTAATTTGAGTGTGAAGGAAAGGCAAATTCGTACATCCTTGCCAAACATTGTGAGATAAGTTAGAAGCAAAACCATCGGAAACGTACACGAAATTCTCCTCCATCCTTGATCGATCGATCGATCGATCAGGAAGTACTACCGCGCAGCATGCATTCCGACGCAGGCATGTGCTTCGTCACATTGATTGGCTCCGGGAAGGAAGACTCAGACAAGAAGAAAGCTACTGTATTATAAGGTCACACTGCTCGGTGCAGCGCGCGCGCGCGCGAGAATCCGAAACGGCCTTATCATTGCATGTATTCCCTGACGGCCATGGACGCCACGGCCTTGGCCCAGGCAATCAGCTCCCGCTTCATCCTCCCCTCATCGCTCCAGAGCAGCGGCACGTCCATCGTCATCGAGACCGCGTCCGCCGTTGCGGACGACGAAGCACCGCCGTCCTCGGACGACGCCGTCGCCGCGCCGACGACATCGACGGCGGGGGCAGAGGCGGTCGCCGCCGGCAGGGCCCTGGCATCCAAAGCCATGGCCGAACAATCACCAGAAAAGCAGACGATGAGTCGTCGATCAGCGCGTGTAAAATGGACTGCGGCGGGGCTGGCTGGCTTTGCTGCTCGAGTGCTCGATCGGTAGTTCGATCGGTTGGTGCAGCTAGGAGTCCAGGACAGCACGCTCTATATATACCGGCCGGCCAGTGGCGCGTGCGCAGAGCGAGCATGTGATGCACGAGTAGCACATGTATGATCTCGTATACGTGACAGCATGCGACGGTCACGTACAATTAAGCTGGCACGCGACGACCAAACGTAATCTAGCTTTAGTGTGTGAAATTAAGGTAGCAGCATTAGTGTGTGAAATTAAGGCACAACGCTGACACAGGTGGCAATTGCTCGTCGTCGCCTTTTCCCCTAGGATGTCGCGAGGGCGACCCACACACGCTGAAATTAACCGGTTGGTTGGCGTGATGGGCATATTAATTCTATGTGCGTCGGGTACTAGGTAGCATGCACGCGGACCCATCTGACGGTTTGGGTCGTGTCCCGACCGATCGGACGGGCAGTATTGCCGGAGCACCAGTCACGCGTGATCACATTTGTGATTCAAGTAAGGGTGCACGTATCATCATCGTACACGTCAGTGCCGCGGCCGGGGTTTTTTTTTCTTCTATGCGTGCACGTACACACGATGATGAGATAATATGATCGATTGATCCTTCTGATCATCGACGTACGCGTCAGTGCGTGTGAACTGAGGTCGCTGGCTGCTTGAGATATCGATGATGCTCGGTCGTGTTTGTCGGAGCAGCCGATTCAGGATCCTACTTAAAATCACTGTATTATTATCTGGATCAGTAGATAGTGTTCACAGATATATTAGTGGTTCATTTTATATATGACATAAACTATATCATATATTAAATTACAAATACCAGAGTTCACATAAACCGCATTAGGTAAGTTTACAATAAAGTCGAGCAGGCTAAAAGGATATATTACATAAAAGCGGAAGCAAAAGAGGAAGCCACATTTCGCTACAGGCAAGCGACTGAAATAACCTGTTTGCAACCGATATTATCCAAAGACCCGGGCGTTATTGGTGCGCGTAAACACCGACTTAGCCGGCTAGACTGGGGTTAGACCTAGACTATGAGACTAAACATTACTCCACCATCTTCGTGGCCATCAGCTTTTGAATCTTTGTAATACGTGTAGTGTCCTTGGTCTATGGGTTCTGAGGGGTTTGGGGAGCGAGAGTGAGTACAAGCAATAGTGCTTCGCAAGCCAACACACATAATGCAATAATTATATATACAAGATTTAACAAGGATGGCTCAAGTTCTTTTATTTGCTGAAAGCAATATTTTGAACTACGATAATTAGAAACTTCTATGACTTAACATTTTAACCAAACCATAATTTATTAAAGAGAACGGTTCAGGTTCCATCCACTTGTTACATGGTTCCATCCACTACATGCTTTAAGTTTTGATTATTAGGGTTACATCCACCTAGGAAAATTCAAAATTAGGGTTACACCCACCCGATGAGTTTTCATCCCATCCACAAAGTTTTATAAAATAGAAACTAACTCGAGCAATTTCTCATGCCTGCCGTTGACCGTGGGCACGACTGTTCGAACAGTTTATACTCTGCAGAGACTGCACATTTTACCTATAAGAGATAATCAGTTGGTTGTGTTTCACACGTTTCCTTAGACATGTGAATCAAGGAGATCACCACAAAGCCTTTACAATGCATTTCGCAATGTAAGTTACACCCGCTAAGGTTTCGTCTGAGGGTGATTACGTCTACCACACCCAGACCCCCTCTTGCGCCACACGACAGCGTACACCAGCGACACGACCTGTGTCCACGACGGCTTAACACCAGCGACACGACTCGTGAGTCACTCCAATGGTGTAACTCGCACTAGTGGATACAAATTATTTAACCAGGTCGATATCATTATAGACTTATAGTTGCACTGTTTTACATTGGGAGGTCATCACAGGATTAAGTCCTTAAAATTATCTGGGTTAATGAGAAGATATTTCAATGTTGGGGAGAAGGGAGAAGATTATGCATAGGGGGAGAAATTTTTGGAGATGTATATCATTGGTTTTACAAAGAGGGAGATGATATATAAAAATGATAAAAGGGGGAGAAACTGAAAATTTGAAAGTTTCTGATATTTGAGGATCATAGTGAGGGGGAGTTCTTGAGTTGCATTCTTATTGTCTTATTGAATATTCTGAACTTGAATTGCATTCATTTATCCTCACAATGATCATAGGTCAATTGAACAATTGTTCTTTCATAGGGACCTCATGTGAGAATTTTGACCATTTTCTGGAAATCAAAGTTTTTATGCTTTCTTTTGCCTAATCTCACATGTCTATACTATTCTGATGCCAGCTTGGTCTTTTACATTGCTTTTTCTTGCTTATGGACCAAGTTGTGCCTTTGTGCGAAAATGAAAGTACTTTACTTTTCAAACCTCCAAATTATATTTTCTGGATTATTGCCAATGTGTTCATCAAGGGGGAGATTGTGGATATCATGGGGATATGTTCCAGATCTTAGGATGATGTGACAATTGGCAATGACTTTTATGGTTTGTCGTTTCACAGGGTTTTCAACAAAGTTCAGGCATTCTGGACAGGGGCGGTCCGACCGGCCATAGCATGGCGGTCCGACCGGTCCCAAATCGGTCGGACCGGCCATGTGCGCGATCGGACCGTGATGACAAGAATGGTCAAAGCAATGGGCTAAAAATAGGTGTTGTAGGCAAGTGAGGGGATCCCAATGCACTTGATCTCATTATTTTTGGAGCTTCCAAGCAAAAGTTCTATTGGTTTAAAGTTTCCAGTAGGTTTTGAATTTTCGGGGGTTGAAATTCGGCTAAGTCCCTTGTGGCGGTCCGACATGCTCACAGGGAGCGGTCCGACCGGCCAGAGGGCAGTCCGACCGGCTCACAGGGAGCGGTCGGACCGGTTTTGGCTTGTTCATCGGCCAACTTCGTGGCGATGTTGATTTGTTAGGTCAAATTCATTGGTATCGTGGCATATGGTTTGCATGATGCATGTTTTGACTAACATGAGTCAAGTTGTGAAGAACTTGTTCCCGAATTCGTGTTTGCTTGTCTATGGTTGTGCAGGTTGCTTGGTGGTCAACGACGGTCAACGGCGAGGAGGATCGGGACTAGACTTGGAGAGTTGAGGTCTAGAACGATCGACGATGCCGGGTGAGGTCAATGACTCAAGCGTGACACAAGATGGACAAGGGTGACCTATTGGCGAATCCATGGCGCATGGTGAAGCGGTTTAGGTCAAAAGGTTAAAGACGGCGCTTTGCGAAGCGTGCGTGTGTGACCCGTTTGTTAGTGGGCCTTAACGGGAGCCCAATGGAGTCAAACCCTAGGAGTTCTAGACCTCCACTATAAATAGGAGGAGGTGGTGGCTGCACCAGGTAGCTCTTTTATCTCTCGCTGTTTTTCGCCTCTTTGTTGTTTCTAAACCCTAATTGGCTTAGGGGGAGTTGAGGTGGAGGCTAGGGCTTTTGATGGTTTGAGGTGAATTTCGTGATCTTGGATTGACCACTGATCCATGATGGTGTGGGTGTAATCCAACAACGATCACGTCTTTAATCAATGCAAGGTTTGCTTGAGATAAGTCTCTTTTCGTTCTTGCTTTCAATTTCGTGATTTTAGGGCTTTCTTTGATCCGCGAAGTTTTGATTGATTTTTTCACGTGAATTAGCTTCCTGTGATTTGTGTGAACCTATCTAGGATCATCTTGATCATCAATCACTCACGAACAAGCATTAGGATCAAGTTTTCGTTCTTGCCCGGTTTTAGATATTCTGTTACTCAATTGACAACTTTTCAGGATCTATCCAAGAATTATCATAATATTCGATTGGAATAGGTCCTCAATAGCATAGAGAAGGTGTGTGCAAAGTTTCGTGAAGTTTGGAGTTGAGAATCAAAAGTTAGACCTAATTGCAACTTCGTCATCGGCCGCTTTTTTTTCTTGTTTGGATCGATGCAGAGTCGGCGGTTCGACCGCCCCTCAGCACCGGTCCGACCGATTTGGCAGCGGTCCGACCGCCGGTATAACAGCGGTCCGACCGCCATGCAATCGGTCCGACCGGTGGAGTCCAGAGGTCAGACCGCCCGTGCACTGTGTTGCTTTAGTCTTTGATGATTATGTCATATTGCTTAGGGGATTAATTTGAATTCAATACTAGTCTTCCGCTGTACTGGTATATTGATCTTCATAGCTTCCTAATAGCTGTTGGAGTGAAATTGTGTTGAATTCATAATTCGTGAAAAAGTGAGCGTGCTCCTATTCACCCTCCCTCTAGTCGCCTTTTTCGGTCCAACAAATATAAATAAATATAGATTTGCACAAATATAGGTTCAATGTGATAAATATAGATCGTTGTCGTAAAAAAAAAAGAAATATTGATGGGCAAGGCATGCGGTTTTCGTGCCGTTTGAATTAACTGAGAAGGCACGAATGCTGTAACACGTTTTTGCCGTCACCAAAGAAAGAAAAGGTACAGGAGATGCTACATGGGCTTTATATAATCCAAGCTCAGGTTAGGGCCGTGCCCACTCGAGACTTGGGCCTTGTTCCATGAACGGAACTTCAATCTGTTGTATTTATAAGTTAATTACGCTACAAATAAAAGTTTTATATATAATTTGCATCTAATAAATAAACCACATATAATCTTATCATAACTTTGTATAGATTATCCATAAAAGATGTCTCGAATAATTTATGCATGTATATCCATAAAAAAATCTTATCGACTCAAAAGTGCCGCCGAACACGCCGCTGTGTTTTCCCTCTTAATTTGCAGGCTAGCGATGTGAGCCGGTCATTTTTCCCTCTTAATTTACAGGCTAGCGACGTGAGCCGGTCAGCTTGCCCGCATATGTACTCCACGGATTTGTATCCTCAGATAAGCACAGTGCAATGCCATTGGGTGATCCGCAGCCAATTTTGATTAGGAGCGAACAGTAACCAAGCACCACGGTAACTTTGCTGAAGCAGGAAACAGTGTGGCTGCCACAGTGTATTTAGCTGTGCGGTACACTTCTCTCACTCTCACATCTTTTACACAGTCCGCGATAATCATGCGTATAATTAAGCTAATGCTCTTGCCAGGGGGCCGGCCGGAGCAGATTGTCCTCCGTACTGATCATCTCCAGCTAATCATCTCCAGATTTGTCGAAGACAAGAACATGAGATCGCGGTCGGTGTTATCGATCGACCGATGTCTTGTCGCAAAGTAAAGGCCGACCCCGATCGAATTTGTCGAAACTATATGAGGTCGTGTGGAGCGCTTGGTTTGTTCTTACGAAACGAGCGAGTCGAAGATGCATTCGGGTACCACGTGGAGTCTTGAGGGCACCCACATGGGGCAAGAAAGCGATGCTAAATTGCTTGTGGCATGGATTTCAGCCGAGTAGAAACAAAAAGTTATGGTTATATAATTGTGGGAGGGAGAGGTGAGAGGGGGTGGGAGAAAACGAGTTAACGTTTTATGAGAAATGCTACGAAACACGGTAGCATTGTAACAATATAGGTTTTAGTTGTCCGGTCCGTCTCCGTATAAATCATAAGGTTGTGTATCCTTCGCACCTCTCCCTCTCATTTCTATGTGTTTCTTGTATCCCTTCCTCCTCGATATCTCTCTCTCGCGTGTTCGGCTGAGGAGTGCAAGTGACGGAGGCAATTAGCGGCCACCCTCTCCTTCACTTCCAATGCTGCCCCTCCACCTCCTCTTTTAACTCAGGCTCTCGATTTGGCGTGGATGGCGGTGTGGTGCGAATCTATCGATTTTTAGCGGCGGCGCGGCTCGAGACGTCTGGATCCGATGGCGGCGTGGTGTGGAGCTCGGGTAGGAGCTGGGGGGAGAGAAAGAGAGAGAGAGATGGAGAGATTAATACTCGGCATGAATACGGATTCGGCAGCGAACGGCATTGGTCGGTGTCATGGTGGTGGCGATAGTTGGGGTTAGCACCGAGAGAAGAGGGTGCATTGATGGTGGACGGTGTCGGGCAGCTCCATGGCGGCACAACAGTGCCTTTGTAGCCAAGTGAATTGGTCAAAACTAGCCGAAACTCGTTAAAATTTTCTTAAAACTTTGATTAAAACTTGTTGAAACCTATTAAAACTTTTGTTTTGAAATTTGTTAAAATTATCGAAACTTTCGGCTGAAATTTGTTTTCCAAAATTTGAAACTTTTCTTGAAATCTTACGAAAACTTCTAGAAACGTGTGAAACTCACTGAAACATAAAACTTTTAAAATGTCCTCACAATTTTTTTTCAAATAACATAAAACTTGCTGCTATACCATTGCAACGTTATAGCGTTCCCGGTCGCTTCCATATTTTATTTAGTTGTTTGTTCCATCTTGGATGGAAATAAGAGCTAAACGCTGGAGGGAACAATCAGACTTAGCGCCTGAAATGATGTGGCAGTGACGTGAAACCTTGATATCACCTACGTCGTGAATGTCGTGAAGGGCATGCGCCACTATTAACTATTTAACATTATGATACACGGAAACCCTTAATTAGTCCATGGAGTTATGGATGTAGCGCAAGGCAACGATCAATGTTGACTACATGGCACTGATCTTTTGCGCCATGATCTAACGGATATTTAAAAATTGTGTATTGGTCAAAAGATAAAATTTTTTATGGATATTGATTGTAAGACATTAAGACGAGTATTATATTATTATCTGTTGTTTTGGAGAGAGAAATACTACAAAATGATCTTTATACCATTCCCTCTATCCTCTAAGACGAGTGGGGCCCGTAGACACTAACGAAGGAAATTGTAACACTGTAGGACCGTAAAGGTGACTAGAGGAGGGTGAATAGGTGTTTTCTCAAATTCTCCGCCTTAATCAAATTCAACACGAACTTTTCTCCTTTAGCTACGAAAGCTAAGAAGATCAATAAACGCACAGAGGAAGCCTTGTGCTGAATTCGATAACCCCCTTAACCACAAAACCCAAACAGGAGATATGATCTCAGAAGATCGGTCGAGTCTCGGCGGTCGACCGTGATGATCGGCGATCGGACCGACGGATGACTAGCGGTCGGACCGGCGGCTAACTGGCGGTCGGACCGTTGGAAATCGGTTCGATCTGCGCTCTCGGGCGATCGAAAGGCGGCGATCGGACGCCAGTTGCTTCATCGGTCAGACCGATTTAGTCCAGTACCAAAACACAAAGTCCAAATCCAAAACAAAAATCGGTCTAACTTTTGATTCAACCAATGAAACTTGATCAAATTTGGAGCACACCTCCCTGAGGATATCTAAGACCTATTTCTAGTGACGATCGTTCAGATCCACTTCAAATAAACGATCTCCTTAGGTTTTACCAAGAAGTGCTCAAACCCTAGAAATATGAAAAACTTGATCCAAAACTTGCATATGGGGGATTGAAGATCTAGAAGGTTCTAGGAGTATTCCCACACATCAAAGCAAGGTATATGAGGTCAAGAGACCAACCAAAATCAACCGGATCAAAGAAGCACCACAATCATCAAAAGAGAGAAGAAACCAAATGAAACTTCATCAAAGAACAAGCCTTCATGAATTGAATGATTCAATGTAATTCTTGTCAAAGCCACTCCCTCAAGGAGGACAAGAGCTCAATCAAAGAGCACACACACAAATCTCTCCAAACCCTAGTCTTTACTCTCCTCTTCTCTCCAAACCCTAGAAAAAGACTTGGAGTTTCTAAATGAGTGCTTAGGGGGTTTTTTCTCTCCCCCCTTTCTATTTATAGGAGAGGCCTAGGGTTTCCACTAATGGGCTCCCATTAAAGCCCACACACACATGGGACCCACTCACACATCTGTTGAAGCAATCGTCTGCTTCACCACGTGTAGGTTGATCAGCGGCTCTCATCACGTCGCCAAGTCTCTCCCGTCCGAATCCCATCGGAACCTCCCAGAGACTTGCGCCGACTTCCGCGACCGCTGATCCAACCACCGTACCGAACTACCGCTCGATCCATCTTGCCCATTCGCACCATGCTTGAGTCACACGACCTCACCCGGCATCCATGATCATTCTGGACCTCAGCTCTCCAAGCGTAGTCCCGATCCACCTCACCGTTGACGTCGTTGACCTGCAAGCCACCTGCACAGCAATATACAAACAAATCGTCTCCGGGAACAAGTTCTTCACAACTTGACCCACGTCAGTTCAACAATGCAATATGCAACAATAAAGCATTGAAGTTCAGACAATAAACACATTCAAATCACAACAATACCAAAAAGGCTAACCTTCAAGTGATCGCGGTCCGACCGCCTCATGACCGATCCGACCGATTTCAGGCGGTCGAACGATTCCATAACGGCGGCCGGACCGCCGAAATGACTTAGCCAAATTTTCATCTTGAAAATCCGAAACCTTCTAGAATTTTCAAATGAATAGAACTTTCGACTGGGAGCTCCAAAAATAATGTGACCACATCCAGGAGACTCCCCTCACTTTCCTACACAACCTATTTTTGGCTTAGCTTCAAAATCCACTTTGAACCAACCCGATCGGACCGGCAACCACGGCGGTCGGACCTCTCCACTGCGGGTCGACCGCCCGCGCCACCGGCCGACCGCTGTGGTCCAGCGAATCAGCAACCCAAAATGCGAGAAATTGTAAACCAACAAAGCCATTGCCAATTGATTCATCATCCTAAGATCATGCACATATCCTCACGATATCCACAAACACCCTAAAATGGCTGAATTAAAAAATACAAGGTTTTTAAAACTTTTTCATGTGGCATATATTGTTGAGCTTTTACCAGCATTCTGAGATTTATTTGATCTGTATTCCTTTTCTTGCCAACACAAGAGAACCCTAAACTGCAATCGGAGTAATGCTTAAGAAATATATGGAATTGTTTAGCAACATATCGGATTGGGAGCTATCACCTCTAGATTAATAGTTAATAAAGCGAAATACCCCTTCCTGTCTCCAACCTGCCCCTAATCTTTCCCCCTTGCCCCATTGTCAGTCGGCGGAAAGCCCCAAGCCACAGAGCCCTTCGGTTGGTCGTGCCGCATGTTTCCCCAGTGCACCGCAGTACCGCCGGGTGCAACCTTGCGCACTGTTTCGCCAACTAGTGTCCAGCCAACCTAGTGCAGTCGAAACCGCACTATGGTCGTGGCAACTCAGGCAAACCCCGGTTGAACGCCAGTCAAGGCAGTGTGCCCGAAGACCGCCTCTGGTCGTAGTCGTCGATTTGGGCCCTGGTCAGTGCGTCCTCTTCCAGATAGGCATCGACACCTGCCCAGTCAAGATGAGCCACCCCTCACCCATTAAAGTCGTCGCTTAGTGAGTCACGTCGCTGCTCTGTGCTGCCCTAGTCGCCATCGCCAACCACTCTGGTACCGCGCGAGCCAGATGCAGCGAACACCCCAGGCAACCTCCACCCCCTTTCGCCTTTAAATAGCCGCCCCGGGCCCTCCCTGTTTCTCGTTCTGTAACCCAAAAGCAAGTTCTTCCCTTCATCTCTTCCACCATTCCTCATGAGAGCTCGAGCTCTAGGTAAGGCTTGAGTGCCCACCACTGTCGGTGCCTCCGCGACGTCGCCAACGAGCTTTGGCGCCTTCAGTGAAGCCATCTCCGCCTTGAGCCCCTCCGCTCTTGCTTTCTGACCCAGAGGCGGCTCCTCATGGATTCCACTCTGTACTCGCAGAAACTGCTAACTCTGTTCTCCCTTCCCTCCGCCCAGAGTAGCCCCGGCAGTCGGATCAATTTCGATGGACATCACCGCCACTTGGAGCTCTCTCGCGCCGTCACAGACCTTTGTCAGCAGATCATCTCCGGCTGGCACGCTTCTTCCACCTCCAACTGGTATGTTTCCAGTGGCCACTAGAAGCCCATTTCCACTCTTGATGTGTGGAAGCATAGCCAGGACAAAGAATGCACTTAGACCCCAACCGTAGTCGAACCAAACCAGATGGTCGAACCTTCTCCAACTTGGAGTATAGCCGAACCCTTCCCCACCTAATGCTATAGACGACCATGTGTCTCCGACCAGGTGGTCGAAACTCTCGTTGACCAGATGGTCGAAGCTCCCACCGACTAGATGGTCAAAACTCCCCCAGACCAGATTGCTGAAACTCCTTCGGAGTGAACAAACTAAACTTTCCTTTACCCAGTGGTTGAAACCCCTTCGACCCAATGGTTGAAACTCTTTTCGACCGGGTGGTCGAATCTCCTCTCGACCGGACCTCTCGGTCAGGTGGTCGAAACCCCTCACGACCGGGTGGTTGAAACTCTATTGGACCAGATAGTCAAAACCCCTCGACCCTGTAGTCGAGACTGTCCCCACCAGCTTGTCGAAGACTTCTTCGACCAGTTAGTCAAAACCCTTCTTCGACCAGCTTGTCGGAACTTCTTCGACCAGTTAGTCGAAACCCACCTTCGACCATCCTATCGAAGACTTCTTCGACCAGTTAGTCGAAACCCTTCTTCGACCAGCTTGTCGGAACTTCTTCGACTAGTTAGTCGAAACCCTCCTTCGACCAGCCTGTATCAAAGACTTCTTCGACCAATTAGTCGAAACCCTTCTTTGACCAGCTTGTCGAAACTTCTTCGACCAATTAGTCAAAACCGTTTTCGACCAACTTGTCGGAACTTCTTTGACCAGTTAGTCGAAACCCTTCTTCGACCAACTTGTCGGAACTGTTTCGACCAGTTAGTTGAAACCCTTCTCCGACCAGCATGTCGATACTTCTTCGACCGGTTAGTCAGAACCTTTCTTCGACCAACATGTCGAACCTTCTTTGACCAGATAATCAAAAACTCCTCCAGTCAGATGGTCAAAACTTCTTCGACTAGATTGACCGAAAGACCGTTTCGACTTATGGCCGAAACTTCTCCGACTGATGGTCGAACCAATACTCGAAACACTATTGACCAGTGGTTGAAACAATAAACAATAATCGAAGTAATGAACAGTAGTTGAGACAATAAACAATAGTCGAAATAATGAGCAGTACTCAAACCGTGAACAGTGCTCGAAAACTTCCCTACCTAGTATTCAAACCCCATCCTGACCAAGTGGTCAAAATCGTAAGCAGGACTGGAAAACCTCAACCAAGTACCCGAGACCCATCCTGACCTAGTAGTCGAAACACTGAACATTACTCGAAGCCGATAACTCATCTGCAGACTAAACACTATCTCAAAAATAGTCCACGATACATATTCGATTACTGTATCCAACGTCGAGCATGACAAAAGGAACCTAAGACCAATTAAAGCCACCCAACCCAACTGAGAACACCCCCATTTGAGTTTCATTTGGATTTTGAATGTAAGTCGAATTCATTTGGACTTATTTGGATTTTAGTTTGTTTTCGCGTATAGAACCTGAGGCTTCAGAGGACCCGCTACCAGACCACGAGCAGGAGCAACAGTACCACAACCAAGGTGAGTCAATACTTTGATCATTTTGCACTCAGTTTTTGCAAACTATGTTGTTTTAAATTATGAAATTGCATTGCTATGATTTAAACAACTATCTTAGTATAATCGCAATTTATGCCTAAATTATAACTGAGTATAACCTTCCACTCATTGAACTTGGACACAATCATTTGTCACCCTAGACTTAATGGATAGATGCTACTTAATAAGTATGTATATAAGTGTCATGCTTAGCCTTGCTTAGATGTGTGGTCGTGCGGGCATTAAAGTGCCCAACAACATTCTTTCCAAACTTGAAAAGTTGAATTTGGGCAGTCGTGGCTGGGAGCCCGACTGGTATGTTCGTCTAAAGGTTATTTTTAAAACCAACCAAACCTAAAACTCTCTACTCGATTGGGCGGATGGAAAGAGTGGTTGGTGCTTGTGATGCACGTCGGTGGGGTATGTGGTCGCACCGCCTAAGCCAATAAAGGACCGAGTTCTTATGATGACATCTCATGTAAAAACAGTACGACCACAAGTCTATAATGGGTATGACTTTGCTAACTAATTTGTTCACCTCGGCGTGGCTTTGCCGCTGGTTGGTGTGTGGCATGGGTGTGGTTAGAAGCCATAGGAAAACCACATGGCGCAAGAAGGGGCCTCCAGGGAGTGCGGCTCCGGGCGGTGGAAACCTTAGCGGGTGGGGTTGCGTCGAGGTTGGGCATTGTAAAGAGATTGTGATGATCTCCCCTAATTCACATGTCTAAGAAAGCATGTGTATATATCAGGATGATTATCTCTTGTGGGTAAAGTGTACAAATTCTGCAGAATACAAAAATTGTCTAGATAGTTGTACTCACGGTCAAGAGAGGTGTCGGGAACTCACCTGATCTAGCTTTCATTTGGTATAAAAATGTTTGTGGGTGGTCGTGGAATGAAAAGCTGGGGTGGGACCCTAGTAGTTTGTGAAGGTCTGGTCATGGACTAGTGGTAATTACCGGTTAGCTAGGCATCGAGTGGATGGAGCCACTCGATGGCATAGGAGATGGGATCTCCAATAGTACCTTACAAATGAAAATATGTTTATGAAACCTGTTCTTAACAATTGCTAAGTCGTAAGGTGTTCTACTACTTATCTAATTCAAACTTGGTTTGATGCAAATAAAAGAACCCTGAGCCCTCCTTGTCCAGCCTTGCATCTATGATAACTTGCATTGTGTGTTAGCTCACGAGTACGGTTGTGTACTCAAGCTCATCCAATACAATCTTTCAAAGCTGATCGACCAGGACCCCTACGACCACTACTGGGCGGACGAACCAATAGGTGGAGATAAAGATGAAGCCTAGGCCAGGACCCCCATTCGCTTGCATGTGGGCAGAGTGAATGGATCCACCACTACCACTTTTTGCTTTCGCACTTACCTCTACCCTGTACTCGTATTGATGGTGGCCCTTACGCCCTTTTGTATCATAGTGGCCGTATGACCAGTTATGTAATATGTTGGTTGTGAATGCAATGTATGTGAATGTTCCAAGAATGTATATGTGTGTGCTATCTACTGATCCAGTGAATGACACATATTGACATAGTGGACCCCGAACTAGAAATTTGGGGTTCGATAGACTTGGTATCAAAGCATACGACCGTAGGGTAAAGGTTTTAGCTAGCATGGTCGATTAGAACTTAGAATGCACCATTGAGGGTAACGGCCTCCCTTCTTTATAGTTATGCATGTATTTTGGTAGGTATGGTATTGAGCAGGCCCATCCATCCCTAAGAATCCCAAGCAAGCAAAGTTTAGACCAGTACGACTAGTGTGATCGAAGTCTACGACCAGCGATCTTAGACCAAATAGGTCGAGGCCCGAGCCATCCTGGTGGCCTAGAACCCTATGGTCAGAACCGAGTGGTCGAATCCCAGTGGTTGAACCCAGGGGGTTGAAACCGCGCAGTTGAAACTCAGTGGTCTTTACTGATCACTGACTCATATTCTGTTCAAGGTTACAGATGCCAGAGCCTACATTGCCTGAGCATTGGGACTACCACTCCCACGAGGACTACCCAAGGGGCGGCTACACGGAGGTGCTCAGTATGCTGCTCCAACACCTGCAGTACTTGCAGCGTCCCATATACAGGGGCCGCAAGTTGGGGGACGGAGACCAGAAGGCTTGGACCATGTAAGTCTTCCTGTACGCTCGTAAGGGGGAGTGTGAGCCTCGCACCTTCTGCACAGAGCACCTGAGGAGTACCTCCGCCTATGCCGTCCAGGATGCCGCTCGTCAAGCTCTTGTACAACTGTGCGATATCCACAGCGACCTGGTGATGTCCATTCCATTCAGCTTCTTTCCCTCCCTCCAAGAGGGAGAGACCCATTGCGAGATCCGCAGCACTGCGACTGTTGAGGACTCGTACTTGACGCATCATGTGCGGTTGACACAAGTGCAAGATGGCGAGTATGTGGAGGTACTCAGGGAGCTTGCCAAGCTTCGACATGCCCTCGACTCCAGTGAAGCGGATGCTAAGGCTCTTCGCACTCAGCTGGATGAGCAGGGAGCAGCCTTGACGACCGCAGTACGTGAGAGGGCAGAAGCCGTCTCCAAGTTCACCAGGGTGACTGCGACCACCTCCACCACAGTGGCTACTGCTGCAGTCGGTGTTCTGACCACTACCCTAGCCGGGGGCAGCACCAGTGGCTCATGACTACGAATCACTACGCGCAAGCGCGTGAGTGCCTCAGACTTTGTCATCCTGTCGAACTCCAGTAACAGCCGCTCTCGCTCCCGTACTCCACCTGCTTGAAGGGTCCTTGGTGGCTACATCAGTAGTATAGAGCCGTCCGAGAGGGAGTAGTGGAATAGGGCTAGCTGGAGCTAGTTAGTAGTCGTCCCCTAGGGTTATGTGTTGCTAGTCGTAGACAGAATTGACTTGGAATTATGTTGTATATATTTGCCAAGTGTTATGAACTTGTGTTGGTTTAATGCATTTTGGTGTTTTCGATCAGTTGGTGGTAATCATTCTGTTTTATATCATGATTGTTGTGTGGACTCATAGGGGATTCTTTTAATAGGTATCGACCGGTAATGTCGTGTGTTGCTCTCAATAGTGGTTTTTCTTATCACATATGCCTCCCAGGATAGCAGCCGCTGGTCGTGGTCCTGATCGTAGCCCGACACCACCACCACCTCCTCCTGAGCATCTCATGTTGGCCCAAGTAATGGCTTAGCAAACACAGACTTCTACAAGCAATAACAGCCGGGCAGCAGGCGGGAGTAGCTAGCCATGGGTCCAAGCTGGGAGAGTTCATGCGCATGAAGCCGCCAATTTTCTCAAGTGCGAGCGAGCCACTCGAAGTTGAAGACTGGCTTCGCATCATTGAGAAGAAGTTGATGTTGGCTAAGTGCCTGAGGAAGACATGGTGATGTTTGCCACACACCAATTTACAGGACCAGCCGCCAATTGGTGGGATAACTATGTGGCGGCAAGGGTCGAAGAGGAGCCTGAGACATCCACTGTAGGGGTTGGGGAACCAGTGGTAATCGAGGCAGCCCCGACAGCAGTAGGATGGGCTGAATTTAAGGAAGCCTTCAGGAGCAACTACATCCCCACAAGTGTCATGCGCTTGAAGAGGAACGAGTTCATGGCACTGAAATAGGGCAACTACTCCGTGGAGAAGTACCTGACTCGGCTCAACCATTTGGCCCGCTATGCCTAAAGCGACATAGCTGAGGAGGAAGAGAATATTGACCCATTCCTAGAAGGGCTACACGATGGGCTGCAAGTGCAGCTGATTGTGCAAGACTTCCAGACTTTCTAGCAGTTAATCAACAAGGCCTTGCTCCTAGAAAATGAGCGCAAGACATTTGAGGCCAGCCACAAGCGGAAGATGAGTAGCTCAATGGGGCCGACACCGAGTACTTGACCATTCTATGGTTCCCCCTAGGGTAGTGGCTCCCAGTCGGCAACCCTACCCCGGACAGCAACCCCTGCAAACTAGCCTAGTGGTGCCTCCTATGCCACACCCGACCAACCTATCCAACCTTAGCAAGCCAGCACTCTACCAGCCGGCCTGGTGTGTTACAACTACAATGAACCTAGGCATTACGCTCACTTCTGCCCACGAAATACTAGCACTCCCATCAAGTTCAATCTTGGGAGTACCCAGGCGCGTGGACTGAACACCCCGGGACGGCAGCAAGAGGGAAGCCCCATACTTCACCAGGACCCACGGCAAGGCCGGGTGAACCACATCACAGCAGAGGAGGCCCGCGAGGCACCTGAAGTACAGATGGGTACGTTCTCTGTCAATTCGTCGCCAGCATGTGTTCTTTTTATTCGGAGCATCTCATTCTTTCATCTCCAGAAAATTTATGGATCGGTGTCAGTTGCTAACTTTTGTCCTCAAAAGACCCTTAGAGCTTAATTCACATAGGGGACTATTATGAGCCAAGTTAGTAAGTCCTGGAGTGGAAATACAGTTTGAGGGGATGGTTTTCTCAGCAGACCGGATGGTAATACAAGCCCAGACCCTGGATGTTATCCTAGGGATGGATTGGTTGGCCAATTATCAAGGGTAATAGACTACGCTAATAGAACAGTGAGTCTAACCAAGTGCCCCGGGATGGTCATTGAAGTCAAGATGAACAAACCTTTCCTGTGGAAAAGGGCAATCTGCTATGCCTTGGGCGTTCCATTGGAAGGAATGTCGGTGGTCCAAGAATACCCTGACCTCTTTCCAGAAGAACTGACAGGGGACCACCAGATCGATACATAGAGTTTATCATATAGTTGATGCCTGGGACAGCGCCCATCTCCAAGAGGCCTTATAGGATGCCGGTTAATGAACTCGAGGAGTTGAAAAAGCAAATTTGATAATTACAAGAGAAAGGGTTCATTAGATGAAGCTCTTCACCATGGGGATCTCCTGTACTGTTTGTGAAAAAAAAGGACAACAGTATGTGGATGTGTGTGGATTATCGGTCCCTGAATGAAGTAACTATCAAAAATAAATATCTGTTGCCCAAAATTGATGATTTGTTCGATCAGTTCAAAGGGGCAACAAAATTTTCTAAGATAGATCTACGCTCAGGGTACCACCAACTCAAGATCAAACCTGAAGACATCCCCAAAGCAACTTTCTCCACCCGCTATGGCCTCTATGAGTTCACAGTTAGGCCATTTGGACTAACCAATGCCCCGAAATACTTCATGAATATGATGAACAAGGTATTCATAGAGTACCTAGATGGATTCATGGTGGTGTTCATTGATGATATCCTCATCTACTCTTGAGATGCCGAAGAACACGCACAACATCTAAGATTGGTGCTTGAAACCCTCAGGGAGCACCAGCTGTATGCCAAGTATAGTAAGTGCGAGTTCTGGCTATCTGATATTAGCTTCTTGGGGCATGTGATATCCACGAGCGGAGTAGCCGTGGCTCCAACAAAGGTGGAAGCCGTCCTCAACTGGCAACCACCCACCACGGTGACCGAAGTGCGGAGTTTCCTTGGGTTGGCGAGATATTACTGCAGATTCATCGAAGGATTCTCCAAAGTCACTAGGCCTCTCACTCAACTACTGAAGAAAGACAAGAAGTTTGAGTGGACAGAAGGGTGCGAGAGGAGCTTCCAAGCATTGAAGGTCCAACTAACCTCAGCTCTGATTCTGGTGCTTCCAGATATCCGCAAGGATTTCAAGGTGTATTGTGATGCCTCTCGCCAAGGGCTAGGCAGTGTGCTAATGCAAGACCAGAAGGTGATAGCATATGCATCTCGGAAGTTGCGGCCACATGAGGAAAATTATCCCACTCACGATATGGAACTAGTGTCGGTGCTGCTTGCACTAAAATTATGGCGCCACTACCTCATTGGAAACCATTGCAACATATACATAGATCACAAAAGCCTCAAGTACATCTTCACTCAATCAGACCTTAACTTAAGGCAGCAAAGATGGCTAGAGCACATCAAGGATTATGATCTAGACCTTCACTATCACCCAGGCAAAGTCAATGTGGTGGCTGATGCATTAAGCAGAAAGTCTTGCTGTAACCACATTGTAACCCAAGGCCCGCAACCTTCTCTCTTTGAGGAATTTGAGAGGGTCAACCTGGAAATAGTCCCACGTGTTAGCCTCTCCGCTTTGGAGGTGCAACCCACTTTAGAGGAAAGGATCAAAGCTGTGCAGTTGGGAAACTCCAGCACAGAAAGGGTCCAACAGCTCATAGAGCAAGGGAAGGCCTCCAAAATGATGAAAGATGAACAAGACATCTTATGGTATGGAAAGCGTATTTTCGTACCCCATCAGAAGGATCTGAAAGATTTGATCCTCAAAGAGGCCCACGAGTCAGCTTATTCTATCCATCCGGGTAGTACCAAGATGTACTAGGATCTAAAACAATGTTACTGGTGGCCCCGCATGAAAAGGGACATTGCAGTATACATGGCCTGTTGCGATGTGCGCCAGCGGATCAAAGCGGTGCATCAGAATCCAGAGATCTTTTGCAACCATTACAAATCCACGATTATCGGGAATTGGGCTATAGGATTACATAATCATTGGATTGATGGATGTTGAATTATTAGAAATATTTTATTAAGGAATAATGGATTGATGGATATCGGATTATAGAATTAGAGTATTGTTGAATGTTGGATCGATGGAAGTCGGACCATAGAAATAGACTGATACTGTTGATATTGTATTAATTGATATTGGAGTATAGGATAATATAATTGTTGGAGATTGGATTATAGGATTAAATTATTGTTGATATTGGAGTATTGGAGATTGAATTATAGAAGTAGATTATTGTTGATGTTAGATTCTAGAGCTAGATTATTGTTAGATATCAGATGGTTAGATGTTGAATTCTAGAAATGGATTATTGATGGATGTTGGAGTTTAGACATAGATTAGTGTCAGATTGATGGATATCGAATTATAGAACTAGACGATTGTTGGACATTGGTTTATGATTCTCATATTGATGGTTGACTTACTGACCTTGGAATTGACAATTCTTGGTCATCAAACCCTCACCCCTTGTCGCCTTAGATAAAACTCTAGTTAATATAATAGTATTAACAAGGTGATTTTGTTGAAAGACTTTATGCTTAGACAAAGTTTAGACCAAAAATATTTAATTTGTGGAATTTAGCCAAATGATCAACTATGATTTAATATGATGTTGTGGTATTGCTTTTACCATGAAAATTTTAAAAAATGATGTAACTTGGAAAATAAAGTAAAATTTGGTTTGAACTTGGGTAAAATGGATGTTTGGATGGTGCGCAGTATCGAGTTATTTCTATGATCGAGGCACATGGGTTTTATGGAAAGTCACCCAAGTCAGTTAAGAACCGATGTTCGAGCCACATCTTGCAAAGCCCCAACGTACTACCACATGTCCTGAATGGGTAGGACTTGGCTAACTAATTTGCAACATTTCTACCATGGTTGTACCATCTGGTTGCGTGGGTGTCTGTATGACCTACTTTTACGTATTCCCACATGGCGCAAGAGGGTGATAAAATCTGGTGGGTTTCTATCCAAAGGAAGTGAAACCTTAGCGAGGTGGGACTACGGTGGGATGTTGCATTGTAAAGGCCTTGACGCATACTCTAGACTGCTTACCTAAGGTAGTGAGCAATGTTATCGACGGATGCCAAACAAACTAGAGATGTTGTGTTGTGTGAGTAAAGTAGTACGACATCTGCAGAGTGTAAAACTACTCGAGTTCCACGGTCATGGACATGCTCAACAAAGTCACTCAAAGTTAGACTTTGATTTTATTTTCCAAAAACTTTATCAAATGGTTTATCCAACTGGGAAATTGGGTGGTTAGCTATATGATAGGAGGGTATCCTTCAACACTCTTGTGTGAATGTTATCTGACTATGAAACTTGAGAATTTAGAAAATGAATTTTAGTTATAGAATATTTGCTTTGGAACTTAGTACAAGTATTTAAAGAAAACATCGCTTTATTCAAATTCAACCCTATATGTCTTCCTTTGATATATCCATGCATGCATTATAATTCTGTTATTAGGTGTAACTTGGAGAGCACGGTTGTTTGTGCTCACTCTTACTTAACAAAATATCGTTCAGAGGAGAAGGACTTCGCAACTGCTGAAGATCTCGACAACTAGGCCGCTACCCCAGTCGATTGCCTGTGGCATATTTGCTGGGTTCCACTATTGTTCATTTCTCTTCCACTATGTTCCTATTTGTTGGTTTGTAGGCCTTTCTAGTAATCAACTCTTCTTTTTATTACTAAAGTTTTGCGTATTATGGATGTTACGATATTTGTTTACTGTGTGAGCTAGCCACTAATCATGAGACTAGTTCAGTAATACACGAGGATTTGGGAGTATTAATCCTAGGTCCCGACAGTCGGTTCCAGATGATGGCACCGGCAGTGGCGCGGGAGTCGCGGGCGACAGCCAAAATGGGTTGGAGGGGTCCTAGGGAGGGTGCACGGCGGTGACGCTAGTAGTGAGCTGGGCGACAACAAATGCGCAGGCGATGACGACAAGGGTGCTCCAGCGTGGTTCCCTGGGAATCAACGTGCTCACGGGTACAATGAAGGCGAGGGGAGGACATCGTGTCACACATCATGGTAAGAAGTGGTCGAAGGCGGCGGGGCTATGACGGCCTACGCTAGAGAAGATGTGGCGGTGGTGGCGGCGTTCCACGACGGTGCAATAGGAGGAATGGAGGTGGGGAACAAGTATTGGAGATGGTGGTGATGCTACGGTTGCAAGGAATTGCGAAGATGCTCATCGAGGATTATGAAATCGACAGTGGTGGCGGGTTGAACTGCGACGAGAAAGACGGGAAATTCCTACGACGATTGGCAACAAATTTGAAATTGATGGAGGAAACACAAAATGACGCGAATGGATTTGAAAAATAACCAAAGATACGACGAGAGAATGAAGCGGGGCAGCGGCCGTCTCTGGGGAAGAGGACCTCACGCGGCGACGACGAGTAGGCGGGAGCAGGTGGCGCGCATGGGCATGCCAGCGGCGAAGGACAACCGTGGGTCCTTGAAGATAGCCACCACAATGCTATCACAACCATTCGTCCGCACCATGATCGCCACCCGACATCTCCAGCGTGGCCTCCGTGCTCCCATGGCAACAACACCGCTTCTTATCGTCTTCCCAAGGCTTTTACAACATGTTTTACCATCTTCCTTGCTCTCCGCGTCACCGTTCGTCTGAGCCAACACCGCCAGAGCCCCCATGTCGCTCCCTGCTATCCTCTCTCTATTTTTTCACTTTCTTTGGCCCATGGACCCAGCGCAGCAGATGAAAAGGAAGAAGGAACAAGATCGGAAGGGCAAAATGGTCTTTTTCACTGGCCTTCTCTCTCCTTATCCCGGATATATTATTATATTGGCCTCACTGTCTTTTGGCCAAGAGCCACAATTTTTAGTGTCTTTTGACCAAGACGTGATTTTTTGATGTCCAATAGCTAAGGGCGCAAAAGTTCAATGCACTGTAGCCAATTTTGCCTTCTAACATATGGTTCAAAAACATGTCACCTAAGTAGCTACGAACATTAGTGTTTTTCACGGATTTGGATACTCTGCATTGGAGGGGTAAATGCAAAGGATGAATAGTACTCTACATTAGGGGCGTCTCTCCACCGTCCGATCGAAATCTAGACCAATTGCTACCATGTCTATGCTACAACACAATTTCTTTATCACGCTAAAATCGACATTATGCTACAGTGGAAACTACAGTACCATGTAATGATCACGGTAGCAGACTCATGTTATTGTGCGTGCAACAGCCCTCTGCACACAATTCGGATTAATTTTTGTCTAGAAACGACTAGCGCTCGGACGTATGATTTGAGCGCTAGCGTCGTACACTGCGCATTATTGTTCAATCTGGTGTCATGGGGTTCAGCCATCCGATCTCAACGTGTTTTTCCTTCCTCCCGAAACAAGCGAAAAGAAATCCAATGCAACATCACTGTCAGGACCCCGAATTATTTACATAGGATCACAGTCCTCCAGATCATATGTAAATAACTCTAAATCTCCAAGTTCTGAAATCCAACTTAACCCATGTAAATATGTCAACCACAACAGTTCGAGACCATACTTACATGAGTCAACTGGTATTTCAAATCTTTGGATATGTGTCTCGCGTTAGCTCCCAAGGATCAAGGCTAACACGCACATATCTCAATCAACATTGATCACAGTTATACATAAGGCATACAGATATATTACAAATGTCGTACAAGACAAGGACTTACGTTCATAAGTTACAACAGAGGCCGATCGGCCAAATTTAACCATTAACGTAAGTACGCAGCGGAAAATAAAGAAGTAAAAGCAAAAATTCTAGCAAAGTGTGCCCTTCCCAAAGGCAACTGAGTGGAGGCTAGAAATAGCGCTATTCATTAGTGTCACCGAAGTCGGCGCTAACGAAATGATCTAGGTTATAATCTTCCTGATCTAAAGAAATGGATAATCCGTTAAAGTACAAAGTTGTACTTGCAAGACTTACACAAAGAAAAATTTATACATGCTAGTGGTTGATCAAAAAGAGGTTATAGTGGCTCTAGTTTTTGCATAAACACAGCAATACTCAAACTACACAAATTAGTTTAAGAAGGTAATTTTAGCAATCGACTGTTTATCAAATAACATAAAGTTAAATATATATCAAACAATATCAAAGTGGAAGCCTCACTTTGATAAGCTAAACTCATGACAAACCCGTCATGATGATACCATGTTGTCCCATGTCAAGTTTTAATTTAGAGTCTAATAATGATGTCAGTCAAGATCCAAGTGATGTTCATAACCATGGACACGGCTATTCGAATAGGTTATAACCATGCAGGGGAGTACATCTTTACCCACACGACTCGATTAGCATGTAAGCCTCCGGATAATAACACACTTCCTTTGGTGTGTCAGCCGGGGAAATAAAGATTCGGTATTGTTCAGCAAGAAAATCATATTGAAGTAAACCACCCATGCATGATAAAATCTCAATTAGTGCTAGCTATACCGCTTACTACCTAACCAGGCATGCAAGTTATGTCAGAGGGGGCCAATGTAAGGAGTTAGCATATGGGTCGACCACCCAATATCAAAATAAAAATAGCGCTCACTTGCACATTATATCCTTACAATGGGTTCCTAAGGAACATGAGATTTCACGGTCTCATGTCCTCACACCACCTATGTTTCAACTCAATACGACCTTCCCTTACTTAACCAAGCGGCGCCCATACACCGCGTATGGAAGTACGAGTGATACTTAGAATGACACCCAAAGTTCGGTCCTTGATGATCCGGATAAATCTTTCCACAATACCCAATTCTCATGCACAAAGGCACCCACACTACTAGCCACTTGTCCAGATCAAAATCTATTTTTTAAGAACAAAATTTAGACTCCACAATCAGATTTGAAGATCTGAACTGAAAATATAAATACAATTATTCAGTGTCTCCCAGGATTGACGAGATAACTCTGTCAACCGAACTACGCGACTACAGACTTGCATGGCTAATCATAAACACCAATGGTAAGTAATATCACACACAACTAACTTAGGCATATCTATAAAGGAGAATTCAAGGTTAACCTGTAATAATTGGGATATATCTAACTAGACTCCACAAAGTATTTATACTCGAAAATAGCATGCACGCAAGTAATATTTGCATTTCAAAACACTAAAGTTGGAAATATTGAGATCAGCATGTATGCAAGAATAAAAGTAAAAAAATGATGCTTGCACCTTGCTGAAATGAAAACTGTTCGCTATCAGATGGATATTCGTTCACCTCGGTCAGCTCAATTCTAAAGAAAACACGTTATCAAATAAACAACGAGAAAACTGAGAAAATCCAAAATTCTCAAAATGTATGAAAATATTACAGTAGAGATATGATGATTTATTATGAATTTATGTGAAAATTTTAATTCATTTGGAGTTCATTTCGATTTTCTATAGATTTTTTAATGTTAAAGCCACTAATGTTCATTTATTTTAAATATCCAATTTTTCTATAACAGTAACAGGTTCAAAACCTATTCCAAATTAAATTACAACAAAAATTTAAACTAACAAAATTGACTTGACTTAATTTGGAGTTAAAATGAATTACTTATGAATTTTTGAAGTTTATAACAATTTTATTGTAAAAACAATTCAATTCGGATTTTCTAATTGCACGAAATACTTTTTACACTCACGGTCACCTACCCTCTGCCGCTGATGTGCGGGGACCACTACACAACATTTTCCATTTTTATTTAAAAACTGAATTAAATCTACTGACATGTGGGGTCCACATGTCATAGACTCGGTTTACAAAATAGCGCATGGATCAATGGTCGATGGCACGGTGTCTCGGTCCATAGACTGGAGGTCACTATGCACTTAATGCCCCAGGCCCACATGTCAGCATAACCGGGAAGTACTAAGTGACATCTAACCCGTGTTTTGGCTAATAGAAATCACCATTAAATGCTAATCCAACCAAGATTAGGGTTAATCACGAGCTACAGTTGTCGGTCGGGATTTCTAACAACAGAGCTTCCGCTCCCGTGTATTTGCTCGGCGTCTCACTGGAGCCGTGGTCCACGGCAGCGCAAACCAGGACTCAAAATGGATTCACATTAGCCTCACGATTTTAGTGGTGGTCGAAATTTGGCCGGTGGCGAACCCTAGTGGCGGCGCGACGTGGAGAAGCGGCGGCGCAACTACGGTGATTGTGCAAAAGATAGCCCGATGCCATTTTAATCTAATTAACATGTGCATATGCACCTACGAGAAGTAGTAGACCCACTAGAAGGTTGAAGATGGTCGGAGGGTCACGGTGGCTCGCTGACGACGATGACCAGAAAGCGGAAAAAGGGAGCTCCACGTGGAGAGAACAACCCAGGAAAAATCAAACGGGATGAATGGTGGGATAGGTTACATAGGCACATTAGATTCTAATACTGGAAGGAATCTAGACATAACCCACTAGGCCAGAGATGCAGACGAAGGAGGTAATTTCGGTCGTAGATGAAACAAAATCAAATTCCCTAGGATCCTGTGAATCAAAGGACGGATCGATGGAGGAGAATTAATCCTAATATCTTAAAGCGTGAGATGACGCGCAAGAAAAGGAATGAACTCACCCGAGCATGAATAAGACACGGAGAAAGACATTCGGTGCATGCTCCGGACAACCGAAAAACAAGCCAGTGGTTCCTGAGCTACAAGTAACAACACGAGCTCAGATTAGCAGGATGTACACGGCATGAAGATAGAATAATAAGGGCATAAGAATGATAGGATACGCTATAGTGAAAAGGGAGAAAGATCGAGTGCATCTACTCGGCCCAGACAGTGGTGCCGGGGTTTTGAGGGTCTTTTCCGACGAAATAAGCTATGGTGTCACGCGTGGAGGCTTAACATAAGTTAGCGACAGCGGTGGCGAAATGGTGTCCTCTTGCATGGACAGGAACACACGACGCAGCACCACCTCCGGCTGCGCTTGGAGCTGCGTGGCACAGGCGAAGCGGCAAGTGGAGACGAAGAGCGGCGCGACGCGTGGGACCATCTGTCAGCAACACGGACGAAGCGGTGCGGTCGGCGAGCGAGTGGCGCGGTTGGTGTGGTGAAGTGGCGCTGTTGGTTAGCACATCCAGTCAAGATGTGTGGCTCGGTTGCTACAGTGCCATTGGACTCGAGTCAGGTCGATCGGTTTGACCAGATTAAATTTTAAAACTCCCAACTTTGACTGAGGTTTAAACATAGCAAATATATTTATAAAAATCTAAATTTTTCAGAGGGGTTCCTGGGACAAGATAGAACCCAAATAAATTTTCTAAAAATAATGTTCATGATTTAATTGCTTATTTAAAATTCATTAAAAGTAGCTATTTATGGATTGAGTTTGCATTTTCCCCAAGGTCAAATTGAATTCCAAAATTTTGATAAAATTCATATTTATTCATGATAATTATTCTAGTATTTGAATAATTTTTTCCTGGAGATTATCATAAATATTTATTTCCATTTGTTCTAAGACTAACGTTTAATCTTAATGTTTATTCTTTAATTTGAAATTTTTAAATTTCATAATTTATGATTATGCTCCAAAAATGATATGAAATACTTATGAGATGCATCTAAAATCCATTAATAAAAATGGGATATGACAATCACGCACCCCCGACACAACAAAATCCGCCCAAAACTCCTCCTTCGTCCGATCTCGTTCGTCGCGCGAGTCCTTCAAACTCGCACATGGGATTCGAAATTTCTCCTCTACATTCATCCCAATGGCCCAAACAAACAAATATTGATGTCATAATATTGTAACATTTGAAAATAACAGTGGAAACATTTAAAAATAATTATTGTAATATTTTTGGAACAATGATGCAACATCAAATGATGGAAGGGCTGCAAAAAAGCGATGTCACAACATTGCAACATTTGAAAATAACAGTGGAAATATCTGAAAATAATTGTTGCAATATTTTTGGAACAATAATACAACAATCAAATGGTGGAGGGGCTGCAACAAAGTTGTGGAAAAAATAAAAAATATCAATGCAAAATTTAAAAATAACAGTAGAAACATCTTAAATCCCTAACAATTATGAAGTCCTAAACCTAACATTTCAAAATTTTGTTGCAACAATCAAAATAAATATATAATATATATCATAATTCTTATTGCAACAACTCGAACAACCTATTTCAACATCTTATATATCTATAGGGTGATGACCTTTTCTTCATCATCAACCATGGCCACAAGCTCATCGAGTCCATGCTCGCCTACGATGGAGCGTGGATGGCCTAGGTGACGCTCGTGAGCACAAGCGATAGCATCCTCAAAAGGGAAGGACGTCCACACAGGGCTCCAACCATGACCGCGAGTGACGAGAGGAGTGAAGAAGAGGAACAAGGAGGAGCACGTGAGCTCCTGCCAACTACGGTCATAGTGAAGGAGATGGAAGAGAGAGAGGGGGCAGAGAAAGAGAAATTTTAGTCTAATGTTATACCTCGCTTGTTAGAGAAGAGACTAGAAGCAAAAGACAAAACTCAAAAAGTACGGAAAGATTATTTTGTGGGCATAGAAGACATCTGTTATTTTGATGGACTGAAGTATTTTAAGTGGCTAGACGTGGCTACGTGGATGAAAACCAGTCGTATCTCCATGCGAGCCTCCCGTTTCGCTCGGACGTCACTGTGGAAGCGTTTGGACCCACATGATGCTTAAAACTAGACAAACAATAAAAAAAAACAGACCCCAAATGGACCTCTCTCTCTCTCGCCCATCGTCCCCATCCCCGGTCCCATTCCCACTTACCCCCGCATATCCCTCCTGCCGCCGGCCGTTCGGCACCGCAACCGAAGACAGGTGGCAAGGGAAGGACAGCAGAAAACAGCTGGCGACGGGCGGATCTGGAGACCACGGTGACGGGCGACCTGATGTGGCGGTGCGGTCTCGTCGATGTTGGTCCGGCGACGACAGTAGCGATCTCTTCGGTGCCTCGATGCGGTGGAGGACCGAGGCGGTTCGGGGGGTCTGAATGCGGTGGTGCAGCGCCGTCCTCTGTCAGATGGGCCACCACGATGTTTTTCACCCCTTGGAATCGAATCAAGATGAGATTTCTGTTCTTGAATTTTTTTTGTTGGAGTACGTCTACCCCTCTATTATATTGAATTGGTTCGATATCTTATGTCTCCTCTTATAAATCGGCTTAAACACCACGTCGTTGCAGATGGCCTGATTCAGCGCATGATCGAGCTCGCGACCGTTTTGCTTTCGAGAAATAGATCCCTCTGTAACTGTGTTACTAACTAGCACGCATTACTGACGTGTAATAGTAGTCTAGTACTGGTTAGCAGCACCACTCCACATGTTACATCGTTGTGTGGCTCACAAGCAACAGCAACAATGGACGGCACAATGACAACAATAAGATCGATCGACGTCCATATGGACTCTATATATATCCGTAAATTAAACGAAGCGTTCGCAAATGTTGGGTAATATGCAGGGTACATTAGAGCCAGTAAGTCATAACTTTGAGACCTAGCTGGTGCACTTTTAAGAAGGAAAAAATAATAATTGTAGCTTAGTTTAAGTCCACGTCGTAGCCTGGAGGAAGCTTAACTCAGTGACAGCAAATAAATATAAATGGTCCTTCTACACAGAATTCAACTGTTTTCTTTATTAAAAAAACTATCACATTCTTAAAATTCATTTACAACTCTATTATACATAAATTACAGTAAAATATTTATGTAATTTTTATTCTTAATCACTGTAATTATTCTTGAAGGTCTTAATAACTCATATTTCCATCACATGATTCAAAATCTCACGTGTACTTTGAGAGCTTGA
Source organism: Hsuehochloa calcarea (assembly GCA_036346395.1). Taxonomy (NCBI): domain Eukaryota; kingdom Viridiplantae; phylum Streptophyta; class Magnoliopsida; order Poales; family Poaceae; genus Hsuehochloa; species Hsuehochloa calcarea. The sequence goes on along the minus strand of CM070599.1, from coordinate 30,347,295 downwards.
GCAAAAATAAAGACAAAGAATAAAATTATATACCAACAAAATACAACAATGTGGTGAACCCATTATGTTCTTCACATGTACTTTGAGAGGTTGAGCAAAAATAAAGATAAAAATAAAATTATATACCAACAAAATACAACAATGTAGTGAATCTGTTATGTTCTTCATATGTAATTTGAGAGGTTGAGTAAAAACAAAGACAAAAAAATAAAATTATATACCAAAAAAATACGGTAATGTGGTGAACCCATTATGTTTCGAAGAAAAAATCATAATAAATTCAGACCCAATTCATCATATGGGAAAAAGTGCAAATATCAAAGCATATCGGACGAATGAAAATTCGATTGTTATGATATTTTTTTTCTTACAATACATCACCAACACGAATCTTATAATACATTTAACGAACAGAAAAATAACAGTCTTTAACTTTAAAAAACTATTCACTGTCGAATTATATAGCAATTCCCACATATAGTAGAAATTAACATCTAGACCCATGCACTGCAGCGAAAGGTACGTACGTACGTATTTCTCGACGTGTCTCCACTCTCCAGCCCTCATTATTCTACCGATATGGAATACAATACCACGAAAGCACAAACGTATGCACCATGCAGCATGGACACATGCAACCTTGCTACAACTAACACTTCTTGTCGCCGGTCGAGAGGAGCACGTCGGAGACCAGCTTCTCAAGGTTGGCGTACGAGCGCCCACCGGGCCGCGTCGCGCGAACTCCGGTCTCCCTCCACTCCCCCGAGCGGCGCCGCATCTCCCTCCCCTTCTCGCCGCCCATTGCCTCCCGTATCCTGTCCTCCACGGCCTCCCGCCGCACGTCGTGGCCGATCTCCATGGCCACACCCCACTCAACGCACTTGTACCGACAGTTGGTCTGCTGCTCCGCGAAGAAGGGCCAGCACAGCATCGGCACCCCGCCGCAGAGGCTCTCCATCGTCGAGTTCCACCCGGAGTGCGTCAGGAACACGCCCACCGCCTCGTGCCGCAGCACCGCCTCCTGCGGGCACCAGCTCGCCAGGAGGCCGCGCCCCTTGGTGGACTCCAGGAACTCCGGTGGCAGCACGGCGGCATCGCCCTTGACGAGGTCCGGCCGGACGATCCACAGGAACTCGTGGCCGCTGTTGGCCAGCCCCCACGCGAACTCGACGACCTCCTCGTTGGTCATCACCGTGACGCTGCCGTAGTTCACGTACACGACGGAGCCGAGCTCCTTGCCGTCGAGCCAGTCAAAGCAGGAGACGTCCTCCTTCCACAGGTTGGAGCCCAGCGCGTCGAGCGGGCCGCCGCGCGGTACGGTATTCTCGGCGAGGAAGGCGAGCGGGCCGACGGTGTGGATGGGCGTGGCGGGCGGGAGCATGGCACGCATCGCGTCGAGCGCCTCCCACTCGAGCTCGTCGAAGGTATTGAGGACGACGGCGTCCGCCTCCGCCAGTCGCTCCGTCACGTGGAGGGCGAAGTGGACCATGAACTCGTCGGGGTCCGTCGAGCGGAAAAAGCTCGGGAAGTCCTTGAGCCGCATGTGCCGGCTCATCCCCGGCGCCCATTCCACCGGCGTGTCCAAGAACCCGTTCGTCAGCTGCTCCGTGTCTGCATGTTCGCCATGCGCGACTCACCCGTAAAACACATACGCATTTCTTCTCGCAACACTGAGGCGCGTAGTGTTGTTGTGTAAGAGTTTGGCCGTTACCTTTGAGTGGGAAGATGCCCTTGTCGATGAGGGTGCGGTAATGGCGGTAGCCCATGTAGCCGCAGGCGCTGGCCGTCCAGAACAGCGCGCACTGCACGCCAATCTCCCTCGAGGCGTCTAGGGTGAAGCTCATGACATCGTCGGCGACGACGCACGTGACCGGCGGCTCCCCGGAGGAGGCGTTAAGGCCGGCGAGGAGGCTCCTGAAGTGTGGAAGGCAGGTCTCCATGGTGGAGCGGCAGAGGGACGTCACGTCCTGCGTGGCGTCTGTTAGGTTAATCTTTGTTTCACATTTTATCTCTGTTAACTTCCTGTTTCAGAAGTTTGCATTAGATGTAAGTGTCAGGATAAATCAACCTCTTCCACTGAACTTCCGAAAGTTTCAGATACTGTAGCTCGTCTGAAAAACTGCAGTATTCTGAATCTTGCTGGTTGTAGTTGAAGGCTTGTTTTTCTCTTTGAACGTGTGAGTGCTGTGCGGACGTGGCGAAGACTCGGTCGAATTTGTTAGTGGAGTCATGGCGTGAGTTTAGGAGATGTGTTAGTTTCAGTTATATGTAAGCAGTTTTGCATCCGAGAAAATAGCGCAAGAAGAAAGCGAAACGTTGCTGCTGTTTTACGGCAACACAATTCTCTTGCGTCTGTTGAGTTCGGAGTTCAATTGAGATCCTGTGAGTTCAATCATCAAGTTTGTGTGTGTGTGCAGGGATCTGTTCTAACATTTGGTATCAGAGCCATGCCGAGATCGCGATCTGAATCACCGGGCAGCCGTGTTACTGATCCCAACGCCGGCGTCCGAAACGGCTCGACATCTAAGGTACCAGTGAAGGAGAGCAGCATATCTCTCCATATCCAATGTTGAGCGAGCACAACTACAACACACGGGCGTCGGGATGAAGACTTGCCTGAAGGCTCAAGGTGTATGGGAGGCGGTTGTGTCCGGAGACGTCGACGATAGAAAAGATCAAATGGCTCTAGCGGCCATTTTCCAGGGAGTGCCAGATGAGACACTCTCTCTCCTCGGTGACAAGGAGACAGCGAAGGAAGCCTGGGACACGCTCAAAACCACGTATGTTGGGGCTGATCGTGTCAAGGATGCGCGGGCTCAAACCTTGAGAACTGAGTTTGAGGCCTTGCGCATGAAGCAGTCCGAATCTGTGGATGACTTTGCCGTGAGGCTCACGGGCGTTATCAGCAGTTCGAGGCCTCGGTAAAGTTGGAGGAATCATCGTTGTTGAGAAACTTCTCCGGCGGTGCACGGGAAGTTTCTTCAAATTGTCTCTACTATAGAGCGGTTTGGGGACATGAAGGCGATGAGTGTCGAAGAAGCGATCGAGCGCTTGAAGGCTTATGAAGAACGAATTCGAGTGCTTGGACTTGGGAATACCGAGGACGGACGGTTCTCGACCCGAGTGAATGGAAGGCAAATGAGACCGCAGTGATAGCGAAGCTTCGTTCAAGGGCAAGGTGGCGTGGTGGTCGCGCGTGGCGCGGATCATGGCGCGGCCGTGGTCGTGGCGTGGCGGTGGTGAGCATAGAACCGGTGAGTTCAAGTTTGACATAAAGAAGGTCGGTGTTATAAGCAGAACAATCATGGGCATTACGCGTGCTGCGGTCGAAGAAAATCGAAGAAAGCACATCTCATTGAGAAGAAAGAAGATGATGAGCGGCTCTATTGATGCTTGAAGCACGTGAGATGAATCAAGCGATGTTGAGCTCCACGGAGAAGGTGCTACTCAATGAAGAGAGAGTAAAGCCAGTACTGGAAGATGGCGTTAGACAGACTAACAATATGTGGTACCTTGATACTGGAGCTAGCAACCACATGTCAGGGTGTATTGATGTGTTCACAGAGCTGGACAAAAATGTGTCGGGGACAGTGAAGTTTGGGGATGGTTCTGTCGTGGAGATATGTGGTCGAGGCACAATCTTGTTTCAAACCCAAACTAGGGAACACAAGGTACTCACTGATGTGTATTACATTCCTCGATTATGTAGTAACATTGTGAGCCTGGGGCAACTTGATGAGCATGGATGTAAAACCGTGCTCGAAGATGGTTTCCTGCGGATCTATGACAGCGAAAGACAACTACTGGCCAAGGTGCAGAGGTCACACAATAGACTATACCTGCTGAAATTATGCATCGCACAACCTGTCTGTTTGCTTGGAAGAAGCGAAGATAAGGAATGGCTATGGCATGAACGGTATGGTCACCTAAATTTCCGTGCATTGAGAGACTTGTCGAAGAAAGCAATGGTCGAAGGCATGCCGGAGATTGAGCATATAGAACAGCTGTGCGAAGGATGTTTGGCCGGAAAGCAACGCCGAATCCCATTCCCGCTAAATACTTCTTATCGCGCAGAGATTCCTCTGGAGTTATTACATGGCGATCTTTGTGGTCCTATCTCACTGTGGCGCTGGAGGAGAAGATATTTTCTCTTGATCGTTGTGACTACTACACCGATACATGTGGGTCGCGCTGATCAAGACCAAAGATGAGGCCTTGACTGCATTCAAATCGATCAGAGCCAAGGCGGAGATGGAATCCGACTGTAAGGTGAAAGCACTACGCACCGATCGTGGTGGTGAATTCACCTCTACAGAATTTCATCAATTCTGCGATGAACTGGGGATGAGACGGTTTTTAACGGCACGTACTACTTGCCGAGAATGGAGTCGCAGAGCGCGAAATCAGACAATTGTCGGGATGGCTAGAAGTCTTACGAAGAATAAGAAGGTACGGGTGAATTTTGGGAGAAGCGATTAACACATTGTATATCTCCTCAACCGAGCACCAACGAAGAGTGTGACAGGTATGACCCGTACGAAGCTTGGTATCAGAAGAAACCGAAGGTGCATCATTTACGTACTTTTGGCTGTGTTGCTCATGTCAAAGTTGTCAAACCACATCTGAAGAAGCTTGAAGATCGCAGTGTCCCCATGATTTTTATTGGGTATGAACCAGACTCAAAATCCTACCGGTTCTGTGAGCCTAATCGCAAGAGGCTGCATGTGAGTCGTGATGTTGTTTTTGATGAGGGGAGGCAATGGAACTGGCTGGAGGAGATACCACAAGTAAATGGTGGTGACTCATTCACCATACATTATGATGATGAAGTTATTGCAGGGCCTTCTCAGAATCAAGACACAGGGGAAGATACTGAGCCATTGAGATCGGTACCAGTCACACCAATCCAGAGCCCGCCACCGATCGAGCAATTCGACACGTCTGGGGCACTTCCTGTGCCAGATGATTCAATGAGTCCAGCAAGCACCGAATTTTCTCCAGGCGGTTCGAGCTCAGCACACGCAAGTCCAGGAAGTATTGCTAGCTCAGTGTCCATGGACTCGGGAAGCTCATTGTTACCTGAGAGACCACAGCGTTACAGGCCTCTCGAAGACATCTACCAGTCTACTGAAGAAATGGATTCAGATATACATTCATGCTTCTTATCTATTGAAGAGCCAACAAGGTATGAAGAAGCAGCAAAAGAGGAATGCTGGAGACATGCCATGCTGGAGGAGTTAAAATCTATAGAAGACAATGCTACCTGGGAGTTGCAAATGCTGCCGGCTGGACACAAACCCATCGGGTTGAAATGGGTATACAAGGTGAAGAAAGACTCACTTGGCGCCATTGTTAAGTACAAAGCCCGTCTAGTAGCGAAAGGATATGTCCAACGTCAAGGAGTAGATTTTGATGAAGTGTTTGCACCGGTAGCACGAATGGAGACAGTCAGATTACTCATCGGGATGGCAGCGCAAGAAAGCTGGAAAATTCATCATATGGATGTCAAATCGGCATTCTTGAATGGTGAATTAATTGAAGAGGTGTATGTTTCTCAACCACCTGGTTTTTCAGCGAAAGGGAGTGATCAAATGGTGCTGAAATTGAAGAAGGCTTTATATGGGCTACGCCAAGCTCCAAGGGCATGGAATGCTAAATTAGATCGGAGTCTTCTTTCAATTGGTTTTGAACGAAGTCCTGTTGATCATGCTGTATACAAGAGAGTGCAAGGCGAGTCACTTCTGCTAGTAGGAGTTTATGTCGATGACTTGGTGATCACTGGATCCAATGACACTGACATAGGACAGTTTAAGGCCCAAATGCATAAACTGTTCAGCATGAGTGACTTAGGTTTGCTCAGCTATTATTTGGGAATACAAGTTCATCAGACACCTCAAGGAATCACTCTTTGTCAATCTGCATATGCTACCAAAATTCTGAAACAAACAGGCATGCAAGAATGCAATACTTGTCTCACTCCAATGGAGGACAGATTGAAGATGACCAAGAACAGCTCCAGTCCACCTGTAGATGCAACTATGTATCGAAGTATTGTTGGGAGCTTACGGTATCTGGTTAATACTAGGCCTGATATTGCTTATTCAGTGGGGATTGTGAGCAGATACATGGAGAATCCCACCACTGAACATCTCATAGCTGTGAAAAGGATTCTCAGGTATGTGAGTGGTTCACTGAACTTCGGTTGTTTTTATGGAAAGAAGACTGACGAGGGACCAGTATTGGTTGGGTTCAGTGATAGCGATCTCGCAGGCGACATCGACGATCGCAAGAGCACTACAGGTGCTATCTTCTATCTAGGCTCAAACCCAATCACATGGCTGTCCCAGAAGCAAAAGGTTGTTGCGCTTTCTTCGTGCGAAGCAGAGTATATAGCAGCGACAACAGCAGCATGTCAGGGAGTATGGCTTGCAAGATTGCTTGCAGATCTGAGCATGCAAGAGACCATGAAGGTCAAACTCTTGGTGGACAACAAATCTGCCATTTCGTTGTGCAAAAATCCAACGCATCATGATAGAAGCAAACATATTGATACTAGATATCACTTCATTCGTGATTGCGTGGAGAGTGGGAAGATAGAAGTGGCACATGTCAGAACAGAGGAACAGTTAGCAGATATTCTGACAAAATCTCTTGGCCGTCTGAAGTTTCTTGAGATGAGAGAGAAGCTCGGCATGGTGGAGGTTGAAAATAAACAACAAGATTAAGGGAGTGAATTGTTAGGTTAATCTTTGTTTCACATTTTATCTCTGTTAACTTCCTGTTTCAGAAGTTTGCATTAGATGTAAGTGTCAGGATAAATCAACCTCTTCCACTGAACTTCCGAAAGTTTCAGATACTGTAGCTCGTCTGAAAAACTGCAGTATTCTGAATCTTGCTGGTTGTAGTTGAAGGCTTGTTTTTCTCTTTGAACGTGTGAGTGCTGTGCACGACGTGGCGAGAGACTCGGTCCGAATTTGTTAGTGGAGTCATGGCGTGAGTTTAGGAGATGTGTTAATTTCAGTTATATGTGTAAGCAGTTTTGCATCCGAGAAAATAACGCAAGAAGAAAACAGAAAACGTTGCCTGGCTGTTTTACCGGCAACACAATTCTCTTGCGTCTGTTGAGTTCTGGAGTTCAATTGAGATCCTGTGAGTTCAATCATCAAGTTTGTGTGTGTGTGCAGGGATCTGTTCTAACAGCGTCGGCGAGGCAGGCGTCGGTATGGTGCGCTCGGGCGCCGCGGGAGCGCAGGAGGCGGCGGTGGTTGAACTCGGAGTTGACGAAGGTGACGTGGAAGCCCCAGCGGTGGAGGATCTTGGCCAGCTTCAGCATCGGCGTGACGTGCCCCTGCGCTGGGAACGGCACACACACGGCGTGCGGCTTGTCGGCGTCAGCCAGGACGGAGCCCATGTATATACAAGTGTGCGCTTGTGATGGTAGTGGTTTTGTACACCACCGAGCTGGGATAGTATGCTGAACAGTTTGCTGTGTACGCGATCGCGAGGAAGTGATGGATGGAAGCTGGTATTTACAGAGCTAGCTGGTTGACTTAGCTAGCTCAAATGCTAAAGCCTCAACTATGTTTTTGCAAGGTGATTAGCCAAATCAGCAGACATATTGGAACGACAGTTGGGGTAAACTAAACTGTCCTTGCTTATGGTGTCACTGTGGCTGCTCGACTGGGTGCTTCAAACCTTCGATTTGTTTTTCTTTTAAAAAATAATATATTTTTAAAATAGAATTAAAGAAATAAATACCCGTTTTATAAAAGTATGAAATGAGATTTTGCCGTTGTTTGAAATGGCAAAATGCCTATATCGCTATTTGGATTGATCTCTGTCGCCAACCAAACATTACTAAATGTTTGTTTAGCCATTTGGAATAGCAACAGAGACGGAATCGCCATTTGAATTGGCGATAGGAACGTGTCGCCAATTCAAAGTTCCTATCGCCAATTCAAATGGCGATAAGACCAAAAAAATCTGAAATAAATTGAAATAAATCTTGACAGAATGCATATTCAAACTCAAAATTTGTAATTAGCATACGTTGCACAGAATTATTTGACACACGACATAATATCAGTACATCGGACAACATACAATATGCACGAAATACAACACACTTGCATGTCCACTACTGACACATAGTCCATACAAGCGTTGTTTGACAAATCACAATAATAGTAAGCAAAGCATTCATCACAACATATTTCAATAAGGTAAACCATCCCCGTGGTTGCCACCTCCACGTCTGTCATGTCGACCTCCATGGTGCCCGCCTCGAGTAGGGTAGTTGGGTGAGGTCCCCGCAGCACCATCCAAACTGGCGACCTCTCCTTCGTGATGTTCATTTCTCGTAGGGCAATACTTGAAGGTATACCCAATTGCATGCAAATAGAGCAATTCTTTGTACAACATCTGGCATCTGATTCATCCATATCATTCCTGATACACCGTCTCTACTACCGACCAACTGTTCCCTTTAGCCTATCAATGTCGGTGACCCATATCTGCTGCTCCCAGGTAGGATGTCTGGTGAAATGGCTAACCACGTCGTAACCATACAACTCTGCACTCTAGGTTAGCATCACATTTTCCTTGTTCAAATATTAAAACAAGTATTGGTCAGGATGTTGTGCCAACGTCGAACATGCGGCCATCACCGTGAGCATGGCCTATACAAAAGAAATTGCTTGTTGCAAGTGCACATGCAACGAGCGTGGCCACGTGTGCACTCTTGAATGATCCTCTCACGGTTCGTCCAGCGATGTCCTTTCTCCCTACAAACTACCTCGAAACGAAGCTCTCTTGTGCACACCTTGAATGCCTTGTGCATATCACCCTTCTTGCTCTTCTCCTCTATGTACTTGGTGATCATGATATAGTACAGTACTCTATCATTTACCGTGGAGAGTGATGTGATGTTACTCTGGTCAACAAAGTATTTAGTAGTACCACGCAGAACTACCTCCACATTGCCAACCAAAGGGAGGCATGCACCTCGCTGCGCATAACCTAATTGTACACCTCAGCTAGATTCGTTGTTACGACATCATACCGAGCACCATCCTTGTCATGTCGCAATGCCGACTTCACCTTAGACTTGTGCTCAATCCAGTCCAAAAAGCATTTCACATGTCTGTCGGTCTTCCTAGTCAAATTGGGACTATCTATGGGTAACTTGGGCAATGACTCGGGGAGATTTTCGGCGCTTATGGTGGGCTTCTTCATTGCCTCCTTTCTGTGCGTCCTCGTCTGCTCATCCAGAGTTATCCAAAGTACATCGAACTTCCTCTGTTGATTCTGGTTGCACAACCGCTTGAAAATGTTTATCAAGTTCTTGTTGTGAGGCTACTTGTAAAATTTGCACACATATACCTCATGCACCACCTACTCTGCAGATCCACCCATAGAAGTGGCTCATGTTCCCCTTATTGTATCTGAGTTATTGCACTCAACAAGCTGGCATGTCGGTCATGTATGATGCATACGTTAGGACTGCCCTGTATAACAGAAATCTTTACATTCATTAGAAATGACAATCAACTGTCGATGTTCTTGCTTTCGATGAATGCAAATGCCATGGGAAAAACCTAGTTGTTCTCGTCCATTGCAATTGTAGTCAATATCTGCCCCTTGTACTTCCCAATCAGGAATGTGTCATCCACGCACAAGATCAGACGACAATGCTAGAATGCATTAATGCATGCACCAAAGGCGAAGAATGCTCGCTTCAGTATCCTCTTCCTGGCGAACCACGGATGCATAGAATCTTAAATGTCGACATGAGTGCTGGAATTCCTGTCCTGTATGATTCGGAGTTGACTAGGCAGGTTGTGGTATGAGTCCTCGAACGTACCGAACCTTTTTTTCAATGTCTTCTGCTTTGTCCTCCGTATCTTAGCATAGCTGATTATGTACTAGAACCTTAACTCTACTATCCGAATGATGGATCGTGGCTCGAAATCCAGGTTATCCACGATCTCATTGTACATGACATTCACAATGGAGCCTGCTAACAGGTTCTTGTGGGATTGCATTGATTCAGAGACGATACATGTGTGAGGGATTACTATATAGCATTTTCGATAGGTATCCCAGTTAGGCTGGAATATGTGCACTCGCCAAGGGCATCCCGCTATGCCACACTTCACGTCGCAGCACCTGGGGCTAGACTTCACTACCTTGAATGTCTGCCGCAGCAACAAGGTCCAGAATTTCACAGCTTCCTGCACCGCCTCCTTGCATTTGTACATAGCTCCTTGCCTAACCTCGTTCTAGTGGTATTCCCACGGTACACAGGATCCTTCGTCCACGACAAGGTTATCGAATTGGTATATGTTCCACTTGGATGGAACCACCTGTTGTTCCCCACCATCCTCGTCATCCGAACCTTCATCTTCCAACAATGCCGCGTAGTCCCGTCTTTGAGCACCATTCTTTCGATTAGGGCTTCGATCTTCTCACCTTCATCTGCAATCCCACTAGCTTCCTGGACCAAAGGAGCTTCTTCGACCCCTTCTTCATCAGCGACGTCAACAACTCCCTGACCTTCGACCGTTGTGTGTGTCGCGTTGTGACTGGAGTCCTCAACTTCTTTAGTATCATCACCAACTACCCCTTGTTCAGCCGCAGATGTAGGCGAAGCTTTAATATATGCCTGGGCCAGAATGACCAAATCCCACCTGTGATCCCTCACCATGCTTAAGTATGACTACCATAACCTCGTTCCCTTCAGCTGCACTAACTCCCAATGTGTGTCATGTGGTGCCCAGTGGCAACGCGGCTCAATTTCAAGTCGTGCAGAGCTGGTCCAACTCGAAGGTGTAATACAATCGCCGCATCACCATGCCCATGTGTGCCGCTCTAGTCTTGTTAGGCTGACGGATACTAATTAGAAATAACGCAAGTCAACTCCCTTGGGACCCTCCAAAACAGTCGCTTGATGTAGTAAATCTCGAAATAGATTGTGTCTGGTATATCTACATACTGCACTATAAAAGAAAGAAAATATCTATACGATTAACCACATATTTAAAACTAGTTTTATTTGCTAACCTACCAGGGTATTGAAATTAAATATAAAGTTACAAAAAATACCAGTAAGGTGGGTGACCAGGACAAACAACGTTTCGCTAGCTCCTCTCCTCCTCTACCTTCTCTCCCCTCTTTCTCTCTTTTTGGATTAAAAGTGAGTGTAGATCGATTTTTTGGGGCTCTTATTGGGGAGATTATGTCACCATTCCAAATGGCGACAAGAATTTGCGGGATTTATGTCACCATTTCGAATTACGATTTGCCTATAAATCTAATAAAATCGTCATTCCAAATGGCGACAGAGATATTTAATACTGTTCGGTGGGCAACAGGGCTTATATCACCCTATCCAACTGGCGACAGGGGCATATCGTTATTTGAAATGGCTACAAAAGTCCATTTTTATAATGTTATTAAACGATCTTTATTTATGATATTCTATTAAAAACATTATTATCTTAAAAAAATTCTCAAACCTTCAACCCCTCGCTTTGTAGAGCTTGTTGCCGCGGCTGCGGCTGCGGCTGCTTGAGCTTATTTTATATTGACAGCAATAGTAATTAATTAGCCACATCAGTCCACATTTATCGGATGGATGGTTAGGATACTATCTGTCAAGACTCAGTATCACTAATTGCAGCTGACACTAGGGTGAAAATGGATATAATACAAATTGAATAGTGTTGAAATCGTATTTGTATTCGTATTTTTTAAAAGAATATGAAATCGAATATGCTCGAATATAAATCGAATGGCATAAAGAATACGAATTCTAATCAAACATGTACTCAATTCGGTTGGAATCCGGATATTCTCGTAACTTATGTAATGTGAAAACCTTAGTGATGCTTTATCGCTGTATAGTCATATTTAATCAGTCTAATATATTTATTCCACCTAAAGGAACATGAATTCACGTTGAATTTAAAAAAATTGTCCAACTAATTAGGTATACTGCAATAAAATACTTGTATTGCTTCATCGAATCTGAATACGAATAGTTTGGATAAAATAACAATTCGGATGAAAAAAATTCTATACCATATTTATATCTTTTTTGTGCGAAATCAAATATGAATACGAATAGGAAAGAAATTGTTAAATGAATAAAAAATACTATATTCTTATCCGTTCAAATAGTGTGGTCAAATAATACGGATTTTTACCCGTCTTTCGTCCCTAGCTGACACCGACTCGAATGGCCCAAAGTTCGTACAGGAGCACGTACATTGACTACTAAGAGAAATTCAACCTAAAGGATTCTTTGCCATCTGGGTCTAATCGAACAGTGTTGGGTTACTTGTGATATATACCAGTTGCGGCAAGTTGCAAAGAACGAGCTGAGCAAACCACGTCTCCCTCGTACCAAGGGAAACGATAGATTACTAGAGCACGAGACTCGCGTTGCAGTGTTGGGTTACTTGTGATACCAGTTGCGGCAAGTTGCAAAGAACGAGCTGAGCAAACCACGTCTCCCTTCTACCAAGGGAAACGATACAATACTAGAGCATGAGACTCGCGTTGCAGTATATATTCATAATAGGCTGCTTCACGCAAGCACAAGCGCTAGCAGTCCAGCTACGTGAAAATATGTGGAGGTTGCAAGATTGGCCCCTGCCCGTCTTGCATTCAGCAGCTTCAAGCTCAATCATGGGACCTCGTGAAGCATTCAGAAATTATCAAATCAACTGTACCTGGTGAGACACCGACCGACACGTGATGCAATAGATGTGTGGTGTAGACGTACCACCAGTTGGTTCAGCTTAGATTCGCATCAAAGATTCCAAGCACGGGCATAGATGGTTGTTGTATTAACTTCCTTGAAAATATACTAGATCAATGGCATTAAAGTGAGAACCTTACAAACGGAGACTCGGAGAGTGTGGTAACCGAAACTGATAAACAGCGAGGCAGCAATAGATATCAAAAGCCTTGACAAAATCCGCGGGTTAGCAACACAGTTTGTTCCGACTATACTTGCTACCCCTTCTTCTTCGACTACACCGACGGCTTCTGCTTCGACTACAGTCCCTCCTCAAGTGTCGGTTTTCGCTCCTGTTTTTTCACCAACTAGGGTTCAGTGCAATTATTGCAAGAACTTCGGGCACGACTACCAGAGTTGTGTTGTGCGAAAAAAGCAGAACAAGACGCGTGTGAGTCGACGATCCAAGGGGGGCAAGGAGGCCCTTCCTCGACGGGAGGACAAACCAGCACGTCAAGACCTTCTCAGCGAGGTGACTCTATTCAGCAGTTCTGTCAAGCTCAACTTCAGCAGCTCTCTCACAGCTCAGCAGGTTCTGCTAGTCTAGCTCAGACGTCTCCTCCAGATACTTCTTGGGTTCTGGATTCTGGTGCCTCTTTCCACATGACACTATAGTCTGCATCTCTCACTTCAGTAGGACCTCCTGTTTTTACTATCTCTGTTCAAACAGCTGACGGTACTCCTCTGTCAGCTGTCAAGGCACTTTTTTGCCTACTGATTTTTCTGTTCCGGCTGTTTCACATATTCCCCAGCTTACCATGCAGCTTCTCTCGGTGGGTCAGCTTACCGATTTTGGCTGTAGGGTTGGTTTTGACTCTCACTCCTGTTTCGTCCAGGACCGACAGAGAGGGACAGTACTTGGGACTGGCCGGCGCCGCAGGGATCGCCATGGCCTCTACATCCTTGATCGCCTCCACCTTCCGTCCACTTCAGTTGTTCCTGTCACATCTACGTCTACTTCCACCGCCAGTGCTGCCACCACCTCCAAGGTTTTCGCATAGTGGCATCGTTTAGGTCACTTGTGTGGGTCCTATCTTTCTTCATTAGTTCATCAGGGTGTTTTTGGACGTGTTACTATTGACACAGTCATGTTTTGTCAAGGTTGTAAACTGGGTAGGTAGCTACAATTTTCTTGTCATTCTAGTGAGTCATTGTCTTCTTGTCCTTTTGACTTAGTTCATTCAGATGTATGGGGACCTGCGTATATTATCTCTAAAGGCGGGCATAAATTTTATGTGATCTTCATTGATGATTATTCCCATTTTACATGGATTTTCCCAATGTCTAATCGTGGCATGTTTCTTGCGATCTATCGTAGCTTTGCAACGATGGTTCATACTCAGTTTGATTCTTCCATCTGTACTTTTCGCTGTGATTCTGCTGGCGAGTATTGTTATGGAACTTCTAGACAGTTTTTTTCTGAGCAGGGCACTCTTTATCAGTTTTCTTGTCCTGATGCCTATGCTCAGAATGTGGCTGTTGAGCGCAAACATCATCATCTGATTAAGACTACCCGCACTCTTCTCCTTGCCTCTCACGTTCCACCACAGTTCTGGGCTGATGCTATTTCTACGGCTGCATATCTCATCAATATGCAACCTTCCACTACTCTTGAGGGTGTCAGTCCTATAGAGTGTCTCTATTCTCGAGTCCCAGTACACTCACCTTCTTGTTTTTTGGTGTACTTATTTTGTTCTGCTGCAACCTCGTGAGCGCACTGAACTATCAGCCCAGTCAGTTGAGTGTGTATTTCTTGGCTATAGTTCTTAGCATAAGGATTATCGCTGCTATGATCCTTCTGCTCGACGGATCAGGATTTCACAAGACGTTGTTTTGACGAATCTCGACCTTTCTTTTATCGAGATTCGGCTCCTCCTGTTTCCACCGTTGAGTTGATTTCATGGTTGTCTCTTTCTGACTCTTGACCCATTTCTCCACTATCACAGTCTTCACCTGGTCTGTCTCCAGTGGTTCCTTCTGTACATCCGCCTCCGGTGCTGCCTCCTGTAGCACCACCTCTTGTTCCTGCAGCACCACCGTCTTGTTTTTCCTGTATTCACTACTACAGACGTCCCCGTCCTCCTGGTATCTTGCCGATACCCACATCCGATCCTCCTGATGATGCTCCTCGTTACGTCCTTTGTGACCGGACATCTCTTCGACCTCCTGATCGTTTTGGATTTGCACCGATAGCTCATGCTCTCTCTGTCACTGAGTCTAGTTCTTATCGTGAGGCTGCTCCTCATTCTAAGTGGCAACTCGCTATGGCAGAGGAGCTTGATGCTCTTCGACGTACGGAGACTTGGGATATTGTACCGACACCTATGTATGCTCATCCGATCACGTGCAAGTGGGTGTACAAAATTAAGAGTCGATCTGATGGTACTATCAAGCGCTACAAGGCTCGCCTTGTGGCTTGCGGCTTTCAGCAGGAATATGGTCGTGACTTCGATGAGACTTTTGCCCCTGTTGCCCATATGACCATTGTTCGCACTCTTGATGCGGTTGCTTCTGTTCGCCGGTGGTCTATATCTCAGCTGGATGTTAAGAATATTTTTCTTAATAGTATTTTGCATGAAGAGGTCTACATGCAGCCACCACCTGGGTATTCTGTTCCTGATGGGTATGTATGTCGTTTTCGTCGTGCTCTTTATAGCCTCAAACAGGCTCCTCGTGCATGGTTTGCGTGTTTTACCTCAGTGATTACTGTTGTCGATTTCACTGTCGGTCCCCACGATCCTGCCCTTTTTGTCCATATCTCATCTCGGGGTAGGACATTGCTTCTTCTGTGTGTTGATAACATGCTCATCACTGGTGATGATTCCTCATTCATCACGTATGTGAAGAAGCATCTCAGTGAGCAGTTCTTGATGACTGATCTTGATTCTCTTACGTACTTCCTTGAGAGAGGTCTCTTCCATACCTGAGAGCTACTACCTCTCCCCGTAGAAGTATGTCTAGGATCTTCTTGACCGGTCTAATCTGACTGATACTCACACTACTGAGGCTCCCATGGAGCTATTCCTCCAACTCATGCTACTAATGGTGATCTTCTTGAGGATCCTACTCGATATCATCATCTTGTTGGAAGTTTGGCGTACCTTGATAGCACTCGTCCTGATATTGCTTATGTTGTTCATATCTTGAGTCAGTTCATGGCTCGTCCTACCCATCTTCACTACAATCACCTTCTTCGTGTTCTTCGCCCGGAACCCAGTAAAGCATGAGCTCACCAAGCACATTGGTGTGGATACTTTCTACACTCGCTCATAGGTGCAGGAGAGAGTACTTACTTTAAAGTTTATGCTCTCAAAGTTACAGGTTACTGACTTCTTCACGAAACCACAGACTAAGGTACAATATTTGTATTTTCTCTCCAAACTCAGTACGTGTGATCCACCATAAGTTTAAGGAGGTGTTAGAATAGGAGTTCTTTTTGTATTTAACATATGGTATTATTATCTGTATATGGCATACCCCTTGTACAGTTATACTACTTATATACTGTCTTGAATAGACACACAATATTCATAACACTTACCAATAAAGAAACACAATTTTACAAGCAGGGACTACATTGACCGAGATTGGATAGCATTAGAAACATTAGAATACAGCTGTGACATTATCAAGAAACCATGTGCCACTAAGTCAAATACACAGATATTTGTTACTCATCATCACCAACATTTTTGGTGCCTCCGAAGGTCCATATATCGCAGCAAACATGCGAAGAAGTTAAAAGTATTATTTATCACATCATCCCGCAACACAAAATTGGACTAGCTCTGCTAGACATGCATATACGCATAAGATTTTAAGTGGCCGACAATATCATTAGTACAACTCACCTCATAATCATACCTGCAAGATAGTTAAAATAAGTCATTGGTGCAACAACTGTTTTCGTTGATGATGTAATTGGGTCTCTATCTTCTTTGATCATTACTGATTAGGTTTCACCATAAAATTAAAGTCACAATTTCATTCATAACAAAGCCAAGTAAATGAGCATGTGGCAGTGGCAATGGGTCACTAAGATTACCTTTCTTAATAGCTCAGAGAGCAATAGGACCTTCTTCTCCCAGCTAAGTGAATCAAACGGTTGCACCCAAGGAACCAAATCTCGAACTGGTGGAAAAACCGGTCGATGGCCAGTAACGGTAACCGGCCGGTTACCAGAAAAACCTGAAAAAAACCAGATGAAGTTCGAAAACTGCATTTTGAATTGAGGATTTTGAAAACCAGTTACCGCCCAAAACCAGAAAAACCGGAACCAAAACTGAAAAAAAAAACCGGTTATGGGTAATTAGCAATTAGAATAATGTAAATATTAATTAGAAAGTGTTTAATGAAGTAACAATCATGGTACATAAGGAGCTTGATGTCTAGTTATAAATTTGTAAAGAGCCTGATGTTGTACATAAAAAGTCCTCCTTACTAGCTTTGGCAAGCCAGAGCAACAGGGAGGTAGGCATAAGCACAATAAACAAATCGACATGCAATGTATATTTGTAGGTGCTGCTGCTGCAAAAGCAAGAGAGGGGAGTGCATCCAATATGCTTTCTAAGTCCAAGTCTAAAAAATCGACATGCAATGCAGTAAATTCCATGCTACCTACTTTTCCTCCCCTCCTCTCCTTCCCCTGTAACCAGGCATCCAAGTCGCAACAAGGGGAAGAGTATCCCATGTGCTTTCTAAGTCCAAAAAAACGTCTGGACTTACTCATACAATAATTCAAACATATTTTGCTCATACAATACGTAATCTAGCATAAAAAGGCCTAAACCAACGTAGAAAATGCATTATTCAGTCATAAATTCAAATTTGAATTCAAAATTTGTTTGGCGGTTTTTTTTCCTACTGGTTCCGCCGGCTTTTCCGGTTACCGTGGTAACCGGCCATTTTTTTGTCCCTTGGTTGAACCTACACAGAAACCGAAAGCAATTGCACAGGAACACTTGAAATGTCAGCGAGAGGTACCGAATACAATGGAGCAATGGAAAAAAGTAAAGTAAGCAAACCAAGTGAAAAGTATGCACAGGATGACAGGAACACTGAAGCCTACAAGGGCAACTCGGCTAAAGTGGCCAACAGAGACTAGTGTTTCAACTTTGTCCAAAGAAACATTATCAAAGTAAAGTAATTAACACTAACCCATGCGTAGATGGAGCCAATGGGGAAAATTAAGTTTTCAGTTGTTAGCGGTTTAGAAATATCTAAGGATCATACTTTTCTTAATGGCAGAATCTCGCACATCGAAACTCCAAATCCAGCACACAAGCACAGATGTTGCTTGAGATAAATCATGAGACCCAGCAAGCACACATCAACATACACCACCTCATCGGATTGACCGCGAGTCACACGCAATGGCACAAAATCTCGGCGTCTTACACAGGCACCAGGCTACGCCGGCTCACACTTCACCTGGCAAAAATCCTCTCAGCACGCATGCGCAAACGCACAGCCGCTCCCCTCCTCAGCAAATCAAACCATCAAAACGAACAAGGACGCGGACGCCGACGCGCGAGTGCATGCACGCAACACTACGCGCATAAACCCCTGATCCTTGGCCTAATCAAAATTCTCCACGACGCCATCGGAACCATAAACGAGCACGCGCGCGGTGATAAGAGCTTCAGCTCGCCGGGAATCGGTAGACAAACACGCGCATGCATGACTTACACATCCGATTTGATTGAATTCGCGGAGACGGAGAAAGTGGGTGGAAATCGTGCCAGGGAGGGGAGGAAGTGGGCGAGGAAGCGGTCAGCACCGCCGCCACCAGCGGAGTCGGAGAGGCTAGGGGAACCCATGAGGGAGAGCACCCTCTGCACCTTCTCCGGCTCCAGCAGCGCCTCCATTGCTCCCCCTCTCGCTCTCCCTCTCCCTCTCCCTCGATTCGTTTCGTTTGGTTTCGCGTTTCAGCCTTTCAGGTTTGTGCGAGTAAAATGAGAAAAAGAGGAGGAAATACGCAGTGTTAGACAATTAGCCCAACGCCCTCACCAGTTGGTCAAGCTCTTGGGTCTTGAGATGGGCTTGGGCCATGTTACAGACGGCCGACGGGACTCTTAGGAAGATTATGGGCTTGCACCATATTAAAAGCCAGATTCGAACTCGTAGCTCCAGTGCAGAAATTATTTACCTCCCGAGCTTGTTATGTACTAGTATAGTACTAGCTTTGCACTGAACTGTAAGTAAGTCCTCGACCATAATTCCTGTTTGGAACGCAGAAATTTCACACCAATTAGTTCATTTCCGTAAAAACTAGAGAGAAAAATCTCACTTTCTAAGTAGGACCTAGCTCACCCATTTCAGAACATTAGCTAGTTGTGCAGTTTCGGGCCATAGATACATAGTAGCGGTCAGCTCTACTCGAGAACACGCAATGTGTATGACAGGAACCTTTCAGCCGTCTGACGTCCGGTTGGGGAAGACGAATTCCAACGCCTGAAGGAGCACGCCATGCGCATGAGACGAGGCGCTGCCGAACTACTGTGTATGATTGGTACCCTCCCTGCTGCTGCGGGACAGCACAGTATTGCATTGCCGTTCCCAGGTTCCATACTGAACATGCTAAATTATGGTTCAGAAAGCAACAGCTGACACGAACGGACGCTGTGACGAACTGCACGTCGAGCTGACGATGATGGGAGTTCCAGCTGCCAGCATGGCTCACCTCACCATTCCTGATTCCACTCCATGGCAGTCAGGCATTGCAGGTCGGTTACTGCTTTTTTGTGAGATGACAAGTTTTGGGTATTTGCTGGTGGTCTTCCAGCATCCAACACCATCATATGCTAATGGCAGGCCGACAAAGATGAATGGAAATTATCATAGCCAGGCAGGTTGGCTGACAAGTACTATTAGTTTACTCTACGAATTATTCGACGTGTTGTTGCATAAGAACTTAGCAATCGATAACTATGTAATGCGGCCATCCCTTTCGGCTCACCATGAGAAAGATCTTGGGCCTTGGAGATACTAGCTTTCAGCAAACAATCAAGATTCGTAATCAATCCTTGCCTTGTTTGTTGGATTAGGTCTAACTTTCTTGACTAAACTGCAAGCGTGGAACTTTACGAGATGAAATAGGGAAAGACAGAAGATAGAACTTAAAAGGATAATTGAAGTGACTCGTCTTCGAATCAACTTTGGTTGGGGTTCGAAAAAGGAATAAAAATAAAGTAAATTCAAGGAAGAGCTTTCCTTTTTTTAAGGGGCCCCTTGCTGGGGGGGTCGTGGAATGCTTTTCTTCTCCTCTTATTCCATATGGAATACAATCAGTTAAAATAAGAAGGAATAGGGGAATATTCGACTGTTTCAATTCTTTATTTATCTTATATTCCAAAATTCTCCCGAAAATCCAATTGCATTTTTCAATGGGGTTAGATGATCTAGTTCTTAATATTATTACTTTAAAGAACTGACAGATTCCACAACAAATCTCTTGATTCGGAATTAGAGACTCATGTCCCATCTGATGAATCGATTTTCTTTTACACTTCTGTATCTCACTCTATCTTGTTTTTTAGTATTATCTAAAATAACCGATGAATTTTGAATTTTCCATAACTTAGGTAAGTGCTTTACCAACATATGTAGTGTAGTAAAAAAATAAATGGAATTTAACCCTTTCATGCTTACTATAACTAGTTATTTCGGTTTTCTACTAGCTGCTTTAACTATAACCCCAGCTCTATTTATTGGCTTGAACAAGATACATCTTATTTGAAATGAATTGTAAGTCAGAAAAGAAAAATCTTTCTTTTTGATTCCTGGTATTCTACGACTCTTTTCCACACTAATTATCAATTCTTTTCTTGGTCATTGAGATTCGTGGATAATTTAGACTACTATTTAGGGATAGATCGTACCTCTTTTTTTTTATCCCCTCGAACAAATCGAAATGATTGAAGTTTTTCTATTTGGAATCGTCTTAGGCCTAATTCCTATTACTTTAGCGGGATTATTCGTGACTGCGTATTTGCAATACAGACGTGGGGATCAGTTGGATCTTTGATTGAGTAATATTTCTTTTTTGATTGACCTCCTCTCTGGTCTGGAGGAGGTCAAATTGGAGTTGCAATTCAACTTTGTTTTGTTAAGTTATTTTACTCTGCTTCGACATAAGATAGATGGAATCACGCTCTGTAGGATTTGAACCTACGACATCGGGTTTTGGAGACCCGCGTTCTACCGAACTGAACTAAGAGCGCTTTCATTCAAAAAGAAAACCCTTTTCTACTCCTAACGTGTCTCACGTACGTATAGTATCCACAAATTCAAGTTATACCCACTTTAATCGATCTCCTCGCTACTGCCCATAAAGAAGAAAGAAGTAATAGGTAGGGATGACAGGATTTGAACCTGTGACATTTTGTACCCAAAACAAACGCGCTACCAAGCTGCGCTACATCCCTTTTCCAAATTGTTGTATAATGGCATTGTACACAATTCCTGTCTTGTTTTCCACATCGTAATTTTCTTCTCTTTCTCTATCTATATAGAACCTTCTTGTCATTTCTTCTTTTTGGTCTCATATAATCAAGGAATGGTATACATCTAAAATCCTATCTAATTTCACCTATAAAAGAAAGATTACTATTCCTTGGTAATGTATAGGAAGAAGGGGTCATCTTTTTCTTTTTTAGGGATAGGAAAATCTCGTCTATACCGTTCATTCTATATATAGAATATTGATTTTTTTTTTAGTTAGGAATTTCGCCTAAACAAAAGAAATACAAATGATCTTGGGCAAGAGTATCTGATCATATATGTATTCCAATAAGGAAGGAGGATTTTCAATGCGGGATATAAAAACATATCTCTCTGTAGCGCCCGTGCTAAGTACTCTATGGTTTGGGGCTTTAGCAGGTTTATTGATAGAAATTAATCGTTTATTCCCAGATGCTTTGTCATTCCCTTTTTTTTAATTCTAGTTATTGCTATGCGAGGAATTCTTCGTGACATGACGCAAATTTTCCCTTTTTCAATCTTTTTTTTTAGTATAGGAAGGAAAAAGAAAGAAAAGATGGATTGGGTTGAACCTCAGAGTCATGAAAAATTTGGCAAATCCCATTTTGGAAAACAGAAATTCAATCAAAAGCGGTATCCAAGCTAAGTCAGGCCTCAGAAATCAGAGCATAGAAAGAGGCTGGGCTGGCTACTTAAATGAAAGGATTTCGAAGCAAAATCCTTGCTAATTCGACAAGGATTGTATTCTTTAATTATTTCTCTATTTTTTATTACTTAACTTAATTTAATAATTTTTACAATTTTTTATTCGAATGGATTTTCTTCTTCTTCTTCGGATTCAAAATAGAAGAATAACAGAATAAGTAGAAGAATTAAGTTAAGTCAATCCAAAAAAGAAAGGAGGTTCATGGCCAAGGGGAAAGGTGTTAAATACCGTATGAAGAACGTTTCATACAGTGTCCAAGATTGCCCACATTGGAGTGGTGGGACTTACATGCCCATACTGGAGTTGATGGGTCTTTCAATTTCCACTCCCGTGGTCAAAACGAAAACGATGCATGTATGGAATGAATCACATGCATTGAATATTTATCACATAAGAATGAATATACTAAGTTGCATAGAAACATGAATAGCAAGTCTAGCAACACACCCACACGCAATCATCAACATTCCATAAGAAAAAACAAAGTACTTGCCTTCCGCGTTGTGGCGAGTTAGGAGGCAACAACGGTGCACCTCCACTCACCGCCTCACCGCCTACACAAATAATTATTCGAAATAAGGATAACATGGATTGACATAGCTACAGGAGGTCTACATTAACCCTTCGGCTATTCAACGCAATCAACGAGTTAAAACTAGCATTATACTATTTAGACTCCTGCCCATCCTACTGGACAGCGGTACCAGAAAAATCATAATTAATTATATGGAACTCGAAACGACATGAAACCAGTGTCCATTGAAACTTAACGCATAAAACTATGAAACTCTAGTTGACGGGGTTTATCGATTCGGCCAAGACAAATGGTTAATCAGCAGTTGAAAATGTAAGACAGGAATCTGTCCAGACCACAAGATAGCAGCAAAGAAAATGGCATAACTTTTATTCTACAGATCCAATGGAGGTGATATTTATCAATTTGGAAAGGTTATTAACAAGGCTACAATAATTTAGCTGGGTGGAAGTTCTGAATTCTAATTTAACAGAGTCAAAATTAAGGAACAAACAGACAATTTTTTCTCGTCAGACAGACAGAACAGCGCGCAAAGAATAATTCATATCTCCTAAACCGTAAGTCGGAATCTCGTGATCTCAGTGCCTATAGAAAGATAAAAATCAGGGTTACAAAACTCTAGCAGACGAAAATACAGATTCTGCTCCTAAGATGCCGAAACAGGGCGCGCAAGATGACTGAACATATTGGTTCTACTCTGGAAACTGGTAGACAGCAAGACGGTTTACCACTAATCGTTCAATCTACCTCCACACAATATCAAACTGTAAGGCTATTGGGTAGGCTACACTAGCGTAAATTAATAAAAATTCTACCCGTAAACCAAGATCACTGCAGTTATAGATCACGGTCTTACCACTAGACGCCGCAGTGCGTAAACCGATGCAAAGACGTCGTAGGCGAGTAGTCGTACTAAGTTGATGCAGCACGTCGGGGTAGAGTAGTCGTACTACTTCCTCGTCCTCGTCGCGGCGTCCCACGTACAGCTCCGCTCTTGCGATTCGTCAAAACGCTACAGATGCAGCGCCTCCAAAGGTATCCACACGTACGGGATGAAGCGACGCACGCCGGACTGCTAGATCCGCGCGAGCGACTAGGGCGTGGGAGAGGTGGCAGCCAGGGTTTGAGGATGTCACGAAAAACTTCTTACGATCATGTGCGCCCTTGCCCTCCTTTTATAGACGTCCTTACAATGGGCTTCTACTAATAGAGGCTCATTAGGACTCAATACCCAGTCTAATTCGGATCTAATCCGAATTAAGCTTCAGCCCATTAAGTGTGTGACCCTCTAGGTTCACGTATGTTTAGACATGACACGAGTATACATACTTGGTCAATAGTTGGTAGCGGCCTCTAGCAAGACGTCCCAACTCCTAAACGTACACAAAGATCATATCGGACGAACCAACACAACGTTATGTACATGCCAATCCCTTTGCCTCACGATATTCTGGTCGAGCCCAAGTCGACCACTCTTTCTCGATCTTGTGATCCGGAATCCCTTACTAGGTTAACTCTTAACCTTAAGTAGTATGGCCATGCATTCCTGGATCCGATCACTCGAGGGGCCCAGAGATATCTCTCTCAGTTAGAGAGGGGCAAATCCCATCTTGACTGACCATGCCTCGCAGCATGCTTCATGACAAACCCGAAAACTACCTTTATAACTACCCAGTTACGGAGTAGCGTTTGATAGCCCCTAAGTAGGTCGATTCACATCTCAAGTACATGCGAAAATCTTAGGTCTAAGGACAAGGCGTACACATTGTGTAGAGAGAACCATAAGTATAATTGTTATGTCTCATGTTGGGTCGGTCCAACCCCATGTTCTAAACATGTGTCCACATTATTGGTTTGACATCTCCATGTCTATGACCTGTGAAACATAGTCATCAACCGATACATGTGCTAATCTACCATTCACGTGTGTCCTCACATGAACTCCGACTAGGGACAATTTTAGAATAACCATACAAGTAAAGAGTTTCACAAACAAGTCACATACTTGTTAATCAACACAAAGGCAATATTCAAGGAACATTTATTAAATCATGGATACAACGAAATATCATCATCTCTATGATTGCCTCTAGGGCATATCTCCAACACAAACAGCGGGTGAGACTCCTCGTTACCCTTGTAGACCCGTAGGATGACGTTGATCCGTTCCCCGAAGATCTCCCTCCCTTCTCCTCTCTTCTTCTTCTCTTGGCCGGCCAACACGCGCACCCGACGCCCAGGGAGAATCGGCAGCGGCTCTCGTCTTCGGGGGAGGAAGAACACCACCACCAGGGAGGAGCGGTAGCAGGGGGGACGCCTAGTGCTAGAGGAGGGGAGGGGAGGTGGCGCACAAGAGAAAGAGGGAGGGGGAAGTGGCGGCCGGTTGGGGGGAGGGGGTGGAGGGGGAGGAGGTGCCTTAGGGTTTTGGGGGGAAATTCCCCCCTTGCCCCCCCCCCCTAATGGGCCCTCTCAAGGCGGCAGCCCAAACCCAGGTTGCCAACTAAAGGCGAAAAACCCCCTGACAAAAAGGTTTAACCCAAAATTTTATTCTTCTCCTCTCCCGAAACTTCTTCCGAGAAAAACCGAGTACCGTCCAGGATATTACAAAAGGTGTT
This sequence comes from Hsuehochloa calcarea, assembly GCA_036346395.1. Taxonomy (NCBI): domain Eukaryota; kingdom Viridiplantae; phylum Streptophyta; class Magnoliopsida; order Poales; family Poaceae; genus Hsuehochloa; species Hsuehochloa calcarea. The sequence continues at coordinate 30,322,156 of CM070599.1, read as the reverse complement.
AGAATCAGAGTTATTTTAGAATGTATCAGCTGTGTTCGAAAAGGTGCCAATGAGGAATCGACAATGATTTCTAGATATAGTGCTCAAAAGAATCGCCACAATACACCTGGACAATTAGAATTCAAAAAATTTTGTCGTTATTGTCGCAAGCATACGACTCATGACGAAATAAAAAAATAGGAGCATCGTGTGTTCGATCTTTCCAAAGAACAGATTTAATATATAGAACATAGATAGAATACAAAATACAAATCAATTCATTTGATTTCAGGTAGATATTATTTCATATGTATAGAGGGTATTCATATACTATATATGAATCAAATAATAATATGAATCAAATAATATATGGACCAAAGAAAGACTACTTCTTCTGGATCCAAAATTAATAAAATAAAGAAATCCATTTTTTTTTCAAATTTTTAAATAAAGAATAAATCATGTATACATCTAAACAACCTTTTCATAAATCTAAGCAAACTTTTCATAAATCCAAGCAAACTTTTCATAAATCCAAACAACCTTTTCGTAGGCGTCCTCGGATTGGCCCGGGGGATCGAATTAATTATAGAAACATGAGTTTAATTAATCGATTTATTAGTGAACAAGGAAAAATATTATCGAGACGAATAAATAGATTAACCTTGAAACAACAACGATTAATTACTCTTGCTATAAAACAGGCTCGTATTTTATCTTTCTTACCATTTTGTAACTTTGAGAACAAGAAATAATTTCAAGCCCAGTCAATTTCAATAATTACTGGTCCTAGACCCAGAAAGAATAGACATATTCCTCAGTTAACGTAAAAGTTCAATTCGAATCGAAACTTAAGAAACTCCAACCAGAATTTAATAAACAACAATCGGAACTCAAGTTCCCATTATTGATGTTTTATTAGAAAGGGTCAGACCTATATAAATTCAATTCCTTCATCTACCTAAAATCTCAAAAGTTAAATTCAAAAGCTCCAAATTCCTTTTCAAAGTCAAACTCAAATATCTTCCAAATCTCGAATCAAACCTCAGCTAAAAGTCAAATTCGAATTCGAATTCCAGTTCTATTTCAAACTTCGGTCAAAATTTGAATTAAAACTAAAATTTGAATTTCTTCCTTCATTTTCTGGGCTGAAACCCATCCCTTTATTCTCTTTGGGTCATGGCCCATTTTCTTTTTTTTCCCTAGCCCGACCTGCTCGGCCATTTTTCCTCTTCCTCTCTCTGCCTCGCTGCTCTACTTGTTTTGCCCTTGCATCATGCGCCACGCAGCGCCGTGCCCCACGCCCGAGCCAAGCCATGTCTGCACCATGCTGTCCCCACATGCCGCGTTGTTCATGCTTTGCCGCACGCCCACGCCACGCCGCACTGCCGCACTCCATGCGCCCCTCGACTCGACCATCGCGCGCGCGTCCTGGTCGCCGCCACCACCGCGCATTCACCCCCACTGTCCCTATGCGCCATCAAACCCGCCTTTATCACGAGCATTCATGGCATTGCCGACCGTTCTCAATCCTTGCCGAAACCGTCGTGCAATCCTCGTCGTGGCTGCGCCCATTCCCTTGTCGTCTTGCTCTATAAATGGGACCACCAGTGCCTCCATCACCCCCTTCACAACCCCTATAAATTTTTTTGTCTATAGAGCGTTGACCTCTGCACGAGCTTCTTCCCGAGCACCGTCCGCACCCCCATCTCGCCATCCCGTCGCTTCGGTGAGATTTTGCAACTCCTAACCGCGTCACATCGTTTGGTTGCAATTCATCGCTTAATTTGTCATCTTTCCATTTCGAATGATGCATCTCCGTCGCTGATTTCATCCTCTCAGCCCCAAGCTTATTTATGTGTGTCATATCGTGTTCCTTTCCTTCCTCTCACTCTTCCCCATCTCGATTCGGCTGCCACCGGCCACCATCGCCCTGCTACCTCGGCCCCTCCCTGGTCTCCCCGAGCAACCCGGCGTGCTCCCCTTGACGTCACCAAGCCTGTGCTCGTGCTAATCCCTAGAGGGTGCCGCCATAGAGCTATCGCCACCACGCGCCCGCACCCTCGCGCCGCTGCGGCAGCCACGATGCCACCCCGGTCGTGCCGCCACCACCTTGAGGGCCACTACCCTACTGGGGTTCCATTTTCCCCATCGCCCGACCCTCCCTCACCGTCTCTCGCCGCCAGTGCCAACGTCCAGAGCCGCCACTTGTTCCCCTGTCTTCCTCCTTCTTGCTTTCTTCTTCTCCCACTGACAGTGGTCTCCACCTATCATCCTCCCCTCTATCTCTCTCAATGACAAGAGGCCCCACATGTCAGTGTGTGGTTCTTTTATTATTTAATTCGAAAGGAATATTCTCAAAAATATTCATATCCCTCTCAATTTCTCGGATTTTCCAATCCGACAAACTTCCGGAAGCTTGCTCTATTTTATACGAACTCTTATTCAGTTTATTCTTCCTCCTAAATTCATTATATTTCCATCCGTACTAATTTTTATTATTTTTGGATTTTATTTGATTTTCTGTTATTTATTTTGTCACATTTCGCACGTATAGAATCCGATGTTGCCGGAGCAAGTTTGGACCAATCGGAACGCGTAACCCTCTTCCTTGTCTGCCGGCAATGGTTGGAAGTGGGCAACACGTCGGGAGGGAAGTCGGCATTAACTTTAACTTCTAAAGGTGAACAATCTATGAACTCAAAATTTTAATTTTCGAGTAGTAGCAGCAGGGGATGCAATATGCGGAGTTAATATTTCTATTAATATGTATGTGAAAGAAAATTTTATATTTATTATGTAGTTTAGAATCTCATATACTAATATGTATCTCTCTTCTAAAATTCTGTTTTAACAAACGAACACACTACTAGTTTGATATGAAAGGGCGCTTTGAATGGGCTCAGCGTACTACATCGTGCGTTGACCCGATCCCACTCCTCTCGGATGAGCTCGGTGCTTCGATTCTCGGGAGTTTCTCACACTGCTGCGTCGCATGGCTACTCTTGCACCGTCCAGTTCTGTTGGTTCTGCTGCACAATCTTCTAGTGAGAGACCACCTTGGATTCTTGACTCTGGCGCTTCCTTTCATATGACACCTGATTCCACCAGTCTCACTTCCATTCGTCCTTTAGCTGCTCCTATCACTGTTCATACAGCAGATTGTACCTCTCTTTCTGTCGCAGGACGAGGCACTCTTTCCTATTCATCTTTTCATATTTTTGTTGCTTCTCATGTTCCAAAACTAACCATGCAACTCATATCTGCCGGTCAGCTCACAGATCATGGTTGTCGTGTTATTCTCGATTCTGATTCTTGTTGTATTCAGGATCAACGTACGGGACTCGGTTGATCGACCGCCATCGTGAACTCACGGCTCTCGAAACTTGATCGGCTTCATCTTCCTTCCGCCGCCTCGCCTTTGTCGCCTCCACTATCGCCGCCGCTTCTGCTGCATCTTCCACTGCGTCTTTTGCTCAGTGGCATCATCGTTTGGAACATCTTTGTAGGTCGCGTCTATCTTCTTTTTTTCGTCGTAGTCTTTTAGGGTCAGTATCTGGTGATGTTTCTTTAAATTGTCAGGGTCGTAAGATTGGTAAATAGCTTCAACTTCCTTATCCTTCCAGTGAGTCAGTGTCACAGCGTCCTTTTGATCTTGTACATTCTGATGTATGAGGTCCGGCTCCTTTCGTTTCAAAAGGAGGTAATCGATATTATATAATTTTTATTGATGATTTCTCTTGCCACACATGGATATACTTTATGTCATCTCGTAGTAAGGTTTTATCCATCTACAAGACTTTTGCCACCATAATCCGTACTCAGTTTGATTCTTCTATTCGTGTCTTTCGTGCTGACCTTTGTGAAGGAGCGTCTTAATGAGCAGTTTCTCATGTCTGATCTGGGTTCTCTTCGCTACTTTCTTGGGGTTGAGGTTATTTCTACTCCTGAGGGCTTCTATCTGTCCCAAGAAAAGTATATTTAGGATCTTCCTGATCGTGTTTATCTTACTGATCAACACACTACTGAGATTTCTATGGAGCTTAATGTTCATCTTCGACCCACCGATGGTGAGCATCTTGCTGACTCTACTCGCTATCGTTACCTTGTTAGGAGTCTTGTTTATCTGGGTGTCACTCGTACTGACATTTTATACCCTGTGCATATCTCGAGTCAATTTGTTTCTGCTCCCACGCAGCTCCACTATAGTCATCTTCTTCGTGTTCTACGATATCTTCGTGGAACTATCACCCGTCATCTATTTTTCCCACACTCTAGCTCTTTACAGCTCCAAGTATATTTTGATACCACCTGGGCTTGTGATCACTCCGATCGCCGGTCTCTCTCTGCTTATTGTGTTTTTCTTGGTGGTTCTCTCATTGCTTAGAAGACTAAGAAGCAGATAACGGTTTCTCGTTCGAGTGCTGAGGCTGAGTTGCGAGCTATGGCTTTGTTGACAGCAGAGGTTATTTGGCTACGGTAGTTACTTGAGGATTTTGGTGTTTCTGTTTCAGCACTCACTCCTCTTTTGTCTGACAGTACAGGGGCTATTAGCATTGCTACAAATCCGATGAAGCATGAGCTTACTAAGCATATTGGTGTTGATGCTTCCTACATGCGGACATAGGTACAGGACCAGGTTGCTCTTTAGTATGTGCCTTCAGAACTTCAGTTAGCATACTTCTTCACAAATGCACAGACCAGAACCCAACATAGTTTCTATCTCTCCAAACTTCATGTTGTTGATCCACCATAAGTTTGAGGGGGGATGTTAGATGTATATTATTAGCTATGTATTTTCTCCATTATATAAAGGGTTAACTGCATATATACCACACATGTACTTATATATATATATATATATATTAGCTTATTGACCTCATGACGAATACAATCGCTATTCATAACAGCAAACAAGAGCAAACAATTTATGGCAGTGGTCCCTGGAAGCCAAAACAGACAAAGGACCACACTATAATATATATATTGTCACTTGAAATATCAGGAACAAGAATTTCGTATAGTGACTGACTATATGCAAACTCAAAGCTAGGAAATTGTTTTACAATTTCCACAGCCATCAATCATTTAAGCTGATGACAATGTACAAGACACAAGCTTTAAGCAACCGAACCGGCAGAAAATCTCATGAGAAAGACATACCATTATAGAATGCATTAAGCAATTATTAGACCGTTTATGCTATCCAACTACATTCGTCAATTACTTCGGCTCTAGCCTTATAGGATTTCTGTAAAGACCTGCGTAACTACAAGAAAGGAATTTTTTTTGTTCACGGATTTACCTTCCTTTTTCCTCGAGAATACAGAAGGACTCTTACAGCTAGCTGCCTAGCTCAATTTTCTGAAGGGTTTAGCTTATAAAGCTAACAAACAATAAACTAACAACTATCAAAACAGTTAGAGAAACACGATGTATTGAAGCTACATGATCATTATATTACAGAGAGCAGCCAAACTACCACAGTGCTAGATAATTCATGTCACAGATCTTATATATCTTCACTATATACTAACAATACGACAATAACTATATGGAACCGAAATTACTAAATCTGCGCCTGTGCAGATCAGCATCACATACATTCAGGCTAAGTGGCTAACAGTTGCATCATCATCATTAGTGATAGCACATCACACAAGCATTACAGGAAGTTGCTCAAAATGAATATTAAATAACTAAACCTAGCTATTCCCGATTGGAAAAGGACAAAAGTGGTAATCAGTAATCACTTAAGGCAATTTATGAGGACTTAAGGCAATTTATGAGGACTCAACCGTGCTAACTGAATGGAATGGTAATTACCTAGCAAATCTTGTCTGCATGATCTTATCAGTTGTTATCCAGTTCGTTTCATAACATTAATGGACACAAAGAGGTAGTTTAATTCACCGAATGCTACTTGCCTAATAGTAGCGTTGTTCTCAGAAATGGCTCATAAAATAGTGGCCATAATTGTGGCATGAAGGAAGAGATCACATGTGCCAAATGATATTGTCATATAGGGTGTAGATCTATAAATTCAAATGCTACTCATACTAAGATGAGCACATCGTGTGGCATCCAAATTCCAAAGATCTAGAAACATGCCAACAGAGCTGTACGATTGGTAGCGCATAGTAACTAGGAAGCAACATAAGTTCTGTCATATCTGGCCAGCTCAAGAAACTATGCTCTGATCATCTAATGTGTCTCTGGTTAAGCAGCACGTTTCCACGTTATCTCAATTTGCTAATATGTAGCAACCAAAATGAGTTTCTGGAGTTTGGCCGAAAAGAATGCAGCCACTTTGACTTGATTGAGCCTGAGTTAATTCAAAGCACAAAAAATGGTTGGTCCATTGCTCACATGCACCACATTAACATGCTCTCAAACAGCAAGAAATCTCAATGTAATTTAAGCTTAGTCCTAGAGCTATGCAAAAATCTTCTAAAATTTGCTTGAGTGAGCTGCATGAGATGGGCAACACACCCTGGCACCTCACATAAATGGTTACAGACTTACAGGTAATTCTGCATTTGGCTTACAGGAATGGACAGAACCTAAGAACATATGGGTAAGACACTTACTAGCAATGTTCATTGCACTTCTGTTTGAAGATGCTCGGAACTTGAAATTTGTCATCTGATGGTCACAGAAGAAGCGTCATGTTTGTTCAATATTTCAAAGAAGAATAATTTTTCGTCTCTTATCAAAGGAGGGATATTCATATGCCATATGCATAGCCTGATATTTTTCCACCTGCAAGAGGATGACAAACATGATTGATTTCGCGCTCCAGAAATTTTTAAAAATGCCACCCAAATCGGATGAAGAAACTAAATTACTATGGGACAATTGAGAATATATCACTCCATATAATGGTCTTTTACGTTTTGCCATTATAGAGACTGTAATTCAAAATTTGTCACTCTATACAAGATCCAATCCATCTTTTGCCACTTTGGACGTTTTGCCCTTGTCTTGGACAATTTTACCCACTTCTTCCTCCTCTTTTCTTCTAGCACCTTTCTTTCTTCCTCCGGATCCTCCTCCCTCCGGTCGAGCTGGCGGTCGAGCTGGCACCACCGGCTGCCGCCTCTGCTCTGCGCCGCCTCCGCAGGCCATGCTGCCGGTCATCCTTGCCGCGGCGCCACTCCAAGGCAAGAGAGCAAGAAGAAAAAAAAGAGGAGAGAGAAGAGGGGGAGGAAGAAGAGGGGGTAAGGGCAAAAATGCCAAAAAGTGGCAAACTCTAAAGTGGCCACTCTATATAACGACAAATTTTGAGTTGCAATCTCTATAATGGCAAAACGTATAAGACCATTCTTTGGAGTGTTATATTCTTAATTGTCCCAATTACTAATCATCAAAATGTCTTCAAGATGGACAAAGAAGGCACACCTTCCTTCGTAGCTTCCTCACATCTTTTCCAGTAACTCCCTGAGAGGCTAGGATCCAGTTTCTTTGAGAAGCTCTCGTATTTTTCCTCAACCTCACCTATGCACTTGGCCGACATAAGCCATTCATTTAAAAATATGACCATCACAAACTTTTCATGTATAATTAATCAGCAAGATCTACCAAAACCTACCTACAAGATCTGTAGGTAAGCAGAAACTATTATGATGTAAATAAGTCAACACTCAAAAGGCAGAATTCACACTCATTTTTTAAATGCTCAAACCAAAGTAGTTTGCATGATTGGACCTATCTTTAAGTTTGCAGTAAGTGTGACCCCTCAACTAAAGTATCAAAAGTCCTCTTCCCTTCTATTTTGGCCATTGCGGACACGGACAATTACTCTAACAATTAACTTAAATGTTTTGTGATCGAAACTATTTAGTTCAGACAAGATCAGTACTTAGTACTTGCGTAAATAAAAAACTACACAATAAGTGCAAGGTATTTACTGTTAGAATATGAGTCCTTTTGTATTTCCTTATCTGTATATGGTATCCTTATCTGTATATGGCATACCCCCTTGTACTCCCTATATATATTGTCTATTGGGTCTTTTGAATAGATACACAATATTCATAACATGAGTATCGAGGCCTCGCATTAACCTAGCTTTCACGCCACGCCTGACTCACGACGATGCACACGATACGCCCACATGGTCGCATCTGGCCCGGCGACCACACCCGCCTTCTTCTCCCACGGCCAGAAGGAGCGGCCGTCATCGCGGCCACCCGGCGCCACCGCCGCCGCGCCACCCCGCCTTTCTTCTCCTGCCGGAAGCCGCCGCCGCACACCGCCGCCGGCCTCCACCAAGGAGTGTGCCGCCGTCGCCGACCACCCGCTGGCCCGACGGCTGCTGCCGCCGGCCACACCGCCGCAGATCCAAAGTCGCCGGTCAGACGCTGCGAGGGCGCCACGGAGAGCCCAAAGCCACTCGCCTCCAACATTCACCTCGCCGCCATGCGCCGCTATCGCTGGGCCGGGCCGAAAGAAGAGCGGGGAACCCTAGCTCGCCGCGATCGAGCATGTCTTTTTGTGAGCCAAGCCAGGCGAAAAAAATAAAAAGTACGTCGATCTAACCGCCGCGCATGTTAGACTTCGTTGTCGTGGTCGCCGCGCCGTCCAGCGCCGCCTACCGATGACTTCCGTTCCATCAATTGTGAACCCATTCTCGGGAACAAAGCTTCATGGGACGAACTACAGGTTGTGGTCTTCACTCATGGAGATCACGCTCGATGATCTCCGCCTCTGGGGACATGAACTGGTGTCCGATCATGTCCGTCGTCGCCGATTCAGCTTCCTCCCAGACAACCTACTTCTCCACCCCCTGCAAAAGATACGGCCACCAAGAAGGAGGCAGAGGTCGCTGCTGATGAGGCCTTTCATTATGCCATAAACGCTGTTGAGCGCTGGTGTACTGATGAGGCCCGTGTTCGAGCTATCCTGGTGGTCAGCATCGACGACTCCATCTAGCCAGATATTGTTGGTCTGTGTTCCACTCGTCAGATCTAGGAGTACTTGCGCGAGCGATACCAGCAGAGCAGCGATGCTCAGTTCTTTTCGCTTCAACGTGAGTTGGAGATGCTTCGCCAGGAGGGCTCCTCCGTTGACAACTTCTTCCGCGCCGTGGCTAGTCTCCGACGCCAGCTGGATGAGCTGGCTTCTCCGCTCTGACAGGAGTGTCATAAAGTGTAGAAGGCGGATCGTGACCGCCTTCGCCTTTATGACTTCGTCTAATGTCTTCGCCCAGAGTTTGAGCCTGTCAGGGCCCAACTGCTGAGTCACTCACCACGACGCCCTTCTTGGTTTTATGGCATCGTTGTCGACACCACCTGCCCTCCCTCGATCCGATGGGTCTAGTCTTCCTATCAAGCGCCCCCCTTCGCCCGAATCCCGGGATCCGGTGGTCCCGCCCAGGCCATCATCATCGCAGTTCATCACCACCGGATCCGGTCGCCGCCTTCCGGGCTCGTTCGTTCCCCGTCCGCTTCTTCATGCCGCTTGCCAAAAGATTCGCATCTATGATGTAGTTGGGCCCAATTTTTGCTTCAACGATACCACCTTAGCTTCCGCTTCAAGCGTGGAGATCCTTTGCCGCTAGCCCACTACATAAATCATCTTCTTCCCGGGAATCCGTTTTCCACCGGAATTGGCTTGTTATCGAATCTAAACCGCAGGGTGCCATTTTCGTGGAGGTGGTCGGTTCTTTGGTTTTGGTGTTGAGTTTGGGTTGATGGTTATGGTTTTGGAGGAGAGGTGTGATTGTGTTTCCCGGCTAATATTTTTAACTTTATTTTCCTTTTTTCCATCGAGTCCATCCAAGTTTGTTGCATCTCTTTTAAGTTCGTGAAGTCGTCCATCATATCCTTTGTTGATCAACCGATTGCTTCTTCCTTTTCGGCCGCTTGCCCATTGGATCGGTGGTCACCCCATCATCGTTGTTGATGCGACTTTGGCCTCTTGGTCTTCTCAGCCATCTTGCTACACATCTTCGATTATTGCACTTTGACCGGGTCTTCTTAGTCATTATCATCGATTGTCTCTTCGCCTTTGTTTTGCAGCGCCATATTTAAGCCCACCTCACGCCTTGGGTGGGTGGATCGTTCGTCGCCTTTGGCTTCCCGGGTTCGAATTACCTCACTTGGGGGGATCCGTTCTGGGTCATCGCCTCTATCTCTCTCATCCTTGATTTGGCATATTCCTCATTCCCGGTTTTAATATCTCCAAATCAAAACATTTTGTGAAGGTCAAAGACAATTTTGTTCAAAAATTTCATGCTTGCGTATTTTCAAGCCCGACTTAATTTATCTTTTATTTTAGTATTGTTCTTGTTTGGTATTAGAACCGATTTACGAAAGATTGTTTGATTCGGGGTCTCCTAGAGATAAGATCCGCGAGTGGATTGACACGGATGTTTAGGAGTTTCGTCTTCCAGAGAATAATAACCCTAATCCTGGTGTATGGTATTTTGATGATCAAGTGGCTAAGACTATTACAAGAATAGCACTTGTGTTCCTACTTGACTAGCTCTTGTTCGCCTTTTTCTATCTCTCCCATCGATGCCCTTATATAGTCGGAAGAAGTGCCATTTTGCCCGCGAAGATGCCTAATTAATCCAAAGAACGCATGATGGCGAATTACCCGCCTTCTTCACGCCCCCGCAATTATCTTCCAGATAATGGGATAATTACACACCATTAATAAGCGGAATAAAGCGTGCACGTCGGATTCTTTAATCAATTAGACCCCTTTGTAGGTTTGATTATAAGGTGGTGAGTTTACCCGGTCGAGAAGAACTTACGACGTGCAATGGAAGGACCTACAACATGTAGTGGTCGAGAATGACTTTTTACCATGATATAGTCGTGCAAGACTTACAACTTGGGGTGATTGTAGAAGAACTTACAACCCTTATTGGGCTTCTCCCTTATGAAAGGGTATCTGGGACTATGTGACATCAATTTACCCATAATAAAATTATAGATAAAAGATAAAATGAGGATTATTAGATCCTCGTCATCTAGCCCACTTCAAGTGAAAATAACTTACTTGGTAAAGGTTTAGTAAATGGACTTACGACCTTGAAAATGTCAGTAGAATGTTAGTCGAAGGAAAATCTCTTCGACATTTGAGTGCTAATTTGACCGAGAAATTTGCTTGGTCGGAAGGTTGCTTACGACTATCAAAAGTCATAAAAACCCCTACGACCGTCGATAGTCGTAGTAGGGAATCGGAGAAAAACTCTTCGATTAATACTTCCTTCGACTAGAAAGACTTGGTCAAGAAAGTAATTTTGCTTGGAGGTGACAATACGTACCTATTTTTTCTCGAGCGGACCATCGGGAATTGCAACCGCTCTCATAGACTTGTCCGATGAGCGGTTCAGGCGGTACAACCATCTCTCATAGGCCTATAGCCGAGGCGGTTTCGGCGGTCGGAGATCGTGCGTTATAAAAACTTACCGGAGGTAGACTTGGGTTTTACCTTTCCCCAAATCACTCCGCTATTCTTGAGCTCTTGCTTTCTCCGTCTTCGACTAGGTTTCATCTTCTCCGCCGTAACCCAAAAAAACTTCTTGCTTCTAGCGAAATGGCCAAGAGAGTTTCGAATGGGAGGAATCGGAGATGGATGCGCTAAGATCAAGATTTTGGTCGATCTGGAAGATTCGAGAAGGCTCGGTGAAGTGGATTCAGCTATCGGGCAAGCTGCCATCGGGGAAAATGGGCAAACTCCGTCTTCCAAGCGATTGAGTGCGGCCTTGATTGCTGCCCACCCCTTTCTTCGTAGTACTCGAACACTTTGGGGTGGAAGCCGGTGAACTTAGGTCCCAATTCCATAACCATGTTGAGTGTGTTTGTGTATCTGCGAGGCGCACAGGGATTCGCGGATCTCGAGTTGTTCCAATATTATTATGGGATGGCTCGACAAACCGAATCGCCGGAAGTCTGTGTGCAAGCTCCACGACTCAAGTCGAAGGAGTACATTCGAGTTTCACTCGGTCTTCGTGGCGAGTGGAGGAAGAGGTGGTTCTCTTTGGAAGGTCACCTCAGAGACGACCTTTCTTTCGTGGGGAAGAAGTCTGAAAAGAAATCTTCATGGGATTCAACCTCAAGATATCAGTGGATTAGCCCTTATATTCAAGCCATTAAGGACTTAAAGGAAGAAGGGCTGACCGGATGGCATGTGGTGAAGGATTTCATCACACGCCGAATTAGTCCTCTGAAGAAACGAGCATCTCCTATGTGGAGGTACTCGGGGAGAGGAGACCCCACCAGAGACTACGAGGAGGGTAAGCAATTGTCGACTTAGCTCTCCGTTTGGTCTTTCTCAACCTTGTCTAATATTTTTATCTGCTTTACAGGATCTTTCCAGCCGAGGTTGACTCAGTCGGACTCATCGTGAGAAGTCCCCGCCACTCGAGGCGGTTCCTCAAGTCATTGCGGTTTTGTCCGAGATGAAAGGATAGAGCGCCTAAAGGTAATCAAATCGATTCTTTCTTTAGGACTTTATAGTCGTAGAAGATACTTACGACTAATGGTGATCGTAGAATATCTTACAATCAAGAAAAAGTCGTAGAAAAACTTACGACTTGGTACTAGTCGTAGAAAAAACTTACGACTAATTAGTGATTCTTCTTTTTCTGTTTTGCTTTACAGAAAGTAGGCATGGAAAATCGCCGGAGACGCGAAGAAGTCGTTCGATGACTATTAGGCGGGTTGTCGAAAGACAAAGGCTCGCTCCTCCCTCGAAGAGGCGTCGACTTGTAAAATCTGCAGGCAAGGGGAGCAAGTTCGAGTTACGGTCTTCGACCAAACCCTCACAAGGCTGCGGCGTGAGTTTATCGGCCGAGGCCGCGCGTCGGCCAGGAGGTTGAAGCGGTTGAACCTCTCAGCGCAAACCTAGCAAGGCTAAGGTACCCTTCTATTATGACACGGAATCTTTCGCGATTGGTGCCACTCCTAGTTTTATTAAGCAACTTGAAAGGGAGAAGCGGAAGGATTTTGTGTCTTTTATGAAGGGCGATCTTGCATCGGCACAACACGCATCGAGCGAGGCGGTCTTCGGAATGGTCGAGACCGATCTCGTCCATCGAAGATCGAGAAACGAGCTCGGTTCTGTTCAAACTCTACGACTAGGCGTGGTCGTAGTGAGCCAATTGTTGAACCTCGACGAGGCGTGGTCGTGGAGAAGAAAGGTCCTCCGTTGGGAGGATTGCTCCAAAATTCTGGTTAAGACCGAGTGCAGGTATATGAAATGTCTTGAAGTGTAAGAACGACATTTACCTTTTTCTTTTCACAACTGATTTGCTTTTCTTTATTTGATCCAGGCTCCTTGACCCGGAATGCTTGCTGAGAAGTCCATTGCTATCCCTTACTCTGGAGAGATAGCAATGGAGGTGTCAAGCATCACCCTTGGCCCAGTGGCCGATGAAGTCGAGACTCCCAGTGTCTCCACATCTGCAAGTCGTAACCGACTCTTGAGGTAGCGGTATTCTTGTTGAGGTGGCGCTCACGACTCTAGTCGTAGAAACAACGAGACGGTGTGGAAGCCTCTGGTCAAGGTGGTGACCGACTGCACCGCTCTGGGAAGGAAATCGTAGGAGGCGTTCCTTCCCTACCCAAAGAGAAATCAGAGAACGGAAGGAGAAAATTTCAACCGTGGTGACTTCTTTGGGCCGCCTCCGTCGTAGGGTCTTACGCTTACAAATCTCGTGCCGAGTCCCCATCCCAAAGATATTCCCAATACGGAGAATACTTTTGACAAGCGCCTCGAGAAGGTGTGGTGGGACAAAGTCGCGAGGATAGATAAGTTGCAAACCGGACCTTGTATATTCGATTTTGCTAGAACGACTATGAATGTAAGTATCTTGAATACTTATATATGTGGCTTTCCTTCCCTTCTCACTTTGTTTTCTTTTGCGAAAGCTCGGAGCAAATTCTTGTTGTCGGTGAGTATCATCGACAACTTTTAGAGCTAAGACAAGAGAAAGAACTACTCTGAGCGAGCAGAGGTGGTAAGTCACTTATCATTCATAGTTGTTTTGACTTAAATACTCGTAAAATGTTTCACGAGAATAGTCATGGAAGAAACTCATGACGAAGTGTCGATCGAAAAGAACTTACGACTATTTACGACCGGTAGTGGTCGAGAAAGACTTCAACCATATCTTAGTCGCAGAAAACTTACGACTAGGTCGGTGGTTGTAGAAGTACTCACAACCATTCGGTGATGTTTATCTTCGTTCTGTTCTTTGTAGGTTAAGCAGTGATCACGAAGACCTTAGGTGACTCACTCATTGTGAAAAAGAAGAGTCGAGGAGGCTAGAGGCAAGTATTAGTCCTCTCGGATAGACTTGAGGTCCTGCATCTAAAAGATTGCGGAAAAAATAACGATAAGTTCGAACTTAAGCGCTTTTGATCTTTAACCTTTACAGACTCTCCTTTCTTCTCCGGATAAAGAAAAAGAGATCTGGAAGCTCGACCAAGTTCAAGAAAAATCTTTGGTTATTCGAGAGTTTTCTCGCATTACTGCGAATAAGGATCAAGAACTCGAGGGTTTTAGAACTCGATTAACGAGTAAGTAAATCTTTACGTTATCCTTTTGAGTATTTTCCTTTTCTAATGCCAATTTCTTGTTCGAAATTGCTTGCCCAATTGAGAAGCCTCGAGTGAAATCCAAGCAAAGACCTTAATCGCAATGAGTGCATCGCATTACTAAGATGAATCGAGAGGACATCAGTATGGGAGCAAAAGCATCTGAAACTATTGTTTCCCATCGAGAAGAGGTCAAGAAATTGGATTCTCAATTAGTAGGTAAGAAAAAGCTTTTACCTATAATTATCTTTGTGTTATCTTCCTCTAGAAGTATATTTTTGTTTGGCCGATATTATTCTTTTGAACAAGTGGTGAAAACAAGAAGCCGAGGCTTCGACTTGTACCCAACGAGGAGATGGAGTCGATGAAGACTAGTCTTCAAGGCAACATCACTCTCTGAACAATGTGTAGTGAGCTACATTACGAGGAAAAACTCCTCGAGAAGATACCATATCTGCTCACACAAGTACCATTGGGGAACAAGTCGGAAAATTGCAAGAAATGGTGACCACTCGAAGACTAATCAATTTGAATCAATAAGGAAGCGTCAAGGCTGCGATAAGTTATGCTTTGGCGAAACTTAAAGCTCAAGACCCCGCCTTAATGTTAAACCAATCGAAGCGACTTGTTCCGAATCGAGGCAAGTCGTCGATTGAGAAATGCGATCGATTGGTAAAAGGTGGCGGAGGAAATGCAGCTAGGCTCTCCCCCTTCAGAGTAGTCTTGTAACTACCTTGTAAGGCAGACAATTTTTGTTTAATGAGTAATATATGATCCGCCTCATTTCCTGAAAATCATCTTGTCGAGTAGTTAGTAACTCAAAAGATAATAAACGAATGAAAGACTAAGAAATGAAGTCAAATTAATAACTTTATCCTAGCCCCCGACTATTTGCTTAGATTGTTTAGACAATCTAAATAAATAGTGTCTAAAAAATGGGGTTTCTGAAAACAAAGAGAGGTTTATTTAACTTATAGCTTTTGTTACGGTTATCAAGCACTGGTCGAAAAGAGTAGAAACGACTTGACACTAGGAAGTTCCTTCTAGTGGGCGGGACCACGTCGAGAGGAAAAACCGACTAGGTGATGTTCCCATCTCAGACTAGTTTAATCAAACCAAGAACGACAACTTGAGGTTAAACAAGCGTCTTAGAGTACTTTAGTCATTCGTTCGTCCTTTTTGGTGGACTTGATAAGTCTTTTCATAGCAAAAGTAGGAGGCGGCGACACTGGAAGTTTCCTTCTAGTGGCGGGACCACATGCAGAGAGGAAAGACTTGACTAGGTGTGTCTCTTCCTTGACCAGTTAAAACAAATCAAGTACACCAAAGGTGGTCGAACAAATGTATAAAAGTGCACTCGCTTAGAATATTTCTTGAAAAAATAGACTAAGATTGAGAGAGTTGGCTTTGAGAACATTACGACTAGATAAAACCAGAGCTCTTTGTATTGGCGGAAAAAATGAGTAGCAGTCGATGCTAGGAAATTCCTTCTAGTGGGGGAACCACATGCAGAGAGGAGAAGTTTCGACCGGATAGCGTTTCTCGCACCCGTGTAAAAAGCTGGTGTTTTCATATCATAGTCGAAAGAAAAAAGCACTACTCAAAAATAAGGAAAAAGAGTAGAAAGAACACGGACTTTTATTGCACGAGACGGTCACACATAGAATTTGCGTAGCGGTCGATGTTCCAAGAGTTTGAGAGAACTCGTCCATCTTCCATTGCTAGTCGTGCAGCCACGGCGAGTTAGCCGACCACTGTGTAAGGACCTTCCCATTTAGGGAAAAGTTTATTCCGATTAGACTTGGATTGGCGAGCCTCAATACCAAGTCACCTACGAAAGTGCGAGGTTGGACCTTCGATTATAGTATCTGCGCGAGGCTTGTTGGTAGGCGCGAGCGGATTAAGGCTAGGTTTCTCCTCTCTTGAGTAGGTTAATGTCATCTGCTCGAAGTCGTTCTGATACGAGTTGTTGAAGATTTCAACTCGTGTCGACATAATTTTAGCTCGGAGGAAGCATGGCTCGGCTCGAAAACTAGAAAAAATGGTGTTTCTCCTGTTGCTCATTGGTGGTCGTCTGAACGCCCATAATATAGAAGGTAATTCTTGTACCCAAGCCCGAGCGCTTAACAAGTGGTCGAAGACTCGAGTTTTAATTCCTCGCATTATTTGGCCGTTTCGCGTTCGAGCCCCATTACTTTGGGGATGTGCAGCGAAGCATAGCATAACGGTACCCAACTCGTCAAAATTCACGAAATTTTGCACTTGATGTTTACCATTATGCGTAATTATCAGACTCGGAACTCCAAATCGACTAATTACGCTTCTCATCATGAACCTTTTGCTACTTAGTTGTTATCCCGATTCTGAGTTGCTTGATCCATTTTGTGAGCGTGTCAATAGCCACAAAAGGAATTGAAACCTCCGGAGCTTTGGGAAGCGGTCCTAGGATATCAAGCCCTCAGTGCATAAAGGCCAAGAAAGAGGTATTGTTTGTAATGCTTGAGTGGTTGGTGTATCGTCTACCATGGAATTGACACTGGACACACTTTTAACCACCTCCATAGCATCGTCTAGTTGTAGGCAGTAAAAACCTTGATCGAAAGGCTTTACCAACCAATGTTCTATAGGAAGCATCGTCCCACGATGCCACTTGTGTATATCGTGAAGGAGTGTTATTCCTTCGTTTTCGGAATGCATCGCATGAGTATTCCTTGGTTCCTCGTTTATAGAGGACTCCTTCAACCAAAGTATACATTTTGGCTTTTGGGATAATCGATCGCCTCAAGATCATCTTGGTCTGGAACCCTTGTAAAGATACTCGTAGATGGGAGTCATCCAGTATCCTCGTAATCTAATGAGGCCATCTCAAGAGGAGGTGTTTACGGTTCTTCGACCGAGAGCGGTTCTTAGAGTTGCTCAAGAAAACTCCTTTGTATGCGTGGATCGGGAAGAAGCCATCCGAGCAAGTTGGTGCATGAGGAAATTATCCTTCGAGGATAAATTGTACCTCGAAACCTAAAAAATATTTTCTAGCTTACGTGCTCGATAAGTACCGAGCCATTGTTGAGTTAGAGCGAGTACTCTTTCCGATTTGATTCACGACTAGTTGAGAGTCTCTCTCACGAGTAGTCGGCAATTGAGAGTGCTTTGCAGCTCGTATGCCGCTAGCAAACCTTACTCTGCTACATTGTTAGTAGCTGAAAGTTTAATTGTATGGCATACTTTAAGGTTTCTCCTAGGAGATACCAGACCACCTCGACCCGAGCCACTTAAAGTAAGTGACTGTCAAAGTACATCATCCACGGTCGTGGGAATCGTCTGGGGATCTGAGCAGTTCGAGATTTGTCCATTCGGCGACAAAGTCCGCCAAGATCGGATTTTATGGCCGTTCGGGACACGAAATGGAGGTCGAACTCCCAAGTTCGTGACCATTTTGCCATGCGTCCATTGTTTCCTTATTATGGATGATTGCTCCCAAAGGAAACTCGGGCAACACGGCTATTTTGTGCTTTGAAAATAATGCACGATTTCCTCGAAGATATGAGGAGGGCATATAGAAGTTTTGGACGAGGGTAGCGCTCCTTAGGCCGTGTAAAACTTCGCGCGAGTAAACCGGTCGTTATGCGTTTCACGTTCTACGACTAGTCATGCGCTTCTTGCTGTGCGTGGCGGCTAGGTAAATTAAGAGCGTCTCTTCGGCTTTGGAGAAACGAGCAGAGCACTCGAAAGATACCTCTTGACATCCTCAAATGCAGCGTTTGCCTCGTTCGACCACTCAAAACCTTCATGTCTCCGAGAAGTTTAAAGAAAGGTAGTCCTTTTCTCCTAGTCGATGCGATGAAAGCGACTTAAAGCCGCCATGCACCCAGTAAGTTTTGGACTTCCTTTTTGTGTTTGGAGGGCGATCGGAGGATGGCTTTTATTTTTTCAGATTTGCTTCGATTCCTCGTTCGGATACTAGGAATCCAAGCAATTTTCTGAAGAAATTCCAAACACACACTTCTCGGATTGAGTTTTAAGCGGTGCTTTACGAGGTTGTCGAATGTTTCTTGTAGGTCGGTGATATGATTAAGTCTCTTAATGCTTTTACGACTAGATCATCAACATAGGCTTCCAAATTCTACTAATTGAGATGAAAAAGTCGATTGCATTAGGCGTTGAAAAGAAGCACGCATTCTTTAGACCAAATGGCATTTTGACATAGAAAAAGGTACCAAATGGAGTAATGAATGCGGTCTTTTCTTCATCGCTTAAACACATATTGATCGGTGGTATCCGAATATGCATCTAAAAACTTAATATCTCACAACTGCAGTTGAATCAACGAAATGATCGACACGAGGTAAAGGGAAATCATCCTTTGGACAAGCTTTATTAAGATCAAGAAGTCACGCATCATACGCCATTTGCCGCTTGACTTTTTGACCATTACAGGTTAGCCAACCACTGGGTGGTTGACTTCTCTTATAAAGCCCGCTTTAAGTAGCTTATCCAACTCGATTTAATAGCATCTCGTCGATCGAGGGCAAATCTCCGTAATTTTTGTTTTACGTACTTTATCGGCCGTAAAGCTAGCTCGTGCTCGATCACCTCCCGGGACTCGGGCATGTTTGATGCTTGCCACGCAAAGACATCTGCGTAGCTCGGAGGAAGGTAATGAGGGCGTCTTCCTATTTGGGGTCAAGTCTCCCGATCGAACAGTCTTTGAGGGTTCTTCAGCGCCCGGAGGAACCTCTTTGACTTGGTCGTTCGGCTTTGGTGTACTTTAGGCTTCGACTTGCTAGTCGGTCGACTTTCATCTCGAGTTGGTATTTGACCAACCATCTCGAGGATCGACGGTCAGCCTATACGCCATCTTTTGTCACATCGAATGGTGATCACTCCTTTGGGACTCGCATCTTAAGACATTGATACCGTAATGAGTAGTCATTAAGAATTTTGCCAAAGTTGGTCGTCCGAGTATGGCATTATATGCCGATCGAAATCGACACATCAAAGGAGACTTTCTCGTCCGAAATTACTTGGTGAGCCAAATGTTAAAGGAAGAGAAACTTGGCCAATAGGTTTGGTGAAGACCCCGACAATTCCATGAAAGGAGTATCGCATCGCCTTACCTTTGTCCCGGTACTTGCATCTCGCCCAGGGCATTAGTAAATAATATGTTCAAGAACGCCACCATCAACCAACACTCGATTGACCCGACAGTTGTTGATGGTGGGTTCATCACAATCGGATATCGACTGATCGACTCAGTAGTGATCGGCGTCATCTTTCTCAAAAGAGATGGTAACTTCCGACCACTTCGTAATTTATGACGAGAGGAGTATGTATAGAATTTACTCTCGTCCGCTAGACTTTAAGTTGTCGTTTGGAGTCGTATGTCGATGATCCTCCGTAGATGTGCTCAACGGTATGTTGTGGATCTTGGAACGCATCTCCTCATCATCCGACGACTTTTGGCCACTCGTATGTCCCACCCTCGAGAGTAGGGAGTGGTGCTTGTCGTTGTAGTAGTCCTCGAGCTTTCTTTGGAAAACTTGGCATCTATGAGGTCATGTCCTTCCTTTTATGAAAAGGACACCACCTTGGTTTGTCGCTCCTACGATCGTAGCGCTTACCTTTGCCTTGATCAGTGTACGACTTGGTGGTTTGGGGCTCTCCATCTTTCACGGCGAACCTCCTTGGAACCACCGGTTTGTGGTTTTGACTCTTTATTTTCTTCTTGGACTTTTTGCTTTTTATCCTTACCAACTTCACCGCTCTCGAGGAGTATATGTTTCTCGATCGATAGTGTTGTTCCACTCGACCGCCTCGAAGCGATTGCATATCGATCGGCCATCTCAAGAGTTCTAAACATGTTGGGAGGATTTAGAGCAATGTCCTCCGTTATTCTTCTCTGCGACTCCTTGCTTAAAAGCCCGATCACAGAGGAATCGAAATTTCGAATTGAGTTACTGAACCCGACTAAAGCGTTTGATGAATTGACGAAAGTCTCGTTGTTGTTCTGCTTTATCCGGTGCAAGTCGCCTTCTTTTCGCGTAGTTGTATGTGCCTTGGAAATTCGCCTATAGAAGATCGAGGTGTTGCCAAGAGTAGATCGACTCGAGTGGTTGGTTTAATAACCACGATAGGCGGATCCCGAGCCGATCGAAGGTAATTCGCCATTACATGCTCTCCTCCTCCGCCCGGACAATGTTGATAGATCTAAGAAATTCATGGGATTTTGAGATCCATCAAATTTCTCCATGTTCACCGGTCGAAAATGAGGTGGCCGGACGCTCAAGGTCGGAAAATGTCCGGATCCGAATCACTTCTTGGCCTTCTTTGTAGAAAAGAAGGGTTAATGTCACCGGTGATCTTATCGACGATACCTAAGTTGACTGTCGTAGTAGGCCTCGGTTCTACGAGGAGAATACTCCTCGTATTCCCTTGTGAATTTCTTTTCAAGTGGTGGTGATCACTCTCAGGGGCTTCTTGATCTTTGGGATCGAAAGGTATTTCTCAATAGGGATCGATTCGACTTATGGCCGTGTCGATTCCTACGGAAAATATTCGATTGATGTAGGAGGAAGTCGATTGGTACGACACCGAATGTTGTCGATGAGGTACCTCCAGCCTTGTCATCACAGTTAAGTCTTTGCGTAATCTCTTAAAAAAGAGATCGCCACGCGTTCGAGCAAGCTCTTGGCCGATTCTCGAGCAAGTCGTTGATGTCCCAGTTCTTGTACCTCCTCCGTGATGTTGAATGCGCCCGGCAAGTTCTTCGTGCAATTTTCTTTCTTTCGGCGACATCAAAATCCTCCTCATCGGTCTTTGAGGCCTTCTTAGTGGAGTGCGAGAATGTCGAGGATTTTCGCTTCATCAGTGTTGGTCCTCTCCCAACGGTGGTGCCCTTGCCATTACCACGAGGGCGGTGTGATCTTGGGAGTGTTTTATCTCGGCCTCCATGAGGTGACCCGATTTGGGAAGGGCGAAGACCTCCGTTGATGATTCTCACTTGCGCCGAGGCCTCCCACTTGAGGAGTGCTCTTTCTCTCTCTCTCTCCTCTCCCGAATTCTCTCCCTCTCTCGGTTTCTCCCCTCCTCCTCCTCTCTCTCTCTCCCTCTCCCTCTCCCGATTCTCTCCCTCTCTCGGTTTCTCCCCTCCTCTCTCTCTCTCTCTCCTTCCTCTCTCGGTTTCTCCCCCTCCCTCTTTTTCCACGCGACGCCCCCTCCCTCTTTTTCCACGCGACGCCCGCCCCTCGTCTCCCTCGCTCCTCCGCCTCGTCTCCCTCGCTCTCTCGGTCTCGCTCGCCGCTCCGTCTCCTCGCGGGCTCGCGGCCTCGCCTCGCCTCCCTCCCCGCCGCCTCCTCCGTCCCAGTGCGCCGCCTCGCCGACGTCGCCGCCTCGCCTCCACCGGTCCACCCGTCGCCTCCTCCCTCGCCTCCCCGTCGCCTCCACCCCGCCGTCCCTGGTCGCCCCCTCCGCGCTCCGCCCCTCGCGAAGGGAGGGAGCGGCGGGGGAGGCGGCCTCCAAGACGGTGTGCGGCGAGGGGCGAGGCGCGCGGCGGCCTCCGCTCCATCCCCTTCCCGTCGCCTCCGCGCCTCCGCTCTCCCGTCGCCTCGACTCGATCCCCTTCCCGCCCTTCCCAACCTCCTCCATGGCGCCGGCCCAAGACGGAGGCAGCAGCCGCAGCCACGGCAAGCGGAGAAGGG
Organism: Hsuehochloa calcarea; assembly: GCA_036346395.1. Taxonomy (NCBI): domain Eukaryota; kingdom Viridiplantae; phylum Streptophyta; class Magnoliopsida; order Poales; family Poaceae; genus Hsuehochloa; species Hsuehochloa calcarea. The sequence continues at coordinate 30,299,928 of CM070599.1, read as the reverse complement.
CGCGGCGCGGCCGCAGCGCCGCAGGCGGCGAGGCGGCGCGGCGCGCCACAGCGCCGGAGGCGGACTGCGCGCGCGGCGTCTTGGCCGGGCCCGGCCGTGCCAGGCGTCTTGCGTCTTGCCGAGCACGGCGCGGTTTGCCGTGCCATGCCGTCTGCCGCCCGACGGCGGGCTTGCGCACCCGGCGACGGCCACCATTCGGGCGGCCGCGCTTGCCACGTGTCGGGCGGGCCGTGCTTCGGCCGTCTTTGGTACGTAGGCTTTGGCGGCCCGAAAGCACGGCCGACTCCCACCTCTAGCAACAACGGTGCACCTCCACTCACCGCCTCACCGTCTACATAAATAATTATTCGAAATAAGGATAACATGGATTGACATAGCTACAGGAGGTCTACATTAACCCTTCGGCTATTCAACGCAATCAACGGAGTTAAAACTAGCATTACACTATTCAGACTCCTGCCCATCCTACTGGACAGCGGTACCAGAAAAATTATAATTAATTATATGGAACTCGAAACGACATGAAACCAGTGCCCATTGAAACTTAACGCATAAAACTACGAAACTCTAGTTGATGGGGTTTATCGATTCGGCCAAGACAAATGGTTAATCAGCAGTTGAAAATGTAAGACAGGAATCTGTCCAGACCACAAGATAGCAGCAAAGCAAATGGCATAACTTTTATTATACAGATCCAATGGAGGTGATCTTTATCAATTTGGAAATTTTATTAACAAGGCTACAATAATTTAGTTGGGTGGAAGTTCTGAATTCTAATTTAACAGGGTCAAAATTAAGGAGCAAACAGACAGTTTTTTCTCGTCAGACAGACAGAACAGCGCGCAAAGAATAATTCATATCTCCTAAACCGTAAATCGGAATCTCGTGATCTCAGTGCATATGGAAATATAAAAAATCATGGCTACAAAACTCTAGCAGACCAAAATACCAGATTCTGCTCCTAAGATGCCGAAACAGGGCGCGCAAGATGACTGAACAGATTGGTTCTACTCTGGAAACTGACAGACAGCAAGACGATTTACCACTAATCGTTCAATCTTTCTCCACACAATATCAAACAGCGGGTGAGACTCCTCGTTACCCTTGTAGACCCGTAGGATGACGTTGATCCGTTCCCCGAAGATCTCCCTCCCTTCTCCTCTCTTCTTCTTCTCTTGGCCGGCCAACACGCGCACCCGATGCCCGGGGAGAATCGGCAGCGGCTCTCGTCCTCGGGGGAGGAAGAACACCACCACCAGGGAGGAGCGGCAGTAGGGGGGACGCCTAGTGCTAGAGGAGGGGAGGGGAGGTGGCGCACAAGAGAAAGAGGGAGGGGGAAGTGGCGGCCGGTTGGGGGAAGGGGGTGGAGGGGGAGGAGGTGCCTTAGGGTTTTGGGGTGAAAATTCCCCCTTGCCCCCTAATGGGCCATCTCAAGGCGGCAGCCCAAACCCAGGTTGCCAACTAAAGGCGAAACCCCGACAAAAAGGTTTAACCCAAAATTTTATTCTTCTCCTCTCCGAAAACTTCTTCCGAGAAAAACCGAGTACTGTCCGGGATATTACAAAAGGTGTTAGAATCAGAGTTATTTTGGAATGTATCAGTTGTGTTCGAAAAGGTGCCAATGAGGAATCGACGGGGATTTCTAGATATAGTACTCAAAAGAATCGCCACAATACACCTGGACAATTAGAATTCAAAAAATTTTGTCGTTATTGTCGCAAGCATACGACTCATGACGAAATAAAAAAATAGGAGCATCGTGTGTTCGATCTTTCCAAAGAACAGATTTAATATATAGAACATAGATAGAATACAAAATACAAATCAATTCATTTGATTTCAGGTAGATATTATTTCATATGTATAGAGGGTATTCATATACTATATATGAATCAAATAATAATATGAATCAAATAATATATGGACCAAAGAAAGACTACTTCTTCTGGATCCAAAATTAATAAAATAAAGAAATCCATTTTTTTTTCAAATTTTTAAATAAAGAATAAATCATGTATACATCTAAACAACCTTTTCATAAATCTAAGCAAACTTTTCATAAATCCAAGCAAACTTTTCATAAATCCAAGCAAACTTTTCGTAAATCCAAACAACCTTTTCGTAGGCGTCCTCGGATTGGCCCGGGGGATCGAATTAATTATAGAAACATGAGTTTAATTAATCGATTTATTAGTGAACAAGGAAAAATATTATCGAGACGAATAAATAGATTAACCTTGAAACAACAACGATTAATTACTCTTGCTATAAAACAGGCTCGTATTTTATCTTTCTTACCATTTTGTAACTTTGAGAACAAGAAATAATTTCAAGCCCAGTCAATTTCAATAATTACTGGTCCTAGACCCAGAAAGAATAGACATATTCCTCAGTTAACGTAAAAGTTCAATTCCAATCGAAACTTAAGAAACTCCAACCAGAATTTAATAAACAACAATCGGAACTCAAGTTCCCATTATTGATGTTTTATTAGAAAGGGTCTGACCTATATAAATTCAATTCCTTCATCTACCTCAAAATCTCAAAAGTTAAATTCAAAAGCTCCAAATTCCTTTTCAAAGTCAAACTCAAATATCTTCCAAATCTCTAATCAAACATCAGCTAAAAGTCAAATTCGAATTCCAATTCCAATTCTATTTCAAACTTCGATCGAAATTTGAATTAAAACTAAAATTTAAATTTCTTCCTTCATTTTCTGGGCTGAAACCCATCCCTTTATTCTCTTTGGGTCATGGCCCATTTTCTTTTTTTCCCTAGCCCGGCCTGCTCGGCCATTTTTCCTCTTCCTCTCTCTGCCTCGCTGCTCTACTTGTTTTGCCCTTGCATCATGCGCCACGCAGCGCTGTGCCCCACGCCCGAGCCAAGCCATGTCCGCGCCATGCCGTCCCCACGTGCCGCGTTGTTCATGCTTTGCCGCACGCCCACGCCACGTTGCACCAAGCCGCACCCATGCGTCCTCGACCCCGACTACGTCGCGCGCGCGTCCTGGTCGCCGCCACCACCGCGCATTCACCCCCACTGTCCCTATGCGCCATCAAACCCGCCTTATCACGAGCATTCATGGCATTGCCGACCGTTCTCAATCCTTGCCGAAACCGTCGTGCAATCCTCGTCGTGGCTGCGCCCATTCCCTTCCCGAGTACCGTCCGCACCCCCATCTCGCCATCCCGTCGCTTCGGTGAGATTTTGCAACTCCTAACCGCGTCACATCGTTTGGTTGCAATTCATCGCTGAATTTGTCATCTTCCATTTCGAATGATGCATCTCCGTCGCTGATTTCATCCTCTCAGCCCCAAGCTGAGTTATGTGTGTCATATCGTGTTCATGTCCTTCCTCTCACTCTTCCCCATCTTGATTCGACCGCCACCGGCCACCGTCGCCCTGCTACCTCGGCCCCTCCCCGGTCTCCCCGAGCAACCCGGCGTGCTCCCCTTGACGTCACCAAGCCTGTGCTCGTGCTAATCCCTAGAGGGTGCCACCATAGAGCTATCGCCACCACACGCCCGCACCCTCGCGCCGCTGCGGTAGCCACGATGCCACCCCGGTCGTGCCGCCACCACCTTGAGGGCCACTACCCTACCGGGGTTCCATTTTCCCCATCGCCCGACCCTCCCTCACCGTCTCTTGCCGCCAGTGCCAACGTCCAGAGCCGCCACTCGTTCCCCTGTTTTCCTCCTTCGTGCTTTCTTCTTCTCTCACTGACAGTGGTCTCCACCTATCATCCTCTCCCCCTCTATCTCTCTCAATGACAAGAGGCCCCACATGTCAGTGTGTGGTTCTTTTATTATTTAATTCGAAAGGAATATTCTCAAAAATATTCAGATCCCTCTCAATTTCTCGGATTTTCCAATCCGACAAACTTCCGGAAGCTTGCTCTCTTTTATACGAACTCTTATTCAGTTTATTCTTCCTCCTAAATTCAATATATTTCCATTCGTACTAATTTTTATTATTTTTGGATTTTATTTGATTTTCTGTTATTTATTTTGTCACATTTCGCGCGTATAGAATCCGATGTTGCCGGAGCAAGTTTGGACCAATTGGAACGCGTAACCCTCTTCCTTGTCTGCCGGCAATGGTTGGAAGTGGGCAACACGTCGGGAGGGAAGTCGGCATTAACTTTAACTTTTAAAGGTGAACAATCTATGAACTCAAAATTTTAATTTTCGAGTAGTAGCAGCAGGTGATGCAATATGCGGAGTTAATATTTCTATTAATATGTATGTGAAAGAAAATTTTTATATTTATTATGTAGTTTAGAATCTCATATACTAATATGTATCTCTCTTCTAAAATTCTGTTTTAACAAACGAACACACTACTAGTTTGATATGAAAGGGCGCTTTGAATGGGCTCAGCGTACTACATCGTGCGTTGACCCGATCCCACCCCTGAAACAAGCCGCCCCCCGCCTCCCACGTGAGAAACAACTTCCACAGAGTTTTCCGGCGACCCCAACAGCCTCACCAAATCCAATCCGCGGCCGATCTTAGGACCCCGAACAACCGCACCGGTGTACCCCTGCCCGCCCATTAAAAATATCCACTCCAGCACGCACCGGTCGGCACCCACCCGCGCGCATGGGACCGGCCACACGGTGCCACCCCCTCCCGCACAACGGCAATCAGGATGAGACATAACACATTGATGAGCTGCTGGGTGAAACATTTGAGGCACATGCAATTTCTATACGCGGAGGAAGTATGATTTCCATGGTGGTCAGGATAATCAGTTTGCAAACATAATCCAAAGCTCCCATAATCCAAGGAAAGCTCGCAAAAGTGTTCCTTGAATCAATCGATAAGCCCGGCAGGGCACCAAATGCTTAAATGTAGCGAATTGACAAACAAAGCGGTTCATGATAAATAAAATACGGTGAACCTATTATGATCTGAATAAAATCATAATAAATTCAAACTCAATTCATCGTATTTGAAGAAATATAAATTTTAAAACACATCGGACGGATGAAAATTCGACTATTTTGACATAAGAAAACAGTCGAATGTTATTTAACAAATCTCCAGAGAAGACGATGTTACCGATCGAAACACAAATCTTCTAGCAAAATTGTAAGGTCGAAAAATCGATTTTTTTTTCAAAAATGCACGCAATGGTTTTTTCGACAATTTTGAAAAATCAATTACATGGAGAGGAGAAGAGGAGTGAAATATGGATACGCGTCTAACAGCCCACCAAAGGAGCCAGAAACACGAGAAAACCTCCGCCGTTGACCCACTCGCTCTCGCTCGTGCCTCGTCGCCAGCCTCCAAACGCACGATCCCCCCTCCCGCGCGCCGACGCCCACGACCCACCATTTGCGGCCTCGCCCGCGCGCGACGACGCCCACCATACAAAGTACTAAAACAAATAAATCCAAGCGCCTTCGATACGATATAAAACTCCCTCCGGCGTTGTTAATTCCGACGGCTTTACTCTAAAATAGCACACCTTCCAGTTCCCCTTCCCCTCTTCTCTCGCTCGCGGCACGCCAACTGAGTATTGATTGCGCCCATGTTGCGCCGGGCCTTCTAAAATTCGGTTTCCCTGACACCAATTCTTTTTCTGGCCCGCTCGCGCCTCGGACGCCGCGCCGCCCCCGCGTGCCCGAGATGCTCCCCTCCAGGCCGAGGTGAGGACTCGTTGGCCACTGGGCAAGCATGCGCCTCCCACCCTTAATAAGATCCTTCTTTTCCGGCCCTCGCCGCTGTTCTTTTATTGTTTTGACTATTTAGTTCCGCGATTCGATTCGATGAGCTGGGATTCGCCGTGCAGATCCGGGTCCTTCGAGGCCGGGCTCAGGGCCACCGTTTCTTCCAAAGAATCCAAGCCGTCCCCTCGTCTCCAACGCAGCCGCTCCACCGCCGCTGTCTCCAAGGCGTCGCCGTCTCCGGAGGTAGCGGCTGTCGTCGTGAATTCTTGATCAGGCTTTGGTGTGATCAGGGGCTGTACTTGTTTCTAACGGTGCTTCTTGGTTTTCCGGCCGGCAGAAGCGTCGCGGCGTCACCGACGGCAGCGCGATGCAGCAGCGGGTGGTGCAGCTGGAGGAGGAGCTCAGGAGGGAGCGGGACGAGAAGGCGCGGGCGGTGCAGGAGCTCGATAGGCTGAGGGGGGATGGGAAGAAGGATACCAGCGCGGAAAAGGCGCTACTTTTTGAGCGGGAGGTGGAGAAGGCCAAGGAGTCGGAGCGAAAGATGCTCGAGTCGCTGATATACCAGACGAAGCAGCTCGAGCAGACCAAGATTTCGCTTGAGGAGGCCAAGCTGGAGATCACGACGCTGCAGCAGAACAACAGGAGCCTCGAGGCCGCGACGGCGAGTCGGCGGGCCGTCGTGGAGCAGAGGACCGTCAAGGACCTCATGTTCGGTGGCGCGGACCAGGAGATCAGGGTCCTGCGCAGCGAGCTCCTGACGGCGATGCATGGGGAGGAGAAGAGCCGGAAGGCGCTGGACGACCTCTCCGTCGCGCTCTCCGACGTGACCATGGAGGCGAAGCAGGTCAAGATTTGGCTCTCCGAGGCGCAGGCCGAACTGGAGGCCGCCAATGTCGAGGCCGAGCGGCTGCTCGGGGAGCTGGCCGCTGCCGAGGCGAGGCTGCACGCCGTGTCCGACGAGCACGACCGGTGCAGGCTCGAGGCCGAGGAGTCGGCGGCTGCGTGGGGCGACAAGGAGCGCGTCTTTCTCGAGTGCGTGCGTGCGTCCGAGAAGGAGGTGAACCGAGCGCGGCAGGAGAACACCAAGCTGGTGGAGTCGCAGCGCGTAATCCGCGACGAGAACGCGCGGCTGCGCGACATACTGAAGCACGCCGTGGCCGAGGCCAACGTCGTCAAGGAGTCGCTGGAACTCTCCAGGGGCGAGAACGCCCGTCTCAACGACGTTGTCGCCGAGAAGGACAGCGCGCTGCAAAGCCTCCGGCAGGAGTACGAGTGCATCAAGGTCAGCGAGGCCGCGGCTCAGGGCAGCCTCAAGGAGCTCAACAGCCTGCTCGCCGCGACAACGACGGCGTGCAGCACTCCCGCGTCGGCGAAGACCGCACCCGTGTCGGACTACGGCTTTGATATACACCTTCCAAACGGACGTGTTGTCGCCAGCGAGAAGGGAACAACGGAGGCGGCATCACAGCGGTGGATTGCAGAGAAGTCCAGGACGCCGAGCAGCTGTAGGTACTCAATTGGCGAGCCCGGCAAGTTCAAGGGCGGCTTCTCGCAGTCGGCGAGGATGGGGAACCTGAACCAGAAGGACCGGATGTTCGCGTCGCTGAGCAACATTGCTGATCTCAAGCCCGCAGCGGACGCGGCCATGGACGATTTCGACAATGAATTCGACCACATTGATAAGAGCCACTACGATTGCATGGAGCATTCCATGAAGCACAAGAAGAAGAGGCCGATACTTCGCAAGTTTGGGGATCTGTTCAGGAGGAAAAGCTTCTATAAGGCGAATTTAGCGCCAGTACACTCTTAAATCTTCACATGTAATCCTTGTAGTTTTGTTCTGTTTATCTGAATACACGATAAATGAAAATTAATCGATCAAACTGCTTCCTTTTCCTGAAATTTCAATGGTTTATAGAATTGCCGGTATCTATCGCTTCTTTTGCTGAAAGTTCAACAGGTTCACATTTACATGGCTGACGTACTGATTGAAAAGGGTTGAATTTGAAGGTGATGTAACAAGATTGGAAGAAGTTGTCAGTTTTGTATGTTTCAACGTTGCCTTTTTGACACTTGGGATTCTAGAAACATAAAGAGAAGTCAAGTTTCGCTAATGATGCCATTTGTCATTGCAGATGTTGATTAGTAGTACTCATGTTTTTCGTTTTGGCAGAAGGATTGATACTGGAATATGATTGGAGCCTTCTGGGTAATATAGCATCAAAAAACGATTTTCGCATCATTATTTTCCTTTGCTTAGCATGCAATGTCAAGAAAGGAACACATACCAGAGAGTCTCAACTGATACGTATTCGGTATTCCAAATTTCCAAGTCCTGCCTCTGAAGTGATCTATCGTTTCTTTCATCCTCACTGTCCTCCCTGACTTTTTTCTGAATTCATTGAAGTATTAATCTTGTACCATTTCGGACCAAAAGACTGTGAAGAGTAGTAGTGTAATATGTGCTAGGAGTGTAAGGGCATCTTCAATAGTTAGAGATAATATTTGTTTTTAACATATGCTATATCATCTTTAGAGACAATATCTCCAATAGGTAATCACTAGTACACGCTCCAACATTTAAATTTTATAATTTTTCTTTGAAATGGATCTACATGTTAACTAGAGTAGATTAATGTATCTTTAGAGATAACATCTCCAATAGGTAGTCTCTAGTACACGCTCCAATATTTAAATTTTATAATTTTTCTTTAAAATAGATTTACATGTTAACTAAAGTAGATTAATGTATCATATCTTATTTCGCGTGCACGATAGTCTCTTCAGGAAGAGACAATTATGCTCTCTCTCCTTCCCCTCTATCATCTACGTAAAATTTTGTTGACGTAACATAGCTAAGAGACAACAATAAAGATATTATTGGAGATACCCTAATAGTCATGTAAGTGGCATGTGTAGTTATGTAATTGTAGTATAGTCTAGAGTTTCTCTTGTACACTATATATTGCCCCCTTCGGCTCTTGCAATGGAATGAACAATTCAACTTTTATTCCTCTCTTCTCTCCCAAATTCTAACATAGCATCAGAGTCTATATCCAAATTCTAGCCTCAATCTTCTTCCACCCAAGCCGCCCTTGGGAGGAGTAATCTCCACTCTTTGGGGCAATACCCAATCTCGTTTTTATCTTTAGCATACGTAGTTTCTTAATGTCAAGTAGTACCAGCAGCAAGCAGTCTTCATATTGTATGCCTCGTCTCAACAGCACAACAGCAATCCCTTCCCAAATCCCTCGCTCCAATCCTCCGCTCCTGCCCGTGGCTCACTTCCTTCACCATTGCCTGCCTCAGCCTATGCCCGGACACGACGTCGCCGTCGACGCCTCATCATCTGCTTCCCACCTGGATCCAGCTTCGCCACCGCCTGGAGCCATGACTCCCTCCTCGCCTCCGTCTGGATCTGGCGCACCTCCTTGCCTCGATTCCCTTGGCTCCTCTACTTCTTGTGTCAATGTCCATCGCCTAGAACCACGACGTACTCCCCGCTTCTGCCTGGATCCGGCGTCTCCCGACGTCGCCATCTTGTCGCCCAGCCCTACTCCGGTTGGATCGGCTTACCTGATCCGATGCTGCCGCTCCTAGATCCGAGCCGGTGGAGCCCACCTCGCCGCCACCTCTCGGCAGTCGAACCGAGGTGCTCTACTTCGTCGCCTCGGGGTCCCTCTGCTCCCAGCGAGGGAATTTTCGCGGAACACCCCACGAAGGGTGGGAGCCGGCCGACGCAACGCACCGACCCCTGCTCCGCTTCAGGCCAACTGAGCCAAGGAGCTCGTCTTTGTGAGGAGCTCTGCTTACTTTGCTTCTTTGAATGTCAACTGGTCTCTGCTTCGAGCCCTTCATCTTCACCAACGATTTCATCGTCTTCACCAGCTCCAGTTGGGGTTGGTCATCTCGCCGGCTTGGTCATCTTTGCCTTCCCCGAGCTCTCTGGTCGTCATCGGACTTCATCTTCATCGTTGGTCGCTGCCTCTTGGTTTCTATGGCCATCGTCGTCGACAGCCACCTCGTCCTCCAACTCGGATCCGATGGGGTCGGTCTTCCTATCACCAACGACGTCAGTCGTCTTCATCCGCAGATCACTGTGGATCCGTGTGGTCCCGGCGTCACCGGTCATCATCATCGTCAGGCTTCATCACCACCGGATCCGGTGCTGCTCGTCTCTGTCTCCACCGTCGGCCTGCTCTTCATGCCGTCGGTTCTGCAGGGCATCTGCATCTGCATCTATGATGTAGTTGGGCCCGACATCTTTTGCTTCAATGATACCACCTCTAGCTTGCTCTGCTTGAAGCGCGTGGAGATCCTTTGCCGTCGCTAGCCCACTACATAAATCATCTTCTTCCTGGAGATCCGGTTTGCTGCTGCACTGTGAATTGGCTTGTTGACTGCTGCAATCTGAACTTAGCTATGGGCTGCTTCATTTTCGGTGGAGTGTGGTGCTGGTTCTTTGGTCTTTGGTGTTGAGTTGCTGTAGGTTGATGCTTATGGTTTTGGAGGAGAGGTGTGATTGTGTTGCTGCTGCTAATATTTTTAACTTTATTTTCCTTTGATTTCCATCGAGTCCATCCAAGTCTGTTGCATCTCTTTTGAGTTCGTTGAAGTCGTGCCAGTTCATCATATCCTTTGTTGATCAACCGATTGCTTCTTCCTTTTTGGGTTGCCGCGTTTCGTCCATTGGATCGAATGTGGTCACCCCATCATCGTTATTGATGCGACTTTGGCCTCTTGGTCTTCTCTTGTAGCCATCTTGCTACACATCTTCGTATTATTGCGACTCTTGACCAATGGTCTTCTTAGTCATTATCATCGATTGTATCTTCGTCTTTGTTTTCGTCAGGCGTCATATTTAACACCGTCACCTCACGTCTTGGGTGGGCGGATCTGGTTCGTCGTCTTTGGCTTCGTCAAGCGCCGGATTCGACACCGTTACCTCACTTCTTGGGTGGGGCGGATCTGGTTCGTGTCATCGTCTCTATCTCTCTCTGCACCGCTTGATTTGGCATATTCCTCTTTCTGTCGGTTTTAATATCTCCAAATCAAAACATTCGTGTGTGAAGAGTCGAAAGACAATATAGTCGTAGCAAGACTTACAACTATGGGGTGATTGTAGAAGAACTTACAACCTCTTATTGTTCATAGATAAGGGTATCAACTATGTGACATCATATTTACCCATAATAAGAATTATAGATAAAAGATAAAATGAGGATATTAGATCCTCGTCATCTAGCCCGACTTCAATGAAAATAACTTACTTGGTAAAGGTTTAAGTAAATGGACTTACGACCTTGAAAATGTCAGAGAATGTTAGTCGAAGGAAAATCTCTTCGACATTTGAGTGCAATTTGACTTTGCTTGGTCGGAAGGTTGCTTACGACTATCAAAAGTCACCCCTACGACCGTCGATAGTCGTAGTAGGGAATGGAGAAAAACTCTTTTAATACTTCCTTCGACTAGAAACTTGGTCAAAAGTAATTTTGCTTGACAATTTTTTTTCTCGAACCATCTATAGACTTGTCCGATGAAGCGGTTCTCAACCATCTCTCATAGGCCTATAGCAGGCGGTTTCGGCGGCGGAGATCGTCTAACAAAGAGACTTGGGTTTTACCTTTCCCCAAATCACTCCGCTATTCTTGAGCTCTTGCTTTCTCCGTCTTCGACTTTTCATCTTCTCCGCTTGTAAACATGGCCAAGAGAGTTTCGAATGGGAGGAATCGGAGATGGATGCGCTAAGATCAAGATTTTGGTCGATTTGGATGACTCGCCTATCGGGCGACTGGCCATCGGGGAAAATGGGCAAATCCCGTTTCCAAGCGTGTGAGTATTGCTGCCCACCCCTTTCTTCTGACTCAACACTTTGGGGTGGGCGGTGAACTTAGGTCCCAATTCCATAACCATGTTGAGTGTGTTTGTGTATCTGTTCACTTCGCGGATCTCATCCAATATTATTATGGGATGGCTCGACAAACCGAATCGCGGGAAGATCAGCTCCACGACTCGAAGTCTTCTTTCACTCGGTCTTCGTGGCGGTGGAGGAAGAGGTGGTTCTCTTTGGAAGGTCCATCTTTACCTTCATGGGAAACCTGAAGATATCGCCCTTATATTCAAGCCATTAAGGACTCCGGATGGCATGTGGTGAAGGATTTCATCACACGCTTAATGTCCTCTGAAGAAGCGAGCATCTCCTATGTGGAGGTACTCGCCCGGAGACTACGAGGAGGGTAAGCAGTTTAGCTCTCCGTTTGGTCTTTCTCAACCTTGTCTAATATTTTATCTGTTTACAGGATCTTTCCAGCAGGTGAGGTTGACTCAGTCGGACTCATCGTGAGAAGTCCCCGCCACTCAGAGGCGGTTCCTCAATCATTGCGGTTTTGTCCGAGATGAAAGGATAAGCGCTAAAGGTAATCGTAATCTGATTCTTTCTTTAGGACTTTATAGTCGTAGAAGATACTTACGACTAATGGTGATCGTAGAATATCTTACAATCAAGAAAAGTCGTAGAAAAACTTACGACTTGGTACTAGTCGTAGAAAAACTTACGACTAATTAGTGATTCTTCTTTTACGTTTTGCTTTACGTAAAGTAGGCATGGAAAATCGCGGAGACGTGACGAAAGTCGTTCGATGACTATTGGCGCTGGGTTGTCGAAAGACAAAGGCTCGCTCCTCCCTCGAAGAGACGTCGACTTGTAAAATCAGGCAAGGGGGAGCAAGTTCGAGTTACGGTCTTCGACCAAACCCTCACAAGGACTGCGGCGCGTACCGAGTTGTATCCGAGCCAGAGGCCGCGTGCGTCGGGCCGAGGAGGTTGAAGCGCGATTGAACCTCTCAAGCAAACCTAGCAAGGCTAAGGTACCCTTCTATTATGACACGGAATCTTTCGCGATTGGTGCCACTCCTAGTTTTATTAAGCAACTTGAAAGGGAGAAGCGGAAGGATTTTGTGTCTTTTATGAAGGGCGATCTTTGCATCGGCACAACTTCGCAAGCGAGGGCGTCTTTATACGGAATGGTCGAGACCGATCTCGTCCATCGGTAAGATCGGAAACCAGAGCTCGGTTTCTGTTCAAACTCTACGACTAGGCGTGGTCGTAGGTGAGCCAATTGTTGAACCTCGACGGACGTGGTCGTGGAGAAGAAAAGGTCCTCCGTTGGGAGGATTGCTCCAAAATTCTGGTTAAGACCGAGTGCAGAGGTATATGAAATGTCTTGAAGTGTAAGAACGACATTTACCTTTTTCTTTTCACAACTTGATTTGCTTTTCTTTATTTGATCAGGCTCCTTCAAATTGGGGAATGCTTCGCGAGAAGTCCATTGCTATCCCTTGACTCTTGGAGATAGCAATGGAGTGTCAAGCATCACCCTTGGCCTGGTGGCGATGAAGTCGAGACTCCCGAGTGTCTCCCACATCTGTGAAGTCGTAACTCGACTCTTGAGGTAGCGGTATTCTTGTTGAGGTGGCGCTCACGACTCTAGTCGTAGAAACAACGAGGCGGTGTGGAAGCCTCTGGTCAAGGTGGTGACCAGACTGCGCACCGCTCTGGAAGGAAATCGTGGGAGGCGTTCCTTCCCTTTTTGGTCAATAATTTCATGCTTCGACGATATCTTCAAGCTCAGACTTCGAATTTATCTTTTATTTTAATATTGTTTTCTTCAAACTCAATGATATTGCATACGCATTGAGTTTGAGTGGGGGTGTCGAGGGTAGTAGAGTAATGTGTGGTAGAAGTGTAATAGTCATACAAAGTGTTAGGGGTAGTTATTTAATTGTAGTCTAGTGTGGGGTTTCTTTTGTACACTATATATTACCTTTTGAACTTTTGCAAAAGAATGGACAATTTAACCCCTATTTTTCTCTTCTCTCCCAAATTCTAACAAAGACAACCAAATTATCAAACATATGAACAAGTCGCGTGCTTTGATGACTCGCCAAGTCGCCTTGCAGTACACCAAGTTACCCGTAAGTTCACTATTCATCTCTCAACAAGATCACCTAGCTTCTAAAACACCATCTTTACCGGGAAAACGCGAAGTCCAAAACTGAACGGATCTGAACCAAACCTGTGCATAGCACTGTGGGTTGTTTTGTTCTTCAGCACCCAGAAGGTTGCTCTCGACTCATTGCCCATCCCTCTCTCTCCATGCTTCATCAAGTCAGGCAAGCCCACCAGCTATTGGGATTTTCAGATCCGTTCATCTAAAAAAGGTGCTCTTTAATTCTTTCCAAGTAACAATTGCAAAAGTGTTGGTGCTCGCTTCTGCTTGAACAGTAAGCAGGATAACGATCAAGCGAGTCGTGGGTGCACTTGAAACAGTAGGACTCTTGACGTAAACCGAGTGAGTTAAGCGTTGTGGCTTCAGTGCTTTCCACATGACCAAGTAAAGATGAACACTTTTAGTGTCGGCTTCTGCTGAATGGTCCATCGAAATAAGATGGCATACAGAAGATTTTGGCGCTTGTAAACATATTTTCCATAGTTGAATTATTAACAACTGAAAATCTATGTTGAGGTATAAGTGAATTGTTTGTCTTTGATCATCAACTTAAGCTTTTGGATGAACTTGTTGGTCCATGCAGCTCAATACGGTATCAAAGTCAAAAGGTCTTGAATTTAAAAGCCGATTAACGCAATTAAAGAAATATAATTGTAGTCCACTTTTATTGCACGTCTTAGGACTGAAGGAACTTGCATATGAGAAGAAGTGTTGAACTGATTGATACATACAACTCAATAATCCAGGCAAAGGATTACATAGATAGCATTGAAGTCGTAAGTTCAGAAGATATCAAATGATCCTCTAAATCCCAGGTAGCAGAGGTGCATCACGCGTCGCACATATTCTATGTTTATTTTATGAATGTGATTATACTAACGGCAAGATAATCGGGTCCATGGTCGGTAAAAGGGTTGCAAAGAATCCGCGGTGCGTCATTGATCAACGCCCTGTTGAGTGCACTGGATCGCATCGTACTAAACTCCATCACTTTTGTTTCTTGAAAATTGCTAGGCACGGTGTCGCGTGCGAAGCTATCGAAATGTACTCGTTAACGTTGTTGTCACATGACTAAAAAGGTGTCTGAGGAATCTTATTCTTATTATGTTACGATATAGAGGAGTACTTTGTTGAAGAAGCTTGAATGGGCCAAAAAGGTGAGATCACTTCACTTGGGGAGTCAGCGTTGCATGACCAACCGAACACCCAGGCAAAAAATCGACCAAAATCAAAACGTTAATACTAGACTGCGGATCGAGAGGCGATTCTGCTACACTCTGGTAGCCTGGTATGAATGAATGCATTATGAAAATACGAACGCTGAGCCATTCTACTGCACGCGTCGTTACTCCGCCTAAAAGACGCGGCAAATGCTATCGCACGAGCGCGCGAATCCACCCGGGCGGCCATGCGAGGCACGGTGTACTTTTTGGCGCCTGCACGAGAAGAAGCGACACTACTGGGCAGCGCCAATGCCGCCACGGGAAGCACTGCCACCATCCATTACCACCAGTCCACCACTCTGAAGCATGGTATAGTTCTTTGATCACGTCAGAAACAGTCGAGCCTTAGAGCCTACAAAAGAGGTGACAAGAGGCCATATGTTGGGCAGACTGATAAATTCCAAGCTCGAATGGGCGGGAACAAATCTGCGGGGATGCTGGTGGTCCAGCGGAGGCCAGGAAACTTCAGTCAGAGAAGGAAGGAAGGTGAATAAAGAAAGCAACAGTCAGAGACTTTGGATAATTCAGGGGAACAACGGGCATGGAACTTGGAAGACCGGCCGGTCAGGCATGGGCTAAAAAAACCATTGGCTTCGGCGCGTGCCAAAAGACGGGTCTTTTTGAAGGCCAGCAACGCCCTTTCATGGTGCCAACCGCGTTCGCATTTAGCAGTTTGCCAGCCTGCTCTTGCCAACTGCCAATTCTGTCGGGAATGGGCCGTCCTACTGACACACACCGGCAGAGACAATTGTTCTCTCACCTCAACACCAACGCATGGAACACCGTCTAGCTTTGTAGAATCGTCAATGGCTAAGACAGATACGTAAAACAGGTGTGTGGCAATACTAGCACCCATGGATTCCAATTCCAACTCGCATCGTGCGAATTCAGATAAAACAGAGTAAATCAAGGTTTCAGATAAGACCTAGGTACACACCCATCTGGTGGATGGACGAAATCAACAGTTCAGCACGACCAACTAACAAAAGATATAGCTTTCGAACACGGAAACAGAGTACTGCACCGACACCATACTACGGACGAGTAGTATTAGTACTGTTCACACCACCTACTAAGTGTTGAGCAGCAAAAGCGGAAACGCGGGCACAGATGCACAAAGGGGCAGGGAACCTAAGCCCTCTCGCCACGGATCCTCCTAGCCAGCTGAATGTCCTTGGGCATGATGGTCACCCGCTTGGCGTGAATGGCGCACAGGTTGGTGTCCTCAAAGAGACCCACCAGGTACGCCTCTGCAGCCTCCTGAAGAGCAAGCACCGCATGGCTCTGGAAACGCAGATCAGTCTGCACAAACAGGACGAGGGGTTGAGAAAATGCCCTTCGTTTAATCGATGTGTGAGATATCTGGAGCACAATAATAGCATGAACAAATCTCACCTTGAAATCCTGGGCAATCTCCCTCACAAGCCTCTGGAATGGAAGCTTCCTAATCAGCAGCTCAGTGCTCTTCTGGTACTTGCGGATTTCACTGCAAATTGAGGAGTGAAATTTAGAAGTTCTCATTTGCAAATACTTTTAATAAAACTGTACATAGTAACATTGATCATAAACATAAGCTTTACGCACCGAAGAGCAACAGTTCCAGGGCGATAACGGTGAGGCTTCTTCACTCCACCAGTCGTGGGAGCAGACTTACGGGCAGCCTGTTGAACAGCAAAAAAAACCAGTCAAGTATTGCCAAGCAAACAATACTGGATATGTATATTCATAATAAGCTGGCACAAAACAAAAGGTGAGGTTTAATCCAGTCAGATATTCATAATAAGCTGGCACAAAACAAAAGGTGAGGTTCAATCCATGCTACCAAGTATAGAACAGTCAAACAGCAATAACTTGGCATAAGAAATCTGCAAAGTATTACAGGGACAAACCTTGGTGGCTAGTTGCTTCCTAGGAGCCTTTCCTCCAGTGGACTTGCGAGCAGTTTGCTTAGTACGAGCCATGAGCAAATTAACTTTGGTTTACCTGAAGAAGAAATATGAACAATCTCAATGATGTGCATAGTGGAGTACCACAACTGTAATTTTCTCACAACCATACATAAATGGCCGAAACAAACTTTGCTTGTTGCTAGCATATCTGTTTAGTAACTATGCAAGGATTTAAACAATCATCATCCCAGAATACCTACTGTTAAGATTGGATTACATACATAGAAAACATTATAGAAGACATGCTACTTCAGATGGAATATGTAGCCTTTTATAACTAAGATTCTTCATTCATATATGAAGCAAAACATTACAGGCACCTATATTTTGCAAATGAAATCCACAGAAAATATAGCCAGTCCAATAAATCGAAACTTTCACATTTTCTGATATCATGGTCCAATCAGTTTCCCAAAGTTACCTGCATACCCCTTTAGTTTCTCAAAAAAATGAGTCTTAGCAAACTGATTGGTCTGTCACGTGCTAACGTTAGCCACCCAGACAAAAGATATCGATACAAGATGTTAATAACCCAGCAACAGTGCTACATTAGCAGGTGACACTACCCAGTTTTAAACAACAACTAAGAGCTCATTACTACTTCCATGTATCAACGTGCACATTTGAGTTTCACTAGATAATATTTTTCAGCACCATGATCACAATTCTTACATAATCCCATTCTCATAAAACAATATAGCATGCCAATTTATGACATACAAGGTGGAATTCATACTTCAGACATCAGACATGACAGTACCAACTATCAACTAAGGCCAATCTCTTACCATCCTACCGACCTAAAAGTACCATGTAATCACTTTCACAGTAAGACCAGCAGACACCAGATTTTCCAAACAGGGGCTCACCTCCACAAATCAAATATACCATGCACACCAATGTATGAAACAAACTTTGATACCACTAAAGTGCACATGAAGCAACAAATTTACGGGAGTTGCTTTATGAGTAAGCCGAGAACCTCATATGTTATTAAATCATGCGATTCCCAACTACATAGATCGGTATACTACCAAACCGCAAAATCCGCATCTCATAGGCACATGTGACCGCAACTAATCGAAATTAAGCACGAGAAAACCGCAAAAAATCCCTCGAAACAATCACAGCAACGAACCACGCCCAAACCCTAATCGCGCCTAATATTCAAATTCGCGCCCTTCTAATCACGAAGGCTAGCCGCTAGCGCCAACAGCGAGATCAACACGAACCAATCACCAACCGAAGCAGCAAACAAAGGAATTAAACTAACGAATCGATCGAAGGGAACAGTGGAGCATGATTTACCTCGCGCGATTCCCGAATCCCTAATCCGCCGAGAAATTGCGTTTTTCCCCTCCTTTAGAACGCGGCCTTTCTGCCGTTGGGCGAGGCTTTATAGCGAGGGTAGGCGGCCAGTCGGCCACGTCTCTGTTCGAAGCGACGGTGGAGATCGGGCCCTTTTGTGCTTCGGCTGGCACGATCGGACGGTGGACGCGGGCGGTTTCGCAGTGGCACGGATCGCGGTTGGTAAATGGCGCGCTCCTATTGGCTGTGACGTGGAAGACGGGGATAGTGGATTAGTATGGAATCAGTGGGGACTTATTATTGTACGCGGCGGTCGTGTACGGTGTGGATTTTTTTGTACGTATGGGGAAGGGGCGTGCGACTGACACGTGGGGACACTGTGTCGGTCACGTTACGAAGTCGAAGTATCGTATTGATCACGAGTGTGGACTCTGGTGTTTGTGGGTCCGGTTCCAGTAATGATCGTGGGAGTGACCCTGGTGAGTGGGTCCAGGACCGGGCCTTTCTGCACTGTTGCAAAATCTCAGTGTTGGAATAACCATGTGTTTAGTAACTCTGGAAATCTGACAAAAGCATGAATGTTAAGATAGGGTCTAATGGGTTAGAAGTAACTTGATTTTGAAATAAATCAGCTGGATGGGGAGTACAAAGCAAAACCCATTCAAGAAATTAATACAAAACAAAACCCATTCAAGAAATTAGTATAACGATAGTAGTACAATGGATGGATGAACTGAGCCTCAGCACGTTCTCCACCCCCTTCCTCTTTCTCATTGCCCATTGACCTTCAGACCAAGTCTCGGCAGATGGCAGCGCTTTATGGGGCCCAGTGTTCATACCTCGTTGGGCCAGGCCACTTGGCTTCGCGGTACACTTGGTCCCGGCCTGCTACGGCCTCACGTCGCCAGCTCCACGAATCGTATAGCTCAAACCAACCGGAAAAAAACCGCCCCACAATACTTGCAGTTACCCGCCGCGCGTGCGTCGGCCTTATGCTTTGAGTTTTGAATCAATTTTTGCGTTCCGAAGTTTAATTT
The DNA here is from genome assembly GCA_036346395.1 of Hsuehochloa calcarea. NCBI lineage: Eukaryota > Viridiplantae > Streptophyta > Magnoliopsida > Poales > Poaceae > Hsuehochloa > Hsuehochloa calcarea. The sequence continues at coordinate 30,280,729 of CM070599.1, read as the reverse complement.
TGAGCGTGTTTTAGTTTGCTGGTACGTTTCGACCCATCGTCTCCGACGCGATCTCAGTGGCTGTCAGGGCTCTCCAGGGGAGCATCGCATCGCGCCAGGTATGCGCTGCATCGAACACTCCGCCGCCTTCGAGGAGTAGTTCGTGCAACCCAGTAACACATGCTAAGGTTTATTCGGTGTTTGGACAAGCACTTGCATTGATCCCCCTGTGCGGCCCCTCCGATGAAGGCTCGGTGGGTATGTTCGGGACAAGGTTCTTTGCTTAGCCGGGGCGTCATTGCCGGGAGGTGCCCTCTTGGCGCGCGCCCTTTGTCCATCCAGAGCCACAACAAGTCTTGCAAGTTTGCAGATATCATCCTATTACTCCTGATTGTCAATCAGCGAGATTGTGTTGATTTGTTGATGCAGGAGAACCCGCTGTGGAATGGGTAATACTTATAGACCGATGCGGCCCTACGTACGCAACTGAATTATAATTCGGTTGACGGAAATTTGCGTCCACGAGGTAGCACTGTGCAAAGCTGACTCGTTGGGTCACGTCGCAGCGTAAAGCTGGCTCGTTAGGTCATATCATAGCGCAAAGCTGTGTTGTTGGGTCACGTCGCTGCAAAACTGTCTCGTTGGATCACATCGCTGCGTAAAGCTGTTTCGTTCTCCTCTCTCTCTTTTTTCTTTGGAATTAAAATGAATTTGGATTAATTTTTACGGTTTTTTATAGATGCATTCCTGACGACAGGAAGTCGGACTGACGAAATGGGGACAGGGTACCGAACTGACAACATGAATCTATTTTTATTATTTTTTGAACTGGTCATTTATTTTTATAATTTTCTTTTAAAAAATATATGTTGCTGCTTTCCACAGCTTAATTTGCCTACTGTCTTGCATCTGATCGAACGATGCAGTAATTGCTGCCCGACCTTATTTTGTTTTGTTTGTTGTGTTATGTGGCGATACACATCTGGACTGTGCTAGGCTGCTAGCTAGTCTTCGGCTCATCCGCTCATGCAGACAGGAAGAAAAATAGGTACGAGGCGATCAGGTTTGGAAGAAGAGAGCAAAATCGTCTTTTTATTTTGAGCGGCGCATACCAAATACAGAAAGAGTGGTAAATCTTAGCTATTTTAATATTAGAAGTGGCAGTTCCTCAAACTCAATCTTAAGTGTTTGTTTGGATAGAGAGATACTAGAATTAATCTTTTCCAACTGTAAGAGATTTTAATTTAAATTTTGAGTCCATCCGAAAGGGTTACGTTGGATTACAATGTATTCAAACAAACTCTGAAAGTGGCAAATATCCAAATCTATGTTTTATAAGTGACAAATCTGTTACACAGGATAGTGCCCCGGCTTCCTACATACATGATAGCTGTAAACGTTCAAATGATAACTGTACGGGTTCCTACATTCGTCGCTAAGGCGGACATTTAGATTGGACTTAAATTCAGTGAAGACGGAAGTCTCGTGGACGACGGTCCGACGATGATGATCATGGAGATGATAACGATGATGAAAGTTGAGGCGGCTCAACAAATGACACCGCTTTGGTACCATGTAAGCGAGAAAAGTAAGGCTACTTTTGATTGTTAAAATCGGCCGTGTCGACGAAAGAGAAAACGTTATGGCACCATCCGTCTAACAAAATCAACCCGCCATGCCGCCGGGAAAAAAACAGATCGAGCTGACAAGAATGACAACCTTGTGATAGTTTACTACTGGCTTGTAATAGACTCGCGAGAGAGAAAAAAAATGGAATCATCGCCCCGTTAGAATTTTGGCAAATGGCAATACGGAGCTCAACTGCAAAGTGATCGATACCGCCATGGCCTGCAGGCGAAGACGACGTGGTGAGCAGTCTACGGGCCTCTTTGGATTAAAGGAAAAACAAAGGAATATTGGAGGAATCTATTCCTATGGGAAAATTCCTACGTGGAGCATTTGGTTCAAAGAAAATGCCAAGAGGATTCCTTTGAAATTATACATTCATGGGAATTTTGCAGGAAAACAGACATCCACTCAAACCTCCTGAAAAGTTTCCTTCCAGACCACGACAACCATGACAATAATAAAAATTCTTGTGTTTCTCCTCTGGTCCAATCAAGCAACATTTGTTACACAGTCATGTGTTTCTAGATCCCGTAGGATTTAACAAGACATAACATCTCGTTCCTACGTTTTTACTATTCATGTGTTTCTCAATTCTTGCCTTCCAAAGAGGCCTAAGCTTAATCCGGAGTGAGAAAACTCGAAAAAAACTGTCATGTATGAGTGCTTGTGCTGTTTTCGAACTATCTTGCCCCTTCCGTCATCTCACCCATATGGGGTTACGCCCATACGCTGTGCGGGATGTTCACCTCGCCGATCGAGTAGTTGAACGTGGAGTCAACCTACCCCTCAGCGACTGGCAAACTTCACCTTTTCTCGGTGTCCCTTTCAAGCCAGCATACGTCCTGCCGCTTGCACATTCCCTCTGTCCCACCATGCGAGACGACATTCAGAGTTTGATAATTTTACTAAGCCAAGTTGCACTTTGCAGACTTGTGGCTGTACTTGTTTTACATGGGAGGATATGACAAGATTAAGTCCTTAATTCATCTGGACGGTTCATACCACATACCAACCATTCTCGTGCTACGTCCGCACCCACCATTCTTTCTATCCGTCCAGATGGGGTACTAGCAAGTTGTTTAGGGTTTTGGGAAGGGAAACCAATTAACGCAACACATCAGTCATATACATACAATGACTGCCCAAAACCATTTTTCATGTTTAAAGGATGATGATCGAGACATTTATTGTCCCGGTACTTAAGCAAGACTAGCATGTCGCTTAAGTACAACCTATACTAGTATTACCATATAATTACTAGGGTGACAAGGAATACTGCATTCAATTATCAAGGGATGGCTTAATAAGTAATTAATCAACAAATGGGTATTTAACTACCTTAAGCTTTTACATATCATTGTTTACAAAAATTAAAGCATGCAACTTTGCTATTTTAAATAAACATAGTTTGCATAAAATGTAGGTTCGGAATGATCAAAGTATTGACTCGCCTGGGTCAGATTATCGCGGCCTTGATCTTACTCAGGGTCTTCTCTGCCAGGGGTTTTGAGTTCTGGATCTTCGTCTTTATCCGAATCTTGATCCTGCTTGAGTCGCTGCTTCTTCCGGACTCCGACTCCTAATTACGCAATACAAGCAAGACAACAAATAAATCCAAAGAACTTCCAGAAGACCAAATATGAACAAAGCACTTTAAATAAGTTTCGCGATGAACGAGCGGAAGAGACAAGATTCAGCGAGGCGGGGATGTTTGACAAGGTCAAACGGTCAGCTGAGTACAAGAGACAAAGGCGGAGGCACTCAGCCGAGGGAAAACAAGGGGAAGACAAAGTCGAATGAACTATCGCAGGGATACTTCACTTCAGATACCATAAATTAACAAGACCGTAAATCATTTTATTAAAGACTACTTTTGAACAGGGATAAAAAGAGATAAACAATATTTTAGACCAATGAATACTGGATAGGATTACAAGATTATTATTTAGGTTTTCAAGGTAAGCTGTCGAGATTATCAATTTAATCCCGAATAGCTTCCCAAAATATTTAGAGAAAATGCCAGTTTATTTTAAAGCATTTTACAAACGCGAAAATTTGAATAAATATATTTTAACTAAAATAGACACGATCGTGGAGACGATTACGAATGTCATTTGCATAACTTCGATTTCCCGAGATTTTGCAAATTACGCTCTTAATCGATGGCTCTCAACTAAAATCGAAATGGATAATTCTACTAGTACTTGTCGATCGACGAGTTAACCACTAACAACGGTTAATCGATTCAACGCAAGTCGTAGTACAATCACGAAGAATAAATATTTTGGAAACATTTTAGCCAAAAATGAAAGCTACTAGCCGACCGAGCAGTACAAAACGATATATACAAAAATCGCCATACAAACACAATCGCTATACAACATCTTTCAATACACAAATCTTTCTCAACATAAACTCAACTACTGCTCCACGACTACCCTGCACAACCTAAACAAAATATTCGCAATACAAAAGCAATACACATATCGACAATACACAAATCTTCAATACACAAAACATTATTTACCAAAAACTAAACTATTGCTCCAAGACTCCACTGCACAGGTTAACAACCACAATACAACAATACACATATTTTCGAAAGCCAATCTTTGCGGCGATTCAACTGCATACACAATATTCACTGCATACACAATATTCATTCACCGACAATTCAATCCAAATGCAAAACACACAACACAAATGCTGCTGCTCTGCTACTCTGCTGAGGAGAGAGAGAGACACAGAGAGAGAGAGCAGAGAGAGAGACAGAGGCAGAGAGAGAGTCAGAGAGAGAGACAGAGAGAGAGAGAGTCGAGAGAGAGCGGGTGGCCGGCCGGCTGTCAGCCGGCAACAGAGGCGCCGAGGGGAGCCGGGAGGCGAGGCGTCCGCCGAGACAAAGACCGGAGGGAGGAGAGACGGTGGCAGACCGGGCCACAAGGAGCAGGGAGAAGAAACCGGGGAGGGGGAGAGGCGCACGGCGATCGAAGGGAGGAGAGAGGGGAGCGCGCTCGGGTACCAAGGAGGCGCGGGAGGCTCACCGGAGGTCGCCGAGGCGGGAAGCGGTGGAGGCGGCCGGCCGGCCGAGGGCGCAGAGGAGAAGCTCTGGGGCGACGGCTGAAAGCGGCGGCGCGAGAGAGCGCCGCCACGCCTCCAGCGCCGGCGACGGAGTGGAGGAGCGTCGTGAGGAGGCCGAGCTCTCTGGCGCGATTCAGGCGAGAGGCGCCGGAGGAGGGAGAAGGCGGCGGCGACACCGAGAAGGGGGCAAGAGGGAAGAAGAGGCGGCTCGGCCCTTTTATGGCCGAGAGAGAGAGGGGAGGTGGAAAGCCACGGCGGCGCAAGGAGGGGGAGAAGGGGAAAGAAGACAAGGGCGGAAACTCGCGGCTTTTATAGCCAGAGAGAGAGGGAGGAAGGAAAAGCGCGGCGGCGGCGGAGGAGGCGGAGGAGGAAAGCTGTGCGCGCGGGAGAAGACCGGCGCACGTGGGCAAGGTGTCGGCGGACGGTGCAGGAGAAGCAAAGCAGCCTTGGCAAGCCATGAGCACCGAGGCGGTGGAGAGCAGAGGGGGGTCCGGCGAGGAGGACGCGCCATGGACGCGGATTGGGCCCAAGGCCGAGCGCCGAGAGAGCGAGGGAGATGGAGAGGCGAGTGGCGGCGGTGCGGGAGGGGTCGGGGAGAAAGAGAGAAGGGGGCCAGCTTTCCAAACAGACATCCAGGCTCCTGTTGGCTCTCGCACAGTTCACCGCGTTGCACCGTCGAGTTGACACAAGACATGCGTATCTCTGCACAGCACTTTATTGATTGATTCCATTTGTAGGTTCGCCGGCCGGAGCCGATTGTCGATCACGTCAGTCAGAGAAATCGATCATTACATGGGTCTAACATTCATGACTTCCTTGAACTCTTCGGTCTCAATATCCAAGCGTCAACGATGATCAATTTTTTTAGAATCTTCGATGGTGATAAATTCATGTAGTGCAATGCTTTCAGTTACAGAGTGAAGGTTACATACCCAGAGAGGTAATTGGGGTTTCGTAGCTGAATTTCTTTCTTCCTTACTGAACTAATGCCCATAATAAGAAGAATTGGGACAAACTTAAATATTCTGTGAACAGAAATGGAGCGTCTATGTTTTAGGTTATTGAAATTTCTTTATCCATCAGTCATCTTTCTCAGCTATAGGATTTTGATTCAATAGATGTCACAAGTTTCTTAAAAGTAAATATAGGTGAACCTTACTAATAAAAAAATCTAAACTAGATAAAAGTAAATTTAGGTGGACCCTACGAATACAAAAACAAATAGAACTAAAAGTTACAGTAGAACTGTGCTAAAATTGCACATCACTTGGCACTCAATTTTAGGCTTAGTACTGTGAAATTGTAGGTGACTGATGGATAAAAAATTTTAAACAACTAAAAATTAGCAAACCCGAAAAGAAAAGAAACATAATCTTAACAAACTTATGTCATTTAGACGACTGTCTTGCAACCCATACATCTGTTGTCCTAGCTGTCTCTTGACTCTCTGATCCTTAAAAACAGGGGAAAGATGTAGAAAAACATCTTTTTGAGATGACAATATTATCTTATTCTCTTATCTCAATAAACCCACCTAGTCCCAACTCATGAACATGCCCCAGTGGCATAGGGGCCCACCCTGGCATGTGAGCAGCGGCGATATTAAGGATGCTTCCCCAATAAGTGATCACTGGTGAGAGGCCGAGAAACAATTTTTTATGTGGGGACAGTAGTGCATGTATTCAGATCAGAAAACGTACTTAAACCGAGTGGTTATGGGATAAATACTACAGTAACACAAACACTCTCATAACCTATGCTTATCATAACTTCAACATAGGTTATCATAACTTCAACTATTTCGTTTAGTCAGATCACTCGGTGCACTACCAACTGGTTCGAGGGTAGAACACATGAAACTTTTTAATGAATTAGTAAGGTGGCCCGAGTATTTACACAGAAAGTTACTTTACATGTTGTTTTTTTGTTAGAATTTGTTTCTTACGCAATTTATTTCTAACTTTATATAAGCCAATTTTCCATTTGCGAGGCCGGTCTGGGTAAAGAACTATAGGTAGTCGTGTGGTTGTCCTAGTTCTAACCACTCTAGTTGAATGTACCCATTGTTTAACTAAAAAAAACATTAGCTTATTTTTCCTTGGTGGTGTTCCTCTACTTGAGTTTCTAGCTCACAAGAATACTTCGTAGAGATGTCTGTATGTAAGGTGATTTATTTACACAGATCTCGTCGAAGGTAATCCAGAGGCTAGAAAAACTGACTTCGAGTTAACAAAAAATGAAGCGACCTACAAATTTTAAAATCGATATTCCATTCACATAAGCACAAAACGAACATCTAATTAAAACAAAGCAGTGGCGTCAACTTACCTTAAGCATCTTCGAAGGAAGATAAATTTTGTATGGCGACACGCTTCGCCTCTCGAGCCCGGCGTTCCAGCCTCCGGAAGTTCCTGCGATAGCTCCCCGCCATCGACGCCCTCGTGGTCGACATGCTCTGCATCGACGTCCGCTGCAGAGCTCACCGTGTCCGCGTACAGCTTCTACTGTGCTCCAGCAGTCCGGCCTTCGAGAGTTCCTGGGCTCACTCGATCCCTGTCGCCGACGCCCTCGACGCCGCTGCGGAGCTCGCCATGCCCGCGTACAACTGTTACCCGTTTGCGGCTGGCGACCTCGCCGTCTACCTCCAAATTCCAGATTGCTGCCGTGCGGCCCTATCTCGTTTAAGGATATGGGCAAGACGGCGCTGTACCTTTTCGGTGTGCCACCGGTTCACGCGCTGGACATGCAGACACCATGCAAGACCGAGAGAGCGGCATGGCACATGGGCAGGAACCCGGCTGCAGCAGCTCGCGGGGACGCCGGAAGCGAAAGATCGACGGCGGCAAGAACGGGAAAACGGAGCATGCATGGTGCTCCTTTACTTCCGAAGCAAAATCGCAGCGACGCCGACGATCTGTGGCCATGCATGACTATCTCTTTGCTTACCGTACATCCTTTGTTTAGTTTTTCTTTCTTCGTTTCTTTATACACTACAAGAAACCAGATGTTTCGTGATGGCCATGCATTTTCCAGACGGGAATTTATGTTTTCTTGACGGGTTTACTAATTACGCCAGGAAAAAACGAAAATTCCTGTCGAGTACGGAAATACCGTGAGGACAAACAAATTTTTTTGTGTGTGAGCAACAGATAACCGTCGGGGAAAAGTAGTTTTTCCCTCTCCCACACTGGCTTCGTGAAAAAATTGACGACCGTGCCACAAAATTGGTCCACCGTACCGAGTATTGGTTTGTGCTCATATTTTCCAAACGTGTATATCCACCCAAATCTCTTGTCTCACACACTCCTTTTCGAAATCCCCAAATTCCTCCATCCACCGCTGTCGCCTCCATCCCCAAATCGCGCCGCTGCCTCCTGGCCTCCCTCCTCCCCCATCTCCTCCACCATCCACCATTGCCGCCTCCACCACCAAATCGCCACCGCTGCCTCCCCTTACCCATCTCCTCCATCCACCACTGTCGTGTTGAAACATCCCAATTTTTTGGTGTTTCAATTTTTTTAGTAGTTTAGTTCCTCAGAAAAATTCATCAAATTTTATTTGAATTTAATAAACCTTAAATGTGACTTTCAAATACCAAAACAATTTAACGTGACTAATTTGAACATCAATTAATTCCAAAAATATTTTATTTGAGTTCTTTGTGCTTGGGAATATTTTTCATATTTTTCTGAGTTCATTTGCTATTTTTAATTTACCATTTAAATTTTTTGGTATTTCTAAAATGCAAAATCTTTAAAATCCCATGAAAATCTTCGGGCTCAAACCCTATTCTTGGCCTAGTCCATTGCCGAAGCCCAACCCAACTCCTTTGGCCCATTTTCCCCGCAGCCCACCTTCTCTCTCCCACCCGCGCCCACGCTCTTAGTCCCACCTATCAACTGCACGCGTGTTGCGCGCAATGCCAACTCACCCGAGCCAAAGTCACTGACATGAGGTCCGTGATTACATCACTGTTCACCGTCCTCAACCTGCACGTCCGGGACCCCGAAGACATGTTGCGTTCGAACTCTCCCATAGCCCCGCCGCTACATGCTATTTAAAGCCTCGGCGCATGTCAAAATGACTACCTCAACCTTAGCCACCAATCCTCTGAAGCCCAGAGCCCTAGATCGCTGTCATCACGCCAAAATTGCAGATCTAGCCTTAGCGTCACTATCTCGGTATTTGTCGATTCCGTCGCCGCCGGTGATCCCCTGTCGTCATCGTCTACACCATTGGGTTCGCCTTCTCATGTTCTACCGGGTGCACACCTTCTAGCCATCGGAGGACCGCTGTAGTGCCGTAGCACCGTCAAGGCCACGTCGCTACCCTGTTCTATCGTCCCCGCCGCGTTCCCCTTGCCGCCGGTGACCATTGGGTCTCGTAAAAAAACTTATTAGCATCGCTAGTCTCAAGAACTCAACGCGCATGTCCAAGACCTCGCGGAGCATTGTGTCGTCATCTCGCCGTTAACTGAGCCACCACCTTCGCTCTCATTGCCGTTCAACCATTGCCGCCCTCCATCGCTGCATCAGAGCCGCTAGATGGATTCGCCCGTGCATAAGCATGTCGGCGATGACCACCTTTCGATGTTGGTCGCCGCTGTTCACCGTCGACACCGTCGAGCTGTGGCAGCTGTCGATTTCAGTCGACGTGGTTGCTTGCGTGTCGCCATGTCACTGCCACGTGTGCGCCTCTCACCACCCGTACCAAAACCCTAACCCTAAACCTAGCTAAACCTGGTCTATCGCGAGCCGTGTCTCTGACATGTGAGCCACATGTCAGATCCACTAATCCATGCACCCGTGAGCCATAGACTAGTAGACCCGGTCTATAGACCGTGCATCCCACCTGTCAGCCTCTATTCCCTATTTTTTGGATTTTATTTTAATTCCAAAATTCAATGCTGATGTCATGCTGATGCAATAATTCAGAATTTCTTTTAGAAAGAAAATTTGAAATAGTGTTTTCTTTCTCTTTTTCTTAGATTTAAATATTCTGAGAGTCTGTTCTTCCTCATACGAACTCCGATTGAACTCATTCAAGTTTCTAAATTCAAGCCCTACCTTCCTAAGATTTTTATTTAATTTTTGGAGTGTATTTATTGCTTTGTTTTGTATTTATTTGGGTTTCCACTTTCGTTTGTGAGTAAAGATTGATACTTCGAGAGCTTTCGAGAAATGAGGAGTTGATCAAGCTCAAGACCAGTACCAAGACTTGTTTCAAGGCGAGTTGTACCTTTGACCATGTTGAACCCAGTTTTTCAAAAATTACTTTGATTCAAACAATTGCATGTTATTTCAAGTATTTAATTGTTTAAATGCTTTATGATTAGCTATACACCTACTTGATTATACCCACCTTGCTCATTGTATTACCATGATCTTTTGTCACCTAGCTTGGTTAATTTTTAGTTGGTATTAACATTGCACCAATGTGGGTTGGTTAGATACAAATAGTCTGCTGAGCCATGCAACAGGTTATTTATATCATTTTGAGTTGCAAAACTAAATTTGACTAAGTGAATATGGAATATTTTGTGGCAAGTTGTGTGCAATATGTTGTCACTCGTTGATGCCATATGTTGCACTTAACCAATAAGGTGGGAAAAGATTTAGATAGGGACAAATGATGGAATTGTGATATAGTGGAGCTGTGTGCGCTTGGAAAAATATGAATGTGATAGTTGGCAGTAATTGGCAGTCTCGCCTTGGTCAAATAAGGACTTAACTTTGTGCCCCATTGAACTGAGCCATAATTGTACGACCACATGCTTGGTGTGGGACAAGCCTAACTTAGTAAGCTATTGAGTCTTGATATTAATTACTTAGTCAGATAGGTTAAGCTGTGTGCTAGGATGGAGGTGTGATTATGTCTATATGACGATTCACATTTATGAGCAGTTCGCCGTGTCCAGGTCCAACGATGTGCGATGGACCAACAACCTGTGTTGGGGTTGGTGCCGTCAGTATGACACAATGGGAGGGTTAATTGTCAAGATGAAGTTTCAGAAATATTTTGTTACGATTGGTGCTAGCTACACTAGTTATATCTCGTGGGTAAAGTGTATAAACCTCTACAGTGTGTTAATTAATCTATTCGAATATCCGCGTCTGCGGTCATGGACATGCTTGAGGATTTAACACGAAGGGTAGATTTTCATAAAAACACTTGGGAAGGGACAGATGTATGGTTAAACTCATATGGTTGTGTGAAAGAAATTGATTAGGCTATATGTTCTTTGTGAAAATAATTATTAAACTACTATTGTTTGCTTGTTTTAAATTTCGCTTTCAATGTATTATTTGTATTCAACCGCAAATGTTATTTTTTTACAAAATAACCATAAAACTCATTTCCCTTAGAATAAGCCATCATCTATAATTGCATTCTATGGTACAACTTGTTGAGTACTCGAGTACTCATTCTTACTGCAATCATTCAACTGAAGTGGAGGAGTCTTCGCCTACTTTCAAGGAGGGTGATCGCTAGGTCTTGATCCCAGTCGGTTACCCGTGGCATGTCGATGGGTTCCCGCTAAAATTGTTTCCATTCCGCTGTCATCTCTTTATTTAGTGGCAGCCTTGAGTGGCTTAATAAGTGTAAACTTGACCAAAAAGTCACAACCCCCAAATTGCTATCGCTGCCTCCCAGCATCCCGGCCTTCCCCTCCCCATCTCCTCCATCCACCACTGCCGCCTCCACCCCCAAATCGCTGCCACTACCTCCTAGCCTCCCCCTCTACATAGGACTCTATCGCTGCCACCTCTATCCATTTCCTCTCCGTACCCCACCTCCCACGTCCTCCTCAAATCCCTCTCCCATTGCCTCTGTTTCTGCCCCGACCACCCCACTCCCCAAAATCCCCAAATCCTTCCCCTCTCTCACACTCTCACTCCCCTCCCCAAACTCATCCCCATCCACCACACTCCCCAAAATCCCCCCCAAATCCCTACCTCTCCGCTACCCTCCACCATGTCAAGCCCTCTCCCTAGCTACCATGCCTACTCACTGCCTCCTTAGTCGACGCCGTCAACTCCATCTAAAGCGTCGCCTCTGCCTTCTCGTGTGTGTGTGTGGGGGGGGGGGTAATTCAGTGAGATACTAGTGTAGCAGGATTTGTTTATGACCTATTTTCCTTGTTTCATGAAACAAAGGCTTGGGATTACAAAGAAGGCTTGAAGCTTCCAGCAGGAAGCATCTTTTTTAGGGGGGTGTAAACCAAGATATTCAGGTTAGTAGATCTCGTGTTGTTATTAAAGAAATCTATATTTGGTTGTATGTGATGCAACATCTATGTACCTGAACTATATTTTGTCATCTCTATTTTGCATGTAGCAAGATTTGGCCTCATCTATTAAGGCATTAGTATAATCAAAATGCAATTGTTGGCTGACAGCTTATCCCATTCTGATCTGGCTACTGTTGACAATTAAAATATTGTTGTTTTGCACCTTACAGTCTTCCTTGTTGTTGCTTTGATTCATCTCTTTAATCAATGTTATTTGATGAATGGCTAGTCGAGCAATACTAAACAAATGGGTTGCATGACATTGCTTTTACAATTTATGATGAATGGCCGAGCAATACCAAACAAATGGGTTGCATGACATTGCTTTTACAATTCTTAGTTCAATAGAGCAAAACATTATCTGAGGCCAACAATGATATTAGCATGCGACTGCACTAAGTCATTTAATTTGCTTGAAATCATATTTTACTATGTAATTTTCCCAATAAATATAGTATTATGTTGTCATCTATCTCTGTGAGTGTCCATGTTGCCATCATTATTAATGTCTGATTGGAGCTTGATTTTTTTTTGGAAACAATCAACAGGTTGAGGAAAGGAAACAATAGTTATACAGTGGACCTAGAGTGCAAATCTAAAACAATTCAAGTTGAGCTTATGTGATCTCAAGTACAATTTTTTATATATGTCCTTTTATTTCAATGTTGTACCAAATGTGTGCTTGTGTGATGTAGTATCCGTCTAATAAATTGTATCTGAGATTACTTTCTTTTTAATTTGTACTCATTTTCTGCTATGGTGTATACTTCTTTAATAGGGTGGTTTCTCTCTCTCCCTCTCTCTATACACACACACATTACATATAAACATATATACATACACACACACACACACGCGCGCGCATATATGAGTACTAAGTTAGAGATCCTATATGTGCGGTTGCTCTAAAATGATATAATATGTGAATAATTATGTTTAGTGCACTGGAGTCTTTGTACACATGCTAATAGATTGGGTCGTGGGGTACAAATAATGTTATAACTATATATTCATCTTTTTAAAAATAAAATTAGTTGATGGCAGACCGTACATGGATGTATAGTGGTTGGCAGCGTGGTAAAGCTCTATCTAATGAATGGATTGAAAAAACCATGCAATTCTTAGATCATGCCTTCTCTATTGCTAGTGTAGTTGAAGGTGACACCATTAAGTGTCCATACGCTATGTGTCGGAACTACTTTAGACACAAAAGGGAAGATGTCGAGCCACACTTGTGTAAATATGGTTATTGTTGGACTGAAAAGGCGACTAGGGGGTGAATAGGAGCACACTAACTTTTTCACAAATATTGATTCAATAAAACTTTACTCCAGTAGCTATGGAAGCTATGAAGATCAGTATATCAGTACAACGAAGACTAATAATGAATCCAATTTAAACCCACAAATCAAGATGACAAAATCAACAAAGATTGAGTCAACTTAATGCAATGGCGGTCGGACCGCTGGGACAACACCGGTCGGACCGATTTCTGCAGTCCGACCGGCCGATTGCGGCGGTCGACCACCGTGTACGTAATGTAAGAACACGACCGACGATTTAAGATGAAAATAGATGAAACTTTTGATCTACTAATCCAAAATTGATGAAACTTGGAACACATCTTCTTTATGATATCATGAACCTATTCCAATCAAAGATTATGATAATTCTTGGAAGAAGGGTGCAAAATTGGGTCAAAACGAAAACTAGGTCAAAACTTTTGCTCGTGGGTGATTGATGATCAAGATGATCCTAGATAGATTCTCACACGTCACAGCAAGCTAGATCACGTGAAGAAACCAAGCAAAAACTCACGGATCAAAGAAAGACCCAAAATCATCAAATAGAGAGAAAGAACGCAATGAGACAAAACATTGATCAAACTTTCATTTGATTGATTGATATGATATGGGCTTACAGCCTCTCCATCAATGGAGGACAATGCTCAGTCCAAGAGCACGAAAATCACATCAAACTATCAAGAACTCTAGCCTTCACAAAAGCTCTCCCTAAGAAAATTAGGGTTTACAAGAATTACAAAAAGAGACGAAGTGGAGGTGCAGCCACCTCCCTTCTCCTATTTATAGTGGAGGCTTAGACCTTCTAGAAGTTTGATTCTATTGGGCTCCCGTTAAGGTCCAAAATAAACGGGACACTTACGCACGTATTTTAATGCGCCATCTTTAACATCCCTTGACCTAACTAGCTACACCTTGCGCCATCTTGCGTCTCGGATTAGCTAATAGGTCACCCTTGTCCATCTTGCACCACGCTTGAGTACATTGACCTCACCCGGCATCGTCGATCGTTCTGGAACTCAGCTCTCCAAGCCTAGTCCCGATCATCCTCGCCGTTGACCGTCGTTGACCACCAAGCAACCTGCACAACAATAGATAAGTAAACCGAATTTGGGAATAAGTTCTTCACAACTTGACCCATGTTAGTCAAAACATGCATCATGCAACATATATGCCCTGAAACTCATGACTTTGACCTAACAACCGAACAACACCGCCACGACGGGCGACGAGCCAAGTGGAAACCGGTCAGACCGCCCCTCGGGCGGCTCGACCACCCACCCCGGCCGACCGCCGGATTGGCCGGCCGACCGCCATTATGACTTAGCCGATTTTCAACCTCTCAAACCAAACCTATTGGAATTTTCAAATCAATAGAACTTTTGACCGAGACTCCAAAATTATGGGACCAAGTGCAATAGAATCCTCTCTTGCCTACACCTCTATTTTGGTCCACTCAATTCAACACTTTGTTAATCGTCACGATCGCCCGTGGCGGTCCGACCGGTCAGGAATCGGTCAGACCGGCCACCCTGGCCGGTCAGACCGGTTATAGCCTGACAGCATGCCAACTTTGCCGAAAATACGTGAAACGACAAACCGTAAACGCCATTGCCAATTGTCACATCATCATAAGATCTGGAGCATATCCCCATGATATCTCTGGACATAGTCTCAGAAAAGCTGAAAACAAGAGCATTAGAAGAACCATCAAGGATAATATCATCAACGTAAATTTGAGCAAGCAGGAAGTCATTACCACGCCTAAGAATGGACAAAGTCTTGTCTAACTTACCCATCTCAAAATCATTCTTAAGCAAAGAGAAATCTTAAGTCTACCAAACCAGGCTATAGGGCTTACTTAAGACCATTATTTCCAAAAGTGATAAAATCATCACCCGTCGACCGCGTGAAGGAGATGAACCATCTTGAGTCTCCGATCATGTGACATGAACAGCCAGAGTTGATGAACTACGTGTCCTTCCTTTTTCCGACGTGATTCTGAAAAATCAAGGCACAGAAGAACGATGTGTCTCGATACTGGGGTTAGTTAAACAAGACTTAGGGACCCAGTACTGAGACACACGTCCGCGAGTAGTATGTAAAGCAGAAGTGCTATCCTTGATTTTATTTGAAGTTCTGTTATGAGCAATGGTTAAACTAACATGAGAGTTATCCTCTTTAGGAGCATAATGATGAGCATGTGACACAAATTCTAAACCAGGTTTATTCTTTTCTATGTTACCATGTCTCATAGAAACTCTAGGTTGATTAGTTGAAATTCTAGCAAAAATTTTCTTATCGTTTTTCAACCTACGCAAACAGAACTCAATCAAATGCCCATCCTTTTTGCAATAGGTGCAATGATACTTAATAGCACTGGGAGAAGCACCCTTAGATTTAACAGATGGTTGGGCAATACCTGTAGATTTAAAGATATTTTTTGCAGGTTGTATTTTGAATTCAATTAACCTATTTTTCAAGACTTGAGTAACTTTTGAGTTAGAATTATTTTGAACATGATTGTATCCTAATCCTTACTTCTTATAAGGAGTTTTAGACTTGTCCAGCATCATGTTTAATGGTTTCTTACCTTTAGAGAATTTTTCTAAGGTATCCTTAAGATAAGAATTTTCTTCTTTAAGATTAACACATGATTCACAGGTTTTACCTTTAATGGCTCTAGCATATTTTTCCTTATATAAAGCAGTTTCAAGTTTAAGAGCTGGACATGAAGCACATGTAAAAGACTCAATACTGTCCTTAAGCTTGACATATTTAGCTCTAGCTGCTTCTAAGATATCTTTTAACTTCATGTTCGCGTTCTAAGCAAAAAGTGCAAATGCTAGAATCAACCACACTAGAAGCAACTAACTTGCTAGACTCTAAGTATTTTTCACATGAAGCATATTTTTCCTTAACAAGTTCAGTCCTACCATTTTCATGTTGTTGCAAAGTAATATCATAAGCAGATTGTAGTTTAGCAAATTCAGAGTGCAAAGCATGGTAGGATGAACATTCATCATATTCAAGACTCTTAGCATTTTTAAGTTCTAAAGTCAAATTACCTACTTGTGACTCCAAGTCCTTGTTCCTAGCCATGACATATTCTAAAGCATTATCCTGACTCATGAGTTGCTCAAATATTGCTTCACATCTATCAGCAAGAACATCATAGGAAGGAGGTACCTCATCGTTGTCATCGTCAACGGAGTCGGCCATGAAGCACAAGCCGGTGAAATCCTTGGCCTTACCCTTCTTCTTGTTTAGAGGGATCTCCTCCTCCTTGTCCTCCTCACTCTCGGAGTCAACATCGCTTAAGGATTGATCCTCAAAAGCGGCAAGCACCCGGTGAGCGGCCTTTGTCAGTTGGGCAACATCATACCTTGAGTTGTTCTATTGAGGCTTCTTCTAAGCCGACTTTCCCTCCTTATGGTTGCTCTTACCTTTCAGCTTGGGGCAATTTGCCCGAATATGATTTAGCTCACCACACTCATAGCAAGTCATGGGACCTCCTCGATTTCTGTTTCTCATATTATTGTAGGCCCGTGTGACCTTTTTGACTATGAGGGCCAGCTCAGCCTCAGGAAGACTCTCAAACTCTTCTTCATGAATTGCAGATAAACCAGCAAGCGAAAATCCAGAAGAAGACTCAAAAGACCCATCAGAAGCTCTCTTGAGCGGGTCTGCTACCAAAGCCATGTTTATTTCTTGGGATGATCAATCCTCTTAATTTAATGAATCTTGAGCTTGCTATAGAGCAGCTCCAAAATCAGATCAGAGAGGTTGACATTCTCCTCAATGGCGGTAGCCTTTATCTCCCACTCCTTGTTGTTGATTGCAGCCAAGAGGTGGGTGGCATTTTCAGATTGAGAATATTCAATACCAACAGTTTTCATCTGATTAATCACTCTATTAAAGCGACTGAAAATATCATCGATGCTCTCTCCAAGACGCATCTCGAATTTGTTGTATTCACGCTTATAGACTGTTTGGCGTACTTTCTTGACTTGGGACGAACCCTCATGGTAAGTTTCGAGAGTGTTTCAAATCTCATGCGCAGTCTCAAGATTGCAAATCCGATCATACTCCTGTCTACCAAGCCCACCATACAAAAGGTTTTTAGCCTTATTTTTGTTAGCCAAAAGGGCTTCTGAAGCCGGCGTAGCAACTTCGGGCAAAATGAGCAGGACTCGAACAACATCCCATATAGCGTGTCTTTCGCTCTCAAGGAAGACTCGCATGCGATTCTTCCATAGGCATAGTCGTGCCCATCGAAGATATGCGACTTTGTGGAGTATATATCCATCGCCAAGTTTAGTGGCCGGTTAAGATCAAGATTGAACTAACCGGGCTCTGATACCACTTGTTGGACCGAAAAGGCGACTAGGGGAGTGAATAGGAGCACGCTCACTTTTTCACAAATATTGATTCAATAAAACTTTACTCCAGTAGCTATGGAAGCTATGAAGATTAGTATATCGGTACAGTGGAAGACTAATAATGAATCCAATTTAAACCCCCAAAGCAAGACGACAAAATCAACAAAGATTGAGGCAACTTAATGCACTGGCGGTCGGACCGCTGGGACAACACCGGTCGGACCGATTTTCTGCCGGTCTGACCGGTCGATTGTGGTGGTCTGACCGCTGGTGTACAGAACAGAAGAACAACCCTAATGACAAAGATGAAAATAGATGAAACTTTTGATCTACTAATCAAAACTTGATGAAACTTGGATCACACCTTCTCTATGATATCAGAAACCTATTCCAATCGAAGATTATGATAATTCTTGGAAGAATAGCGATCCTTTTTGATTTGATTGAAGAAGGGTGCAAAAAAGGGTCAAAACAAAAACTAGGTCAAAACTCTTGCTCGTGGATAATTGATGATCAAGATGATCCTAGATAGATTATCACATATCACAACAAGCTAGATCACGTAAATAAACCAAGCAAAAACTCGCAGATCAAAGAAAGACCTAAAATCATCAAATAAAGAGAAAGAACGCAATGAGACAAAACATTGATCAAACTTTCCTTTGATTGATTGATATGATATGGACTTACAGCCTCTCTATCAATGGAGGACAATGCTCAATCCAAGAGCACAAAAATCACATCAAACTATCAAGAACCCTAGCCTCCACAAAAGCTCTCCCTAAGAAAATTAGGGTTTACAAGAATTGCAAAAAAGGACGAATTGGAGGTGCAGCCACCTCCCTCCCCTATTTATAGTGAAGGCTTAGACATTCTAGAAGTTTGACTCTATTGGGCTCCTGTTAAGGCCCAAAACAAACGGGACACTTACGCACACATTTTAATGCGCCATCTTTAACATCTCTTGACCTAACTAGCTACACCTTGTGCCATCTTGCGCCTCGGATTAGCTAATAGGTCACCCTTGTCCATCTTGCACCACGCTTGAGTACATTGACCTCACCCGCATCGCCGATCGCTCGACCTCGACTTTCCAAGCCTAGTCCCGATCATCCTCGCCGTTGACCGTCGTTGACCACCAAGCAATCTTCACAACAATAGACAAGTAAACCAAATTTGGGAACAAGTTCTTCACAACTTGACCCATGTTAGTCAAAACATGCATCATGCAACATATATACCCTGAAACTCATGACTTTGACCTAACAATCAACAACACCGCCACGACGGCGATTTAACCAAGTGGCCCAATCGGTCGATCGCCTCGGCCGGCTCGACATCCCATCTTGGCGGTCGACCGCCAGCTATTGGCCGGTCAGACCGCCAGTTATGACTTAGCCGATTTTCAACCTCTGAAAACCGAAACCTACTGGAATTTTCAAACCAATAGAACTTTTAACTGGAGACTCCAAAAATTATGGGACCAAGTGCAGTAGAATCTCCTCTCTTGCCTACACCCTCTATTTTTGGTCCAACTCAATTCAACACTTTGGTAATCGGTCGGTCCGATCGCCCCTGTATCGGGTCCGAGTGGTCAGAGAATCGGCCGATCGGCCACCCCGCCGGTCAAACCGGTTATAGCCTGATAGCATGCCAACTTTGCCAAAAATGCGTGAAACGATAAACCGTAAACGCCATTGCTAGTTGTCACATCATCCTAAGATCTGGAGCATATCCCCTTGATATCCACAGTTATAGACATAACTATGAAACATGGATTCCTTGTTGTTAGGCATGATGAAGCAGACCCCTCGATAGATCATGAGGGATTTGATGAAGTTGACCAGATGGTTAACATGTTGGCTTACCTAGGTGGTGACCATGCGCCAGCAATTGGTGAGGAACCAATAGCCTCTGCCCAGGCTTTCTATAGGATGGTTGCTAGTGTCGATGAATTGGTCCATGAGAACACAACACACTCATGTATTTATGTTTTAGCTCGTTTGCTAACTATGAAGTCGCAATATAATATATCAATTGCACACTACGATGATGTCTTACAGATAATTCATGAACTTCTACCTAATGAGTCTAAGTTAGCCATGTACTTCTACCATTCCAATAAACTAATAGAGGGCCTTAGTATGTCATATGTCAAAATTTATGTGTGTTATGATAATTGCATGTTGTACTACAAAACTAATGAGAGTAAAGAAAAGTGTGACTTTTGTGGTACCTCTCAATACGAGGAAGGGCGGAATAAAGTCCCACATAAAGTGTTGTGGTACCTCCCCATTACGGATAGACTACAAAGGTTATATGCTCATGAGGAGACAACAAAACTAATGCGGTCGCATAGTCGCTCTAAGTCTAGTAAGATGGCTCGTCCATGTGATGGAGAAGCTTGGCAACAATTTGATGAGGACTTTACTGACTTTGCAAGTGACCCTAGAAATGTGCGACTTGCTATAGCAATTGATGGTTTCACACCATATAGTTTGGGCGCTGCTCCTTGCACATGTTGGTCAGTGTTTGTGACTCCATTAAATCTCCCCTGGCTATATCATGAGGTAAGAGTACATATTCATTACTCTTGTTATCCCTGGTCCTGACCATCCAGGAAAGAAATTAAATATTCTAATGCAACCTTTAGTTGATGAACTTCTCAAATTGTGGGAAGGGGTACAAACTTGGGATGCTTCTCTCAAGGAGAACTTGACAATGCGGGCGACATATCTATGGTCAGTCCATGACTTCCCTGCTTATGGTATGTTCGCTGGGTGGAGCACCCATGGTTTGTTAGCATATATCAACCGACAGGGAAACATTTTTTGGTTGTATTTCCCTGACAGGAATGTGTTAGGAAAACCAGATTACAAACATGACGTTGATGAATTTTCCTGATGGCCATCCGACAGGGATAGCTGTCGTGAATAAGTTTACTAAGGGGTCACCGTCAGGCAAATTTAATTTCCCCGTCGAGTTATGCCTGAGAGCTATTGCCTGACGGGTGGCCATTGCAAATCATTTTCCTGACAGATTTGGCTTTTTCTCTGATGGTTTCTGGCCGTCACTAAAGATCCAAATCCTAGTGGTGACAAAGATGTCTTCGGTTTCCTAATTATAACAGGACACTAAATCTTTCTCAAATAAGCAACCACATAATAGTTGTATCTATTGTGGTTTCCAGAAGCAATATGGTAAATCAACACCATTATAATTTGGACCAACTACTTTTATGAGAAAAATTATTGGTTATGCTTTGCTAATCATAATATGGAGCCACCAAATTAAGAGTCAGATGTTTTCTGTGAGAATTTCTATTATATTTCTCTTTTTTTAGCTAACATCCATCGGCGGAATGTTTATCATTTTTTTCCTGATAATTTCTATATTTTTATTGGAGTTTTTGACCACGTACCACGATCTTTTAATTAATATATAATAGATGTCCTCATTTTGAGAACAATGCCATTTTAGTCACCGTTATAATTCCAACGAAAGGCTTCAGCTGAGAGCGAGGCTTTCACCGACGTACCGTACCATAGATTAATTCGGCAATGATTTTTGTCTTTAACCTCCTGAACTAACCGTTATAATTCCAACGAAAGGATTCATCATGAATCCATTATCACAACTCACCCAATAATTTGCTATCACGCAAGATTCCAACCGAGAAAACCTCTCAATAATGGAGACAGAGAGACCAATCATGCAAGCCGCTCCTGCATGATGCATCGGTGCTGTACAACGACGCAACGGCACACAGCACCGCGCAGTTGAGTTCGCGCAAAAGCTGCGACCTTTATAAGCCCCACACCACCTCTCCAACCTCACAAACACACACACACACACACACATCCTCACAGCGCAGCCGCAGAGAGAGCAGGCGAGAAGCGAGCCAAGAAGAACCTAGCAAGGTTGCATACAATGGCCGCTTCTCCCCTCGCCATCCTCTCCGTCCTCGCGCTCCTCGCTGTGGCCGCCACCGCGCAGGCTCCGGGCTCGGCCCCTGCGGCGGCGCCCCAGGCCCCTCCTCCCCCGGCGGCGACCCCGCCGCCGGCGATGCCGCCCCCACCCCGCCCCCGTCGCGCCGCCCAAGTCGGCCCCGGCGCCGGCCCCCAAGGTCGCGCCCACTCCAGCCCCCACGCCGTCCGCGGCCGCGCCAGCGCCCGAGGCCCCGTCTCCTCCCTCCCGCGCCCACCCCGGAGATGTCGCCCTCCCCCTCCACCGCCGAGCCGCCGGCGTCGACCACCCCGACCAACGGCGCCGCTGGCCTCCGCCCCGCCGTCGCGTTGGTCGTCGTTGCCGCCGCCATCTACGCCTTCTAGATGACCCGACGATGTTGATCTCCTGTTTCTTGATCATTTCGTTTGTTTCTTGCCTGCGCTGCTTCTGTTCCTCTCTCCCTCTCTCCCATCCTCACATTGGTGTACCTTCGTGTTCTGCTGTAATTATGAGCATTGATTTAATTTATGCATTTTATCATTCTTACTCTTAAGATGCTACGCGTGCTTTTGTGTATATTGTTGTCCCTGGGCAGTTGGTTACTTGGTTTGCCGTGGTTCCAGGGCTAACAAAGCTGGTTGCTTTGGCCTTTGAGAGTGTGAGCAGCTAAAAACAGTTTCAGAAAACTATAAAAGGATCATAATGAATAAGCTTAAAACAAGAATACAGGAGTATAAAACAATCAAAGCATTGGATGCATGGTGGGAGAATTGAGCCACATAGCCATCAAGTTAGAAGAGATCGCCCAACGCAACGATCCACCGGTGAGGTCTTCGAAGCACAAGATCCAACACCTGCTCTGGCCGGGCGAATCTGAGGGCGGATGCTCTCTCCCCGGAAGCCCTCGTCGGGGATGCGCTGGGTCGGGCGGGTCCCGATGGTCGGATTGAGGGTACACAGGTCGGGGTCGGTGAAGCGATGCGCCATGTTTGGTTGGGCGTCAAGCTTCATGGACTTCACAGAGATGGGTCGGCCCATAGGTTTGGCACCACTCTCCATGACCTATATGCTCACTCTTGGCGCGGGATTCCTCACTCCTCGTGGTGTTGGATTCCAAAGCAATCGTGTCAAGGGGATTTAGGGTTTCTCGCTACGAGCAGCGAAGTCCTTCAACAGGGGTCGCGTGGTTCGGTGAATTCAGAACCCATAGCCTCTGGAGAGATCCTTTGCTGAAGTTGTGAGGGGAGGGGTGCTAGATCATGGAAGGGGAAGACCCCCTCGTCGTTTTGGGGATGGATCTTGTCACCGGGTAGAGGGAAGCGTAGCACACCTGATAAATGGATGGAGGAAGATGATTTGATGGTAGAGGATGAATTTAGAGACAAACTGAAGAGAGGTCAAGATCAGAAGAGAATGTTCCAAGAGAATCAACAAGGGGGTTCTAGAAATCAGGCACGCAACAAGGCTTTCATGAGGTAGATAGATCTAGATTTGATTCTTGTGTGTCTAGTGTGTTAGATAGCGTTCCTTCTTCTCCATCCAAGGGGTGGCAAGATGATTCTCGCATAGAGAACATGAGTAGGGAAGGGGTCCTGCAGAGAAGATTTTTCCTAGAGGTGAGGTTAGGGGGTGGTTTCGTTGCAAGAGGGGGACATTTTAGAGCTGATAGAAACAAATTTGCTTCCAAATGGGAAGAATCTATAGGTTCTTGCAAAGGAGAAGATCAAAGAAAAGGTTGGGGGATATTGGCCCAAATACTGGGGTGTTAAGATATGAAGACAGAGGAACTTGTTTTCGGTGTTTACAAGCTGGCATCATCAAGCTAGATGTACTACCCCCCTTACCCCCTCCCAGTTTGTTATAAGTGCAAAAAATATGGCCATATGACTACTGGTTGTCCTGAAGATAAGAGAAAACAAGGTCTAAAGTTGTGTGGTTTTGGGATTCCTGGTCAAGGTTTTTATAGCCTACAAATTCCTGGTCTATAGCTTTCTGAGCAACAAGCTGCTACAGGGGTGATTTGTATTAAGGAAGGGGTGGCCACTGTGCAAAGAATTGAAGCAGAGCTGAAACATCTTATCCAAGATAACAGGGATTGGAAAGTTCGTAAGATAACTGGATCTTAATATGTGTGGTCTTCCCATTTAAATAGATTTTGGATACTTGGTCTAGAGCAAGGGGAGTAGAGTTGGCTCTTCACTCAATCAAAGCTAAAGTTGATACATTCACTTTAGACCCTGAAGCCTCTTCTGTTCTGACTCTAGTCTGGGTTAAGATTTTTGGTATTCTTTTACCTGCAAAATCAGATGAAATATTTAAAGAGCTAGCTAGTACACTAGGTGAAGTGGATGAAATTAGCTTGATGGGGATTGATCTAGTTAGGGTGTAGGTTTACTGCCGTGATACTGCTAGTATCAACTGATATGTGAAGATATTTATTAATTCAGTGGGGTATGAAATCAAGTTTGATGCTAAAGGGGTGGTGACTGCAAAGAAGGGGGGACCTACAGTGGTCCAATCCACAAACTCCATGATAACAGGAAGGAGGAGGAGGAGGAGGAGGAATCTAATGGAAGTAATCACAAGACTGAATAAAAAAAGTTGGATGAGAAATTTGGAGGGGAATCGCATCAGACTTCTGATAAAAAGTGCGGGTGGTTCTCATAAGAACAAGGTCAGACAACAGAAAGGGTTTGATTCAGAAGAAGAGGATGCTTGCACTGAGATTGTGCAGTTCAATTCAGAGAGTCAAGCTCTTCCAGTAATGCCCTTAGCTTTTAGCTTTCTTGCCTCTAAATTGGATATAAGTGGGTCCTCTAGTCAAAAAGTGATTGAAACTAGGATGGGCTTGGAGTTAGACCCAACTACTTAGCTTGAGGGGGTGAATTAGGGGAATGATCTAGATTCCCAGTTTCCTTCAGATGCTATAGTGGTCCATACTAAGGAGGTTCCTACTCTAATGGTAGCAGCACTTTGGCCTTGTTTTAACTCTCCTGCTAGAAGAAAACCTTCAATTGTGGACCAAAAGTCAGATTATCAGGGAGAAAAAGCAATTATGGGACATTTGGGTAATCGAACTCAGAAAGTTATGCTCAAGGAGGGTCAATTGGCAGAAGACAAGGTTGATCTAGGGAGTAAGAAGGAGATAAGTGAGGAAGCAAAGGTTAACACTGGGGTGTCAGGGAGTGACAGAGACTCATTGACTCTGCCTGATCTGGAGGGGTTAGCAGAAGAATGGATTTTAGCCAGAAAAAGGGGGCAAGAACTGGTTTAAAGAGTCACAGGTGGCAACTAGAAAAAGTTCTCACATACAAGATCAAGGGATTCCCATGCAGAAGAAGGCTACTTTGCTGAAGTCCATCCAAAATTTGGAAACTCGAGGTAAACTTGGGAATAAATATTTTACTATTCTTAATTATTCTTATGTTAGTTATTTAGAAAGTGTAGCATCTTCTTGTGGTATTATCCTATGATCTCAGACAGAAAGATCTAAAGATGTGATTTCAGCAATTCAAGCTCATGAATTAGTTAGAGTTGCTATTACCAAAGCAAATTTAGAGATAGTTAGCAGTTCAGATCAGAAAGAGGTTAATGTTGGTGAAGGGGATTTCGAGGGTGAAGAAGGTATTTTGAATGTTATTGATAATGAAACAAGGGGTGCAGTGGGGTTTAAAGTAAATAAGAACGCTAGAGGTAAGCTGAAAACAGATAGGAATTCTTCTAAAAAAAGTAAAATATGAAAATTCTTTTATGGAATATTAGAGGGTTGGTTAAACCATCTAGGAAAATGCAACTAAAAGAGTTGATTTACAAGGAAAGGTTTGATGATGTGGGGGTGCAAGAGACCATTAAACAGGACTTTGCTGAAAGAGAGCTAAAAGGTATTTCAGGTAGTGGTGACTTTTGCTGGCATTGGATTCCTGCTCAAGGTCATTCTGGAGGTATTTTATTGGGGTGAGAAAAGATGAACCAGATATTGAAGGGTATGACCAAGGAAGGTTCTTTGTGAGTATGGTTGTGAGACACAAAAAGAATACTTTCAAGTAGGAACTGGTGACAGTTTATAGCTCGACTCATCATGGGTTATCTCAGGAGTTTTTAGGAGAATTACATACCAAATGCCAGAATTACATGCTTCCTCTGGTCTTTGGGGGTTATTTCAATTTGATTAGGAAAGATGAGGATAAAAGCTCTGCCTGCATCAATTACACTCTGGTTGATAAGTTCAATGACTTTATTGTTGTTAATAAGTTGATAGAGAACAAGAGGGGTGGTCCTAGATTCACTTGGACAAACAAACAAGCTTGCCCTGTCATGGTGGATCTTGATAGAATCTTGGTTTCAACTGATTGGGAAGTCAAATATCCCCTTTGCTCCGCATTTAGCCTGACCAGAGTTGGCTTTGACTACAACCATATAGTTTTGAACTCAGGAGAAGATGGGACAACTATTACAGAGAGATTTATTTTGAGAAGAAATAGTTTTGTCAAGAAAATTTCAGAGAAGTGGTACTTAAGAAGTGGGAGGAAATCAGTAGTAAGATTCCTGAATCTAGTTACTCCTTGGACAAATTGAATGGGGGATGGCTTCTTTGAGACAATTTTAAAGAGGTTGGGGTGCTAATGTGAATGGAAATTGCAAAAAGGAAAAGAGAGTGGATTGGATAACCATATACAAAGTAAAGAGAGATTTAGAAAGCATTGATGATATGGAGGAGAAATTTTGGCAGCAAGGGGGATGTGAAATGGATTACTCAAGGAGATGCAAATACTAGTTTTTTTTCACAGTTGTGCCAATAGTAGAAGAAGGAAGAACTTTATTTTTAGTTTGGAGGATGGAGGGGAGAATCTAACAGAAGAAGAAAGAATTAGAGATCATATTTATAAGTAATACAAAAACCTATTTGGGTTTGAAGTCAGGTAGAGTGTGAATCTTGCTAGAGATTTCTGGAATCTAGGGAGCAGAATCTCTGAAGCTGATAATGAAAGTCTTGTTCAAGCTCTCTAAAGAAGAGGTTTGGAAAATTATAAAGGACTTACCTGCTGAATCTGCTCCTGGGCTAGATGGCTTCCCTACTTGTTTCTACTTACCTGCTGAATCTGCTCCTAGGCTAGATGGCTTCCCTACTTGTTTCTACAAGGCTTTTTGGGATGTTCTTAAATAATTTTTCATGGAGATGGTCAAAGATTTCTTTGAGGGGAAGTTGAACTTAAAGAGGTTGAATTTTGGGTGATTACTCTGATTCCTAAAATCAAGGATGTCAATTCTATTAAGTAGTTTAGGCCGATTTGTCTGATCAATATTAACTTCAAGATTATTACTAAGCTTATGCTATTAGATTAGGCAATGTTGCTAGCAAGATTATTAACGAGAGTCAGACTACGTTTTTAAAAGTAAGAAATATTTTGGATGGGGTGGTGTCTTTACATGAGATTCTACATGAACTGAGAATTTTCAGAAAAAAAAGGTGTTGTCCTCAAATTGGATTTTGAGAAAGCTTATAATAAAGTCCAGTCGATTTTTTGGAACATGTTATGAAGGGGAAAGGTTTCTCTAAATAGTGGATTGATTGGGTGATGAGTTCAATTAAGGGGGTAAAGTGAGCATTAATATCAATAGTAAATTTGACCCCTACTTCACTACACACAGGGGTTTGATACAAGGGGATCCATTGTCTCTTTTGCTGTTTAATCTGGCAGTCGATGCTTTAGCAGTTATTATAGCAAAAGCTCAAGAGAGTGGGCTGATCAAAGGGGTGGTTTCTCACTTAATTCCAGTGGGGGTTACTTTATTTCAATATGCAGATGACATTGTCCTGATGATTGTGTATGAAGAAAATTATATTCTCAACCTAAAATTTCTCTAATATTGTTTTTGAGTGGATGTCTGAGCTAAAGATCAACTACCATAAGAGTGAGGTGTTTATCTTGGGGGTGGACAAATTGGAGGCTACTAGAGTTTCTAATAATTTCAATTGTAAACTTGGGCAGCTTCCTCTTACTTATTTAGGTATTGATATTGTGGACAGATAGTTGAACAAGAGATCAGCAGGAAATATTATTGGTAAGCTGGAAACAAGATTGGATAATTAGAAAAATAATCTTCTTTCCTAAGGGGGCCTACTAATACTAACAAATAGTTGTCTCAGCAGCCTACTCATTTATACAATGGGATTTTATAGATTGAATGAGGAAATTCAAAGAAAAATGGATTCCATCATATCCGGTTTTTTGGGAGAATGAATGTATTTTGTGTAAATGGTTGTGGAGAATTAGTATGGCTAAAGATGAGATTAAGTTTATGATTTCAAAAGCAAAATACTTCCCTTGGGGTGATTTTAGAGACTCATTGTATTTTAGAGAATCACAGTTCTGGAAATCTATTCACAAGGTAAAATTCATGTTCAATTGGGGGGTGACTTACCAGATAGGCAACGGGAGGGTTATTTCTTTTTGGAATGATGTTTGGCTAGATGATCGCCCTTTGAAAATAAGATTTGCTCGTTTATATTATATCTGTTCAGATCCTGATATCAAGGTGGTGGAGTGCTTGGTGAGTAAGATTTGGCAAATTAAGTTTGTTAAAAACTTTGGGAGGGAGGAAGATTTGTGGAGAAGTGTTAAGGAAACTTTGTATCGGGTTGAAATTATTGGAGAGAAGGACAATGTGGTGTGGGGTTTGGAAAAATATGGTCATTTCACTGTTAAATCTTTGTACATGCATTTAGCTTTTTTGTGGGGTCACTTACAGGAAAATGCAGAAACTTTGGTCAAGTAGGATACCTCTCAAAGTGAATATCTTTATTTGGCATACCTATCAAAACATGATCCAGATTGCGGATTAGCTCAGAGTTAGGAAGTGGAAAGGGGTGGGGGTGAATTGCATTCTTTGTGGGATTGCGGAGGACGCAAATCATGTTCTTTTT
Organism: Hsuehochloa calcarea; assembly: GCA_036346395.1. Lineage (NCBI taxonomy): Eukaryota > Viridiplantae > Streptophyta > Magnoliopsida > Poales > Poaceae > Hsuehochloa > Hsuehochloa calcarea. Next base: position 30,252,196 of record CM070599.1, on the reverse strand, counting down.
CAATATGTTCTGGAAAGTTCGCTTGGACTTGCATCAGGGAGATCTTAGGGTGGAAGAGATGCACGAAGTCTCTAAATATTTCCATCTGTGTTGGCTGGGTGATTGGGGTGCTGACAATTATCATATTGGTTTATTCAGTTTTGCAGCTTTGGCCTGAACGCTCTGGAAAATCAGGAATAAAGTTGCGATTGAGAAGACTTTTCCTAAGCAACCAACTGAAGTTGTGTTCAAATTTGTGTTATGTTTGCAGCGGTGGTGAGTTCTAATAAAAAAAAAAGGAGGATTGTCTTAAGCTTGATGGTTTGATGATTTCAGTTGAAGACTGGATGAAAATGTTTTGTGTGCCGGAAGGAGTCTAATTCCTCTTTAGAATTTTGTGATTCTACTTGTCAGCCTATTGTCCTACTTTTAGTTTGTTTTAGTTTGCTTGCAGGTCTTCTTTGATGTACTAGTTGGTCGCTTATTTGTAAGATGGCTTCCCCAGCATGATATTGGTCGATCTTTGCTATGTAAGTTTGGATATTACCTTTCTATAAAAGTTGGGTAGATTTCCTTGATGAAAAAAAGAATATGGGAGTATGAACTATCTCACTCAGCCCGTTAAAACTTCGCATGATATAGGCAGGTGAACTTGATTTACTCAGTACTCACCACAGATCACAACACATAAGCTTGTTGTGAATTAGTAGTGTGGGATTGGTGAGGATTTTACTTTTCAGAACACAAATACGCATCAAAAGATACTAATGGCTCGAATTTTTGGCACATACAACAACTTTTCAGTCTGTATTTGCAGAAATGTCCATCGCGGAGACGTACTTGCAGAAATGGCACCGTTACCGCACGGCCACCGTGCGAGCCTCTCCCTGCCGCCACGTCGCCCATTGCAACATGACCATCTTGCGCCAACCGTTGTCGCATAGCCATCGTGCGACAACGCTCCCCACGTGGCCCCCCTCTCTCCTCACCCGCGTCACCTCAGCCCCCTTTCTCCCCGCCAGCGCCACCTCAGCTATTGCTGCACGGTGGCCATGCGGCAACGGTTGCCGCATGGCGGCTGTGCGGCAATGGCTAAGAGCCCGCCACATGTCGCGGTTAGGTTTAGGGTTAGGGTTAGTTAGGGTTTAGTGGTTAGTTTCTATGAATATTAAAATATAGCAAATGAGTTCGAAAAATCATGAAATTTTACATGGAGCCTCCCGACACAATGTACTTGCTTGTGTAAATTTTCTATAATTTATTTCATTCAGAATTTTTCTCGCTATTTTGTTGAAGTGTCATGTTTGTCCAAGAATAAAAATTAACAGAAAATTGTGTCATGTGTTGTTTGCCCAAACATCTGAATGAGGCCCTTCCTCCATCTGCCTTTATTTTCCACTGAAAGAATCAATCACTTGTATATCCCGTCATCTCCTTATCTCATCTATCAAATCTTTGTCCCTCCCGAAATGCATGGTTTAATTAGCACTTGTATTTAATTGCTACGTCCCTATACTCCGAGACACGAGCTTGTTGCCCTTTGTGAGGCTGGTGTTCGCCGGACGTCGGATCACCCTAGACGCTAGCCTGCTGTCGGCACTTGTCGATAGGTGGAGGCCCGAGATGCACACATTCCACTTTTGGTGGGGTGAGATAAAGGTCACCGTGCAGGACGTCTCGCACTTGACCGGTCTCCCGATCCAGGGTGAGCCGCTTGTTCCAGGGCCTCCAGGTGAGGACTGGAAGGCCGAACTGGAGCAGCAGTTCGACCAATCTCTCCTAAAGCGTATACGTGGTGTACCTCAGACTTGGCTGAGATAGTTCAGTTAGTGCCTGTAGGGTGCACCTAACGAGGTTGTTAGGATGACCTCGTTGCTTGCCTTCTCCAGCTTTTTGGTTGGGTCACATTTCCAACCACACAGGGTAATTTTTGCTACCCCAACTACATCACCTCGCCGAGTCGTTGGTTGACGCGGAGGCTAGGGCGATGCCTTAATATGCTACGTGCTTTTGCAGCTGTGAAGTTGGAAGCACTTTCCTATTATGCGGTTGTCTATCGAGATAGCGGTGCACCCATACCCCATTTTGCATGACCAGATACACGAGCCTACCATGGGCTTACAGTAGACTGCTGGCCGTCTGTGCTGGGCCAATGCAAGACCGGCGAGCTGCTACTCGTTGTACCACAACGAGTTCGAGCCGTTGAATGAGAGCAATATCATATGGAATCCATGATATACACTGTTCGTGCACACGGTAGCGCGGCACGGACTGTCTGTGCAATTCATCCGGGACATAGTACTGTGGATGACGGACTGCCACCTGGGGTTCGCACATATGGTGGATCCTTACCCATTGTGGAGCGTAATGCGACAGATTGGTGCGCACTAGGTCGTGCCCCCCAGATGGCAGGCCCCTGTCGTGAGCCGTATACCTGTGAGTGAAACTTTATCCGAGTAATGTTTACAGTTCTTATGTGATCCCTTTCTAACATCAATCCTTTCGGAAATACAGACGATGAAGGCAGAGTGGGCATACTCAGGACTGGCGCCCGGTCCAGCACGAGTGGGCTACGGCATGGACAGAGATAGCGCATGTGGATGTCTCGCGTGCCCCGCGTCCGTATGACCCTGAGATGTACGGTGCGTACATGGAGTGGTATGTACCACGAACACACGCAAGACTCATCATTCCTCCACTGGAGCGTCCGGAGCCAGTGACAGAGGAGACACACTAGCAGAGCCTCCATCGCTTGTTCGATCGTCACAGCGCTTCTTGGCGTGACGACGCCGTAAGACACTTACAACCTATGGTCGTTTCATTGACAACATTCGTACTCTTCGTCATTGAACCTGTTACGTATGTCACTACAGATGGAGCGGACGCAGCGCATCCATCGCGCATTGGAGGCCGCCATCCGCAACCTAGATTGAACCCCGGAGGGATATAATTTTTTTTGAAGCACATCTCGGCGGAGATAAAGAAGATAATAAAGAACTTGAGCTGCGGTCGTTCAACGGACGACATCCTGCGCATCAGGCAACAAGTGGGGGGCGTGCTCACCCACTAGGTCACCACGGTCTAGCGAGTCCGGCCGACGTCATAGCGTTCCCCGTGAGTCATCCGAGACCCAGTTGGTGGGGAGGTAAGATATGTACAAATGTACATTCAGTTTTATTGGTTATGCATTACGTTCCGCTAACATCATGTCGTTTTCCCGCCGCAGGTCCGTTGAGATGAATCACATTTTCCATCCGCACCTGGTACACCGACCGGCGCCCCCTCGGTCATCTGCACTGCACATCCGGGAGGTACAGGGTTCTCAATTTACGTCCATAGTGTTTATTTATACTAATATCGTTTCGTCTCGCGGCCTTCAGTTGGCCGCGGGGGTGACAGCTGTGGAGGTGACGGCCAGTCCGCACATGGTACACAAACTGGCGCTCCCCCTCCGTCATCTGCACTGCACATCCGGGAGGTACGAGATTCTCAGTTTATGTCCAGAGTGTTTATTTGTACTAATATCATTTCATCTTGCGGCCTTCAGTTGGTCGTGGGGTGATAGCTGTGGGGGTGACGACCAGTTCACGTCGAATGATGACGACGATACGTGCCTCCCAGCTCCTGCCAGGGAGCAGTACACAGCGCCATGGTACGAACAATGGCCGCCAGGGTTTGGAGCATACGTAGGGCAGAGCTTCTCTGGGTTCACCGTCCCACCGTACGTTCAAGGGTAGAGCTCCTCTAGGTACGCAGGAACCCCGTACGTCCAAGGTCAGAGCTCATCTTCACAACTGGAGTTGCAGGCATCGTACCACCGGAGTGATTTTATAGACTTCGTCATGGATAAATTCTTCGAAGGTATCCCCTAGGTTGGCATACCTCATCACGACGACATGTATGCCTACTAGACTCTGCTCCAGAGTTAGCCTACTGGTCCACTTCCGCCTTAACGGTCTCTGTACCCCCTTTGAACCGACACACGCTCTCCGGACCGGTGAACGTATTCCACGTGTCATGCTCGCCGCAAAACAAAGCCGTGCATGCGGACGCAGTCGCAGCAGACTGAGAGTAATGGCTCAAAGGAGTTAGCCATATTGTATCGCTTGTTATTCGGTGTCGTAATGTAATATTTTCTCCCACTTTGTTTATATACAAGCACGTCTCCAAAAAGCTATGAATTGTCTCTATTTAATAGAAGATAAGTAGTCAAGTACACTGACACGAAATAGCGAGAAAAATTATGAACGAATAAAATTATGATAAATTTACACAAGCAAGTACACTGTGTGGGGGGACTCCACATAACATTATATATATATATATATATATATATATATATATATATATATATATATATATATATATAAACTCATTTGCTATATTTAAAAATTCGTACAAACTGCCACAAAACCATAATCACTAACCCTAACTAACTAACTAACTAACCATCGCTAACTAAACCCTAACACATGGCGGGCCGAGCAACGACCGAGGTGGCTGCCCGCACGACCGTGCGGCAACGGGCTGCGTGGCGGCGGGAGAAACCTCCGTACAGTGGCTGTGCGACATCGGTATCAATACTGCAAATACAACTCGCGGGTGATCAATACTGCAAATACACGTCGAAAAGGTGTTATATTAGAAGAAGAAGAAAAATCCTAAGGGCACATAACATGCACTACGAATACCTGAGTTCAACCTGGCTCAGTAAACTAATGGGCTAAGGGCACCGCCATTATCTCTGCTTGAAAACCGTATGTGGCTTGTCAAAAACAGAAGGATATCTCACAGGAAAATCCATACTGCTATCCTGGTCAGATTCATCGCTCCTGGCAATGGCATATAGTAATAGCACAGTGCACTAGTTATACCCACTCCTTGTGCAGATCCCAGGCTGTCCTGCCCCTCGTGAGCTGGCCCGCGATCCAAACCCAACGGCGAGAGGCAGGAGAGCGCTCCGCCTCCGCCTGCCAGCCTGACGCGGCGAGCCATAGAAAACTCGAAAGTTTGCGAGCTATTTCATGTTTGGACTACGAGCAGGTAGGGCCGTATGCCTAGGCTGGTCCGACCGAGCAGGTGAGGCGACAGCTGCGGGGGCGGATGGAGCGAGAGCGCATGTGGGTTCGCGGGAACTTGGAAGCACGTGCCCGCGGGAGGCGATGAGATGATATGCGATGCGATGCCCCCCCCATGTGCTGTGGCTCGCCGCGCCGAGCGCGCCGGCGGCTCAGGGATCCCTTGTCCCACTGGTATTTGCCGAAAAAATGAATGGAGTTTGGTCAATCTGAGGGAGAAGTCCATCTGATGAGGAGGCTGAGCAGGTTAATCTGAACCAAGTGTTGCTTCACCGTCGTCCATGGTAAATCGGTAACTACGTATATGCTACTCGCTCTATCCCATATGTGAACTTGGCATGTATCGTTCAGCACCCACGGATGCGATATGGCACTTACTGAGCAGCAAACAACAGCACTGCCAATTTAGTGATTTACCGTTTCGTTTTGCGGTGGTAGCACAAAAGTGGTACAGGCAAAATTATTTGCCGGCGCAGTTCATAGTAATTTTACCTTCTCCCGACTAACAGAAAACTGTACAAAAACATGTCTGCAGATTGCAAACATGAAACGAGATAAAGGGCATCAAACACGGCGTTTTGCCTTTGTTCTGTTACCGCCTACTAGTAAGTAATTCCTTCTTTTTTCTTTGCTGTCTTGTTTTGTCTCTTCTTCCTGTGTTCTTTTCCTACGATTTCTCCTTCATGACCTTGTCAATGATAGGATCCACTATTGAATCCACCCCTTTCTTTATCTCATCCACCTGCTCCATTAAACCAGGGGAAAATAGTTAGTAGTTTCATTTATATATGACAATACCTTCACATAGACGTAGCACCTCAAATCTTTACTCAATACTCGTAGAACTAACTAATTAGGTAATTTGCCATCTAATGCTATTGAGCCTTAAGCAAATTTGTACTCTTACTACTAGATGGATTTAATTTATTTGACGTTTTGCCTTATCCTTCACAAGTAGCATGCATGTCTGCATGTCTCTATCACATTACGAGGCAGGCTACATTTCTACAAATCAGCACGTATCTCCAACTAGCGAATATAGCAAGGAACAACAGGTAACTTGCACGACTGAACCGTGAGCTAATTAAGCAATAGTACAGTAACATCAGCAGCAGCCGCTGCCGTAATCTAAACACTAAAGTACCTTGTATTGACCGAAAGAACAATTCAGGCAGTTGTAAATTAGGCAATTAACCTAACCTTCTGGATTAAGGCCTCGGCTTTCTCGGCATCCTCCTCGATCGCGTCTGTGACCGTCTTAATCTTCGAGGCAGCTTCCTTGATATCTTCATTGCCGGGAAACGCGTCGGCCACTTCGCCGGCGATCTTCTCGGTCGCCTCTGCCACCGTGTCGACCACCTCGATCGCTACCTCTGCCGCCTTCTCCACCGTATCTATCAGATGTGATTTACACACAAAAAATTTGAATCAAAATGCATGCTAAGATCAATACAAGTGGTGAGTATATGATTTCGATTTACCTTCCAATGTTCTTATCTTTCTGTAAATAGGTATTGCAACAATGACGGCACCAACGACCCACTTGGCCCTGAGAAGCTCGTAGGTTGTGAATGTGAGAAGGAAATTGATGAAACAAATGCAGAAATATCTGAACAAGAAACGGATGTAAATGTAATTTTTCTGCACTCACCATGAAGGCATGTTTGGTATTGGGAGATTTCCTCCAGACGATTTCGCAGGGCCAGGACCAACTGCAGGGATTCTGAACCAAAACAGACGAAAAATTTATGCATCAAGCGTTGTGCAGTAGCGTGCAAGTTTGCTGTAACTTCTGATACATGCCATGATGAATATGCAAGCTACTGAAACATAAAGAAAAATGATATGTATTGCTGGTTAGTGCATCCTAAGAACAAGAAGCTTGAAGAGAGATACAACATCGTATGCACTTACTCTGTTGCTCCTCTGATCGGCATGGCACCGTTGATAACCGATGAGCTCATCGTTAGGCCGATAAGGATTTGCCGGCGATGAGCAGATGCAGATATTGCCGTGTTCCAGTGACGCCGAGCAACCTCTGGAGTGTATAGCGCCAACCCTTTGGAAGCAACGAATGATTTGAGAATCGCCATGGGATTTATTCTTCTACGTTGAAGCTACTCTTTATGAGTATCAAACTTAAATTTGGGGAAATACGCTTCTGTAGCTTTCTTTTACGGTTGGTGTGTATCAGTCTTCACCAACCATAAGAAAGGATAACGTGGCTACCAGTACACACCACGAAGATTAATTGTAGTAGTATATAGAGCATGCAGCGAAGACCTGATTTCTTTAAAGCGCTCTCATAGGTTGCTGTGAAAAAAGAGGTTGACTTTGAAGTGAGATTGAAGTACTCCAAAGCGTAGAAAACACTGAATTCTTCAGAAAATTTTGTTGGTCGTGTCTAACCTTTTCATACAACATATCTTGACGTAATCTTCGTACAACATCTTATGCCTTGGCATTTTCCTAGAACTTTCATAGGAAAATACCAAGGCATAAGATAACAATTGTGAACAATAAGCAAAAAGGTCAAGGAAGTGGATAAACACGAAATAACCAAAATAGGGACGTGGAATGAGAAGTAGAATAAACGTTTACACAACTAAAAAGGAACCCAGCTAACTCGACAACACTTCAGCAAGGTTGTCACAGAGTGATTAGTTGCAATTAATCGGATGCTCTAGATTTGTTTTCTTCCCGTTGCTTTTAGAAACAGCAATCTAAAAATGGAATTTCATGAAAGAGTCAGATTGGATCATTGGAGCAAGTAAGCGGCAAGACATGGGAAAACGTAAAATAATATATCATGTGCAGGGAGATGGAAATTAGTAAACATGTTGCTTAAAGCAACCTGAGAACAAAGCTAGAAAGTTCTTAAATGTTAGGAAGACAAAGGATACCTACCATCAAATGAAATGAAACGAGAGATCTTGAAAACTTCGTTGCCATAAAAAAAGTTGCACCCCCAAACCAGGCAAATAAAAGCCAATAAAATTCCATCGTCTGGGTTAGCATGAGGAACACCAAGAAGTTAATTTAGCAAATTCAACCTCATCGCCATCTCATTAATCAAGCAAAAGCCTTCATGTTACCAGATTTCGCAAGCCATGGCAGATCCTCATCTTGTTCAGTGACGGGCAAGCCCTTTTTTGAGTTGGGAAAAATCCATAAACACCCCCATAAGTCACATAATTTTTCAATTTACCCTAATATCTAATCATCGTTTACTTTACCCCCATAAGTTAAATTATCATGCAAATAACCCCCATACCACATTTTAGTACTATTTGTTGTGGTTTTCGTTATCTTTGGCACTTGTTTTAGTGTTGCCAATACTTGTTTCAATGATGCTAATATTTATTTCAATTATTTGAGTGATTTTAGTACTTATAATGCTCCATTTCATTAGTAATGTTACAATGCTAAAATCATGTATTACAAATAACAAAATCACTCAAATCGTTAATACAAGTCCACGAGAAAATAGTGCAAGCATGCAACATAATAAGAGGCCATTTGCAAACCAACTTAACTTGAAAAGACAGGTGACTTAGAGGGGTGTTTATCGAATTTTCCCTTTCGAGTTTTAGGACAGTGTTGCATCTAACAATTGTAATCATAGGCAAGCGAGCTATTCAAGTCACGGTGGCATGAATCATCGGACTAATCTTTCTTTGCAGGCAGTATAACAGATAAAAAAACTACTTCCTTGCTGTTTCTGAGGACTGATCCAGGTTCAGCTCTTTCTTTTTTGAAGAATAGTTCGGGTCTTCATCATCACCATACTGCATCACCCTTTGCATCTCTGTTACACCTGACTTTGTTTCTCATATTGCATTAGTCCTAAATGGGCCAGGTCTAGTTTCAGCCAAGTCAAACCGTGCTCAAACTGAAGATTCCAAGTCTAATGGGTCTGTCATCGTAACCATGTCGCTGTGCACACCATCAGATAAGCGAAGTCCCATTAACGTAATCACTAATCGGCAACTTCTTGTGAAAAGAAAACCTTTAGTTATTTTTTACAAAGAAAGCACCGTCTGTTTGAAATGATATGTGGTACAAGAAAAATTGACATCTCATGGTATTGGCATTGTCAAGGAAACCAGTTCAAATCGTCCATTCTCAACATTCTTCTCCGGGTTGACCGAAATCTGGAAGCAGAATGGACTGTTCTTGCCTTGGTTCAGAAGGCATTTAATCACAGTGAGCCAAATGAGATGAAAATCAGGCTTTTCTTTGGTTCTTTTCCTTTTTGTAATCCCTTTCTTGACAGTGCCGTCTAGCATCCTGGAAGTGCTCGAGTTGCCAGATTCACAAGTATCTAACAGCATGCAGTGACGGCTCTTGTAGCATTCAAACACATCATCTGCAATAATATTTGCAAATAAGATCTCAGCAGCATTATTCCTTACAAGCAGAGGAACTTGTCCAGATTGGTCTTGCACATAGATCTGCAGATGATGATAGGATGATTTTATTAGTTCATTTCAACAGAAGAACAGTTTTCAGGTGGATACAACCTCTTACCGTGAATGGTTGGTATATCTGGCCAAGACTATGAAGGTACTTTGGATTATTCGGACAATCAATTGGGCATGTGCTTTCTCCATGAAGGTTTCTGCATAGAGACTATATCATGACAGGCAGAGCAATATAATTCTTAACATACAGCTGATGAAATGTTGGCAATTCGACATGAAGGTGCATACTTTGGATATAGAGGTAAACCACACAACTTGCATCCGGTAGTAATGAAATCTCTGACAATGTCATAATGTTGTTTGAAGGAAAGTCTCTCAATGACTGACAAGTGCCCCTTGAAGTGAGAGGTCACAGGACCCGTTAACACCATCTTGCCAATAGATGCATAAACATTCACATTACATAATTTGCTCCGAGATAGTAGTTCTGAGATGGACAAGAACTCTGTCAATTCCTTTCCTTTTCCTTCTTTCCAGTTCTTCAACATCACCTGCAATACAGTATTATTAGAGATTTAGAGTTTTACTATTTAGAACCAGTATTTCTAAAAGAAAAGCTCAATGTTGTGAGATGTCCAAGCAGAAAATTTTGATAATTATGTTCTACTTCTATCGCTAGGAAACTTATCAAGTAAAAACCAACGCTGCCTTGAATATGTGGTTCATTTATTAAAATTAAACATAGGGATTCTAATTCTAAGGAAAGATGAGGTGAAAAAACAGAAGCCACATGCAAAGGAATTCTATTGCCAAATCTAATAAACAAGTTCATGTAAATGATGACAATTTGTTAGTTGAACTTTGAACCTCTGAGCGAAATGTGAGGGCGGAAAAATATATTTAGGTCTGCAGTTTGATACCTTATCCCAATTAAACTGATATTGCATTGTTTCAGCAGATTTTACCTTACGACGATTTTCCGTGAGAGTACATTTGGTGTGCAGGATCCACTCTGCGACTCTTCTTAACTTTGATCTTGTAGTATCCCCCACTTTACAATTAATTATTAGTTCACTGATTCCTAATAAAAGAGCTCATGCTAGGTTATCAAGCAGAATACTGAAAAATAATTTTCTTAAGCACAATTATCTGCTGTGAAACTCCTAATTGAATGTAGATGGCAATATAAACAGTGAACCCTCGATAACAAAGTCGCAGCTTTGTCTGGATGAAATAATCCAGAAGGAAATGGTCTTACCAAAAAGGAACAACCAATAGTAAGTATAAATAGGTTACAAAGAAACATTCAATAAAAAAAAATACAAGATACAGGAAAAGTAGTAAATTCAGCAGCTGGCAACCATCAGATTTGCCAAGGCTAGCAGCCACCTCATTTGGGAAACAATAATTGTCAGTAACAAACGGGCACTATATCCTAATTCAACCAACAACAATGTCTACAAAGCCCTTATCACCATTAGGCTGATGTATGGTTTTCACTTTTTCTATGCCCTATATAGTAAAGATGGGGAAAACTTACTGTAATTGCTCCTGGAACAGCATATTATGAAGGAATGCAACAAGAACAATGCCAGTAAAGAGCACCCCCCAAAAAATAAAAATTAATACCTTTGGGTTGCGTTAAATCTTTAGAGTTCAGCAATACTTGGACTGCAGATATCTGAGAAGCTCTTCCCTCCACGCCATTTCTAAATTCTACTATCTTAATATCTGAAACAAAATAATGAGAATCCTCCCATAAGCAGCAGATAATAGCTGCACGATATGTTGGCATACACATATACCAGATGGATAGACTGAAATCTGAAACAAACTGAGCTAAATAAATACAATCAATCTCAGGGGATTAGGAGAACATGACTGATTCGAGTTACAACCGCACAGATGGAAACAGTTCCGTGTTTTTATCATGAAAGGAAGCTTTTTCGTTACAATTGAAAACATTCCACGAGTAAAGAGTCAGGTAGCAGGTTACAAAACCAGACATTAGGATCCTTACTTTGCAATAGTAAAACATCACCAGCGACTATGGTCGAACTACTATGCTTGGACCATAGAGAGACACAGAAGTTTGACCTCGTGTCGTCACCAACTTCGAGCACAGTTCTCTGATAAGTCCTTCCGGTTGCAACATTTTGTTCCTAGGAGAGGAGAAAAATAAATCTAGCCCCAAGATGACAAGATGTGTTCATACCACTATGTATTTACCATCAAATCAAATTCCACCCCCTCCCCCCCAAAAAAAACTAGTTGGAAGCAGAATTACTACTTACCTGGTGGGGAAAGACGCGGCGAACGGCCGCCAGGAGCTGCACGAACCCGCCGACATGGCCGGCGGCCGCCGAGAGGTCGATCAGCGGCCCGTACCAGCTCACAACTGCCGCCATGGTGCCGCCGCCGCCGCTGGCCAGTGGACTAGGCCTTCGGAGTTCGGACCGAGCTATAGCGGAAACGGGGTCCTGAAACCAGCGCTGCCGCTGCACGAGCGCGGGGTGATGCTTGTGCAGCCTGCCGCGCAGCCGCTTTATCGGCGCCTCCCCTCCCGAAAGCCGAGGTCGAAACGTCTGGGAACGAAGCGAGAAAAAAGGGGAGAGGAGTGGGCCAGCGGCGTTGTTTCTCTCCGCGAGAAGGTTTCCCTCCCTATTCTATCGGGCCTGCCGAGACAAGCTAGGCGGGCCCAAAGAACCTGCAAAACCGGGCGTCACAAAACCGTAAGGAAATGGGCCAGAAAATAGCCCTGCCGTGCAAGACTGCACGAAACCGGCGTTGGCGGCTCGGCGCAGCACGGTGCGGCTTAGCGGGCGGCAGCACCCGGTGGGGACCCACTGGAGTGTCGTCTGCGAGGTATGCGGTGCCTTCGTTTCAGTCGCAGTTCATCGAGAAGGCAAAAAATGCACATAACAACTTCATATTCAACTTCCATATTAGACGAGGCATTGAGGCTTGCAAGAAATCAGACCTGACAAAATCGGAAGACAACAATAAGAGACACAAACAAGTTGCACACGTGAGAGAAACAAGTCAAGAGGACAGCAAACAAAAGAAGGAACACACAAAGATCTGGCTAATCTTTCTATGAATCGGGATTTGGGAGGGGTGGATGAAAAATAAACCTCTTCAAATCAAAAATAAAACTCTTCTGGGGTTGGTGATGACTTCTTTGGCAGCAGCCTCTTCCGGTTGTGTAGGTGACTTCTTCAAGCACGGGCTGATGGCAGGATGATCTAATGAGGGTGGAGGCAGCCAGCGCGGGCGGTGAACGCTAGGAGGGAGTCGCCTGGGGGAGGGGAGCCTCGCCGGTCGCCGGTGGCAGCCTGTGGTTTGGTCGTGTGTAGTGGTTTCCGATCGAGTGGGGGTGGACCGGTGGAGTAATGGACTTGTGGACGAGGGTTTTCTCATGGGCCCACTTGTTAGAGTAGATGCTAGGTAAATGGATAAAGCGGCACGGTGGAGCTCTTTATGTCCACACCCATTTGCTCATTTGGTAGTGTTTTTATCCGTGTGTATACCCGCGAGCAAAAAAAGAAAAACATACCCACATCTATTAAGGCTTTGGTCTGCAGGGAATCAGACACAATCGTCGTCACTAAGCCTAAGACACATCAATTTTTAACATTGGGCCTTAGCTCGGCCTAGCTTGATCGGGACTTCGAACAGGTCTACTCGCAAAGAAGAAATTTCTCTGGAAGAGAGCCACGAGCCCCCCCCTCTCAAGGCCATATCTCATATCCTGCCACCTGTTGAAGCACGGATCTTGAAGCAAAACTCCATCTTCTTCCTCTTCCTTCCCCGCCACAACTCATCCCCACCGAGCCATGCCGCTTGTCGATATTTTAATATCGAACTTATGATATGAATGTTGGGGGTTTCTTTGATCGAGACTAAAAAGGAGGAGACACTGAGATTTTTAGACAGGTTCAGACATTCTCCTAAGAGGATAACAACTCTACTCATGTGTTCTTGATATGGAGTGCCCGATCTTCTCGACGTAGGATCGAAGATAACTTGCACGCTTGACTTGACAAATCGTAGTTGCTCATCCGATGCCATTGCATGAACTTGCAACTCTTTAATTCGCCTAATCTCACGTGTAATCCACCCGACCACCAAGTGGAGTTTTACCGATCCTTCAATTCCCAACGGAAAGACAGAACGATCTTTGGAAGAAAACGTCATATTCCCCTTCAAGTCGTTGGCATTTACCAAACTTCTTGGAAGAATCAAGCGTTGATGCAAAAAGCAATCAAAATCTTTATTCGTGGTCTGAGGTTACAATGGGGGTCTACCCCTTAATATATAGTGCCCTTCTCCACCTCATGGCTGGCCAAAAGGCCCTACACCTACTCTATTTGGGATTTAGGAGTCCTACTCTAATTCGGACACAATCTAAAACAAAAAGAAAACTCTGATTTTACAACCGTCATATTGTTTCGGACATATCTTTTGATAAAAAATGAATTTCGGATTGAGAGAGGATCCATTGGATTGGACTTGAAGTTATCTTTCCAACAAGTACAAGAACACTCAAATCGGACTCCGTTTGTGAAAGTTATGACCGTTTTACTCCGAACTATCCTGCTGATTCCAAATCCGAATTTGATGCTGATTCCGAATCCGAATTGAATCCAAACCTTCCTAACTTCAATTTCATTAATTGAAACGACTTGAATTCGTGTGAAACTTGAGAAAGAGACTTTGTGAACCTTTGAAAAGTTATGTCATAGCTTGATATCCTCCCAAGATATTGTACATGCCACGGAATTATCAACTTTGTTAACTCTCGCATATTGGTCGGTCTGAATGTGTAGCATGTACTCGAATAGCCATAACTTGTTATAGAAAGCTCCAAATCACTTGTCGTTTGATCTATTGGAATGTAGACTTGATAAGCTTTCCAAATATATATGTTATGTATGCTAGATCTTTCTGATTTTCTGCGAAGATCATCATGAACCTGAGAAGCATCGTGTTCTTTATCTTCCAATAAACCTTCTCCTTGAAACCTGACAACAAGCGATAACCCAATATTAGGTAGTATAATAGTTTCTACTAATTTAAAAGGAAATTCAGGGAACAGAATCACCTGTTGGATAAGCTTCTCTTTTTTCAACTCTTTTAGTAAGCTCATGTTGTTCTGAGGTACTTGATGAATTGAAAACACTATATGGAATAACATAGCTAAAGATATCCCCATCATTTCTTGTATTGATTGTGTTTACAACAAGAAATAAGTCATCGAAAGCTAAGGCTAATGACTACTGTCTGTTCTTGTTCTGTCTTCTATTCTGTTGTTCCCTCTATCCACCGACGCTAATGACTATTGTCTGTTCTTGTTCTGTATTCTATTTTGTTGTTCCCTCTGCCCACCGACGTTATCCCTTATATAGCGTCTAAGGAGGTGACAGTTATCCCATGTCAGGAGGCGCCTCAACGGTTGATGAATTGCGCATGTTTGATGTCAGTTATTGTCAAAGAAACATTCCCCCACGTCTGCCTTGTAGTTATACCAGATATAGATATTAATACATGCAGTTATATATCAGATGATAATGACATATTTAACTACTACATATAAATAAACATAGCGTATAAAGTTCCTAGTCGATTGAGTCCACATGTTTGCGGGCTTTTATCGACTATAGGGTGGTCGTGATTGACTTGGTCGTGGTAAAACTTACGATCATGAGATGGTTGTAGAATATCTTATGACCATATGGTAGTCATAGAATAGCTTACGACTATATAGTGTGGTCGTAGAATAGCTTACGACCACTAAGTAATTGTGATCTTCTCTATCATTAATGATAAGAGGTACCACTAAAGGTTATATAAAGACATTACTATATATAATAGTCATTATAGATAAATAATTTAATTAATTAAGGATTATTAGATCCTCATCACCACTCGCATGTCCATGTCGTCGCTCCACGAACACTGAGCTCGCTGGACCCTGTCACACTCGCCAAATGCCACCACCACTGTCTACGCGCTCCCCTAGTGAAGGAAAAAATGTTTACCATGAGAGTCTTGACTTTGATCTTTGCAGTCTCCTCGGCAGTGAGATTGTGCTCATCTTCTTCCAGCTTCTTCCTTATCCAGAAATGGTCAATCTCTGCCCTCGTGATGCTCTGGACTAGAGCTGATGGCCCAAGGAGCCACACCCGCACGTGCTCACCACAATGATCAAGGGAGCACAGAGGTGGTGGCGGCGGCGTTCGATGAGCACGAAGACGGCCAATGAGCTCGATGTGCGTGGACCGAGGAGCATTGTAATAGCCCGAATTTAATCGGGTAATTAGACAGCTAGTCAAGAGAAGAAAGAACAATAAAAAAAAAATTCCTAGAAAAAAGAGGGGATTTTGCATATTTTCGATAACCTGGGCCGTGGACTGCGGCCTAGGAGGGATCCATCTTGTGGCCGGCCAAAGGGGGGATTCCACCCCCCAAAACCCTAATCCCACCCTTTTCTCCCCTTCTCCCCTTGGAGCCGCCCCCACCCCTTGTGCCGCCACCCCCACCTCCTCTTGCACCTCCCCTGCGCCACCACGTCCCCGGCAGCGCCCCCATCTTCCCTGGCGAAGCCTCTTGCTGCTGCCCAGTGGAAGAAAGGCGAGAAAGCGTTAGTAGGGTGGTCGGTCAAGGAGGAAGATCTCAGGGAGGAGGAGAGGGAGAAGGGAGAGGAGGAGGAAAGGAGAGGAGGAGAGCCCCTGCACGCGGTGACGCTTCATTCTCTAGCGATTCTTCAAGGGAGGCGGAGTTCCGGAGTAGAGGCTTCATCCCTACTTCTTCGCGCCTCGTAGCGGGAAAAAAGGCAAGTATAGTTAGTGGTAGATTAATTATGAGCGATTGTTCATGTTTACTATATTATGAGTATTTTGTGTTGTTCATGATGCTAGAATGTTATGAATGTCAATGATCATGAATGCTAGATGTATGAGTAAGTTTATTTCTGTATGATGGTTTAATGTTCTGCACATGTGCATCATGATATCATATTGGAGGCTTGGTCACGTGGTGACCAAGTATTGATTGAGGTCCTGTCAAGAATATGATGGGCTTTTGGTCCCCATACTTGTGGAGTATGGGCTATGGTCCATGTGCTAGAAGGCACGGGCATGGGTATGCATCGACGGATGCATACTCCGTAATACCGGTATATGCAAAAGAGAAAAAAAAGGTGCATTTGAGCAACTTGCATAGCATGAGCATATGACATGTTCATTATTGAGGTTTGGGGTTGGATGGTGATGGTTACAGTTACAAATGTTATTGTCTTGCTAATTGTACTTTGCTGAGTCTTGGACTCACTTTTGCTGGTGTTTTGATTTTAGGTACCTCGTTTGTGGACGGCATGCATGGGAGGGAGTAGGGATATGCAGGGTTGCACATTGGCACAAACAAACTTTCAGGGTGTTACAAAACCATTTGAGCGATAACTTAGACTTTGAATAAATTGCTTGAGATTTGTTTCATTACGCTTTATGTCTTGGATAACATCTGTTGGAGTTGGATAGCATATTATGGATGTCACTTTTATGATTATGTTTTAGACTGTGCGTTTGGATAATTGCTTATTATTATTGTTCGCTGTGCGACCTTCAGGATGGCTAGTAATTCAAAGGAGATTCTGCCAAAAATTAGAAAGAAATGTCTTAGTTTAATTTGTAGTTATGTTAGTGTGGTAACATTTCAGGCTCTGGTTGGTTTGGGGTGTTACAAGCATGGAGCATGGAGGGAGGCGTGGACAGGTGAGTACCATGGCTCGATAGGAAGGAGTTGTGGTGAGGAAGAAAGAGAAACAAGATGGAGTTTGCTTCAAGATCTGTGCTTCAACAGGTGGAAAGATCTAAGATAGGGACTTGAGAGGGGACCTGGAGCCTCCTCGATAGAGTTTTCTTCCTACTGGCAAAGTAGAGGTTTAGCTTAGACGGGCCATCACATCATGATTTTTTGGCACAAATAGCATGTTTGCGATGCATTATTATGGAAGTAGCGCCCGTCACAACGAAATAGCAAATCTGAAGCCTCATCCGTATGGTCACCAGCCAGACGCGGTGTCTGCGAGGCACGTCGCCTCGTCAGGCTAGTTACGGGCCAGACACCACTCCACGTTGCTCATCCGGTCGGTCACGGGCTGGACACCGCTCCACGTATGCATGCGCTAATTAGTGCAAAAAATGAATTAGCAAGCAATGCGCTAATGATGCTTTTAATTTACCGTTGCTTGAGCAGTACACTGTCCTGCAGACAGTTCCGTGTGCCGAGTGAATAGATCTTTCAAGTTTTTTATGTGATCTTCTCGCCAAGTCCAATAGTTAAACCAAATCTCATTCACACGGCTATGCTTAATTCCAAGTTGAGTGTTTGTTTGGTTGAATATAGTAGTAAATGGAAAGTTGCAGATCATGCCATTCTTATCCATATTCCTCCACCGTCTTAATTAGCATACAAATCGTCTTAATTAGCAACACATTAGCCATCTTAAGCCGCATCCGGCCCATGACCAGTTGGACGTGTCGTTGCCCCTGACATGCACGTCCCTCAACCCTCTAATATGTTCCCTCAATCGCGTCTTTGTCTATATGCATGTGTATGCATGCAAGAGATTGGCTATGCTTTGCATTCACACGTATTCCATCTTACCACTATAGGGGTAAGACGGGATTAAATCTTGGCCGGACGCAAATTAATTAGCACCCACAAAAAATTGGTGAGCAGTGAGCACTTGAGAGTTTGGTGATGAAGTA
The DNA here is from genome assembly GCA_036346395.1 of Hsuehochloa calcarea. Lineage (NCBI taxonomy): Eukaryota > Viridiplantae > Streptophyta > Magnoliopsida > Poales > Poaceae > Hsuehochloa > Hsuehochloa calcarea. Next base: position 30,233,944 of record CM070599.1, on the reverse strand, counting down.
TTTTTTGTTAGCTCTTGTGGCTCTGTCTTAACTGATTCAATGGGTCATAGAATAGGACATGTTGTAAGTTATGCAAATAGACATGAAAACACAATGCCACAAAAATTAATCTGGATTAGGCGTGAGATGTTAGCAAATTAAATAGCTCATGTTATTTCGTTAGCAATCGCAAATTACATTAAATAGTTAGCAACCACAAATTAAATAGTCATGTAGCCTCCTTCTCTAGCTCGAGATAAAGAGTAAAGATAGATAAGACAACTTAATTAATATATAATCTAGCATGTGGTGCAATACAATGTTAAAGAATATCATCCACATTAAACTGATAAATTAACAAAGATTGTCCTATTTGATCGGGGTACACGGGATACAATATGGCTCACTCGTTTGAGCCACTGCTCTCTGCTCGCCGCGTCTGCGTCTGTTTCCTTGTTTTGCATCAAGCATGTCCTATGAGATACGTCAGTCGGTCTGAGAGAGCGCCTGTCAGATCGGAGGGGATACAAAGACCGTTGTATCTGTTGAGTAGGTGGAGGTGCACCAGCAAGCTGACTAAGAGGAAACTGAGTCCGGTAAGCATCGATGTCGTCATACTGAGACATGTCGAACTGGGGGCCACCTGCAATGAAGCAATGACTTGAACTCATTGTGGAACAACGAGTAGCACCTCGCCGGTCTGTCCTTCGCCCAGCGTAGGATAGCGGCAGTACACCGGGAGCCCATGGTGGGCCCATCTCTCGGGTCCTATAACGCGGGGTACAGGTGGACTGCTCTGTGGAAGGACGGTCGTCCAACAGGGAAGTGCTCCCAACTCTACAACTGCAGGAGCACGTAGCAACAGGCAAGGCTGGGTTTGACACCGGTGTTGCACCTCAAGGCGTTACACAACCCCTATATGTGGCGTAGAGGACGACTGATCCCCAACTGTACTGGGGCATCTCCCCAGCCTCCACGTCAGCCAAAGACTCAGGGATACGAACGAAGTTGGGGTACACCCAATCGCCCTGTGACGTGGGAAACATGGTCAACCAAAAAGATATAGAAGGTAAGCGACGAGGTGCGTCCGAACAACGTCGTCGGGTGCATCATTCGGGCACTAGCTGAAAAGCCTCAGCCAAGTCCGAGGGACGCCACAGACACTGTCCTGCACAGGTATGCCTAACCTGTACGCTAGCCTGGCCTTCCAGTTTGCCGACAGACGGCCTAGAACAAGTGGCTCACCCCGGATCGGGAGACCGTTCAGAAATGAGACATTTTGCGGGATGACCATCATCCCACCCCACCGAAAGTGGAACGTGTGTGTCTTGGGCATGCACCAATCAACAAGTGCTGACAGCAGGCTGCCGTCCAGGGTTAACTGGTGTCCGACGGAGACCAACCTCGCGAAGGGCAACATGCTCATGTCCCGGGGGATGAGGATGTAGCGAGCGTCCAGCTCCCAGTATTCCCTCCCAGCCCGAAGCGCCAGGGGTGGAAGGCCATCCTCATTCCCATCGATCCACGACTTGCATCGGTGATTCTCATCATAGAAGTGTTACAGAAGCTCCGGTAGAGGCATGGCTTGCAAGATATGGAAGAGACAGACTATTAGTAAAAAATAAATTATTAAGGCTAACTAAGGCCACTAAAATAACTAAGGCTAATCTCTTGCATGCATGCATGCATGGCACAACAAAGATAAAATGATAATTTTCCCCTAGATGCATCTGTTTCTAAATACTGCTCAATGAAGTCATTGCCGCATACAACATTTCACTGTAAAGGAAACATCCTAATCCAAACTATTCAATGAAAAGCCCCAATAGCAACCACCTTCTAGTCCCTCCATTTTTCTTGGACAAAAAAAACTTCATTGTTCTAGGTTTTATGGCATTTGTAATTAGACGAATGGGGGCAGTTCTCACAATCACATGAAATCTCATATCCCAACTCACAACCTAGATGCATTGTGGTAAATCAATGCTTCAAGTCTAAGCTCCGTAATTAAGGTTAATTTTATATCAAAGTCAAAACTTCATTGTTCAGAAGGTTGCTTCAAGTTTGTCATTTTATAGAGAAATAAGTCTCTGAACCACAACACTACTTGAATTAATTTCTACTAGTGCAAGTAGTTAATAGATTTGATACATCTTGTCGTTCTCTATTCTCCGATCCTTTAATGCTAATTTATTAGTACTAAATTAATTACCACTAATTTAAATTACAACTAAAGTACTAACGACTAATTAATGACTGCTAATTTATTAATACTTAATTATGATGAACTATTTCGGACTAATGAATTGAGTAAAATAATGTACTTACAACTAATTGATTAATTAGTAACTAATTAACTACACCTAAAAACTATAACTAATAAATTAAGTAAGATTAATTTCGCTACTAGGAGAGACATACCTGTTTAAATGACTGCTGATGACGGCGATAAATAATAATAACTCATCGGAAAACCAAAATTGAAAGAACGAGAAAGCGATAGAGCAAGCGAGAACAGTGAGAGTGCAAAGTGATATCGCACTCTTATAAGATTAAATAGATGCCGAGAGGGTGCTACGAATGAAATCAGATCCCTATCAATCTTTTGCATATATATATATATATATATATATATATATATATATATATATAAAAATAAATGGTTTGGTACTCACAGGAGTATGTACTCTCGCCTCTCATATACCACTTAAATAAATATATAATACCTCTTTATCTATTTGAGTATACTTAAATGATGATTATAAGATACTCCAAAGTGAGTTCTATGAAAAAAATCATGAAAGTCCACTTTTATATTTTATGTGTATACTTTTTTTATATATGAAAAAAGTATATGGCAAAAATAAAAAGTGGACTTTCATGAAAAATTTCAATCAACTCACTTTGGAGTATCTTATAATCATCATTTTAAGATATTAAAAAGATAAAAAGTATAATATATTCGATTTAAGTGGTATATTGAAATGGAAAGATGATCTTGTCAGAGTAAATCAAACCATATATATATATATATATATATATATATATATATATATATATATATATATATATATATATAAGATACGATAGAAGTGCCAGATCTGAGGGATGAAGGGATGGACGAGTGTAAGGATTAGAGGGTCAAGAGACTCGTGTCAGTGGAAGAGGCGCGTTCGGCCGGCCACGGGCCGGTTGCGGCTAAATTTGTGCAGTGCTAATTAATCCTTACAATTCTGGCTTAATTGGGTCGTCTAATCACGTCTCGTCCTAATTATATGATGCGATACAAACAGCCTCATTAATCATCAATTAATCAACCGCTGTAATACGCTTAGACTTAATTGGATGGCTCAATTAATCAACCACATGGCGCGTTCGGCCAGGGCCGGCCGGACGAGCGGACGAAACGTGTCGCGTGTGCCAGAAATCCCGTAACAAACGTGGCCCACGTCACCCGTCAAGTCATCATCTCGTCAGATTTATGATTTATCTCCCCAAGTCAGAAGATTAACGGGAGAGAAAAGTTATCCATCCATCGTGTACACCGCGTTCCGCGAGAAAAGCTACCCACCGGAGGCAACTTTTTCTACGCGCCGAGTCCAACTTGGCCACCAACCATCCGGCCATGCCAGGCCAAGCTCAGCCTCCCCCAGTCCACGCACCGCCGTCTCCCAAACGTAAAGAAAAGAATCGATCGCACGCATTTCCACGACCTTCCTCCCACTTCCCCCCTCCCCCGCCCGCGCCTCCGCCTCCTCCTCCTCCACCCACCGCCCATGCCTCCGGCGTCACGTACCAGCCCGCCGCCCTGACGCCACCGCACGTACCCACCGCGATGCCCCTCCACCGCCGGAGCCTCCTCTACGATTGGAACGAGCCCGGCTATTCCTCGCCGCCCTCCCCTCCTCATGACCTTCATCCCACCCCCTCCCCTCCCCCCTCGCCTTTGTCTTTTCCTTGCCCTCCTATCCCAGGTTTTCCTCCGTCCCCTTCTCTCGTCCACTGCGCCGCCGGGGGCAGGAGAGACCAGGGAAGGACCCATGGCTACGGCTCCTCAGGTGGCGGCACCGACGACCACCACCGCCGACTCGTCACCTTCATCCTCATCGCCGCCGCCGCGCTAGCCTTCCTCTCCCTGATCCTCCTCGGCGTCTCCGTCGCCGTCCGACGCCGGCGGCTGCGTCGGCGGCGCCAGGCGCTCCTTGCCCCCGTGCCGGCCGCGGCGGCGAACGTCGAGGGCGGCTGGAACGACGATCCCGAGGGCGGCGGGGGAGTGGTGCACCACGTGTGGTACATCCGGACCATCGGGCTCGACGAGGCGGCGATCGATTCGATCGCCATGACACGATACCGCGCCGGCGCAGGGCTCCTGGGCGCGGCCGACTGCTCTGTCTGCCTCGGCGAGTTCCAGGACAACGAGCTCGTGCGGCTGCTGCCCAAGTGCGGCCACGCGTTCCACGTCCCCTGCATCGACACGTGGCTCCGCGCCCACGTCAACTGCCCGCTCTGCCGCTCCGACGTACTCGACCCCGCCGCCACTGCCGCCGGAGGCGGCAGCCAGTCCAACTCCAACCCACCAGCTGATCCAGATGCGAACGCCAACGCTGCAGCCGATCAAGTGGCCGCCGCGAGCGATTCAATCCTGGAGCACGAAGAGGAGGAGAACGACCAAGAAGCGCTGCACGTGGAAGAAGACCAGCACGAGCAACTCAGCTCGCCGGAGCCACTGCCGCAGCAGCTGCCCTTCCCGCTGCCGCACCAGCTGCCCTTCCCTTTGCCACGGAACGTGCGGCGCGCGGCTTCCATGGACGCGGCGATAGTGTCAGCCGCGGCAGATGTCGTGGCGTTAGAGCGGCTGCCGGAGGCGGCTCCTGAAGAGGAGCAGAGTGGCAGACGGAAGCATCGGATCGGCGCGAAGGTATCGGGTTCCGGCCATCAGAGCAATCTCAGCACCGAGAGGCCCGCGTCCGGCGGCCCCCCGAGGTGGTTCTTCTCGCGGCACTGCCGCGCTCGGAGCTCGGTGCTGCCACTGTGATGGTGCTGATTTCCTGAGCTGAATTTTGCTCGTTGCTAATAATGTTACTATTGCACGTGACCAATGGCTCAACGTGTGTAATACTTGTTGCTTGTAATCTTAAAACTGAGGATTACGAGTTGAAAATGAGACCCCAAATGCAGTAAAGAAAAGTTTGCAATCGAGAAATATATATGTACATCAGTACATGCATCGTGTACATTGTACAGATGTGTTGTTCTTCTTCCCCTGCAGTATGGATTCGGTACTTGTCCTGTTGTTTGTCTGATGTTGTTTTGCTCTCCTTCAAGTGCAATTAAGTATAGAGATCAGCACAAAACAAGTACGGAGATGTGAGATGTTCTTGTCTACGTAGCAGACTAGCAGATACTGAATTTTGCAGGTTCCTTCTTTGCCTTTGGCCGTAGAAAATGAGGAGCGTAGGCATGAGGAGATTTTTATTTTTCTTTCTTAACTTTTGTGTGTTGATGACCGGAACTAGTCCAGTGACGATCCGGATCCCCATGTGAACAGTGTAGCAACAGCAGAGAAAATAAGGTAATGGGAAAAACTGCAACATAAAACACTTTAGCAATTGATTTGGGTCTTCGCATTCGATCGAACGGTGGAGATCACTTCTAAATAGGGTTAAAAACGGATCAGATAGTTTTTGACCAATCCGGACGGAAACAGATTCGTATTGTTTTGAATCGGATTTTCTCAGATAATTTTCGAATCGGAAACGAATTCGAATTTTTTTTGTTAGAAACGGAAACGAATACGGTAGCCATGCTATCCGGCGGATACGAATACGGATTATCAGGATAAGACCAAATTCGGATATCTGGATTTCAGCCCAAAAGAAGAGGATTTCGGCCCAAAAGAGAAAATAAGATTTTAATTGATTTTTGAATTTCAAAAAATGCAACAAATCAAATAGCTTTAAAAAATTCTAGAAAAATCAAAAAAAAAATCCTTGAATTATTTTGAAATTAATAAAATTAATTCCAAGTTAAAGTTTGTTTTTAGTTTTGCACATAAATTATTTTAGTTTTTGAAAATAGGAAAAACCTTTTTAATATTCAGAAAATTCAAGAAATTAATTATTATTTTTATTTTCACTTTAAATCCAATAAAATCCCAAAAATCACAATAAATTTTATTTCTGACATTGGAAACTAGGAAATTAAATAATTAAATTTATTTTATTTTTTCTTTTAAACCAAGAAAACTCTTTTAAATATAAAAAATAACTTTATTAATTTTATTTTTGGTAACATACTTTGGAATGTTACAGCCATTTGCGTATAGATTAACCATCCAGCCTGGTCATTGTTAGTGTGAACTAAGTTTTATGTATGTGATGTACTAAGTGTGAATGTGTCATGACTTGTGACTTTGTGAGTTATGACTTATGAGCCAAATATAGTAAACTAAGTGTTATGTTTGTGATGAACTAGTTAATGCAGCTTGCTAGTGCCAATGTTATGTGTGGTTGCTGAAAATATGAACAATTCATGAATGTTTGTATCAAATAAACTAGTTATATATTTTCGTTAATTTCTGGCATACAATTCAAGGGGTTTTCATGTTCCAAAAAATATCTGCGATCGTATTTGTTTCAATTCGTATTCGCTCTGTATTTTTGATATTATTTGTATCCGTATTCATATCCGGGGTATTCGTATTCGTATCCGGATCCGAAAAAAATATATGAAAACAAATATGACAAAGCCATTATCCGTCAGTATCCGATCCGTTTTTACCCCTACTCCTAATACCATGTTACTGTCGATCATCTGCTTTGATTACTTCAATGCAGAGGATCTCAATCCGTCTCACGTGGTGTTGCACAACACACTGAGCTTAAGGCTATTTGATTAGGAACCATTAGGCATATCTAAGCAACTATTCAAAAGCCATTGCGGTCCATATGGTGCAAATGAGTATATCTCTTTCAATTTCCATCGCTTTCGTAATCTTAAGAGCGTATGAAGTACTTGTATTTCCATTCTTGAAATGTGTAAGTAGGAACTTATTACAAAAATGATTAAGTCTATTTCACCTCCTCGAACATTCTAAAAAGTCTATTTAACCCCATCAACCACAAAATCGGTTTTTTACCCCTTAATATTTCAAAACCAGGTTAAATAACACACTCAGGTGGTTTGGCTGGACAGTTTTGCATACATGATAGGAATAAATCCATTTTACCCTCTCAAACTTTCAAAAAATATACCTAACCTCCCTGAACTACAAAACTCTTTTTTACCCCCCTAGTATTTCAAGATTGGGTCAAATAACACCCTGGGGTATTTTGGTTGATGTGGTTCCTAGGGCCCACCTGTCATATATATAGAGAGACACATAGAGGGAGAGCAACAGACAGAGGAAACAGATCCGAGGCGGCCACCACGACGAGCGGCGGCCTGGGAGATGGCGGCGACGACCAAAATAGGTCCCTGGGACCTCAGGGAGTCAAGGGGTGCCGACGGCGCTCCTAGAGATGGCCCATGGTGGCGGGGTGAAAGACTGAGCGGCGACCCGTGCTAGGAAGGAAGAGGGGCGGTGACGACGACGGTGGAGAGGGAGAGGGACAAATAGGAGGTGAGCATATTCATCTAGGTTAGCCCATTCTCTCTCTCTCCATATATGAAAGGTGGGCCCTAGGAACCACATTGGCCAAACCATCTTAGGGTGTTATTTGACCATATTTTGAAATATTAGGGTGTAAAAAATTGGTTTTGTAGTTCAGGGTGTTAGTGGACTTTTTGGAAAGCTTGAGAAGGGTAAAATGGATTTATTCCTACCATGTATGCAAAACTGCCCAGCCAAACAACCCAGGGTGTTATTTTACCCGGTTTTGAAAGATTATGGGGGTAAAAAATAGTTTTTAGTTGAGGGGGTTAAGCGGACTTTTTGGAAAGTTTGAGGGGGTAAAATGGACTTATTCCTTACTAAAATGACGCGTTCACGGATGGGCTCCTAATGACACTTGCTTCGTTGGTATTTGATTTTTCTCATGTGTCAGAAGTAGACCTAGGCACTAGGCCAGGACTTTTTGGGCCGGCCCACATCACAGTTGGCCCAGCACAGCGGAAGCACGACATGGCACAAGCACTGTTGGGGCAGTGTTGGCATGGCACAAAGAGTTGGGCCGTGCTGGGCCTAGTACTTTGGCACAATGGGCGACACAACACGACGCGCCGTTGTGGACTGTGCTTGGGCCAGCACGACACGTTCGGGCCTGACAGGCTCAAAGGCGGCTAGGCACACGCCAAGGCACGGTGCCACGCACCGGGGTACGCGACAGGGTGAGCTGCCGTAGGGCCGCACCCAAGACTGCCGCCAGATGACCACCCGCCACGGCCACCGCGCGCGCTCGCCGCCTTGCCCGGCCGCCCGCCATGGCCACCGCACACCGCCGTCCCATCCTACACAACATGCCCGCCCTCGCCACGGACATTGCACGCCACCGAGGGTCGTGTCGCTCACCTTTCCTCTCGCCGCCACCCGGCTCCTCGTGCAAAGGTTCGCCACGGCCACTGTGTGTCGCCGGCCGTCCGGCTCCCTTTCTCCAGCTTCCTTACGCACGGCCCCCGTCCCGGAGAGGAGAGGGAGGTGGCCGGAGAGGGAAGGGAGTTGGGGGAGTGGAAAAGGAGACCGACGCCGGGAGGGAGTTGGGGGAGTGGAAAAGGCGGGTGCGGGGAGGGAGGCGGCCGGAGAAGGAAGGCAGTTGGGGGCCTGGGGGCGTGGAAGAGGCGGGCGTGGGGAGGGAGGCGACCGGAGAGGGAAGGAAGTTGGGGGCTTGGGGCCTAGGGGCGTGGAAGAAGCAGGAGCGGGGAGGGAGGCGGCCGGAGAGGGAAGGCTGTTGGGGGCGACTTGGCACTGGCGAGGGAGAGGCACTGGCGAGGGAGAGGGACACGAGAGAGGAGAGACAGAGAGTGGGCAGTGGGCAATGGCGCAGTGCGCTAGACTGCTGGAGTCTTGAGTAAGAGAGACTCTGTGAGAGACCATGTGAGAGGTCCTCCACTCTGAGTGATGAGTATTTGACAAGTGTGTTGATTAGATTGAGAGTTGAGGTTTTCGGTTTGGACTGCTTTCGGCTCGGTCGGAAATCGGAACTACTTGTGTATGGAGCGGAAGTTCGATTAATCGAACTACCGGTGTTGGAAAAGGAACTTCCGATTTACCCGGTTTTGGTTTGGTTGAAGAGAATCGAACTTCCGCACATGGGGTAGCGGAGTGTCCGATAATATCGTATTGAGATTCCTCTGAGACGAAAATCGAATAGAATTTTTGGGCGTGCGGATGTTAGAAGATCGGAAGTTCCGCAGCGGTAAGCACGAACTTCCGATAATTCGACAAGTGCGGATGTTAAAATCGGAACTTCCATCGTGGTAAGTCGGAACTTCCGATTGTGTCGAGCTATCGCGCGAGAAGGTTAAATTGTGATTTTGAGTTTGTATGAGTTTGAGTCTTATACAAATATTGATGCTATGTTATTTTGCAATGCTATGTGATGTGTTTTTGTCCTGTGTTGATGGCAGGCAATCAGATGGGAGCCGTGGCGAGACACTGGGACCGGCCAAGGCGCGGGAGCGGTGAAGGCAGAACGGTCGGGATGTGTCGAAGACGGCGTGAATCTTGAAGCGGTTGCAGTCGTGCACAACAAGGTGTACGGAGGCTTCGGAAGGTGCGCAAGGGCGAAGGGTCTTTTCGCAGCGGCAAAAGTGGAGGCGGTTCCGTTCGGTGTAGCGGGCTTAATGGGTTGGAGGCCCATTAGCCAAGGCTATAAATAGGGGAGAACCCTGGAGTTAGGGTTGGACCTTTTGATAGAAAATTAGGGTTAGCTCTAGAAAAGGGTGTGTGTTACCTTTTTGAGAGTTTGTTGAGTTGAGAGAGAATGAACTGAAAATCTTGTAATCATTCCTCTGTATTTCCTTTGTAATCTTTTGATTTCTATTAATGAATCTCGAGGTTTTGATTACTTGCTTATGCCTTTCTATTCTCTTTCTCGCTCATATTAAATGTTTAGGTTTTGATGTATCTTTTGATTCGTCTTATGAAACAAAGATGAAACTTGATATCTAGAGTCGCTTTGCTATTACTAATGCATTCTCAAAGTTTCATGAGCTAAGAATCGAGAATCTCTCTTATCGTGAGTTTTGGTCTTTCTTGCCCTTCTTCAAGAAACCGATTTTGGCTTGTTTTGTTGAATCTTTGTTTGCATTCTTCTCCACGAGGTCAAGATGTTGCTTAGGATGATGTCCCGTGAAACTTGACCGAGAAGAGCATTCAAGATTGAGCACTTTGGATTTTTGGGAAAAACCCGAAGATCGTTGTTCTTGGTCGGGACAATCGGAACTTCCGATTGTCCAAGGCGAACTACCGCAGCGGAACTTCCAGATCAATCTCTGAACTTCCGGAGTGCGGAACTATCACGGGTAGAATCGAACTTCCGATTTCTGAGCAATCTGAAACTTCGCTCGCTTCTCGATTTTGCTTCACTCTTCTTGAGATATCCAGAGGACTTTGTAGGTCTTATTTAATTACAACAAAGGGAGTTATTAATTTTAAAGCACCATTCACCCCCTCTCGCTGCCATTTCGGTCCTTCAATTGGTATCGAGCCGGTTAGCTCTTCTTGATAGATCTTAACCGGTCGGTTGAGCCATGGCAACGGACAAGTATTCCACCAAGCCTCCAGCTTTTGATGGTCCGATTACCCTTCGGAAGAGCCGAATGGAAACTTACATCCGTGCTCGTGGGTATGCCATCCGGAGAAAGGTGAAGGTTAGATTTGTTTTCTGCCGATGAGAACATCAATGCCGGAAACATGGTCGATGTTGAGGCAAATGCTAAGGCAAGGAACATAATCATTCGTGGTTTAAGCGATGAGTTTGATCGCATTTCTCATTTGATTTACGCTACGACATCCGGGTGACCGTCGATGCATACCATGAGGGCACCACTCGATTAAGACGGTTCGACAAGACCAGCCAAGCGTGAGTACATAAATTTGAAATGCTTGTCGGTGAATCTTTAGACGAGTGCTTTTCGCTTTTCACAAGATCTTGAGCAATCTCCGAGCGGTCGGTCTTACATACCCGACTCGGATAACGCCGATGATGCTTTCGCACTTGATCTTCGTGTTTGGGAGATGAAAGTGACTACCATCAAAGATAGCACGGACCTCGACCGACTCTTGATGCGCTTTACTCGCGCCTCAAGACTCACGAGATTGACATTGTCTCTCGAAGGTCGAAGTCACAATCGATGGCTTTAGTCACCGATCCCACTTCGGATCTTCTTCGAGTCGATCGTGGGTTCTCCCTAGTCGCTCTCGTGACATAACCGATGATCGCTAGAGCACTTGAGGATGAACAGACTAGCCCTCCTAGCTCTAAGTTTTCCCATGCTTACAAGAGGAGGAGGGATGGTAAAAGAGGAGGTCATGTGATTTGTTTCGAGTGTGGTGGCCCCAACCACATCCGAGCAAACCGTCCCAAGCTTGGGAAGGGCAAAGGTGACTATGGCGGTCCAAGCAAGAACGACTACATCGACAAGAACCGCAACACGAAGCCCTCAAAGACTGATCAAGGCAAGAAGAAGTTCCGCAACTTTGGGAAGGCTAAGAAGTCGCTCCATCGCGTCCTCACCGCCTCGACGAACCGGACACCAGCCGAGGTGGAGGGGTGGAGTGACGATGATGGGAAGGACGATCATGATCCCAAGGACGACGGCAACTTCTCCTAAGATGTGCTTCATGGCCCTCGGGCGAATCGAGCGACAAATGAGTCGACTCGACTGATGAAGTTAGTCCCACTTATGACCAGCTTAATGATGCTTTTCTTAAGCTAGGTAGATTTCATGCTAAGTCTAGGGCTAAGTGTTACGTGTTGGAGAAGGAAGTAGCTAGACTATCACGGAGCTTACTTTACTTACATCCGCTCCCTCCCGTGATGATTGTGACACTTGTCAGGCTTTGCTTGATGACATGGAAAACTAAGGACCTTGCATGATAGTGTGTCCTCCGAACTTGACATGATTAAGGTAGAGAACATTAGCCTTCTTGTTGAATTAGAGATGAGTAGGTAGCACCTCCTGCATCCACTACTATTGAGGCTACCGCTTGCACCTCATGTGAGGTTAAGAACAATTCGCTTAGAGGTCTTTATACCATGTTGCTTGATCCGCTCAAACTTGTGAAAATTGTAATAATCTCAAGATGAACCTAAAGCAGGCGAGATCACAAAATTGTCAATTCCAAGTCGCGCTACTAGAGCCTATTGTTTCTTGTTTAAACCGTCCTAAGTTAATCAATTTGAACTAGAATCAGATCTAAGCGGTTTCAAGAAATGATTGATCACAAGAATAAATTGGCTCAAGATGCTTCTAAGGATCTTGTTAGCTCACCATGCAAGCAATGTAATAAACTAAAATGTGATTTGATTGCTTTGGATGAAAAATGTGCGAAGCTAACTAAGGATCTTCTAGAGACACAATCATCCGCTTGTATTATGTGTGCCGGGAAGAAGCCTAAGGGTTTGGTAGAGACGCCTAGTAACGTGAACCAATCGCTAGCAAGAGGATCGTTTCCCAGTCGGTCACCGCGTGCACAAGCCAATCTTTCCTCCGTTGTTGGTTCTTCTTCCGCTTCCCTTACCTTCTCTGCCTCTTCTTCCCCTCGCTCTTCTTGCACCTCTCTCTTTGGAGTGTCGATCTTATGAACACTCTCGAGAGGTTTGTAGGAGGCAAGAAGAAGCTCAATCTCATTCTAGACAAATCTAAAATTTGCAGATTTAATCGTGGTCTAGGATATGATATCCGTGAGGATATGAGGAAGCATCCACCGCCGTGCTCAAAACCATAGCACTGGTGTGATCAAAACTAAGTCCAGGATCGAGAAAGTCAATTTTAAGTCGTGGGTTTTGTTCAAAGGATTTCGACAACAAGGTGATTCCACCGCAGCTTCTTCGCCCTCGTAAGGCAAAGTATCATTGCACCTTCATCGTAAAGATGGACATTTAGTTGATCATTGCTTCAGGCGCGCCAAGATCGCGCGAAGAGATCGTGTTGAGTCTCTTAGGAACATTCAGGGTCAGCCCCAGATCTTGAGTGCACCTAAGACCAACACGAGGTCTAGGTTTGTGCCATCTGATGATTTTGGGCAGCATCGAGGACTTGGTTTTTCTGAGTTTTCTGATTTTCGTCCTCATGCTCCCTTTGGTCGTAACTTCCGCCGTCCTGAGGGTAGATCTCGTTTTTCCTTTCGAGATAGCTACCATGGCGAGATCAAGATGTTATCGCACCTCGACTCGCTTCTTCCATAGCAATAATCCAAAGAACAGTCGAGATCTTTGACTTGTTGAGTGACAGAGAGCGTAGGGTAGATAGAGGTCAGTCTTGCTTGACTACTTCATCTGTTCGCCGTGTTACTCAGTATTGGGTGCCAAAATCACTGTTGATTCACCCCAGTACTGAGACTTTACTCTCTGTTTGACTCAGGGTCGCCGGGTTGGGAAGGGAAAGGTCTGGATTGTAGACTCCGGTTGTTCACGTCATATGACTGGAGATTCTCGTTGGTTTTCTTCCCTAGCCCGTGCTCCAGGTGATGAGACGATCACCTTCGGAGATGCTTCATTTGGACGCGTCATCGCTAAAGGTACTGTGAGCATTAATGATTCTTTTATCTTAAAAGATGTTGCCTTAGTAAGTAAGCTGCAGTATAATCTGCTTTCAGTCTCTCAGCTTACCGATGACGGTTTCGAGGTGAGCTTTAAGAAAAACAATTGCAAAATTCTTGATTCTTCGGGTAGTCTAGTTTGCGGGATTTCTCGATATGGGAGGATCTTTCGTGCTGATTTTTCCGGATCTTCCGTGATCCTCTCCGATGTTTAATTGATTCGAATCCGTGATTTGACTTTCTCGCATAGGAGACTTGGTCATATAGGATTTGATCATCGACCGAGTTAGCGCCACGATCTCATTCGTGGTTTGCCAAACTCAAAATGGTCAAGGATCTTGTTTGTGCTCCTTGCCGCACGGCAAAATGGTTGCCGCTTCACATCCTCCGCCATAAAGGACTATGACAGATGCACTGTCAATCGCCCATATGGACACGATGGGACCAAACAGAGTGCAATCGATGAGGAGGGAAGTGGTACGTGCTTGTCGTGGTCGATGACTTCTCGAGGTATTCTTGGGTGTTCTTCTTAGCCTCGAAGGATGAGACGCTTACTCTTTTCATGGTCTTTTAGTAGGCTTTCGTTGAGCTCCCGGTGCATTACAAGCAATTCGACCGATAATGGCACCGAGTTCAAGAATTCCTACTTTGAGAGTTTTTGGTGAGACAGTGTAGAGCACCGCCTCGCTCCATACGTCCCTCAACAAAATGGCGTTGTGGAGAGGAAGAACCGCACCTTGGTCGAGATGGCGGGGACGATGCTTGATGAGTACTCTACACCTAGGAAGTTTTGGGTGAGGCAATTACTACGCTTGTCATGTTTCTAACAGAGTCTTTCTTCTGCACTCTTGCATCGCACTTCTTATGAGTTGAGATATGGGCGAAAACCGGCGTCTCGCATTTTCGTGTGTTTGGTTGCAAGTGTTTTATTCAAGTCCGGGAACCTAGATAAGTTCGAGTCACGATCTTGTGATGGGATCTTTCCGGGTTACTCGACTTCTTCTCGTGCCTATAGAGTCCGGAATCGAGTCTAGTAAGTTGTTAGAGACTCAGGAGGTGACCTTCGATGAGGCCACCCGGGACTAGGCCCGATATCTCGTGTTCTTAGAGCGATCCGAGTCCATCTTTGTGGACGAAGAGGAAGACGGAGATGATGGTTGTATACCGATCCAGTTCTTCCTCCTCCTCTTGAGGTGCCTTCTTCCACCGCACTCGAGGAGATCACCTTACCTTCGCTTCTTCAAGCTAGTGGCTCTGCTCCTATCTCATCTCGCCAATGAGGTAGAGGCCACGCTTCATCTCACCCGACCTCCAAGACACATTCAAAAGGACCATCCTTCAGCGGATCATTGGAGACCTCTTCGAGCGTGTCACACGCTCCAAAGTCGGCTTATCTCTTCTTCCTCTCCATTCTCGCCTTGTCGCCTCATTTGAGCCCAAAGACGCTTGTCATGCTCTTTCGATGAGTCATGGACTAACGCCATGCACGAGGAATTGGAGAACTTTGAAAGGAACAAGGTCTGGTCCCTTGTTGAGCCCCTCAAGGTCACAATATCATTGGGACCAAATGGGTGTTCAAGAACAAGCAAAGTGAAGATGGGTTAGTCATTCAAACAAGGCTAGGTCGGTAGCTCAGGGTACTCTCAAGTTGAGGGTCTAGATTTCAAGAGACTTTTGCCCTCAGAGCTAGACTTGAAGCCATTAGAATCCGCTTGCCTTTGCGACTTCTAAGGGTTTCAAGCTTTACCAGATGGATGTCAAGAGTGCCTTTCTCAATGGCCTTATTGAGGAAGAAGTCTATGTCGACACCTCCTGGTTTCAAAACCCCAAATACCCTAACCATGTCTACAAAGCTTTCCAAAGCTTTGTATGGACTCAAGCGAGCTCCCGAGCTTGGTATGAAAGGCTTAAGTCCTATCTCACGAGTCATGGTTTTGAGATGGGTAAAATTGACAAGACCTTGTTCATCCGCCGCCTAGGCACCGATCTTCTGCTCGTCCGCATTTATGTGGATGACATTATCTTTGGCGGCTCGCTCGCTCTCGCTTTCCCGCTTTTCCGATGTCATGAGCTCGGAGTTTGAAATGAGCATGATGGGCGAGTTGAGTTTCTTCCTTGGCTTCCAAATCAAACAGACTCGGAGGGTACCTTTCTTCATCAAGGCAAATACACTCGAGACCTCCCAAGCGCTTCGACATGAAAGATGGAAAGCCAAGATCAACTCCGATGGCATCTACAACCGCTCTCGATCCGCATGAAGACGGCGAACTGTTGACCAAAAGGAGTTCAGAGCATGATTGGCTCTCTTGTACCTCACGACCTCGAGACCGTACATACATTTTTCGTGTGTCTTTGTGCTCGGCCAGCTTCTCCTCGCGTATCTCATCGACAAAGTGTGAAACGATCTTCGGTACCTTCGAGCTACCATTGACTATGGCATCCGTACTCTTCCTCTTCTTGTCTATCTCTTAGAGCCTTCTCCGATGCGACTTTCTTTGGGTCAGAGGATAGATAGGAAGAGCACTTCCGCACTTGCCAATTCATTGGCACTTCTCTCGCCTCCGGGTCGCCGAGGAAGCAATCCGGTGTTGCGCATCCCACCGCAGAGGCCGAGCACGCTGTCGCAGCCGATTCTTGTCAGTAGCCAAGCGCTTTGATGGTCTCGACCTGCAGGATTTCGGGCTATCTATCGATCGCTCCACTCTTCTCGTGATAACACGCCCGCGATTTGCATTGCCAAGAACCCAAAGCAACATTCTCGACCAAGCATATAGATATCGATATCACTTTCTTGAGACCATGTAGAGAAGGGTGACATTGTGCTCCAGTTTGTGGAGAGTGAGCACCGCCATGCGGATATCTTCACTAAGCCTCCGGATGCTCTCGGTTTTGCCACTGCATGGGAGAGCTTAGTGGTTTGTCCTTACGATCACTGTGAGGGGAGCGTTGTGCTACTCAGATTATATTATATTATATTATATTATTCGCTACTCCTTTCCGGTTTCATTTCTTTTAATATTTCGGTCAAGTCCTTCCAAAGATAGGTTAGAGTGTTTCTCTTGCCACATTGCTTTGATCTGCTACTTCTTGTCTTGTGCTTCTAGGATGTCGCTTATTAGTCGCTCTTCCTCTCTAAGTAGAGCTTACTCACTTCTTATAGGTTCTAGCAGGGGTCGGGCCACCCTTGGGTAGACAGGGACAGTGTTTGCTCCTTAGTGTCTGTGTAGATCAGCTAATAGTCCTAGAATCATATGGGGTAGATAAGAGTCTGTCTGAGCGATAGTTTTCTCTATATCTTTTCTATGCTTTAAAGGACTGCCTTTTCTGGTTTACTTATCAGATTCTCGTTTTTGTTCCTTTGGTTCAGGGGGAGTTTTTCTTGGTTATTCCATATTCTTAATTGTGTCATAACTCAACCTGAATTAAAAGATGCATCTCATTCTGAAGGGAATCTGGATTTTTGTACTTTTCATCAAGCATTGCATAATAATCAAATGGAGCCTTGTTTATTATCCCTTATGATCTGTTTTCACTTTTTACATCTTGCCATGATTTATGCTAAACTGCTAGATCTATCATGACTTTTTATGTGTAGTTTAGTCTTTGCCATGCTAAGGTATTTAAAAATGCTAAACTTGAATTAAAATCTTGTCATGATAGCTCTTGAGACTAGTCTGGTTAAAACTATCCTTTTATGATTTTCGCCATGTCAAGTAGGCTGAGTTGAGTCCTGAATCTCTTTTGAACTTTTGAGTAAACTATGTCAGTTTGTTAAGAAACATGACTTATCTCTAATCACCGGTCTAAAACGTCAAAAGCAAAATGATCTCTTTTGTGCGAAAAACCGATCTCACCAAATCTTTCTCATGAGACGGCTTGCCATTGCACTAGGCATGAACTCGGAGGAGCCTTGATGACCTAAGATCACCTCCTTAAGTCTGTTGTTTGGAGTGGTCGATAAGGCTTGGGATCTAGCACATGGCTATAAAAAAAAATGGTTGAAGCTCAGGAGGCAGTTGTGGATGGCACCTAGTCCAGAGCTTGCTTTACTGAGATAAAACCTTAAAGAGCCTTAAAACAAAATGTCTTCAGAAAAAGAAAAATGTGCTAAAATTGCTTATCTCTAAAGAGACCAAGTCCTGGATAAAATGAGTCCTTCTTCAACTGGTAGCACTCTAAACTGTTCAGTATGAGTCTTCTTGGTTCAACTTAGACTATTTGACATGGCTTGTATCATCTTTGGATATCTTTAGCTAGACTTTAATCTTGATTTTTTGACCTGCTAAAGAATTGGATCATTAATCAGATTTTGGACTTTCTGTCTTAGCTCTTCTATACATCGATTGTCATGATCTTGATAGCATTCTTCTGTGTTATGGCTTGGTGTAATACTCTAATAGTCATTTTGGATAATCTACATGGCTCCTAATGCTTAAAACGAACATCATATAGTCTTTTCCTCCCTTTTCTACATTTTGATGATTTTATTGCCAAAGGGGGAGAATGTGTGTGAGAAAAAGCCTTCTGAAGAAAGAAAAAGCCTTCTGAAGAAAAGCCTTGAGTTTTGTGCGAAAATTGCGCCTTCATCTCATCTCAAGTCTTTCTCTTTTTTGTCGACTTGGTCTTGAGCTTAATTCTCTTGTTTAGACCTTGGTTGACTGTAATCTCAAACTCATCTTATGCTTTTTCGGTAATTGTCAATATACTCATCAAGGGGGAGATTGAGAGACCATGTGAGAGGTCCTCCACTCTGAGTGATGAGTATTTGACAAGTGTGTTGATTAGATTGAGAGTTGAGGTTTTCGGTTTGGACTGTTTCTGGGCTCAGTCAGGGAAATCGGAACTACCGCTGTGTATGGAGCGGAAGTTCCGATTAATCGGAACTACCGGTGTTGGAAAAAGGAACTTCCGATTTACCTGGGTTTTGGTTTCGGTTGAAGAGAATCGGAACTTCCGCACATGGGGTAGCGGAGTGTCCGATAATACTGGTATTGAGATTCCTCTGAGACGAAAATCGGAATAGAATTTTTGGACGTGCGGATGTTCCGAAGATCGGAAGTTCCGCAGTGGTAAGCACGGAACTTCCGATAATTCTGACAAGTGCGGATGTTCCGGAAATCGGAACTTCCGCTGTGGTAAGTGCGGAACTTCCGATTGTGTCCAGAACTGTGCAGAGAAGGTTAAATTGTGATTTTGAGTTTGTATGAGTTTGAGTCTTATACAAATATTGATGCTATGTTATTTTGCAATGCTATGTGATGTGTTTTTGTCTGTGTTGACTGCAGGGCATCAAGATGGAGTCGTGGCGAGACACGTGGACCGGACTAGGCGCTGGAGGCGTTGAGGTCAGAACGGTCGGGATGTGTCGAAGACGGCGTGAATCTTGAAGCGGTTGCGAGTCGTGCACAACAAGGTGTACGGGAGGCTTCCAGAAGGTGCGCAAGGGGCGAAAGGGTCTTTTCGCAAAGCGGCAAAAGTGGAGGCGGTTCCGTTCGGGTGTAGCGGGCTTAATGGGTTGGAGGCCCATTAGCCAAGGCTATAAATAGGGGAGAACCCTGGAGTTAGGGTTGGACCTTTTGATAGAAAATTAGGGTTAGCTCTAGAAAAGGGTGTGTGTTACCTTTTTGAGAGTTTGTTGAGTTGAGAGAGAATGAACTGAAAATCTTGTAATCATTCCTCTGTATTTCCTTTGTAATCTTTTGATTTCTATTAATGAATCTCGAGGTTTTGATTACTTGCTTATGCCTTTCTCTATTCTCTTCTCGCTCATATTAAATGTTTAGGGTTTTGATGTATCTTTTGATTCGTCTTATGAAACAAAGATGAAACTTGATATCTAGAGTCGCTTTGCTATTACTAATGCATTCTCAAAGTTTCATGAGCTAAGAATCGAGAATCTCTCTTATCGTGAGTTTTGGTCTTTCTTGCCCTTCTTCAAGAAACCGATTTTGGCTTGTTTTGTTGAATCTTTGTTTGCGATTCTTCTCCATGAGGTCAAGATGTTGCTTAGGATGATGTCCCGTGAAACTTGACCGAGAAGAGCATTCAAGATTGAGCACTTTGGATTTTTGGGAAAAACCCAAGCGCACTGTTCTTCGGTCAGGACAATCGGAACTTCCGATTGTCCAAGGTGGAACTACCGCAGGCGGAACTTCCGCGACCAATCCGGAACTTCGGAGTGCGGAACTATCACGGTAGAATCGAACTTCCGATTTCTGAGCAATCTGAAACTTCGCTCGTTCTCGATTTTGCTTCACTCTTCTTGAGATATCCAGAGGACTTTGTAGGTCTTATTTAATTACAGCAAAGGGGAGTTATTAATTTTAAAGCACCATTCACCCCCCCTCTGTTGCCATTTCGGTCCTTCACTCTGGGACTTTAGAGGGACAAGACACGTTAGGACACACTGACACAGATGAGAGAGTGGCAATGGAGGACGAGAGACGTTGGGCACACGAGAGATAGTAGCTAACGATTGGCTCTCTCCTGCCTATAAATTTCATTGTCCACACTCCGCACAAGTCACAAACTCACAATCGTCTCTTCCTCTGTCTGTGATCTCTAAATTCTACTTGCTAGTCTTCCAACATGTTTGGTAGGAAGAAGTCAAGAGGGGGAACAGAAGATCATGCCCTCGCACTCCTAGTCCTCCTCCCCAAGAACAGGAAGAATTGCAAGAGCAAGAGCAAGAGATCGATCCTCGCCAACTCTCCCCAGGCATAAGAGACTATGGCATGGATGACCGTCATATGGACGAGGGGGGGGGGGACTTAGAGGATGCCTACATATCCACCCCAGGAACTGGAGCCGGTGCATCAACGCCTACAAAAGGTTGGAGGCTCCGACGGCCGATGTGCATGGTGTTGGCAGCATATGGAGTACAACATAGAAATAGAGGACGGGTGTCAGGTACCTTATGGAACATGTAAATATTGTCATACTAAATTTTCTGTATGCTCATGTGGAGGAACATGTCATCTTAAGCAGCATGCGTAGGCATGTTTGAAGAATATAGAGGCTGGGCAGATGGGGGTGTCCAGACCCAGCTTAACTTTGGGGCCGATGGTTCGGTAAGTACATGGATGTACAACCCTCATATAGCTAGAGACGAAATTGCTAGATATATAGTTACTGAGGATCTTTCGATTAGGATGGGCCAAAGCTCTAGTTTTGAAAGAATAATCCAACGTGGTTTTTTCCCACAATACCGACATGTAAGTAGGAGAACAACTACACGTGACATAGTAAAACTCTACCAACGTAAACTATCAAGTTTGAAAGAGAACTTCCTGAAAGTTACATTTTCTTTTACTTTAACCTCAGATATATGGACTTCATCCCACCAAAGGGCAACATATCTTAGTGTTATTACACAATACTTAGATGACGATTACAACTTGAACAAGCGAGTCATAGGGTTCAGGCCTATCGATGAGGCACACACCGGAGAGGCCATCATACAACGCGTATTAGAGGTCATTCAAGATTTTAAAATAGAGAACAAAATTATTACCACCACTATTGAAAATGCCCCAGCTAACACAACGGCCATGGAGTTCCTCGTATCGCATCTAGAGTCCTATACTGGTGGTTTCGTCCTCCATCAGAGATGCATATGCCATATCTTGAACCTCATCATGCAGACAAACTTGCAGGTAATGAAATCTAGTCTAGACAACATACGCGATGCTTTCTAGTTTATTATAGTTTCGGTCCTAAGATACGTCCAGTTTAAGTAGTATTGCAGGGCCAACAACAAGAGAAAAAAAAGAAAATTCAACCTAGACATGAAGGAGCGGTGGAACTCCACCTATACTATGTTGGAGTGGTGCAAGGAGTACGAGTGCATCATCACTCTCTTCGTCAATACTAATTCTGGTAAGCAGTTGGTTACTGGAGCGGATTGGCTAATTGCTAGTCATTTTTGTGATTTTTAAAAGTTTTTTACGATGCAACCGCAGTTTTATCCAGTGTTTACTATCATACTTCTTGCTTAGTCATTGAGTGCCTTTGGACTATTGCTCACGCTTTCAAGGAAAACAGAAATGATGCCCTTCCGAGACCTATTATTGAACCAATGGAGAGAAAAGAAATTAAATATTTTCAAGCTATCCCACATCTCTTCTCTTTTGGTACTATTATGGCTGTCGGAGAAAATTAGAAGTTCTGAAGGGGGCTCACGAGGGAATTTCTGAGGCATTTGATCTTGATTTTTCTGAGGCTTACACCCACATTCATGACGAGTTTTTTTTTTGAGTTTTTTTTTTGTATTATGAAAAGTTTGGCAGCAGAAATCAATCGAGAAACAACTGCTTCAACAACGCAACAAGGACAACGAAATGTGAGCGCTTCCAACGTTTGGAAGAAGCTAAAAAGCCTGGCATCTAGTTCGTCCTCTCATGCGCTGACTAGGTCTCAATGGAATCCAAGAGTAGAGATCAACTACTACCTCGACACACCTTTTGCAGACACCTAGCTTGACTTCGCGGAGGGCAATTATGTCAACCTCCTCTTGTTATGGAAGAACCACCAACATATTTATCACGTGTTGTCATATTTTGCACAAGATGTACTTGTGATTCCGGTGTTGACTGTCTCATCAAAAGCCGCTTTCAATACGGTGGGGGATGATCATCAAGCCAGGGAGGTCATCTCTCACACCTGAGATGGTTGAGGCACTCACATGCCTCAAAGACTGGGAGAGCGCACATGAACGGATGCAAACATCAGCTCGAGGATCCAGAGGTCGCCGAGGCGATAGCCGACCTAGAGAACCTCGACGTCAACTAGTCTATCTATGTGTATGTATTTATTACACTCTTTTCCTTACTGGGGGTACCCCACACTGTGGGCAAGGTTTTTTACGAGACAACAACTTTGTATTTGCACTGTACCGAACAATGAATAAATTTCAGTTATTGCTCTGAATATTTATGTGTTGCTGCGTTATGAACAATTTTTATTTTGTTTTTTTATTTCATATCGTATTTTTCATTCCCCACACTTTTTTCTAACCTCTTTTTTGTTCCATCCTCTTTTTTCCTATTCCCTCTCTTTTTTCCTTCTCTATCTGATTTTCTCTCCTTCTCCGAGACGAGCTAAGAACTTTCTCTGTTCTCCCCTCTTATTCCCTGTCCTCCAGACCTCCACTCCTCCTCGGTACTCTCTCCTCCCTATCTCTTCCTCCTCTGCCGCCACGCAGCCCCACGCCCCCACCTCCCCTCTCCATGCTGCCACGGCAGTGGCCATCCCCCCGTCCCTGTCCCTGCCATGTCCCCCCTCCTCCTCCCCCCTCGGGTTTAGCCCTGCCACTCCGCCGTTGTCCCTGCAACTCCTTCGCATTGCGCGGACCCGGATTCCTCGCACGGCCTCCCTCGTGTTGACCGCCTCGTACTCCCCCCTCAGCACCCCTCCGCCGGTCCGGTCGGCTCTCCGTGAGGCACACGGGCCTCTTCACACCGCCCGCGCCTCCGTCGGCCTCTTCGCGAGTCGAAGATGGGGCGGGAGAGAGAGGTGCCTGCTATTGGTTCTGCGGGACGCAGACACAAGGAGGTCATGGCGGCGTTCCACGTCACCCTTAGGTGCGTCCAGGTTGACGGCGACGGTGCCCCAGGTTACATGTCGTCCCTTGGTCCCTCACTCCCTCGCTTCCACAATGCGATGGGATGGTGCTTGGGTCGGCATGATACGACGGCGGCACGGTGTACCTTTGGGCCGTGCTTGGGCTCGTCGGAGCCGGGCTGATGTGGTGACCGGCCAGCCCTATCGGGCCCGGCCCGGCCCGGTGCCCAGGTCTAGTCAGAACTAGAATCCTTAAAACACTGATATGCCGTCTTCTGATTTAGTATTCGCCTATTTGGTATCTGCAATTCTGTTATCCTACCTTATGCTTTTCTACATGCTGATAACACGTTTCTCTGCGAAGTTTCGTTTGTACATACCTCAACCATTCCCAAATAAAGGTTGGCTTCGATTGGAGTAATACTGCAACTCTGCAGTGCCAGTAGCATGTTCCCTGTCCCTAGCGACAACGTTCAAAGCGTGTACGGTACAGGGCGGCAGGTGTTACCCTACTCAGAGACGCGCTCGAGCCACATCAGAGTTCTGACAACAGTATAACACAAAGGAATTCCTGAATTATTCAATTCCGGACAACTACACAGCTTCAGCCTACAAGAGAATTTGCATTGTTCACTTGGGGCACTTCTGAAATTGTCACATAATGGACCAACCTCCATCGTTTCTTTCACAGTGGTGTGTTGCTTTACAGTCCGGCGGATTCGGCTTCGGCTTCCCTGCAACGCACGACCCGATCACGCATGGTAATTTTTAGCTCGAGTTATTTCACAAGAAGTCTCTTGCGCGTGTTCTCTAAACAAATTAATTGAAAAGTTCACTCATGTCATGAGTCTTTCTAATCTGCTAAGTGAGTCGAAGCCTTCCTATTCAAGGACCCCAATTAACCTAGCAATGTCAACTATCCCAATTAACCTAGCAATGTCAACTATCCCAATTAACCTAGCAATGTCAACTACTGTGACAGAGTCAGTTGAGATGCCCTTTTTTTTTGCGAAGAGTTTGAGATGCCTAATTGCCATGCGCCCGCGTGCGTTGTTTGGACTTTGGAACAGAGCTCTCCAACACAGTTTGTCTCGTGCTGGATCAGTGGACGTGCTTACTCGCAATGATCTTGACCGGATTAATCTGTCCCGGGTTGCTCGCACAGCACAAGAACTGAATCTGGATCGGATTTGATTCCAGCGTTAGCGACAGTGCAAGTGCGCTGTTACGTGCACGAGACAAATTCAGTTCCAACCAAAAAAGCTAGCTGCGCCTGCGCATTAGGACTGGGCTTTCGCGCCACGTATGGTCCGGTACATGTCGTTCGTTGCTCAGACAGATCGATACTGGTACTATGTGCCAAGAGGATGTCGAGTACGAGTTGTCGATCGATGCCAGAAGCAAGGGCTGTAACTTGAAGAAGAACAGAAAAATCATCCTACTTTCGTGGCCACTTGTTCTACCAGCTGCCGAATAAACACCTCTTGTTTCTCACGAGTAATGCGTGGTCGAATTGCTTTTTGTGTGGGCTGTAGCGCTCATCGTCTTGCCACGCGTCCACGGCCCCACGCCGGCCAAGCCCGGCAAACCTCCTAAGTCGACGGCTATTGAAGAATACATCCACTCCTTGGAGGGGTACGAACAACGGCTCACCCGTTTCAGACACCATCTCGGCGTGAAGCGTAGTCACTAGACTCACTACGCAGCGGCGTCCTTATACGCTGATTTCTTTGCTGTTTCCTTGTGTCAGTCAGTACACGAACCTTCCCCGTTGTTTACACGCACATTCGTCCCCACATGAATGGATCTTTCAGAGGCAGATTGATGCAAAGCCAACCATTAAAAAAACTGCACGGTTTGCGATCCCATTACAGAGAAGAACCTCCTAGAGAAACAGAGAATAATTAGAGCGCAACTTCTCTGGCTTAAGGCCCACACTCGCAAGAAAAATGCAAATGCTTCTCCCACTAACAACGTTTCTTAGCAAAAGAAGGCTATCATCTATAGGAAAAGGGCAGAGAAAACCAGAGAACCCCCAAGTTCTACTCCCCTGTCATTTTTCAATCCCATAAAATTTACAAGCCAAACAAAATTTCACCTTTTTTACAGGGAAAAAAATAAAACTTCATTTTACCAGAGAAAAGGAGTTGGAGAATACCAGGCCTCACAGATAGAATATCTACGTGAAAAAATATTCCCACACAAACAAACAGAAAAAAAGGACAGTACCCTCCAAGAAAACAGAAGCAAATCACACTGCTTGTCAGTTTTTACAGTCAATCATTTCGGCATTCCGACCACGGCGGGGCTGCCGCCGCCGGCGTGGAGATAATTACGGCCGCCCCGCCGCCGGTGAGGTCGCCCCATTTCTGCTTGACTCGGCGTCATCCCTTCCCTTCGTCGTCGACCCGTCCCACCCCTTGCGCACCGACCCGTCGCCTCCCCCTCGCGCCCACGACACCGTCCTGGCCAAGAACGCCTGCCACCGGCGCCCGCCGTGGCTGCTACCGCCGCCAACGCTGTTGCCGAAGCTGCCTCCTCCTCTTCCTAATGTTCGTCGTCCACCCCTCGAGCTCCCCTCCGAGCTCATGTCCGAGAGGTTGAACAGGCTCATGGCGTGGCGCAGGCGGCCCGACCTGCTCACCTCCTCCCTCACGTGCTGCGGCAGCCGCAGCGTGAACCTCTCGTGGTCGCCCCCCTCCGCGGCGGCGGCCGTCGCCGCGAAGAGCGAGTGCCCCGTCGAGTGCGACCTCGGCAGCCTTGCCGCCCGCCGCTCGCTGCGCAGCATCTCGAGCTCCACTGCCTCCTCCTTCCTGTCATCCTCGTCCTCGTCCTCCACCGGTATCGCCACGGCATGCGGCGGCGGCGGCGAGGGTTGACGCCGCGCCACCTGCTCCGGGGACGGGGGCGCCACGGCGGCCGGCGCCGGCTTCTCGAGGTTGGCGCGGCAGAGCGGGCACGTGACCCGCGCCTCGAGCCATGGGTCGATGCACTCCGGGTGGAACGCGTGCGAGCAGTGCGGCAGCAGCCGGAGATCGTCGCCGTCCTCGAACGCCGTCAAGCACACGGCGCACTCCAGCACGCTCTTGCCGATCTTGTGCTCCTTGATCTCCCTGTACGGCATGATCGGGAACGTGGCCACCACCGCGGGGTCCAGCCCGCGCTTCCCCCTCCTGGACGCCCCGCCCCCCGCGGCCGCCGCGTCGGGGCCCTGCGGCGCGCCGGAGTCGGCGAGGCAGCACTGGTTGATGTACGCGCAGAAGAAGATCAGGAAAAAGAAGACGCTGATAGCCACCGTGATGAATGTCGACATGGTGCGCCCGAAGGGCGTGGGCTGCTGCTGCTGCTGCGGCGGTGGCGGCAAGGATTGCGCATCGCCAACGGCCATGCCGGCGCCAAGGAGGCACAGAACGACGAGGACTAGCTCCCGCACCCCCATCGCTCAAAGCAAAGGCACAGAATTGACCAACTATCTAAGCTAGTGCTGGTCTACTTCAATGATATTCGGGTCTAACGACAAGAGAAGCTGGTGTTGTGTTAGCGCGGCGATGCCTAGCTCCCAAATCCCATTCCCAATTGGCCACTCTTTCCTATTAGAAACTTGGAGGAACGGTGCATGAATGGATACCAAACTCTGCCTGTGCTTGCTTTTTCTTCTTCTTCTTCTCTTTACCACAGACCTTCCTTTTCTTTTCCACATCTGGATTGATCTTTTTGACTATTTTAGCGAGACACTGTGAATGTGAATGTGATGTGATGCAGGGGATGTACTATTGTATTTGGATGTAGCTAAGCGAACAACTGACGTAAGGCGTGTGTTGAATATTCCAAGGTTTTGGAGGCTATCAAAGTGGTTGTGTGGATGTGGATGATGATGCCGGATGAGGCAATGGGAGAAGAGGCCTCGAAATCCTTAAACAAACTCACGTGGGTTGTAACTGACTTATCATATAGACAATCAAGATCCGGATGGTCTGACGGTGCTACAGTACCGACGCAAAAGGGATGAGGATCAAAAGACAAAGGAGGAGGCCGTTTTTACTGCAGCAAACAACTGTATCAACGCCCGTACCAAATACTGTCACGGTCCCCTTGCTCCCTGACCGAACAATCATGTCTCACCGTGGAGAGCATACGGAGCGTAAGACAAACAACTTGGTGAAGTCTCGTCTGCCAGCGTGGAGCAGCTGTACCTGTCGTCTTTGTGAGAAAAAAAAACTAAATAAAGCTTCACGAAGTTAGGCCAGGAAGACCAGGAGAAAACAGCACGACCAATACAGCTTAAACTTGTTCATCATGCCACCGACGGGAACATAGAGTCAGATAACTTGCCAAAATAAAGCGCAAATTGTTCTGCAGCCCATTATTATTTTGCCGTATAACATACGAACAGTTCAGCATGGAAAGCCACCTAGCCACCTAGGAGCACTCAGCCCGGCTTGTCAGTATACAACTCTTTTGCAGCATCAGTTCTCTGAAGCTATTTGCGGTGTCGGTAAAACCAGCATTCAGAAAAGCATCAAGCAGCCTATTGCAGGCAGAGATGTCGAACTCTGGAGCTTTTGATCGCTGCCACTGGTCGACGATATCAGCGGCATCCTTCAGCTGCCCACACATTAGGTAGGAGGAGAGCACGCAGACATAGTTTCGACTCGTCATCCTCTGAGATGTCATGTGCATCGATTTCCATATGTCCTTGATTCTGTCCCGGTTGCCAAGACCAGTATGTAAAATGACGAGAAAATCGTAGGTTATCCACTCCCTCTGGCTAATCTTTGCCTCGGCCTCCACCAGCGAATTTCCAGAGCCGACAAGCTGACCGGCTTCGACATAGATAGTGGCGAGGTTTCGGTACAGTGCCCATCCTTCGTTGGAGTTTGGATCATTCGACATCTCATCAAGAATTCCTTTGAAGGCCTCAAGATCCATGGATGCGGAAGATGCGCTGATCCGGAGGTTGTATGTGAAAAGGTCTGGAGAAACATTTTGCCTTTTCAGCTCCTCAGCAGCTACTGGAACTTTATCAAGCTCACCGACAGAAATGTATAAGGTCATCATTTCATTATAAACCAAGACATCCACATACAGGTTGGCATCCTTCATTCTCTCAAACAGCCTCTCAGCTTTGTCTGTCATCTTTGAACGAGCATAGGAATGGAGGAGTGCTGTATATGCTTCCAGTGATTTGGCTCCAGGTGGAAGCTTCTCAAAAAAGTTTTCAGCTGCATTAACACCAAAAACTCTGGTAATCAAGTTGATGCGCATCCCATAGTCACTCTCAGATAAATCAAACTCATGATGTGTCTTCATCCACTCCACTACCTGTAAAATACGAGGTTAACATCTGATGCTCTTGACATCTTCTTTACTTAAAGAACAAATATAGCAGCAATTGTCAAATTGTTTGGCTATCTTCATAAGCATTTACTAGGGTATCAGCATAAGCAATCAAATAAAAATATGGACTAAATGGACATGTGCTATGGGCTTCAGCCAGGTGAAGGTTAGATGGGTAGCTCTTTTCATGGTGGACAATAATGGTTCTAATACCATTCACTGCAATATCTAAGGAACAAATACCCATTTAGCACATTTATTTTGGGAAAAGTGTATCCAAAGATAATGGCTCATCAAGTAGCACAATACTAGATGATGGACTGCATCACTTTGCAATAAAATGACGCTACATAAAATACATGAGATAAGCATATCTATTTGACTGCATCGACCTTGCTAATATTAAGACCCTAAATGACAGTTTCCTACATCTCAATACTAGATGAGTACCGGTAGAGCCTTTTCAGTTTTCAGTCACTGGTAGTAATAGAAGAACAGACAACTGGAATGCTACATAACTTGCACTGACACTTCCTAAAGCAAAAAATGACCGGTCTGGAGTATGCAAGCATCAATTCCTGTGAAATGTTAGAATTAATTAACCCACAGCACAATTGAGTTACAGAAGCCTCATCCTTTATCGCACCAGCCACATTAGAAGCAAGTAAACAAGCTGCCTAACAATTTGAACTAGACAAAGCTGCATCGCCAACATTTCGTAACCACAGATCACATCACAATACCAGTTTATCACTCACATAGACGAGCACTAAATCTGTACCACAAGAGAGCAGAGCAATCAGAAGAGATCAGGGCTCTGGGAGTGGGGGAACCTCGAGCGCGTGCTTGTAGCGGCGGGCGTGGCTGAGGTCGCGGGCGATCCGGCGGAGCTCCGGCACGGGGGCGGCGCGGCCCTCGCCGGCCCACTTCTCGAGCGCCGCGGTCGCGCTCCGCTTCGCCAGCCGCAGACGGAAGATGCGGCACCTCAGGTCGTCCTCCTCGTCCACGGCCGCGACCGCGACCGCGACCGCTCCCCGCTGGTCGTCATCGTCAGCCGCGGGGTCCTGGGTCGCGGAGCCGGAGGAGGAGGAGGAGGCCAGGGGACTAGGGCTCGCGAGGGTGGAGCGGAGGAGAGCGGAGGGCCTCGTGGCAGCTCGGAGAAGAACCGCCGCCATCTCGTGTGCTCCGTCGCTCGAGCGAACCGTAAGTAGTGTGCAGTTGCAGAGCCGAGAGGTGGTTGCACAGTTGCACGGAGTTCAGAACACAAAGACGCCCAGTGACGGGCCAAATGTTCTTGAGATGGATCGAACGGCCTATTGCTACACCAGAGAAGGATTTGCGATTTTAGCTGAAAAACTAATGATCCGTCGCCGCCGCTAGTAACCTAGCCGCCGGTGGCAACTCCGTCGGTTCGTCGCGTCCCCTCTTCTTCCGCGTTTTCCTCGACGCTGAGGGGGAGCGGCGTTGATTTCTACAAGTAATTTTAGTTTTCTTAAAAAAAAATTTAATGTTTTTGTCACTAGATCAATTTTCTAGTTTTGTTCTTCCACCACGAGTTCTCTGTTGGATTGGATTTGCTATTCTTTGTGTGTTTTATTGTAACCACTCACCCGGAAGATAACGCTGAACTTAGTTGGATGCAAATAAACCACCTCTGCTTTTCTTCCATGAACAACACCGCTACCAAGGTGTAGATCCTACACAAGAATAAAGATCATTGACAATCTACTACTCGTTGTCATTATTGTTAGCAATTATAACACTGTTGAAAGATACGGAGTCTATCGTCAGGAATATAAAAAAAGTCCAACACGTTCATCGACTCAAGGATTCAATGATGTCATATCGTTCATCTAAAATCTTTAATGTAAAAGTTGGGTATTTATGTACCTTATCATTGAGTTATTGGTATAAATCATAGGGTTTTCTCAAAACAAAAGTTTTTTTAAAAAAACAAATGAGATTTAAGAATAAATTGCCAAAAAAATGCACATAGAAGTAGGTTGGAGTTTGATTTACCCTCTACAACTCTTTATGTGGACTTTCACCTCTACTAGTACGCAGTTGTTTGAAACCCCTCGTCGTCTGTTTTCATGCGATTTCAAATGATGTGGTCAACCTAGCTCTCCGGCGATGGTCTTTCAACTCGACTTAGTGGTTGGAACTTGGAATCGGACGGTTTAATACAGTAAATTTGTTCGGCCCTACCGAATCAGTTCAGCCTTCTTCTCCAGCTCGACTGGTTTGACGCGAAGAAGCAATGAAGCAACGCAGAAGAGACGACCCAGGTTCGGCGAGAGTGACCTAGGGAGGAGCAACGCGAGTGTGCCTCAGCCATCTCTTGTTGTCTTGTGTTGATCCGGGTTCGTGACAGAGTACATCAAAATGGGAAACAATTTTCCTTCTCCTATGCCGCGCCTAACATAAAGCACCATCATGCCACGTGGAAGACAATCTTTTCACTCCAGAGAGTTAGGTTGGTCACGTCATGAAACTGGCAGTACGGGTTTCAAATAATTGCGTACTTGCAAAGGTGAAAATACCACAAAAATAGTTGTAGGAGGGAATCAAACTCTGACGTACTTTTGGATGAGTTTTTGAAAATTTACCGAGATTTAATTTAATTCATTTATCCTATTGTATTTAAGCTCGGGAGCTCTGAACCTTGATCCAAAGGAACAGAGAAAAGCTCCCAGAGGTTAGGGATAAATCTCAAGTGTTATTCAAAGATGTAACAGTGTAATACTTTTCTACAACATGAATTTAATGGGTATTTTGAATTTCTGATGCCAGCATAACAGTCGCATACTTTTCTACAACATTAATTTGGTGAGCATTGTGATCTTCAGATGCTAGGACTCCAAGTTCAAGGTCATAACCCCCCAGCAGATTAGTCCTCAGCATCAGTTGACGAGGGTGGCGATAGCCCCGTTTCGATCTTGTCAAGGTAAGCAAGCATCACCCGGAGACCCTTCTCATCTGCCAGCATCAAAAACTTAAAGATTCACTGCGAGTACAGACGGTGAACACAATCCATAACCATTCTTGTAAAGAGTTCTTTTACGGTACACTTAATTTAATACGAACTGATCATTATTTTTTATTTGATGATTCAGATTAATTATTATTTAGTTATACTACACCTAGTAGTATGAGTAGTAGAATCTCAATAAGTAGAATTGTAATGTCTATGTGGAATCACACGACACAAGAGTAATATTTTCAACATAATTGGAAGTTTATAATGCCCTCACAAAAAGTATAAATATAAAGAAAATTCTATTATGCTCTAAACAAATAAATAGTCGGATTTGATTTATACTACCACCATATATTACCGGTAGAATGTACTGTAAAATTTCTCTTCGTAAAAGGAGATTTGATGATTTGCTACAATAAAAAATGTTCATTTGATGATTTATCATTTTATGTCTCACTGACATACGGCAGTGGGACCTACGCATCAGTAAAGCATGAAGTAGCAAATCACACAGTAATTCCATGTAAATGAAGTATCGTAAGTTGCTTAAACACGTTTTGGCCTCCCCTACTATTTGCTCAGCTGCATCCTTCACTTGAGAACACTAGTACAATTTTGCGAGACATTTCAATTTCAATCCAATCATGAACCAACGATTTTCCTATTATTGGGCTGAGTGTTGTCGGAACTCTGAACTTATACAGGCTCAGCGAGCTTACCAAGTCTGGGAACCGTGTGGCCGCCCGGGTGACGTACAACAAGTGGATCCACAAACGATTGTACCAGCTCCTCAGCGTGCGTTTTCACCAAGTCATTGTCACCTGCACACACACAAGCAGATGCAAGATGGATGTAATTCTCTGCTGCTCATTTCATTTCACAATGACGCAGACGAAAACACACACCCTGAAATTAAGCGACTGACAGAAACGCACCGGAAGAGCCAAGAACCAGCTGAAATGCTGCACTGATGATGATGGGTTCATCTACAGACTACAGGAGAGGAGATCAAAGAATGGAAAAATACCAATGAAGTGAAGCGAAGGGCACTTGATCTTGTTGGCATACGCCTCCGCGGCCATTGCTGGCGACTGGATCTTCCCCCCTGATATAACTATCACATACTTCAACTTAGCAACCCTATTCAAGGCCAATCCCTACCGGAAAACGCAAGGCAAAATGGTGAGGTGAGATCGATTAAGCTGCAACCATAGCAGTAGATCAAACAAGTAGAGCACTATGCAACAGCAACGAATTATACAAACTCACTTGTTCCTGGAGCCCAGCAAGCGCTGCTGACAGGAGGCCACCCTGGATGTCAGCATCACAGACGTTAATTAATGAAGCATTAACCATGGCTGCCATGAGAATGTACTAGTTTAAAACGAAGCTAATCCCAATTTGACCACCTGAGAGAAGCCGAATAATCCGTCGAACGGCCCTTCTCTGACCATCAGCTCCTCAATTTTGGCCAAGCACTCGCCGAAGTTCCTGTACTCGAGAAAATTCTGTCCCAAGATCCAAAGCGTGGAAAGAATCTTGTCAGATTGGAAAGATCAACCGTGAATTGTTGAGGTGGCAGCTGCAATGTTACGGACGGGCGGACCTCGCCGACGAAGCGGCACCACTCGTAGTAGGGCGGGTCGAAGACGCCGCACACCGGGGACTCGCCCTCGGCGGGGAAGGGCGCGTCGGCGAAGGCGAGGTCCAGGCGGGACGTGACCTCGGCGGGCCACTTGTCCGCCACCTGCCTCCGCATGATCTCTCCGCTGGTGCGGAACCCGTGCAGGCACAGGAACCGCGGCCGCCTCCTCCTCCCTCCTCCCTCCCCCGCGCCGCCGGCAGACACGCGCGGCCGGATCGCGTGCCCGCGCTCGCCGGCTTCTAGAAGCCGGCATGACCACCGGCTTGACCCGAAACCATAAGACGCGTCGAATTCCAATGCCCCGAGCGCGAGGCGCCGACCACCACCGACGACGCGCTGCTTTCGAGTCGTTGGGAGGCGGCCGCGCGAGAGCAATGAGGCGGAGGAGGTGGGTACGTGAGGAGCGTTGCCCGCCAAATTAAAGCTGATGGAACTACAGGGATGAGCTGTCGCCGCCATCTTCTTGGGCTTTTGGAGTTCGGATAGCTGCCGCGTCTCATCGCAGCTTCCCTATATTTAGAACTAGTAAACAGTTGCGATTAGTTCACCGGTTAATTGATTGATTAGTCCATGTGACCTTTTGTTTAAGCTGGTCGGCACGGGAGTTTTTGATCATTTAGTCGCTTTTTGAAACGAAATAACAAATCAATTTCCGCATTCCAAATAATAAAAATAACACCACGGTAGGTAGGTATGTGACATATGTCCCTTACCAGTTACCACGCTTCCAATGTGCTGAAGCCACCTACCACGATTCTCATGCGAGGCAGGTCATCTGTTGCGCTCCCAGTTCGCGAGGATGGCGTGCGCAAGTGGGTAGACACATTTTTGCCACAGACTAGGAGCACGACAGGTGGTCTACCGCGCACGTGAAGCGCGGCAGGGGTACTACGCACGGGGAGCTCGGTAGAAGGGTGTTGCACACAAGGAGCATGACATGTGTGTTATTTTTGTTATTTTGAACATGATGGGACTATATTTGCTATTTCGTTTAAGAAAAGAGACCAAATAAAACAATAACTCTCGGGATGTCCAGATGTCTTTATTGCATATGACGAGTTCGATTCCAACCATGAAAGAACAGCGCAAACACACCTAACTTTTTTTGAAATAGATTGTTTGCCCCATCGTTAATGACTTCTATCATTTGCATCTATTTTCATAGCGTTTGGTTATTTGCTACAAAGTTTTAGATGAAATCAATTATTTGGTTTTTTGGACAAT
Source organism: Hsuehochloa calcarea (assembly GCA_036346395.1). Taxonomy (NCBI): domain Eukaryota; kingdom Viridiplantae; phylum Streptophyta; class Magnoliopsida; order Poales; family Poaceae; genus Hsuehochloa; species Hsuehochloa calcarea. The sequence goes on along the minus strand of CM070599.1, from coordinate 30,199,516 downwards.
TTTGCCCATATCCTCTTCCCCTCCTCTCCTCTCCTCTTCTTCTTTCCTTGCTCCAATCATGGCATAGTCCACCTCATGTCGCCCCTTGTCTGGCACCAGCACCAATGCCCTCCGCCGCCTCTGCACCACAGCGCCACCCTCCAAGCCCCGTCCGAGCGCCTCCCGTTCTCCGCCTCGTTGTGCACCTCGCCTCCATGGTGCATGCGTGGATGGCGACAAGAGCTGGCCACGGGGAGGAGGGTGTCGGCGGCGGGAGCAGGCCACGGGAGGAGGGCAGCAATGCTGACAGGAGCTCAGGAGGGTAGCGGCGATAGTTGGCCATGGGAGCTCGGGGGGCACCTGAGGGATGGCGCGGCGGGGCGGGCGAGAGGAGGGGAAGCCAAGGCAACGGAAGGGTGCTTACGGGTGAGGCGAGTGTGGGGGTGGTTAGGGGAAGGCGTGGCAGGTTGGGAGGAGGGGAGGCGGAGGCGGAGGCAGCGAAATCGAGGGAGAGGAGGAAGAAGAATGAGAATAAGATATGGACAAAAATGTTGAAGAGGATAAATAATCAAGTACAACAAAAATAGATGCAAATAATAAAAATGGGCCAAACGGTCGATTCCACAACCATCAACCCCCACCAAACCCACCCCCAACCCCTTTTTTGATAGGGATGCAACCATACCTAACTCTAGGATAGCTCTTTTTTTGTGGTTTCGATTACAGCTTATTCTATTTGCTAGATACGAGTAGAGTAAATGTATTTACGTGATAGTAGTGCTGCTTCATGTAATTTTCAGTGATGGAACGCTAGTTTTTGCCCGATCAAGCATTCTGGTCAGAGATCTCTATAATAAGGCGAGCTGCTAACTCTGCAGAAATGATACACGTCGTATGAGCTAATAAGATACCCAAGTTGGAGTTGAAGAAAATAGTTATTCACTCGTTCTGCGTTGAGGTGTGATTATTGAATAGTCGCACACTCGCACCACCACATAAATCAGGAGGTTACAGTTGTATGCTTGTCTATAATATTAATTTTTATTTGTATTCAGATACTAATCTTCCTGGCCCAATCAGAAGCACATTTCTTTTTCGTCAGCGTCAGCGGAAGAGTCAAAACCGGTGGATGAATGTTCAGATACCTCCGTTTCAATCTTGTCAAGGAAACGGAGCATGGCTTCCAGACTTTGATCATCTGCATAAAACAGCAAGCATGGTGTTACATTGGCAGTTTGGCGGTCATATTGCGGCAACAATAGTTTTAAGTTTACGGGTGATGGGATTTTTAACTTCTTTTTCTGAGAAAAATGTTTCTCATGTGCACAAGAATATCAAACCCTGAATTAAACTGAAACAGAGCAATACTGAAATTTGTTTTCCAGCCATGTGTTTATGACTTTGGTACTCTGGTTGCCTCCAATCACGAATAGCTCTATTACTTACTGATTCCTTATTAATTCTTAATCAAATTTGGTACAAGTGGGTTAACCACTGCCTAAACTTGTACAAGACAGATGAGCTTACCAAGCCTTGGAACTGTGTGGCCCTTTGGATGACGTATGATGACTGGATCCACAAATGATTCTATGAGCTTTTCACCATGGGTTTTCAGGAAGTCATTGTCACCTGCGCAGAAAATTAAAACGTGCTCAATGGTCCTCCGTTATTTGCTAACCACTCAGTTCAACTATAAGATAACAAATCTTCCAAAATAAATAATTGAAGTGAACTGATATGAGAACTAGACCACGGATATCAAGTAACTAACTGAAATGATGTCATCAAATAATACGTCAAGGATTGATCTAAAAAAAGATTGTTCGTCTGTAAATTACGACATAGATGGATCTCACAAATAGTTTGTTCAGCGTACAAATGAAGCAGACGTGCCCGGTGGAATATAAAAAAGATAAGAGACAAACATACGCAAGCACCACCTTGGAAGCAACTGATAAAACAAGGAAGGGAACACTACACTAGCCAACAACCAACCGGCATAGCAATGGACTAATCTGTGAAGAAGAGGTTAAAGTACCGAGGAAGTGAAGCGAGGGGCATTTGATCTTGTTGGCGTACGCCTTCTCGGCCACCGTCGGTGACTGGAACTTGGCGCCGCCTATGATTACGAGGTACTTGATCTTAGGAACTCTAGTCAAGGCCGATCCCTGCCAAGAAAATAGAGTTTAATACGCTGAACAAGGCTGTTAACTGTAGATGTATCAGCGTACCTAAGAGCATCTTCCATGTTCTATTTTAGCCGATTCAAACGAAGAGAGAGAAGATATTGAAACAATTCAATAAATTGGAGGGATCGATTCCAAAAAAATGCATGAAACCAGGCTCTACTTAGACCATCTCCAATGTTGTGTTTTAGCCGGTACAAATGAGGAGAGAGAATGTATTGAATCGATTCAATATATTGGAGGAGTCGATCCTAACAAAAAAATACATGAAACCGGACTCTATTCAAAGCATTAAATAACTCATATGAGCATTAAACAACTACATAGGAGGGAGTGCGATTGAGAGAGAATATTATTATTATATATATTTTTTAATGTAACGTGTGTCCCAGTTATTGGTAGGAATCAGTTCAATACATTGGAGAAAAACAAGCTCGGTTCCTAAAATACTTATGTGGCACGACTTTGAATCGACATCAGTTCAATACACTAAAGATGCTCTTAGGAGTCGATTCAAAGTATTAAACAACTTATATGAGCATTAAACAACTACATATGAGAGAGTGCGGTTGAGAGATGATATTATTATTTTATGATTTTTTTAATGTAACGTGGCCACGTGGGTCTCGGTTATTAGTAGAAATCGGTTCAATACATTGGAGAAAAACAAGTTTAGTTCCAGGAATACTTACGTGGTATGACTTTGAATCAACATCGGTTCAATACACACTAAAGATGCTCTAAGAACTTGAATTGATGCGGTAAAATTTAGTAGTATCAATTGACTTACTTGTTCTTGGAGCCCCGGAAGCGCGGCAGATAGAATCGAACCCTGATATCATCATACCAGTTTGCAATCGTTAATTGAAAACTACTCACCATATATTTAGTTCATATACTCCCTCTGGTTCACAAAACAAGTTGTTTTTGACATCGACACGATATTCAAAATGCAACTTTGACCACTAATTATTATTGTAATATATTTGAAAAACATAATAAAATCTATCTATTATCTTATTAAAGCAGAGTCAAAAGAAGCCACTACGTTCGCTATCAAGGGTTAGAAATTCACACATTAATCGGTAAAAAAAGAAAGATCTACACCGTCGATCGTGGTGGTCCAGATTATAACAGTCTAAATTAAAAGAAAGAGTCTAAGTAAAGTACAATAAAACTGAAATTCAGAATAAAAAGAAAAGAAAACTATGTGATTTGGGAAGAAGTAGAAGATAACTATATGATAAAGTATTGCATTGGAAAGGGTAGCAACTGAAAGGGACCGATCAAGATTTGGGCTTCCTGTGGGAGGTTGAAGCAAAAAAGATGTGACAGCGAGAAGAGATAGAAACCACACGGTTTGGTGGGGCAGTTGGCGTGTGAGGAAGATAAGTTCAACGTAGGTCACTCATGGTGCATCGATGCATGTATAAACAAGTTACTCTAATACATTATACCATGTAAACTAATAAGATAATTTGCCGAACACATAATTAACGTATTGCTTAAGATTAAATAGAGGTATATACGCATGCATACAATTTGAAAAGAAATACTAATAGAGTAAGAATAGAGGCATGCAACTACATGATCTATGCATGATAAAGAGTGGTTAGTTTCTAAAAGCCCCAATAATTTATTATGCTAAATGATTTTCTTCCAACAAGACACACAATTCAATTATGTTTCTTAGGTTGTAATTTCCTTCAAGTTTCTATTATTATTTTCAATGTTTAGGATATCTTAAAAGTCTAAATAGTCTACAAGATACATAAATATATTATCAAGTATTCATACAAACTTCGAAACAAATCTAGCTGTACAAATACGCAAACCAACCTGCTCGTTGTAATATTACAAAAATATTTTTTATGGTAAATCTACACATATAATTTTTATATATTTAATCTAAATATTTAAAAAGATATCAACATTTAAAGTTTTTAAAGTTTGACTATATGAATACTAAAACGACGTTATTTTTTTGAACAAGAGAAATTATATTTAAAGGAGAATTAATCTATTACCTGAGAAAAACCCATCAATCCATCGAAGGGCCCTTCTTTGATCATTAGCTCCTCGATGTAAGCCAGGCATTTGTCGAAATTCTTGTACTCCATGAAACCCTGTTCCAAATAAGGAGGGAAAAAGAGAGAAAATACATGAATATAACCGAAAAATAAACTCAGACCCACGTAGCCGACACTCGCTGGAGAACAAGATAAAAAATGAGAAAAAAAAGGAACGAAAAGTGCAACGGATTCCAGCCAAACTGACACGGGAAAGACGGAAAAGTAGATCAGCCGATCGGAGCGGGCTGGACCTTGTCGAACTGGAACCACTCGTAGTAGGGCGGGTCGAAGATGCCCTCGACATCGGACTTGCCCTCGGCAGGGAAGGGCGCGTTGGCGAAGACGAGGTCCAGGCGCGCCGTGACGTCGGCGGGCCACTTCCCCATCACCTGCTTCCGCATGATCTCCCCACTGGTGCGGAACCCGTGCAGGCACAGGAACCGCGGCCGCCTGGCCCCCGCGGGCCTGGCCCCCTCCTCGCCGCCGAAGCTGCCCATCTTCTCCGCGCGCCGCGGGAGGAAACCGTGGGGTGGGGGCGAGCTCGACGGGCGGATGCAACGAGGGGGCAAAACTGTCAAAACTCGGTCAAGTGGAGGAGGGGGGCGCGCCTCTTCCTGTCTGTATGGAGTCTGGACGAAACGCGCAGGCGCGCAATGTGCCGCGGGTATATTTACCGGGGGAATGCTCGTGCCGTGCACGCGGTTTTATTGTGTTCGTTGGGGGCGTGGACCGCGTGGACCGCGCGGCGCGGTGGTGTTCCAGTCGTGTCGTGCTAGGTCGATTTGGTCTGGCAGCATCATATTGGCCCACCTCGCCTTGTTATGCACAGTTTAATTGATCGTGTCGTCGCGTCGTCCTATAAGTTGTATTTTCAGACCCAATTCGACCTGGTGTCTGGTGTCTGTGCCGTGTCGATTGGGCTCACCACGTGTCGTGCTTAGACCATGCCGTGTCGACCGAGCTTCTGACCGACCCGAAAAAGCACAGTCCAAGTCCTAACTCTAGTCACGGGACGAGGGGTTCGTGTAGCCGTGTACGTGTAGGGTGAAGTACTGCACCTCCCTGTCGTCCGGCCCGCGGGGCTCCGTACTGCACGCGGATGGAGGATTCGGGTTCAGTGCGATTAGAGCATCTTTGATGGGAAAAAGTCTAATTTAACCTTCCAGAGAAGATCGAAGGGTTTAAACTGATTCAATTTATTAGAGCACCTTTAATTGGATTGGAGTAGCCTAAGCTAAGAAAATAATCGCTACCCTCGGTTGGACACGAGCTAAACAAATATAGAAGACATTCATACCGGACCACCAGGAAGAGTGACACCTTTGTTGTCACCATCGCCCGGTCGTCGTAGCCTCAACCTTACCATCTTTGCAGGAATTAATTTTAAACTAGAAAAATAGCATAACACGTTTTAAAATTGTAAAGAAAATTCAGATCAGCTAATTAGGGTAGGTAGAGTCTAATCGAAATAATCCTAACTTTATTTAGCTCCGTATGGTAGGTAGAGCGTAATCCCAGCTTTATAACTTGTCACTTAAATTTGGTTTTTATTTAAGGTTGGTAATTATTTTACTAATGTCGCTTCCTATTACCTTATTACATATTTCGTAGTCTTTACAATGTATGTACTGAATTTTTACGTATGACGGACCGAGGCCACGTTGCTGAGTGGTCGTATGAGTTGCTTGACCCGGTGATTGACCTACATCACCGTAACCGCTACAGTACCATCCTCCCCTAGGAGGGCGAGGCGACGATTGAGCTTGGCGTGTTGCAGCTACTCACGCCCATCACGGCATGGAGGTTGCACCTAAGCTGGGTGCCGAGGTACGCGTCGTTGCGATCTTCGTGTTCTCATACGACCGGGCCCTACTGACGGCGTTGGTCGACCGGTGGAGGCCGGAGACACACATGTTTCACCTTTCGTGCGGGGAGATGGCGCCGACACTTTAGAACGTGAGCTTCCTAACCGGGTTTTCATGCACATGCTTCCCTATGGCGGCGTATGACACCTCGGCCACGTGGTGCACGGAGCTCCTGTCGAGGTTCCAGGATGTGTTGCCGCCAGGCAGCGATTACCAGGAGTTCAGTAGCCCCATGGGCCGACACTGAGGTGGATCTGTCAGTTCTACGTTAGTCTTCGTAACTATTGTCCTCTCGCATCAATTTTTGCTGTGAACCTTGCAGACGTGTATATGTCTTCTTGCAACCCGAGCATATGGCGGAGAACACACCAGACGAGATGGTGAGGGGACACTTCGAGGTCTATCTGCTGTGATTGTTCGGGTGGGTCATATTCCTAGGGTACCATGGCGACAGCATCGACAAGCACTACATTCGGTACGCACATGAGCTTGCAGATTGGCCAGTGGACGAGATCCAGACCCACGCTTGGGGTCCGGCCGTGCTGTGCGCGACGTACCGCTCACAGTTAGGGATGAAAACGGATCGGATACAGACAGATAATGGCTCTGTCATATTTTTTTCAGATCCAGATACGAATACGAATACTCCGGATATAAATACAGATACGAATAATATCAAATATGGAAAAATACGAATTGAAACGAATACGGTCGAGGATATTTTTCGGAACATGAAAACCCTTTAAATTGTATGCCAGAAATTAACGAAAACATATAACTAGTGTATTTAATGCAAATATTCATGAATTGTTCATATTTTCAGCAACCACACATAACATTGGCACTAGCAAATTGCATTAACTAGTTCTTCACAAATATAACACTTAGTTTACCATATTTAGCTCATAAGTCATAAGTCATAACTCATAAAGTCACAATTCATCACACATTCATACTTAGTTCATCATACATATAAAACTTGGTTCACACTAACATTGATCAGGCTGGATGGTTAATCTATACATAAATGAATGTAACATCCCAAAGTATGTTACTAAAAATAAAATTAATAAAGTTATTATTTTATTGGATTTTCTGAGATTTAAAAGAATTTTCTTGGTTAAAAAGAAAATAATAATAAAATAAAGGCAATTATTTAATTTCCTAGTTTTCAATGTCAAAAATAAAATTTAGTGAGATTTCTAGGATTTTATTGGAAATAAAGTGAAAATAAAAAAAATATTAATTAATTTCTTGAATTTTTTGGATTTTAAAAAGGTTTTTCCTATTTTCAGGAATTAAAAATAATTTATGTGCAAAAGTAAAAACCAACGTTAACCTGGACTTAATTTTATTAAGTTCAAAATAATTCAAGGAATATTTGTTATTTTTTATAGAATTTTTTAACTCTATTTTCTATTTTCTAAAAGGCTATTTGATTTGTTGCATTTTCTGAAATTCAGAAATCAATTAAAATCCTATATTCTCTTTTGGGCTGAAATCCTCTTCTTTTGGGCCGAAATCCGAATATCCAGACTTGGTCTTATCTGGATAATCCGTATCCGTATCCACCGGATAGCATGCCTACCGTATTCGTTTCCGTTTCAGATAAAAAAATATCCGAATCTGTTTCCGATCCGAAAATTATCCAAGAATAATCCGATCCGAGACAATTCGAATCCGTTTCTGTCCGGATCGGTCGGAAACTATCCGATCCGTTTTCATCCCTACTCACAGTGCGACGTGTGCCGCCGGACCCAGGACAGCTCCATCCTCTTTGGATGTCCGCTACTTCTGCGGCTGTGGTCCTTCGAGCGCTTCCAGATCGGATGTCCACAACTGGACTTGGCAGCGTACACGGTCAACCTGTACGCCGAGGACGACAGTGTGGACCGGCCGACCATGGGCATGGTGTGGTGTCGCCGACAGGTTAGTTTCATGAACATTTATTATTTTCTCGTAATGCAATCACAATTTTGTGTGCTAAGTTTTCGTTTGGTCTATTCTATAGGTGACCTACATATCGATCACAACGCAGCGGTCGTACCCGGACTACGTTGCGATGTTCGACTAGCTAACGAATGGCCGCATCATCTAAAGACCGTACACTCATGAGATGGTGTACGCGCGCGCCCAGAGGACTGTCCAACCCGTGCATGCGAGACTACGTGTACTAGTACACGCGGAGGGCCTTGGTGCACGAGGTCTTAGTGGTGGAGTACCAGGTGGTGCGGGTCATGCGCCAGTTCAGTCTGCGACAACAGGTCCCACACCCCTGGGTGCGGCGGCTGCCAGCCCACGTCCATGGGTAAGTTCGTTCTTTACTTCTTTCGTACAATCTGCGTTACATACATAACAAATAATTATCTTGCCGTCTACAGGTACACTAGGAAGGGAGTACGTGGTACTACCTCTTGGGTCGAGAAGATGTTCCCTTGGGTTGAGGGCTGGCTCAGCACCTACCGCGACATCATCTTGGAGGATGCTCACTATGACCCCGGGGAGCACGAGGAGTACATGGAGTGGTACTCTAGTCGGACGAGGCTGTGCTGCGTTTGGGTCGTGGTCAACCCACCACGACACGAGGATGCGATGTCCGACACGTTGCCCACCCAGCCGAACTCCACATTCCACCACTTGGTACGTATTGAATGATCTGTACTTCATATTTAATTCGCTAGATTTAGGTTTTCAACTTGTTGATTACGTGTATAGGTGGATATGCATCGGAGGTCCTCGAGTTGACAGCCTCCACGCAGCAGATGACGCTGGGGGACATCAGGGGGATCCTACAGTGCATCGCGGAGAAGGCGAGACGAGGGATCCAGATCGCGACTTGTCGCACGCCGAGCGACCCAGTGGACCCAGCAGTGCGTGGACGAGGGGTCAGCCATGGTGGTTCACGACCACCGGCTTGTCCCCCGGACGTGGCGGGTAGGTCCTCGTGGCACCGTGGCGGGAGCTCCTTGGGACAGTTTGCAGGTGAGCATGACACATTCACTTTCGTTTCTTTTATTTCGAACCCCACTAGTTACTAACGATAATCTTCTCTTGCAGGACCTCAGTTCCACCAATACATGGGGCAGGAGTACGCGGAGTAGTCTGCGGTTGCCTTCGTGGCACCAGGTATGACTACCTTGCTTGATTGCGTAACGTACTATTCCGTGGTTTTCCCATGATTGCATGTGTAACGTAATGTTTCACAGGTCGTGCACCGCGTTGGAATGAAGCGGACTTGTACTTCGACAGGACCAGGTCTCCAGGGGGGCTTCTCAGCTGCAAGGTGCGCCGGAGCCGACCCTACCGATGCAGGACATCGACCTCGCGACACCACCTCTGGTTTCTCGCACCGGTCGGCTACGTCGGCCACCTGATCCTTTGACGTATTCGCACCAGCGACAAGCGAGGCCGAGGGCGACACTTGAGGTACGCCCCAAGAGGGGCCGCCGATAGATGTTTGTTCAGTTATACCATGTAAATATTAATTTTTGTACAACTATAGTTACGCTAGTATCGTATTTTATTACCTCTTTTTGGCGTGCACACCATGATCACGTGAGGAGTCTGCATTGGGACACCCTGCACTACCCTCTCTCTACGCAACGACGTGACGCAACGAGTCAGCTTTGCGCAGAGACGTGACCCAACTAGACAGCTTTGCGCAGTGATTGGACCCAACTAGTTAGCTTTGCGCAGAGACGTGACCCAATGAGACCGCTTTGCACAGAAACGTGACCCAACGTGACAGCTTTGTGCAGTGACGAGACCCAACGAATCAGCTTTGCGCAGAGATGTGATGCAGCGCTGCCACACTATTCCTCCTCACGGACAAGAATTTCCGTCAACTGAATTACAATTCAGCCGTGTATGCAGTGCCTCCTCAGCCTATAAGTACTACCCATTCCACGGTGGGTTTTCCTGCATCAACACTTCAACACAATCTCAATCAGATGAAGAAGCAATGGGAAGAGATCCGCGAACTCGCAAGACGTGTTGTGGCCCTGGACGAACAAAGGGAGCGTGCCAGGAGGGCACCTCCACGCAATGACGTCACCCCCGTAGCAGCAACCCCAACTAGAACATTCCAACCGAGTCTTCACCGCAAAACCCGCCCGAGGGGGAGACACCGCCCCTCTGTTAGTGCAGGGACATATGCAAGTTCTTCAAGTCCAAACAATGACTCAACCTGTGCATGCGTTACTGGGGTTACGTGAACTACTCCTGTGACTATCTCGACCGTTGTTAGGACATGAACAATTATCGGCAGCCGGTAAGGACCAGTTACAGTATATTCCCCTACCAATTCTGTTTCAATGTATGCACTAACAACCTCTCGTCTACATGTAGTCTCCGGATCCGCTATGTGGCTACCGCAAGTGGATCGACCAAGAGATCCATCCACGCGACCAGTGACAAATCCACTACGAGGAGTGGGATGCCAAAAGGGCCCGCGAGATCTGAAAGGAGGAGCGCCGCAACGAAGAGCAAAATGAGCGTTTCCGTTGGGAGACGAAGCTCATCTCGAGGCGTGCAGTTGCAGGGAGCGCGATAAAAAGTGAAAAATGGCAGCCGAGGCCAAGGAGGCTGGCGAGGAGTACAACACAGATCTAGTAAGAAAGGGTAAATGGCCCTAGTCCACGCAGTAGGTCAACCATTCCGTAGTAGTCCCCCGTGCTACCCACCATGTTTTTAACTATCCCCTAAAGGCATGTATACTTATATGATCCAGATGCTTGTGTCCTAGTGTACCGTTGTCGTAGCGAGGATGACTAAAGCAATTAGCCGAATCATCATGCCATGTGACCATGTGCAACGTGCTTCTGTCTGCGGACTCTAATGTATTTCTAGTTTCTTGCCTTGCACTTTACCTTCGGTCCGTGGAGTAAATTTTCTAGTAACAAAAAGTTAAGATCGTGTAAATGTGAACAAAAGACAAAAGGACAAGCACGACCCTAGTCCTTCCATAAGTTGGTAAGGAAGATAAAATCATGCGAATTTGCCATTACACAAAACTATGACATATCACACTGATATTACATAACAATGAGCAAAACGACGTAACACTTAGTTTTTTACAAATCAAAGTGATATTCCAGAACATTGGCAATCACATATTACAACTATCCGTGCTTTCCCGTGTCCGCAACCTCAACATCCCCCATGTGGACTGCCTCGAGTCGGGCGGCCGATGAGGTCCCTGGCGACGTCCGGAGTGCCGATGTCTCCTTCGTCCTGAGGATTTCTCGTCGGGAATTTCTTGAAAGTATACCCACACTCCCTATAAATGGAGCACTTCTTCGTACGATATCCGGTTTGTGCTTCATCCATGTCGTTCCTGATGCGCAGTACCTGTCACTGGCCGACCTTTCCTTTCAATCTATCAATGTCCGCGGCCCAAATTAGTTGCTCCCAGGTCAGATGACCAGTGAAATGGTCAACCACGATGTAACCATACATCTCCGCACTACATGTTTGCACCACCTCCTCCTTATTGAAGTAATCAGAGATGTACTGCCCAGAATGCTGCATCACCATAGAACATGCGATCATGACATAGGAGTAAGGCCTATGCAGAAGAAGGGGCTTGTTGCAAGTGCATACGCAACTAGCACGTCATCTCACCCTTCTTGCTCTTCTCCTCTATGTACTTGGTGATCATGGCAGAGTAGGGTACTCTGTCATTTTCCATGGTGAGTGACGCGTTGTTTCTTCTGTCAATGAAGTAGTTTGTTGTACCGCGGAGAATTTCCTCCACAATACCAATCAAAGGGAGGCACCTTGCGCCGCGCATGACCCAGTTGTAAACCTCGGCTAGATTAGTTGTCATGACACCATATCGAGCACCACCACTTTCATGAAGCAGCGACCACTTCTCCTTAGGTTCGTGCTCAATCCAGTCTGAGAAGCATTTCACTTGCGTCCCCGTCCTCCTCGTTAGATTAGGACCATCTGCGGGTAGCTGTGGCAATGCTTCGGGGGCCTGGTTAGTGCTTGGGGTGGCCCTTTTCGCTACCTCCCTTCTGTGCGTCTGGATCCACTCATCCATAATCTTACAGAGTGCTTCAAACTTCTGTTGCTGGTTCTGATTGCACAACTGCTTGAATAGGTTCATCAGGTCCTTGTTGAGGAACTGCTTGTAGAAGTTTGCCCTCAAGTGCATCTTGCACCACCTGCTCTGCAGATCCGCCCATGCAAGCGGTTCGTTATCTTATTGTTGTAGCTGAGTTATTGCACTCAGCAGGCTGGCATGCAGATCATGAATGATGCATACGTTTGGACAACCCTGTACATCAGAAATCCTCATATTCTTCAGGAACCACAACCATTGTCCTTGTTCTGACTTTCAAAGAAAGCGAATGCCACAGGAAGAACTTGATTGTTGCCGTCCATTGCTATTATGGTCAGGAATATGCTATCTACGCATAAGATTGGACAGTAGTACGAGAATGCATTTATGCATGGACTAAAGACGAAGAATGCTCATTGCAGTACCCTCCTATTGGCCCAATTCAGATGTGTGGCGTCTTGAATGTCGACATGAGTGTCGAGATTCCTGTCTTGTATGACTCGGGGTAGCCCAGGGAAGTTGTGGTAGGAATTCTCAAACGTGCCGAACCTTGATTCCAATGCTTTATGTTTTGCCCTCCAAGCTTTGTCATAATTTATTGTGTACTGGAACCTTACCTCAATCGCACGAATGATGGATCGTGGCTCAAAATCAAGATTATCCACGATCTCACTATACATGAGGTTGGCGATGAAGTTTGATGACAGGTTCCTGTGGAACTGCAATGACTTAGCAACGACACATGTGTACGGGACCATTATAGGGCACTTCCAGTAGGTGTCCCACTTAGGCTGAAATGCGTGCACTTACCAAGGGCATCCCTCTATTTTGCACTTTACGTCGTAGCATCTTGGTTAGACTAGACGACTGTGAATATGCACTACACCGACAATGGCTAGAATTTGACCATCTCTTGCACGGCCTCCTTGCATTTGTACATAGCTCCTTGCCTGACCTCGCTCTGGTCATACTCCCACGGCACACAAGAGCATTCATTGACGACGAGGTTGTCGAACTAGTATGCGTTCCACTCGGACGGAACCACCTGTTGGTCCACATCATCCTCGTTGTTGGATCCTTCATCTTCAGACGATGTATTGTAGTCCCGGGATTCCTAATCCATCCTTTGCACTATGGTTTTCAGCTCCTCACCCTCATTAGCAAGCCCACTGCCCTACCTAATTGAAGGAGCTACTTCTCCAGGGTATTGATCGATAGCATTAGCAACTCCAAGAGCTTCGGGCACTGTGTGTGCCGCACTGTGGCTGGAGTCACCGACTTCATCTTCGGCATCACCATACCCTTCTTGTTCAGCCGCGGATGCAGGAGTGGGCTTGGCATATGCCTGGGCCAGAAAGTTGAAATCCCACCCTCCCTCCCTCGCCACGCGTAGATATTACTACCATGACCTTGTTCTTTTCAGCTGCACTAACTCCCAATAATATGTGGGTTGTGTTGCTCGATGGCAAGACAACTCAATCTCAGATCATACATATCATGGTCCACTTAGAATTTGTGAAACAACCACCACATTATAACGCCCCATGTATGCCCCTCTGCTCTTGGCAGGGGCACGTTCGCTAATTAGAAATAACGCAGATCAATCCCCTCGGGACCCTCCATAATAGTCCCCGGACAGTAGTAAATTTTGAAATCGGTGACGTCCGACATAATTGACGTACTGCACCATGAAGAATATTTTCACGATTAACTACATATCTAAAACAAGACTACCCACCGAAAAGAATTATATACAACATACTTCACTACACAACCATACATCCAAAACTATGTAATCCATTCGGTTCAAAAAAAATTACCTCACAGGTGGGCAACTGAAAGGGAAGCGCTTCGCTAGCTTCTCTCCTCCACTCTACTCCTTTCCCTTCCCCCTCTCTTTTTTCTAAATAAAAATGAGTCATATGCCGAATTTTAGGGTTTCATTGAGCTCTTATAGGGGAAGGAGTCCTGTCGCCAGAGTTGGAGCGGCGATATGGAGGCAACAGGGTTCCTGTCACCAGTTCAACTGGCGACAGGAGCTTGTCGCAAGTTCAAATGGCGATATGAACTCATTTTTGTTATTTTTTGGGCCACCTATTTATTTTTGTAATTCTATTTTATTTTATTTTATTTTTGATGCACACAACGGAGGTTGCAATGCCGAGATCTGCCGACGATAGCAATGATCCAATGGCGGCAGTGGCGAATCGAAGCAATGCAAACTGTGATTGAAAACGAGGGGATGGAGGGGAAAGGTGTGGGAGAAGAGAGAGAATAAGAGGAAAGAGGGGATATGTTCTTTTGTTTTTGGAATAAGTCTATTTTAACCTTTCGAATTTTCTAAAAAGTCCACTTAACCTTGTCAACTTCAAAACCGATTTTTTACTCCATATTCTTTCAAAACTGGGTCAAATAACACTCTGAGGTGGTTTGGTTAGGCGATTTTGCATACATGACAGGAATAAGTCCATTTTACCCCTCTCAAACTTTTCAAAAAGTCCACTTAACCTCTTGAACTACAGAAATAATTTTTTACCCTCTAGTATTTCAGAATCAAGTTAAATAACACCATGAAGTGGTTTGGCTGATGCAGTTCCTAAGGTCCACCTATCATATAAAGAGAGAGGGAGAGAAAGAGAGAGTAACAGACCGAGGGAGACTAGAGAGAGACGATAGCAGAGGAAATGGAGGAGGCGACGACGGCACCGAGCGGCGGCCAAAATGGGTCCTTGGGACCGTGGGGAGCCAAGGGGCGCCGACGGCACTCCTAGAGATGGCCTATGGCGGCGGGGGTGATTCATCTGGGTGAGCTCATTCTCTCTCTCTCTCTATTTATCTATATATATATATATGACAGGTGGGCCTTAGGAACCACATCAGACAAACCATCTCGGGGTGTTATTTGATCCAATTTTGAAATAATAGAGGGTAAAAAACCAGATTTGTAGTTGAGAGGGTTAAGTGGACTTTTTGAAAAGTTTAAAGGGACCGGTTTTGTATTTAAAAGGGTTAAGTGGACTTTTTAGAAAGCTCGAGGATGGTAAAATTGACTTATTCCTTTGTTTTTTACAATGAGTTGGATACCCCTACCTCTTACTATATGCATGAGCAAAGATGAACTAAATCACCACATATTGGTTCCAACTTCGCCTCTCAACCAATTCTAACAATTAGGCATCCACAATGTGTAGCATCTATGCATAAACTAAGTTTTGCCACGTTAGGCTAATTGCAAATTTTGCTCCAGTATTTGTTATCCCGCCAAATGTAAGGCTCACCATGAAATATAATAAAATGAAAAAAATCCCACCCTTCTTCCTGTCTCCTCGTCTCTAACGTGCAAGGCCAATCCATTTTGTATTGATTCGGATGCGACTCCAATATATGTGTCAATTATAGGTTTTTTATTCTTTGGCATCATTTGCTTTGTGTTTGCGCCTATGCTTCTCTCTCTTTTCCTTGGCATCGATATTTTGCAACACTGATGGCGAGTTTTTGGACTAAATGATACTATTTGGATAGGCATTACAAAAAATGGTGCCCTCGCATCCGTAATTGCAACAATGACGCTCTCCAACGTTCTTGGGTGGTACGAACGGCTCCTGTGCTGCCACGTCACCCTTGTTCGCTCCACTCTAGGACGGATTCTCCTCGTCCGCACCACCATGGGACGAAGAAGCCACGTAGCCCCTCATCCGCACCATCATGGGACAGACAAGGCACATGACCCCTCGTCCGCACCACCATGGGACAGACAAGGCGCGTTTGTCCCGACCTGCTTTGGACAAAGCCATGTGGGCATGCGTTCGTCCCACCGTAGCCCAGATTCGGCGCTTTCGTCCCGCCTCGCTTCGGAGAAGTCCACGTGGCGCGCGTCTGTCCCTCCATAGTCCAGACAACACTCGTTGTTAATAAATGGCAACTAATTAATTATTATTAATTCAATGTGAAAATTTCACCCAAAAAATTCCATACGAGGGCAGCAAGGGTGATGATGGCGACGGTTGAAACCTAGGTTTCAAGCTGTTTGTGATGTGCTGCGCCGTGATTTCGTGTGAAAAAAAAAATATGGAAATTTTTTCTGCTACATGTGATAATACATTTAAAGCTACGAGTGTGAGGTAAAAAAAAAGAAAAAATATTCAAAGAAAAAATATTTTTAAAAGTTTCAAAAAGTGTCGAATAGCGTCAAATAGTATCAACAAATTGTTTTTAATCTTCTTTCTTTTTGCTCCGCCCACGCCAATCCCTCTATCATGCTCTAGTGGCACGACATTCCCCTCGTCTGAGCCCGGGATGCATGGTACACCCCCCTGCTATGCCCCTGGGTGCCGAACTAGCTTGGTCCGTGCCCCAGGGGCCTAGATTTTACACGTGGCACACGGGAGGAATCCGCCCCCCTGGGCACAATGGAGGTCGATTCCACCCCCTAGGGACCGAACTTGGCTACATGTCGGCTGTCGGCAGCTCCGTGGTGCCATTTTTTGTATTGACGTTAGGAGACGGCCAAAATTGCTATTGCGCTGTCAATAGTGCCATATGAGCCAAAAGCTCTACTTGTATTAGGTTTGGTAGTTGGGGGTTGGAACATGTGGTGTTTGTTACTCCCTTGCTTATCGAGTTTGTGGCTCGTTTAGTCTCTTTTTGAAACAAAATAGCAAAACTAGCTACCCGCACCCGAAATGATAAAAATGATACCCTTACCGCGCTAATTTACCATAGAAGCCACGTGCCCCGCTCCTAGACCGTGGCAGATGACCTGTTGTGTTCCCAAACCGCGGCACGCGACCTACCTCGTTCTCAGTCTACGGCAGGATGGCATGCCAGCGCGGGAGGTGACCGTACGCACATTCCTGCCACAGACTAGGAGTATGGCATGTCGCTGCTGCGGTCTGGGAGCAGGGTACATCGCTCGCCAAGGCAAATTAGCGCAGTAGGGGTGCTATTTTTTGGCATTTCAGATGCGAGGAGGGGGACACTAGTTTTGCTTTTGCAAATAAAAAACATGTCATTTCAACAAAGACTCATGTTTATCCACCTGCACGCATGTCAATCATCTGACTCATGTCCAATTTATGATCGTTCTCGAGTTGTGCTAATGTTGTTCAAGTCCCAGAGAAAGATGTTTAGGCTGCAAGGCAAAGTGTTTACTATGTGTCAACAGTCCATATTGGATATAAGATGCGGACATGCGGTGCAGGAGAGGCAAGATAGCTTGTGCGAGGCTGGCTGGGGGCTAGCCAGTACGGTCGTTCTACGCCAGTAAACAAATCGTGGGAAGAAACAATGGAATTTTTGTCTGTATTGGTGCATATCCGGTCCGTACGTTGTTGTATTTTTTAAAAAATCGCCCTGCCGCATGGCCACCGTGTGGCATGCCCTACCCTCCCATCACATGCGCCCTCCCGCACGACCACCGTGCAGTGGAGGCGCTCCCGCACGGCGGCCATGCGACATTGTTGTATTAAAAAAACATATCGTCCTGTCGCATGGCCACTGTGCGGCATGCCCTACCCTCCCGCCAGGTGTGCCCTCCCGCACGGCCACCGTGCAATGGAGGTGCTCCCGCACGACGGCCATGCGAATTCTTTCTCCTTCAGAAATTAGAGTTTCGGTTGTGTTTGTAGCATTTTTAAAATATAGGAAATGAGCTCAAAAGATTATCAAATTTTATGTGAATGCTCCTAATATGGTGTACTTGCTTTTCTAATTTTTTCATAATTTTATTTGTTCTGATTTTTTCTTGCAATTTCATTTAAGTGTATTATTGTAGAAATTTGTAATTATAGAAAATAAGCTCAAAAAATTATGAATTTTATTTTGAAGGCTCCTTACACAGTTGATTTGATTGTGTAATATTTGGACAATTTTATATGTGTTCTGAAATTATCTCGAACATTCAGGATTTATGTCTCAAAAATTTGGATTTTAGGTTTCAAAAATTAGGGTTTCATGAATTCCCATAGAAAGTACTCATAACAGAATTAGTGTTTCAGAAATTAGGGTTTCCATTGGAGTTGTAATATATGTTTTCATACAGAAAATTATCAACATTTCAAGCATTACAATCATTACATGAAACATGCGAGGGTTTATTGCAATCGGGATGAAGCAAGAGGTGGTATTATCACATGTAACCCGGTCAAGTATGACACTCTTTGTTAATTTATCAGTTTAATGTGGATGATATTCTTGAATATTGTATTGTACCACAAGCTAGATAAGCTTGTACATGAACCAACTGTGGGAAATACGTGGCATGCAGATCATATAATAATGAACTGTAGCCTCTGACACGTGTGCATTTCCAAGGCTACGGTATATTGTTATATGATCTGTAAGCCACGTATTTCCCTCATTTGATTCATGTACAAGCCTTTCTAGCTAGTAGTGCAATACAGTGCTAAAGAATATCGTTCACATTGAACTGATGCCTTTACAAAGAATGTCCTATTTAACAATGTTATTCATGAGGGTAGTTGGATCTATCATCTATGCAGTGATGATTGCAACTAGTCTTTGCGGCGCCATAACCACTGCCCCTTGTCGAAGCGATTGTCGAAGTCACGCATGTCCTGTGATTCCATGATATAAGTGTATCGTGTAATAACAAACATAACAAGGATATAAACTATATATAACTCACGTCTTCGATACAGAGTGCGCCCGGGCGACCGGATATGCTACGACGTCGGCCAGTCTCGATCGAAGGAGCCTTCCCCTTCCTCTTGTCGCGAGACTCCCCACGTCGGTGTCATATGTTGAAGTTTTCTATGTCCCGCGATTCCATGATGTAAGTGCACCGTACAGTGAAAAACGTAACAAGGATGTAAATTCTACATAAGTCACGTCGTCGATGTGGAGTACGCCCGGGCAACCGGATACGCTATGGCGGACAAGCTCAGTCGCATTATCCTTCCCCTTCCTCTTGTCTCGGGACTCTCCACGTCAGTGTCGTGTGTTGAAGTCACCCATGTTCTACGTTACGGGCTGGACGCTTGCATGTTGTTAGAAGAACAAAATGGCAAATATAAAATCAGAACAAAAATTGTAGATAACTCACATATTCAATATGGAGTGCTCCCAGGCGATGGGAGAAGCTATGACGACCGCCGGTCTCAGCAGCAGGAGCCTTCCCCTTCTCCGTCGGGTGAGTCCTGGGCTCCTCCGATGCATCCTCAATAGGGTCTGGTACGTTTCCACTGCACGAAGGTCTCGGCCCTTATCGAGTAATTTAGCATGTACTTCTGCTGAATGAATGCCCTGTCGTACATCTCCGGGCCATCGAACCACTAGAAGAAGTGGCAGCGCATCTCTGGCTACAATTACATGGGGATAAAGTTAAAAATTTATAGAAATCAACGTAGGGAGTGGAAAATCGATGTGTGCAAAAGAAACGCTTACGAGGTGGTGTCTGCACGTATAATACACCCGGGCATAGGTGTCTGGGTGCGTGCACTAAATGATCTCCACCGGTTCGCCACACCCACACGGCAGGACTGGAAATTGTGGTGGTACCAGAGCATCTTTCATTGAATAATATGGGCACTTGCACTTCTGCAACAATCTCGTGTAAAAGTTTGTTGATGAGTCCACATTTGTGTATCGTAGAAGTTTGGTTGTACATAACAAAACAAGGCGGGCAATACATTAACTTACGACACTGCATGACGACCAGACGAACTCGGTCTGTTGGGACAATCCTTCATTGAGTGCCGAGGGCTATTACATCTCCTGCACTTGATTGTGCGGCTAATACTGGTACGTTGGCTGGCATCCATGTCATTCTGTAATCGTCGCATCTGCTGTCGTCCCTTCCCTATTGACTTTAAGGCCTTGTTCGGGCCCCATTGCCCCATGTCTGGCCAAAGATCGTTGTAGTTCATGTCCAAGTCGTACGAGTGAAACTCTGCACTCCATGTACTAAAAAGGTGCTACATGTCATAGTATTCGGAGATGTATGACGTAGACATCTGCCTCATTTGCGCACATACCTTGTAGACATGCGAGCATAGTTGGTGCAGGAGCTTCGGCTTATTGCAGGTGCATGTCGCCGCATCACCCAGGGCGCATGCTTGTTTCCTTTCGCCCTGGCATGACTGTTAACATATTTCTACTGAAGTCTGATCTCATACTTCCTCCTGAGACCATCGATCACCCAAATGTAGTGCATCCCAGCCTTCTCTATCTTCTGGTCTATGTGTCTCTGCATATTTTCGGACCACTTCTTGTCTTCCTCCATCTGTCGCTTGGCAACGGTGGCTCTATTAATGAAATAAACAACAGTGTGAGTCCATATCTCATCGACGATCGTGGTGATAGGGAGGCACCACACACCTTTGAGGACGCTGTTGTACACTTCGGACATGTTGGTCGTCATAATTCCATACCTCGCACCATCTGTGTTATATGCAAGATACCTCATGCACCACCTGGATTGCACGTCATTCTACTGGTGAGGGGGATCCGTCCTATGCTACATGGTGTTGATGGCCGCCAACAACCCAGTATTGCGGTCTATGATTAGGCATATGTTGCGCCGATCTCCCACCACCGCCCTCTTCACGTTCGCTAGGAACAATAGCTAACTGGATGTGTTCTCGCTCTCCACAATGGCAAATACCACCGGGAGAAGCTGGTCATTCGCGTCGGCCGCCACCGCGGTGAGAATGGTAGCCTTATACATCTCTGTGAGGAAAGTGCCATCCATCGTGAGCACAGTACGGCAGAGCTTGAAGCCCTGAACGGCTTGGTCGAAAACCCAGAACACCCGGTCCAGTTTGAAGCAGTTGGGCCCTCCGTCAACATCTTCCCTCTCAAACTTGTTTATGTACGTGTTGTGGTTTGATTCGGCAATCTGGTCAAGCAATCTCGGTAAAAAGTTGTACGCCTCTTCGTGTGTCCCGTACATGGACTTGATGACCTTCTGCTTGGCTCGTCGAACTTGCTTGGCTCGTCGGACCTTGCTGTAGCCGACTGGATAACCAACCAGATTGGCAACTGCTGACATCAACATCTTGCGGGGAGACGGACACATCCGCCGCAACTAGATGCCTGATGAGATTTTCAACATATGCGGAAGTCACATTCTGATGCTGCCGTAGGGGCTCATTAAGCTCGCAAGTGTGGTCGATAGGCACCTTGACCCCGAAGACCAAACTGAAGATCTTTGCTCGTTGAGTGCTGACCTTGCTAGGGTAGCCTTCTACTATGCACTTCATTGCGTACTATTCTGGGTTGGACCGGTGCACTCAGTACACATGGCTGATGGACAAGGCGTACCATGATATAGCTTGTTGCATGACCGCTTTGCTAGGGAAGCGCTGCTCAATTAAGAGGGTGTCGGTATCGAACCATCACTGGGAGCCTTCTTCTTGCAACAGTATGAGCGAACACATCGCGATATCATCAAGTCTTGATGCCACATAAGGCATCTCTGATGAAATAATTCCCCAGGTTGGACCACCAGATCTTTACTTGTCCTCGTCGCTTCCATCCGAGCCTGGGTCGGTGTCCTCGTCGGACTCCAACTTGAGAGGCTGTTCCGGTAGATACCCGTGACAGTCAATGCGGGCCGACCACCACAATTTCGCCCCCTCATTTCACACAAAATTATGTTCGCATCTTCCCTCCAAGACAGCACATTCCGTCGAACTGTCTTCAGGCTCGGGCTACGCTTGCCCGCTTGTCGAGGCCCCGGCATCAACAAGGTTTCCTGGCGCCCTCCGTACAAAATCCACATACACCATCGGCCTCCCGTAAATGCCGCCTCGCGCTGGGAGGCAATCTGCATGTACTGGCTCCTTGCTATGCTTCCAGTCACCTTGACGAGCTCCCACACGACATTCGTGCAGGTGATCCCCTCGATCACAAGTTTCTTTGTCATTACTTCTGTGATGAACGCCCTCCGGATGCAGCTTCGAAGCTCATAGATATTCATCGTATCAAGCCCCTCCTCCCGAACCACCTTGTATTGGCATCTCGACAGGTCCAACCCATCGGGTCTGGGCCGTACGAGACCATCGCCATAAAACACTATCAAGTCTTACATGTTCGAAATTACCTAAAGTAACAAACAATGACGACAAATTGCATGCAAGTGATCGATTAAATATGTGCAATTAAATATGAATACTTAATTAATTACCAGCAGTATGATTACTCCTCCAAAAATTAATTATGAACCACATGTTCATTGCCACTTAATTACTTACGACTATCTATTTTGCACTAAAATACTTATGCCTAATTAACTGCTCGTAAACTGATTATGACTGATTAATTACTTATGCCTAACTAATTCCTAATAAAATATGTACGACTAATTATTTACCACTGAACTAACTAATTACGAGTAATAAATTAGCACTGATCTGACTAATTATGACTGATTAATTAGCACTGAACTAACTAAGTATGACTGATTAATTACCACTACATAAATTACAAGTAGTTAATTTCCACTAATTTAATATGCCGAATCATAACCACTAAACTAAGTACAAATAATTATTTACCACTAAACTAACTAATTACGAGTAATAAATTAGCACTGAACTAACTAATTACAACTAATTAATTAGCACTCAACAAACTAATTACGACTGATTAATTACCATTAAATAAATTACTAGTAGTTAATTTCCACTAATTTAATATGCCAGAGTGATAACCACTAAACTAAGTATGACTAATTATTAACCACTAAACTAACTGATTACAACTAATTAATTACTAGTAAACTAATTAATTACCACTAAACTATTTAATTACGCCTACTAAATTAAGACTCGTTAACTACAACTACGGTAACAACTACAAAGTCATTCAATAAATACTTACCTGCTATTCGAGGGAAGCAATAAAAAAACTCGAGCGATGAGTGTTGAGAAGCAATCAAATTATTACTCTCCAAAAAAAAATTAATTCTGTTACATTCTCTGAGTTCTCAGTGACGAGTGCGAGAACCAGAAGCGAAACACAATTGAGATGAGCGATGAGCAACTGCGAGAGTTCTATATTTATAGCCGAGTGTAACATCCCAATTTTTTGGGCCTTTTTGAAAATTTCAAATAAAAATAACCAGTTGATTTTTCCTGAATTGTTAAGGCTTAATTTGAAAATTTTATAAATTAAAAACAAAGTAATGTGAGTAAATCAAACTCTGACTAAATAAAAATTATTTTATTTGATTTTTTGGTTTTATCTTGGATTTCCTTTTCCCCAGATCTTGTTCTTATTTCCGTTGAGTTCTTTCTATTTCTTTTCAGCTTTTCCAAATTTTGAAGTCTTTTTTAAACTTTAAAAATTAAAAAGAAATATTTGATTTATCTTCATTTGTTGAAAGCTTAATATGATATTGTCAAAAAGTGAAACAATTTAATATGAATAAATCAAACTTCATTTAAAAACAAAACTGATTTATTGGATTTCTTGGATTTTCTCCAAATTGTTTTACTATTTGGAGTTAAATTTAAATTATTTCCTTTTATGTATTTTTTCCAAAAATTCCTTTTCTCAGTTATAAAATTTAATTTTAATTAATTATTTTAAAAGCTAGGGATTTATTTGGGAGTTTTTGCATTTTAATGAATTTATTAAAGGGTGCATTGAATTTGAAGTGAATTTTTTTGTATAATTAAGATAAACTTCAAATAAATGTAAAAGTATTTTATTTGGTCTATTCAGGTTCCAAAGTATTTTTATAAATTTTTCTTAGATTTTCTGAATTACTTTATTTTTTTCCTTTTCCTTTTTCTTTTCTATCTCCTCTCTTTTTCCTGGTCTTCTTCCTTTCATGCTTTCTTTTCTTCTCTATCCTTGCTCCTGGTTTTCCGCTGGCGCTAGCACTCTTGCCCATCCCCTGCCCCCTTTTGACCCGCCTGCCAGAGCCCATCCCCTGCCACCCTGCCTCCCCCACGCCACCCTCCTCCCTCTTCAATGCCCTGCCGCCCATGCTGCTGCTGCACATGCCCAGCAGCCAGCTCCCAGTACTGCTCCTCGCTTCCTCCACTCTATAAAACCGACCAGCAGCACCCTCTCCTCCTCCACCCCTCTTCTCTTTTCTTCTTCCCCAACCAAAGCACCAACAGCCACAGTGAGCTGCATTTTCTTCTCCACTCCAACCGTGAGCTCCACCTCCCTCTCTGGTGATCTCTTCACCGCACTAACCATGTCACGGTGTGCCCCTCGACTACCTCTTTTTATCCCTGGAATTTGCCCCTCTCTCTCGTTCTCTCCTCGCCGCAAATGAAGCTTTTCTGCTGCCAGCCAAAGCTCCTTCTTCCTCGTGCTTCGTCGCCATCGCCACTGTCGTTAGCTTTGCCTCGCGACGTTCTACATCTTGCTCCCTTCTTTTTCCCCGAAGCACCCCCGGCTCACCTGAACCACTATCTCCCCGCCGTCGACCGTGTGCCGTCTTCCCCGTTCTCCCTCTCCGGTCATCCAATTGTTGCGTCACCTACGTCACGATGTGCCCCTCAGTCACTTCCTTCTATCGCTGGAGTTTCATCCTCCTCGCTTTCTCCAGGTCGGGAACGCGATTCTCTCGTCGCCGACCAAACCGCCTTCCACCGCTGTTCCCGGAGCGTCGATCATCCCCCAGTGACATTGTCACCACCATTGGAATCGTCGCTCCTCGTTCTTTGCCATGCTCCCCTCGCTTTCGCTGGAGCATCCCCGGAGCTCTGTCGCCTCCTTGCGCCCGCGTCGGCTGTGCGCTTTTCTTTGCCGCCGCCGCGCTGGACCTCCTACGGCGACGCCACCACCACCCTTGGGTTCACCACATCTGTGGGGTTCCATTTTGCCCCTTGCCCGGCGCTGCCTTGCCTCCCTTCGCCAGCGCCCATGCCAAGCCCGAGCTCCCAGTTCTGGCTCTCTGTGTTGGCGCTGTGAAGAAGAAGCTTTGGGCTCACTTGCAATCATGGCCCCCTTGCTCTTCCATCTCTCTCACTCTCTAGCTAGTTGGTGCCCTTTGACATCTACACAAATCTTTTCTCTATAAAGCAAATGACATCACAGCATGTTCTATTGACTTTCTCTCTCTATTAATTTTCTATCATTTTATATGAGCGCAAACTTCTGGATTTTTTTTTCTCCCTCAGACGAACTCCGATTCTGTCGATTCTATTTTCTAAATTTATATAAATTGAGCCTCTTTCTTTCACTACTAATTTGGTAATTTTTGGATTTTATTTGGATTTATTGTATTTATTTAACTCTTTTCACGCGTGTAGATTCCGGCGTTTCCGATGAATTCCTATAACCGTCTGTCGAAGCACTTCAAACCTTCAACGAAGGCAAGTTGTAGACCTTTGATCATGTCGTGCCTATTTTATAAAATTATATTATTTTATATCAACATGCATTGCTAGTTTTATAATAACTACTTTCGGAAATAGTTAATTACCCAATCGCCGATATGCCGATATGCCTCCATGAATAATTCTGAATGACATATATCATTGGTGTCCATAGGTTGGATTAATTTTAATTGGATATATTTATTTACTAACATGGGTATCATATTATGCTTAGCCATACTTTAGTTGTGATGGGATTCATGATTATGCTCATAAATAATTAAATTTAACTTAATGAAATATATAATTGTGGCGCGACCACTGTCATTAAAATTTATTGTGCCATGCCAAGGATTGCTATTTTGTCGGGTTGAACCAAAAATGATTTATATTTGGGTGAGTGATCATACAGTAAATAGGATGATTTTAGGATATGGTTGCCTCGCATGAGTAGTCACTAAGTACTTAACTTTGTGTGCTATTAATCTGGGTCTTACTGTACAACCACAAGTCTATTTATGAGGTGGACCTGACCAACTAATTAATTAACAATGTTTTGAGTCGGTTCTCCTTGGGTTGATAAGTGGCGCAAGAGGGGGCCGGTGTAGCGAAATCTTAGCGAGCAGAACCGAGTCAAAACAGAGTTTTATAAAAAGCTTGTGATAATCGTTTAGTCGCACACCTTCGAAAGTGTGTCAGATGAACATTATAAACTGATTATCTCTTGTGGGTCAAGCTGTATAACCTCTGTAGAGTGTTAAAAACTATTCGAATAGCCATGTCTACGGTTATGGATAACGCCTGGTGATTTCACATGAATGGTAGATTTTCATAAAAAATATTAGAATGTTTTGGTTGGGAAGCGATCTGAATGTTGGTTAATGGTTGGGAGGTGAATAGGGTGTTCACTGGTTGTTTTGAAAGAACTTGTTTACTTATGTACTTAATCTTTTAAATTATGTTCTTCAATCTATTCACTGTATTTACTGTCAATACTGTTTTCTGTAAAATAGCCATAAAGCTATCCTTGTTCGAACCTTGCATGAATACTATTTACATACATTCCCCTACGACATACTGAGTACTTTATGTACTCACGGTTATACGTCATTTGTTGATCAGTCCCTGCAGAAGAATCAGGGAACACAGAGTTCTACGAGAAGGAATATTTTGAAGACTATGCGAACTAGGTCGCGTTCTCCACTCGATTGCATGTGGGCATGTCGGATGGTTACCACGAGCTGTTTTATTCCATTGCAAGTTTACTCTATTGTCTTAAGCTCGGTGTGGCAAACTCTGTAAGACTTGACCATAAGATTCTTTTGCTTTTAAGTAATATTAATTTGTTTGCTTCTTAACTACCTTATTGTATGGATATGATTTCATCGATGTTGTAAACTGTGTGCACTAACTACTGATCATGGGACTAGTTCAGAATACACAAAGCGCTCAGATCCATTGGTCTAGGGTCCCGACACCGAGCGAAGGAGGAGCCGTTGTGTTGGCGCAGGGAATTCCAGATGCATTGTCTACACGCAGCACTACGGGCAAAGGGGGACAGCCGCGACGGGGCGACAGATGTGCGAAAGAGCGAGGACGGGCAGTGGGAAAGGTGGCCACCGCACGGTGACCGTGCGAATCCTCCTACGAATGAACGACAGGTGGACTAGATACCGACGGTTTTTTGTTTCTCTGAAGATAAATGGACCAGATACCGATGGTTTTTTATTTATCTGGATAACTAGACCGGTATTTTTGTGGACCGCCGCAAGGTGGTTGTGCGAGAGAAGGATGAGACGACGTGTGGTGGCGGCCACCGCACGGTGGCCGTGCGGCAGACAGCCACCGCACGGTGATCATGTGGTAGAACGATATTTTTGCAAAAAAAAAAAAAAAAAAGCGACGGACATTCTTATAAAGAAACAATGCTGGTTCTAGTATTCCGATACGTGTGGCCGTACGGGCGATTAGTTGGGCCCACTCTGTTAGTTGCGATCCATCCAAACCCACCACACCAAGAGACCAGCTGATCCCAGGCGATGTCCGGCCAACCCAAGTCTAGCGGCGCACGGACAAACTTGCGGCCCACGGCCTATCTAGGCATTCACACGCTCACAGCTCCACGTGTAAGTCGTAACACCAGATCTACTGTGCAGACTGCAGTGCATTCTCAGATGCCTTTTGAGCGGTGGCGGACTAGGACCGATGGTCACAGTATATATTAACATATATGTGTGTAATCGTTAGGATTAAATTGTAGAGTGCATATCTTTATGTATGTGAATTTTACTAAGGTAAAATAATTTTAGACCCGACCTGTGCGTCCTTATAATTATACGTGGATCCGCCTCTGCCAGTGGCAGATCTAAAATAAAATCAACAAGAGGTCATTATACATATTACCAGAACTTAAACTGCAGGATGCACACCTCTACATATGTGACTTTTGATGAAGCAAAATAGCTTTGAACCCGGTGTTCCGTGAACCCTGTATTGGCCTATTGGGCACCCGGCCACCGGGAACACGCTATTGCTGGGTGGTAAATTCGACACGTTGTACCCTTGTATATAGATGTATCCGATTTTTACTGTCGAGCCCTCTACGTAATTCCCTCCATACGTGCACGTGCGTGCTCTTAAGGCCTAAGATCGATCTGACATGGCACTCTTTACGTCGGGCATCGATCGGTACATGCATCATGCACGACATGATCGCCAGCTAGATGCTCAGACCTCATGCACCATCGATCGTTTGCTCCATTAGTTAATCCTCTCGTGATCGCCGTATTCCGGGAAGACTAGTATGCGAACTACCGGACGATGGAGGAACGGAATGATTTGCTCGATCGTACAGCTGGCCAAGCTAGCCACTAGCCAGCAGCCAGATTCTGTCCCCCTCCCTCCCCCTGCGTGCGGTCGACCGAAATAATAATTGGAAGGAAAGATCGGAGAAACGCCTCCAGCTCGCCTCGCCAGCAGCCAATCAGCCGCATGCCAGCGCGTTACTTTTGTCGTGTGGGCCCCCCAAACAACCATACCAAGCTACCAACATACGTCTGCGTGTACCTCCGTCCGCTTGTACGTTCAGACGCGCGTACGTACCTTCGATCACAAATACACACTAGCTAGCGCGTACAGTTAAATTACCCACAATATGTAATAATGCACCACACCTAACCTAGCAGATTGCAAGCAGTGAAGCAGCGCAAGAAATATATGTAGGATCGATGTGGCGTCACGTCGATCGGTTTGGTACTTTTGAGCCGTCCGATCGATCGAATAATAATGGGCAACTAGCTAGCATCGAGCTAGGTTTTTTTTCTTTCTCCAACAAGGCACAAGACCAGATTTTATAAAAAGCTAATCAAACAGTTTACAAAAGTTCAGCCTAAAAAACCAAAAAACCGACAAGTAACCGGCTGAGGAGACCAGCTTAAACGAGAGCACAAGGTTTGCAAAAAAAAACTCGCAACAACCAAACAGAACCTGAAGGCAAACACCACCTCCCACAGGAATCAAACTAACACACACGGACAAACTAGAAAAACCTACTGGAGGTCTACCCTAAAGCGCATAAATACTTCAGCCAAGCTTTAGCTGCTCTCGGCACCTGTTCCAACTTCAACCGATCATCTTTTTGGATCATGATACATCACCATTGTAAATAAGATACAAATTTGAACACAACTTCAATCGGTTGTTCAGAGAAAATCTTCTCAATCACGCATTTATATATTCCTGAATTTCTAGAGAGTCTAAAATAAAACTGCAAAACTAAAAAGACCAATGTGATAGTCATTAGCACCCCTCTTATCAGGTCACCACAGATGAAAATCATCTAAAGAATCTGACACTCTGCCCCAAAGAAGAACCTCTTTGATGCACCACCAATATATCTCTCGAGCCCATGAGAGCACGAATGGCAACACGGATCCAAAGGCCAGAAATTTGGATTAATTTTTTGATCGATTCCATCCAGGTGATTATCAAAACCGCTGGCTACACTGATGGGCTCATCGATTATCTCTCAAATTTGTACATCACTGGTACCGTGCACGATGGATACGCACGATCTACGGACAACGGGTACTACATAGTACATACATTGACACTAGTGTTGATCTTGATCCCTCTTACATCCCCTTTTGCTTTCTCGTTAATTCTAGCAGCTAATTACCTCCGCCAGGAGCTTGTACCTCCGAACCTTGACCCTAACCGGCCGCGTCATCTTCCCCGCCTGCATCAGCTTCCTGTTGCTGTTGTTCCCCTTCGCCGCGCCCGGCGTCCTCTCCTCGGCCTTCTGCTTCTTGACCGGCCGGCCGAGCTCCGCGGCCGCCCTCCTCGAAGTCGAGCATCCGGCCTCGTGCCGCTGTTCCTCCTCCTCGTCGGAGGTCGACGTCTCCGTTGACGCCGCCGCCTTCCGTTTCTCCGTCAGCTTATTAACCGCCGCGTTGGCTTGGGCGCGGCCTCCTCCTCCGCCTTCGACCGGCTCCCTCAGGCACCAGTTGCACCTCCTGTAAGCCGTCGCCCTCGGGTACAGATCGCTGCAATATCTATGCACGCACAAATCAGGTTCCAAGAACGTCTGATTGATACAAGAACGCGCGCGCGCGCGGCGATATGCATATGCGGCGTGTTGCACGTACGTTAGTACGTACCTGTGCTGCAGCCGGACGTGGCAGAACTTGCAGCGGAACAGCTCGTGCGGCAGCCCGTGGTCGCCGCACATGCAGCAGACGGCGCCGGAGCAGTCTCCGCCTCCGTGCGGAGGAGGCGACGCCATGGGAGTCAAGGCCGGCCGGCCGGTGCTGTAGCCTGTAGGTGAGATGCGGAGCAAGGCCCGCGAGTGTGCGATGGATGTGTGGACGAGCTAGGCATAAGGCATTAACGCATTCACATCTTGTCTGGGCTGCCTGACTGGTCGTGCTGTGTTTATGGCGATAGGGGTGGCTTTCGTGAGGTACGGGGAAGGAAAACATAGTTTTCGGAGTATTTGACACTGTTAAGAGTGTAAATTAACAAAAAGAGATTGTCTATGGATAAGTTGTCTAAAAATTGTTATTTTTCAATTACTTTTTTTCACCTTTAAATTTGTGTTCAACGGTAAATGAAAGATTCGTTACATCGCAGGGCCGAACAGATATCTGTTGTTTGTGTTAATGGGTCCGAAAATCAGAATTTGAACCCATTTATAGCCCGTTTGTTTGTAGGTTGTGTTTCTATGGAATTATTATTTTACTGTTTAATACGGGTTGTATTTGTATTGTTTGTTGTGGTCTTTTTGTTGTGGGCTACACATACATGAGTTGCTAGACAGAAAAAAAAAAACCCACTTGTCAAGCTTCTTCCCCATCTCCATATGTCCAATCTCCAAGAAAGAAAAAAAATAACATTATTGGGCTTGACATTACAACAGTACAATGATTTATAAATAGTATCATTAAAAAATTATCACAGTATCATGCCTACGTACACATAATATGTACTGAATAGAGGACATTATTGGGCTGAGACCATCAGAAACAAACCTAGCAAGACAAGAATTACTATAGTTGCTCGTAGAGTAACAAAAATATAACCAGACAACGTTTGCTCCTGTGCAACAGATGCTCATATTGTGACACAATGCATTCATTTTCTCGGTGAACCACTAACAAATAACAAATATAAATAAATAACTATATTATGGCAAAAAACAATCTTGAAATTTGTGAACCACACACAAATAAACAGAAAACAGATCAAATTAATCTATCCTAGACAAAAAAAAATCATTAAATTGGTGAACCCTTGCAAAATTAATCTATCATAGATATAAAAAAATCCTAATACTTGGTAAACCTCATACAAATCAATATAAATAAAAATTATTCTATGCTAGACAGATCAAAATTCCAAATCTTGGTGAACCCCCAACAAAAAAAAGAGAGAAAGAATAGATTACTCTATCCTACACAAAAACAATTCCTTCACTTGGTGAACCCCACCTAACCAAAAAAAAAAATTGGAGGACCCTTAGAAATAATTCATCTACAGGAGATTTTTTTTTAATCAAAGCTAAGCTTAATGCTAAACTTTTGAACTAGGAATATAAAGTTGCACACACATTGGACTAAAATTGCAAAGTGGATTACATTGAAACTTTAATATAAATTGTATGCAATTTTTATATGTTTGGAGTTTTTTTAAAATAATTGTCCTTGTCCAAAAATTAACTATAAAACTAAAAAAGTAACATACCAATTGAACTAAACATGCAGAATAGGTTAAACTGAAACTTTTATGAAATTGTTATGCAAGCTTTCATCAGTTTAGAATTTTAATAAATAAATTTCCTTGTTAACATATTGAATATGGAACTAACATAAAAGTTACACACCAACTGAACTAAACTTGCATAATAGACTCACTTAAGTTTTAATATAAATGCTATGCAAGTTTTCAACTCGTGGGTTAGGAATGTCTTATTAGGATATAATATATAGAACTAACATATAATTTACACACCTATTGAGCTAAAACTGCACGATAACCCCCCAAATGGTGTGTAAGTTTTCATGTGTTTGGGTATTTTTATAGAAAATGTTCCTAGCTGAACATAGGACATGTGGAACTAAAAAGTTTCATACTCCAAGGACACACCACCCTCTTCGGCTTAAAGCTTTCAAACATTTCGAGCCTGGTAATATCCTTGCTGCATGCGCGTGTTTGATGTGCCGTACAAGACACGGCCAAATAATGCACACAACCAACCAAGACTCGAAGACCCGGGCTTCTTTACTTCTTCAGGTCTTACCTTGGCCACTAAGGGATGTAGATGCAGAGGTAGCTAGTTTTAATTACTTTTGTTACTGGTAACAGGCTCACAATCGGCGTCATCTTATCATGAAGCAGTGTGAACTGGAGAATGCTTGATCTGATCCGCGTTTGGGTGATACCACGAAAAATGCATTTTGTAAAGGGTTGTGTTAATTATTGTGTGGCTTTGTAGGCAAATTCTTCAGCTCGGCAAGCATGGAATCCATCCTAATTCATTTTTTTAAAAAAATCCTTAACCTATGCTAATCACTCAGCGAATGACATCATTAAGCTGGCCCCTCTTTTGCATCTTCCAACCTGACAAGACATACTAGGAAACACATTCCTACGTTTCAAACAAGGTGACCCCAACATTACGTCTTACGAAATAGTTTTGCTTGTCTTGCAGGGTGCATATCCCAGCGTCGGAATTATGGCAGTGCCGTGGATGGTAAACCGAAGCTGATACCCAGATATGTGAAGCTGATACCCAGATATGTGACTACCAGCTTCAGATAAACTAGCCCACAAATAACAATCCGAACATTCATATAAAGCAAGCAAACTCACAGATACATGAGAACGAACCAAATAGACAGCATACAAGCAAACGATCCATCTCTAAAGGCTGGCCTAACACAGAAATCACTTCGCACAACGGAGATAAATGGACGCACAAACAATAGTTCAATGGGGGCGTCTTTTTCATAGACACCTGAAAACTTGTTAAATCACAGCCACTTATTTCCACCATTGGATCAAGATCTTTGGCTCACATCTCTTCTTCTCTCACCTATATAACTCACCTCATCCTAAACCTATCTCACCCCAGATCCAACCGCCGCCCCCTGCTCTGCCCCGCTGCATCGTCGGCGATCTCCTTCCGTACCCCCTTCTCTTGCCACCCATCCCCTTCCTCCTCCGCCCCGCCACCAGATCCACCACCCTCTCCTAACCACTTTGATTGTCATCACCCTCCGCCAACCCCACCCACCACCCTCCAACTCGCCTCAACGCACTGCCGCCACACCGGCCTCCCTCTACCTCGAGGGGCACCAGTGAACCCAAACCCTAAACAGGTGAACCCTAACTCTAACCCGCCTGCCACCGCCACCACCGTCATCATCGAGCGCCAAACGCCAAAGAGGAGGAAGACGACATCACCGGAGCACAAATCTCCACGCCGATTCAAGGGTGAGAAAATCAACTGTGATTTTGCAAAACCTCAGTAGTGTGTAGCATGTGAAATAGCAAATCCGTAGTTTAATTTATTAGCAAGTCAAAATTTCTTGAAAGAATACCCATGACTCATTATGTCTACGAGCCTCGAGTTCCAGTTTCTTGCAACACAGACACTACAGATACCAATCATTTTTCACCTGTCACACCCACTCTAGGACAATCTATTATAACCTCTCTCTCTCTCTCTCATCTGACACTACTATGC
Organism: Hsuehochloa calcarea; assembly: GCA_036346395.1. NCBI lineage: Eukaryota > Viridiplantae > Streptophyta > Magnoliopsida > Poales > Poaceae > Hsuehochloa > Hsuehochloa calcarea. The sequence continues at coordinate 30,165,801 of CM070599.1, read as the reverse complement.
TGGCTGGACCAAAACCTTGCTTTCCATCGGAGGGAATGGAACGAAGCTCTCTAGCTCACTAGCTGCTGGTTGCCGTACAAAGGATAGGCCCCATATGCAGCAGCGTACATGGGGTGCGGGACGGGGGTGGGGGAGGCGTAGCCGTATCCACCCCAGAATGGTGTGCCATAGTACATATTGTTCCTTCGGTTGCCGGAATCAGCCCTAGACTGGTAACAGAAAAGCAAATGAGTGAAACGGAAGGTAAGAAATAATTAACTTAACAAAACATACCTTCGTTCACTTCCATAATTGTTAGGCATGCATAAAGACATTAAAAATGCAGGGTGCTCAAATGTAAAAACTAACTCGTACTCCGTAAGATAGGATGGATGATATCAAATAGGCATCCGCATTAGCCGCTGGAAAACAGTAATTCCGAGCAATGGTTTAAAATGCCACGGACAGAGCTATCGTATCAATGTTTACTGATGTTATCCACATGTGTGTGCAAAATGCGAAACTTTGTCTAAAAAAGCAACAATGCTGTAGGAATCATTCATTAAATCATTCAAAGTTCTCTATATTCAGCACACCCCAAAAAAGCCCCAGAAACACCAGCAACAAGACAATACAGACCCCTAGTGCCTATGCCTCGATAAAGATGTTATCTGAGTTTAAATTTGAAGCCATGAGACCGAAGAGAAACAGTTCAGATTAGTAAAATTTGCTGCCAATGTTTCCATAAAGATGTGGCATCAAGGGTGGCCAAAGCATCACAAAATGCATAGCCTTAAACATATCTGAAGAGGATGTACAGCACAATGGGACATTACCAAAATGCTATAAATGCAAAATAACAGAATTAAAAAATATACAGGAAATGGTTGCAAAGCATGAGAAGAAAGACTAGTTCTTCTTCAATGTACAATTAGAGTAACCTAGTCAAATATAATTTTTATTACCAAGCAAGTTGGCAATTCTCCAAAGCAAGGTATGTAATTGAGTTGTCATGTCATGGAAAGGTAAAAGAGGAGAAATCACGCCACAGATATATACAGTTGATGATCAACGAGATGATAACTCATAAATTGATAAAGAGAAACCTAGTGGAGAGTGCAATTGCAAGAGCCAACAAAGTGCTTCTGGAAGTTTGCTTATACTTGATCAACAGGACGGTTCCTCGACTTTACTATGCTAATTTTGCTCAGACGGAGAACTAAACCAGCTCAAGACAAGACTAATTATAGCAAATGTAGCAGAAACCACAACCTTTCTTCAGCATAATTAGCATAAAGTCCATTTGTGTGGTAGGAGTTTAACCCTACAGGCCCACGCTAATTGTGGAGTTAGTGTTTTAGCTAGTTATGGACTCATAGGACCAGGACATGGTCGCCAAGATAACCCTTTTGGGCCAAGCAAGGATGGGCAAAATGATGCTACCGTTGGGCCACAGGGTGTTACAGGTGTATTAAAGCATCACACTCTTTACATGGCTACATGACACGCAAGGTGTATGGATATACGACGCTTGCAGGCTAAGTGAGCAGATACACAACACATGGTTGCAAGCACACACATATGAAAGTTTTATTTGGAAGCACCGAAGCAGGAACGTATCAAGCGGCACAAGAGCAAGCTAATAGTCAATCAGTCATAAAGCAATTCAATCTAGACACTGCAGAGTAGCCTTTTCATGGGAAAGAGTGTATCATACGATGAAGCCAATCTTGCCCATGAAAAGGCTAGTTTAAAATAAATCCAAACTTAGGATAATCAATAACTTACTACTGAATTGTTGTTGACATCGATTTAGAATATTCAAATGTATCATATAGCATTTTTAACAAGATGAATGGTGCAATGCAAACTGATACTATAGCAAGGAATGGCGGAAAACAGAGAATAATGATGTGATATGTGACAAACCTGCTTATGTGATGGGCTGCGGCCCCAAGAAAGGCGAACTGCCTGCTTTCCAATGACTGCTCCATTCAACCCTTGCAGTGCTTCTTCCGCATCACCTCTAAAAACGTAGTTGCACAGCTTAAATATCACTTCCAGCAAGTTATAGAAAAAACAACTATCCAAACACGAAACAACTTCAGGTACGTACCTGCTGACGAATTGAACAAAGCCACACTGCTTTCCTAGAGGAATTTTTACAGAGGCAACATCACCATATTTGGCAAATGCTTTCCTAAGCTCATCTTCACTTACATTTGGGTCAAGCCCGCCAACATATACCTAAAGCAGGTCGACAACTACAGATTAGAAACTATCAAGCTACAAGGTAACAAACACCAAGGAAAGCCAGTACCACACACCGTTCTGTTAGTAGAATCACCATCTGAATGCCCAGGTGTCGAAGAGCCAGAATCACCTGGAGTACAAGTCATGAAGTTTGGTGAACAAATGAGTACAAGTCATGAAGTTTGGTGAACAAATGACTAAACCAAGACTAATTTCATACAAGAAAATAACCAATGTCATAGTAAACTCTATAAAGAAGCAGCATGGTACATAACATGAATCAATCTATTGCAGAGCAATGTTTATGACGATAGGATTAATTGTAAAGGAGCTGCTTCCACTACAGTATTAGGAATGCTAGCTCCACACTGGAATTCTCATGAAGTAGGTTTTGCTTGTCAGGCACTACTCCTTAATTTCTATAGGTTACATAAAAGGCGCAAAGTAGATAGAAAAATAACAGAACAATTTCATTAAATTTTTATTAAAACTTCAGGATGTATTCCAAAAACCTACTTGGGAGAATGGAAGAACACTTTGGCAGCATCAGGGGCATACAAGGTGGAAAAACATACTAGGTTATCAGAAACCTATAATGACAGTAATGTTTGCTACAATGTGGCCATAGAATGAGTCAAATTAAGTAAAATTTGGAACAACCATAGCGCAAAACATCAGACAGTCCATGAACTAACAAAAAGAGGTTGTACAATTTCAGATAGTAGAACAATCATGAAAGATGGACATACCTGACGATCTTCTGGGAGTTGCAGGTCCTATACGAATTGGCCTAGTAGAGCAATATACACCATTCATTTCATTCATTGCATTAGATTTGTCATTATCATCTCCAAATCTAACAAATCCATATCCTCTAGAACGGCCTGTGTTTGCATCGATAATAACTTTAGCTCCTTTAACGGAGCTGTACTTGGCACCAAAAAGCTCCATCAACATTTCATCAGTAACATCAGCAGCTAGATCACCAACAAATATCGAGTGGTCAGAAGCAACTTCGGATCGCTTTTCACCCAAGCTATATGAGGCCCAGTTTAACTTAAAAGCTCGATCAGTGTTAGGCATCACATGACCAGCAAAATTTTGAAGAGCTTTCTCTGCTGACACATGGGAATAGAACTCTACAAAACCGTATCCCTCCGATTGGCCAGTTTGCCTATTGCGGATAACTTTTATTGTCACCACCTACGAAAGAGATGAGTAGCAAATGGTGAGAAAATCAGTATAAAAAAGCACAAAAGCACACAAACAAAAAGAAGAAATAACAACTGATGAACTAATCAGTGGTTAACCTTCATTCTGTATTTTAATAAACCTATGGCTATAATAGTTGGTATTTTTGAAGATAAAAAAAATGGTTCCTGGCAGCTAGTACAAAAACACGAATGCATACAACTATCTTTGTTCGTTAACACTGTTCCTGAAGAAGCACCGTATCATTTGCCATCACAATGATCCTATAATCAGGCATCGTTCTTCTTCCTGTCAACATCAGGTAGCACACCTCCAAATGAAGATAATTGGCCAAGGCTGTCATTATGGCTTCCTTTCACTCCTCCAACTGTTCTTATACTAATTGCGTAACCACCAAAATGCAACAACTAGCTCGGCTTATTCAAAATGTTTATTAAATTATCACACAACAAGACCATTTCCTCCAAACTACTAAAAAGACTAATTCTATACATAAATCCCACCACGAAGTTGGCACCTTTGGCAGCTCGCAAATACCTATTCTACGGGTCACGCCTTATCACATACAAAATCACAATTCAGGCAAAAATAAAAAAAGAGTTATTTAGCAGTTACACGCACTAATACACGAATCAAGAGACATAAATGACCAAACCAACAAGAGCATTCCGTCCGTACTGCATTGAATGGCCTCAAAGTTGGCGCCTTAAGCAATTTCCCACGGCTAATTCTACAAATACCGCTCTTTTTATTCGCATCAAGCGACAAGTGATCACAAATTTATGCTTTTATGAGAATTTCAGGATACAACAGACGAATCAACACATAGAAATGGGACAAAACTAACTGTATTAGTGAGATCTAGTACGGATAAGTCCGGATCGGGAGAGAACGCAAACCTCGCCGCTGGGGCCGAAGCAGCTGTGGAGGTAGTTCTCGTCCATCCAGTACTGGAGGTCGCCGATCCATATCGTCTTATTCTCCTCGCACCCGTTCCCGCCGTATCCGGCCGCGGGCGGGGTCGGCGTGCGGCGCCCGGCCGCAGCGGGGGGCGGCGGCGGACCCGCTGCGAAGTGCTTCGCGAACTGCTGCGGCGGTGGGGGCGGCGCGGCCACCATGGCCGGCGGCGGAGGGTAGGGGATGACGACCCACCGCGGTTGCGGCATGTGGTGGTGCGGGTGCGCCTGCTGCGGAAGTGGGTGGGGGTGGGCGTGAGAGTGGTGAGGCGGCACGGCCGCCTGGGAGTCGGTGGTGGTCGCCGCCATCTGCATCGCCGCCGCCGCCGCCGAGGAGGGTCGCGTGGGGCTGGGGGCTCGCGAGGGTGGAGGGCGGAAAGAGAGAGGGTGTGGTGGGGTGAGGCTGGATATATAGTGGGTGAGGGACGGATCCAGACCGTCGGATCTAGGAGCTGGTTATGCTGTTGGCCGTCTGATCGGATGCCGGGGGGCTGACGTGTAGGGCCGGCGTGGTGTGAGAGTGCCACAGCTGGTTTTTAGGGCGGGTTCTACGTGTTTACGTCCTGAACTAGTGGCAGACCGCGATTACCTAACTTGATTTGGCTAGTAAGAAAATTAAATATGGTATCATAGAGAAAACACATCTTAGAAAAGGTAAAATCATTAACTACGGTGTTAAAAAAGCACACACATCAGACAAAAGTAAAATAATCAAGTATGGCGTTGCAAGGACGTGCACCTTAGAAAACGTAAAAACTTAAGGATGGCTAATTAGTACCGTATAAATATAGTCAATCGACAAAACAAAATATGGTAAAAACATAGTTAGTTCCGTATGTACACTTAATTTGTTACGTAACGTCTCATTCGGCTCGACCACCAACATGCAGGGAGATTGTTGTGTGGGGTACGAGTGTTATTGCTATTTTTATGGTGTTTTCTACTTTTCTAGGTTTAAAATGAGGAGAGCTCTCCGATTTAATTTAGCCAGTAAGATCAATAATTGTTGCTAGTTAGCGTATGCTATTCTTAGCGTGATATTTGACCGACAAAACGGATGAATTAGTTAGCAATAAGTGGTAAGAAGTATGATTTTAGATCTAGTAATCCAATGGAATAGAAAATCTGCAACAGGTGTTTGGTGTTTTCTCCTCTAGATTATCATGGTATGTAAAGCATCAATTAAACACGTATCAAGGCTCATTGCAATCGGTGACAAATACGATCAAAGAATTAAATTAGCTCAAAAATTTACTAAAACTTGGTCACAGAGAACTGGCGACATCAGCAGTACATTTTCAATCGGCTTCTTGAGTCTTGAACCTTAATGCCATTTCCAGTAAATTATCCTCTCTCCCCATTTATAGTTTATCAACATCCATATAGCCATGCATATATATTACCATACCGGAATAATCATAAAAAAAGATCCGTTGTCTGTCCTCTCCTCCCAAATGGCCAAATGTGATGTAGGAGTAGATGAAAATGGAGAAAGGCACAGGTTAAGGGGTCACTTTTAAACCTGCAGGACAACCACCTACCCGAATTAGCAAACGTGCATGTTTGCCTTTTCCATTCATTCCCATTGCTTGACTTTTATGTAAAGGCTTGTTACTGGAAATTTCTCTGGCTGGTGAGGACCCTTTCCTTCCATTCCCAGCAGGGTGGAGCCTCGTATAGGTCAACATGGGCTCAGTGACGGACGTAGCACCGGGGCGCGTAGAGGTGTGTGAACCGGCTCTAGCCGTCGCGCCCCGGAAAACCCTGCTACTACCATCTCCTCTAACTGGTCTTATCCATGGACAAAGCACCGGCTGGTGGCACAAGCAAAAACCAAGAACAAGAAGGAAGGAGCACTTAGCAGCAGCCATGGAAGGAAAAGGACTGAAGCTTTCAATAAGAGTAAAGCAAGGTTATTTGGCCGTTTGGATCATATTCTTTCTATAATCCAATGTCACAGGGTTCATTTTCGCACTACCAATTCTGACTTGAACCCAATTCATCAACTCAATCCCCAATTCCCCATTCCCCATTCCCCAAATCCCTAATTATGTCCCCATTCACAGAACAGCTCACCTGGGGGGCGCGCTGACGGGTTGAGAAGGCGGAGAATGGTTTGATTCTCACTGGAACGGGTTGCATCATGAAACTAGCCTAGCTAGACCTAGAGATATTAGATGGAGCTCATATCACAAAACCTTGCTCCGTTTGTACGAAATGTGGAAGGCAACAGAGGAGGTGCTATAAATTGTAAGTGATGATAGTCGTCAACCATCTAATTCTGGTGGAGCAGATGGTTTGATAAGAAAAATTGAAAGCTTTGGATTTGTGTTTATCTTGCATTTGATGTTAGATTTGTTGGGCATTACAAATGAATTATCACATGAATTACAAAGGATGGATCTAGACATCGTTCATGCCATGAATTTGATTATAGATGTAAAAGAGAACTTGCAATACATGAGGGTTAATGAGTAGGAGCCATTGCTCGAGTGAGCAAAAAACGTTTGTGAAGCAAATGAAATCACTGTTCCAGATATGGATGAAAGCACCCTAATTATGAGTCGATTTTCACGTCGAGGCCATACAGGGACTCAAGAAATTTTTTATAGAGTTGACACCTTCTATGCGGCTATCGATGCCACTAAGTCAAAGTTAATCACCGCTTCAATGAAGTTTCTATAGAGCTATTGATATGTATGTCTTATCTTGATCCAAGGAACTCATTCTCCAAGTTTGATGTGGACAAGCTTTTGTGACTTGCAGAGATTTATAATTATGATTTCACCATAGGTGACCGTATATTGTTAAGAACTCAACTTCGAAACTACATTCCCAATGTTAGGAGAAGCGTAAAATTCCATGGATGTCGTGACCTTGCAAGGCTCACCGAAAAGATGGTTAAAACTGAAAAAAAAAACAAAACCTTCCAATTGGTTTATCATCTCATTGACCTAACATTGATTCTTCCTGTGGCAATGGCATCAGTTGAAAGAATCTTTTCGGCACTGAAAATTATCAAGTAGATTTGCGCAACAAAGTCTCCGATGAATATCTCAATAACTTGATGGTGTGCTACACTGAGCGAGAGATATTCAAATGCATTTATGATGGAATAATCATGGGTCGTTTTCAACAAATGAAATCTCGTAGAATGGACTTGCCTCCTGCTCCTAGTCATAGCTAGCGGTTTTGCGGTATGTTCTATTTCATTTCAATGTTTGTAATTAGTTATAATTTTATGATTGTCTCACTAATTTAACTATTTTTGTTCTACTGATTGCTACTCATCCGTATTTATCGGCATTCGGACTGTTATGTTCATTAGCTAGGTACTACCTTGAGTGTATTTTACATTCTTGCTTAGTCTTTTGTTTATTTACGTATGAATTCGGATTGCATTAGACATTCAAATGTATCATGTATATTTGGTATGATCTTATCGTATTAAGATTTCTCACCTGAGCACCCCCTATTTTTGTACGCCACTGCATGGGCTACGGCCCTCTCTCCAGAAGCTAGTACTTTATACTATACATTAGGCTAAAAATAATTTGTTTTGTCCCATCTAGCCCATTAACTTGTAAGTTCAAAACTTAGTTTTTCAATATTGATATTCCATCTTTACAGATGAGTCCCTCTCGATCTTTGGTCAAACAACCAACCAAACTCTGCTTTGCCCCTCTAGTCTCCTCTCTCCACCCTCCTCCGCTTCCATTCCACCGACCCAGCACGTCGACCGCACAACTCCAGGATCCAACCATTCAAGGCACGCACACCACAACACAACTCGAGCCGGAGTTACTGCTGCCACAAACTCGTGAACCATGTCGCGTGAGATGGGATGAGTTGACCGGGAAGTACTAGGAAATATCTTCTCAGATTCAGTGCAAGCCTGCAGCCCCTCTTGACTTCTTCCTGTACCGTGTGACCCTTTTCCGTGGTGCACGCGGTAAGTTCCCAGATCGCACGCGGTTTGTCCACGTACGTATGTGCTAGAGGTAGGTCGGTTTGCCGCGTTTGGATCGGCCCAATGTTCTTTTAACTTCAGGACCTTGGTAGGAATCTCCCGGATGAAATCTAGAGGAGATTCATACAAATGCGTGTGAAAGAAACCATACGAATTTCTCAAACTTTGGATCCGCGCGCGTCGCGATTCGAGCTCCGGGCAAGTTCCCTGTTCTAACAGAGTTACACAAGGGTCGTAAGTTTGCATTGTGACATGGCAATTTCACGAATGCGGCTGGAATGAGTGCATCGATCATAAATGTTCAATGGTCTTTGCATGCAAGCTATCTCGTGACCTCACCCAGGCGGCGGCGTTGAAGCGGTGGAGTTGATAAGCCGCCCTCGACGTTGCCGGTTACGCTCATCGATCGCTGTTCAAACCTCACACGACACAAGACAACTTGTGCACAACCACTAACAGAAAGACAGGAGGAGAGGGAGAGAAGAAAGGTAGCAAAGCTCTATCGACGTGAAATGAAAAACAACTGTCGACATCGTCAAACTCATTTTAATTCGAAGGAAAGATAGACTCTGAATGTCGGATCCAATCGGTCATCTTGCAGGTACATTTTTTTTCGAACTTTGTGCATTATGTCAAAACATTGCTGGTTAGCAAACAAAAATAGCGACATAGAATTTAGTAGATTAGATAAATGTAGTCCAATTATGTAGTATATCTTTTGAGCTGTGTACGAGGTAGATAGAGGGTAATGTAAATAATACTATTTTTATTTAGCTCCCCATTTGTGCGCGGTAATTATATTGTTAATACCAGGAATTATTTTTAAGTAGAAAAGTAGCATGACACATTTTAAAATTCAAAGGAAACTCTGTAGCAGCTAATTAGAGTAGGTAGAGCCTAATCAAATTAATCGCAGCTTTATTTAGCTCCTTATTTATGTACGGTAATTATATTGTTAATATCAAAAATTAATTTGTAACCAGGAAAATAACATGACACGTTTTAAAATTACAAAAAAAAAAATCCAAAACTACTAATTACGGTAAGTAGAGTCTAATTGAACAAATCCTAACTTTATTTAGTTCTGTAGGTTAGGTAGAGCGTAATCGCAGCTTTATGACTTATCGCATAAATTTAGTTTCTATTTACGGTTGGTAATTAGTTTGCTAATGTCGTTTCGTATTATCTTTTTACACATTTTGTAGTCTTCACAATGTATGCACTGAATTTTTAGGTATGGTGGACCCAGATCACGCTGTTGAGTGGCCGTACGAGTTGCTTGACCCAGTGATTGACCTACATCACCGTAGCCGCCTCAGTACTATCCTCCCCTAGGAGGGTGAGGCGTCGATTGAGCTTGGTGTGTTTCGACTGCGCACGCCCATCAGGGCCTGGAGGTTGCACCCAAGCTGGGTGCCGAGGTACGTGCTATTGTGATATTCGTAAACTCATTTGTGGCCTGACTACTACGCGTGGACTAATGTTCGTTCGTAACCAGACCCAACGCAGGTTGAGAACGACAGTGCTCCTTCCACTGGCACGGATGGTGGAGGCGACGTGGGAGGATGACCAGGATCGCGGTCCTGGTCGTACGTCTAGGCGTTTTCCAAACGATAGGGCCCTACTGACGGCGTTTGTCGGCCGCTGGAGGCCGGAGACACACACGTTTCACCTCCCGTGCGGGGAGATGATGCCGACGCTGCAGGATGTAAGCTTCCTGGCCAGGTTGCCCTGCGTAGGCTTCCCCATGGCGGCGCATGAGATCTCACCCACGTGGTGCACATAGTTCCTAGCGAGGTTCCAGGATGTGCTACCGCCAGGCAGCGATTACCACGAGTTCAGCAGCCTGTACGGGCCGACGCTGAGGTGGATCTGCCAGTTCTACATAAGTCTTCATAACTATTGTCCTCTCGCATCAATTCATTTGTGAACCTTGCTGACGTGTATATGTCTTCTTGCAGCCCGAGCGTATGGCGGAGGATGCACCCAACGAGGCGGTGATGAGGCACTTTGAGGCCTACGTGTTGTGGTTGTTTGGGTGGGTCATGTTCCTAGGGCCACACGACGACAACATCAATAAGCACTACATCCGCTACACATGTGAGCTTGCAGACTGGCCGATGGAGGAGATCCAGCCCTGCGCCTAGGGTCCGGCCATGCTGTGCGCGACGTACCGCGCACTATGTGACGTGTGCCGCTGGTCCCATGACAACTCCATCCTCTCCAGATGCCTGCTACATCTACATCTTTGGCCATTCGAGCGCTTCCACAATTGGACTTGGGAGCGTACACGGTCAGCTTATACGCCGAGGATGGCGATGTGAACCGGCCTACTATGGGCAGGTGTGGTGCCGCCGACGGGTTAGTTTCATGAACATTTATTATTTTCTCATAATACAATTACAATTTTGTGTGCTAAGTGTTCCTTTGGTCTATTACACACGTGACTTACACACCGATCACCACGCAGGGGTCGTACCTTCCTACATCGTGATGTTCGACCAGTTAACGGATGACCGCGTCATTTGGAGATTGTACAAGTAGGAGAGGGTGTCCGCGTGCGCGCCTAGAGGATTTTCCGGTCTGTGCAGGTGAGACCACTTGTACTGGTACACGAGGTCTTCCTGGAGGAGTACCAGGTGGCGCGAGTCATAGGCCAGTTCGATCTGGGACACCAGGTCCCAGCCCCTGGGCGCAGCGGCAGCCAGCCCACGTCCACGGGTTAGTTTGCGCTTTAATTCCTTATTACAATCTGCATTACATATGTACCAAATGAGTGTCTTGCCGTCCACATATACACTAGAAAGGGAGTACGTGCTACTACTACCTGTACGGAGAGGATGTTCCCTTGGGTTGATGGCTGGCTCAGCTCCTATGCCGACGTCGTCTTGGAGGATGCTCCCTACAACCCCACGGAGTACGAGGAGTACATGGAGTGGTATGGCAGTTAGATGAGGCTTTGCTGCGCATCCGGGTCGTGGTCAAACCACCACAACATAAGGCTGCGACACACGACACGTACCCCACATAGCCATACTTTGTATTCCACCGCATGGTACATATTCAACGGTCAACACTTCATATTTAATTAGCTAGATTTAGGTTTCCAACTTGTTGATTACGTGTGCAGGTTGATCTACATTGGGAGATCCTCGAGCTGACAGGCCGAACGCAGTAGTTATCGCTTGGGGGAGGCCAGAGGGATCTTACAGCGTATCACGGAGAAGGCGAGGCGAGGGATCCAGATCGCGACTTGCCGCGGGCCGAGGACACATTCACATTCACGAGTGCGTGGACGAGGGGGCAGCAATGGTGGCACCGTGGTGGGAGCTCCTCGGGACAGTTTGCAGGTGAGCATGACACATTCACTTCCGCTACTTTATTTTGAACCCCAATAGTTACTAATGATAATTTTCTTTTGCAGGTCCCCAGTTCCACCAATACATGGGCAGGAGTACGCAGAGTCATCTGCGGCTGCCTTTGTGCCCCCAGGTATGACTACCTTATTTAATTTCATGGTTTCCTATGATTGCATGTGTAACGTAATGTTTTATAGGTCGTGCACCAAGTTGGGATGAACTGGACTTATCTTATGACGAGATATTCACCGAGGACTTCCACTTCCCCTAGGAACATGCCTCTCAGCTGTCAGGTGCGCCGAAGCCGACCCTACCGACCTCGGGGCCAACCCTACCGACGCTGGACCTCGATGTTGCGACACCACCTCTGGCTCCTCGCGTCGGTCGGGTATGTCAACCGCCTGATCCTTTGATGTACTTGCACCAATGCCTGGCGCGGCCGGGGGCGACACGCGGGGTACACCCCAAGAGGTGCCACTAGTAGATGTCATGTAAATATTAATTTTTGTACAACTATAGTAATGGTAATATATTATTTCATTATCTCTTTTCGACATCCACTATAGTATTGTTCATTTCGAGTATTGTGGGTTTCGAGAACTATTCGTTTCGAGTACCGCTGACTTCGAGTACTGTTCGTTTCGAGTACCACTAGCTTCGAAAATCTTGTAGGTTTCAAATCTTTTGTTCATTTAGTATCTTTGTTGGTTTAGTCTTCGCTTCGTTTGAGCTTTGTTGGCTTCGAGTATTATTCATTTCGAGTACTGTTCGTTTTGAGTACAGCTTTGCGCAGCGATTTGACCCAACAAGGTAGCTTTGCGCAACGATGTGATTCAAAGAGACAGTTTTGCATAGTGATGTGACCCAACGAGATAGCTTTCCACAGTGATGTGACCCAACGAGACATCTTTGCACAACAACATGACCCAACGAGACAGCTTTACGCAGCAACATGACCCAACGAATCAGCTTTGCGCAACGCTGCCTCGCGGACGCAAATTTTTATCAACCGAATTATAATTCAGCTGCGTACGCAGGGCCGCCTCGCCCTATAAATATTACCCATTCCATGGTGTGTTCTCATGTGTCAACACTTCAACACAATCTCACAAAGATGGACAAGCAGAAGCAATGGGAAGAGATCCACGAACTTGTAAGGCGTGTTGTGGCCCTAGACGAACAAAGGGAGCGTGCTAGGAGGGCACCTCCCACAATGATGTCACCCCCAGATGCAGCATCCCCGTCCCAAACATGCCCACGGTGCCTTCGTCGGAGGGGCCGCCCGAGGGGGATACGCCGCCTCTCTGTTGGTGCAGAGACTCATACAAGTTTTTCAAGTTCAAGCACCGAATAAGCCTTGGCATGCATTACTGGGGTTACGTGAACTACTCCTCGGACTATCCGGACTACCGTTGAGACATGAGCAGCTATCGGCAGTCGGTAAGGACCTATTACAGTATGTTCCCCTACTATTACTCTTTTAAAGTACGCACTAACAACCTCTCCCTTCTACGAGTAGTCCCCGGATCTGCTATGTGGCTACCGCAAGTGGATCGACCAAGAGATCCACCTACGTGGCCAGTGGCGTATGGACTACGAGGGGTGGGATGCCAAAAGGACGCACTAGATTCGGGAGGAGGCGCGCAACGATGAGCAAAATAACCAAATTCGTTGGGAGGCGAAAACTCATCTCGAGACGTGCAAATGCAAGGAGCGCGAGGCTCGCGAGAGAGTGTGAGAAAAAGAGGGAAATAGCATCCAAGGCGAGGGAAGCTGGCGAGGAGTACAACGCCGAGGTCACAAGGAATGGTAAATGGCCCCTATCCATGCAGTAGGTTGGGTCATTCCTTAGTAGTCCCGCCATATTTTTTACTATCTCGTAAAGACATGTATATTTACATGGTCCGGATGCTTGTGTCCTAGTGTATCGTAGTAGTAGGGAGGATGACTAAAGCATTTAGTTGAACCATCATGCCATGTAAACATGTGTAATGTTCTTCTGTTTACAGGACTCTAATGTATTTCTGGTGAAGTTATAGCAATTAGCCGAATCATCATTGGTCCATGGAGTAAATTGACTGAAATCAAGATCATGTACTACCGGTTTCGAGTACTATAGGTTTTGAGTATTGTTCGTTTCTCCCACAAGTTGGTAAGGAAGATTAAATCTTGCGAATTTGCTATTACTCAAAACTACGATATGTCACACTGATATTACATAACATTGAGCAAAATGTCATAACACCTAGTTTTTTTACAAATGAAAGTGATATTCCAGAACATTGGCAATCACATATTACAACTTTATGTGATTTCCCGTGGCAGTGGCTCAACGTCCCCCATGTGGACTGCCTCGAGTCAAGCGACCGTATGAGGCCCCCGTGGCGACGTCCGGAGTGTTGGTGTCTCCTTCGTCCTGAGGATTTCTCGTCGGATATTTCTTGAAGGTGTGCCCATACTCCTGCAAATGGAGCACTTCTTCGTACGATGTCCGGCTTTTGCTTCATCCATGTCGCTCCTGATGCGTCGTACCTATCGCCGGCCGACCTTTCCTTTCAGCCTTTCAATATCCGCGGCCCATATTAGTTGCTCCCGGCTCGAATGGCTAGTGAAATGGGCAACCACGGTGTAACCATACATCTCTACACTCCATGTTTGCATCACCGCCTCCTTGTTGAAGTAGTTAGAGAGGTACGCCTCGGATGCTGCGCCACTGTGGAACATGAGGCCATGACATGGGAGCGGGTCTATACAAAAGAAGGGGCTTGTGGCAAGTCATACACAACTAGAGCGGTGTAGCGTGCACTCGTGGGTAATCCCCTCGCGGTTCGTCCCGCGACGTCCTTTATCCCCGCACATTATCTCGAAACGAAGCTCCCTTGTGCCAATCTTGAATGCGCGATGCATCTCACCGTTTGCTCTTCTCCTCCATGTACTTAGTGATCATGGCAGAATACAGTACTCTATCATTTGTCGTGGCGAGCGACACGTTGTTTCTTCTATCAACGAAGTAGTTTGTCATACCGCGGAGAATTGTCTCCACAATAACAACCGAAGGGAGACACCTTACGACACGCATGACCCAGTTGTAAACCTCGGCTAGATTGATTGTCATGACACCATATCGAGCACCACCCCTGTCATGCAACAACGACCACTTCTCCTTAGGTTCGTGCTCAATCCAGTCCGAGAAGCATTTCATCTGCGCCCCCGTCCACCTTGTCAGACAGGGACCATCTGTGGGTGGCCGTGGCAATGCTTCGGGGGCCTGGTCAGTGATTGGGGTGGTCCTTTTTGCTACCTCCCTTCTGTGCATCCGGGTTTGCTCATCCAGAATATTTCAGAGTGCTTCAAACTTCACTGATTCTGGTTGCACAACCGCTTGAACAGGTTCATCGGGTCCTTGTTGCGGAACTTCTTGTAGAAGCTTGCCCAAGTGCCTCATGCAGCACATGCTCTGCAGATCCGCCCATGCAAATGGTTTGTTATCTCCTTGTTGTAGCTGGGTTATTGCACTGAACTGCCCGACATGCCGATCACGAATGATGCATACATTTGGACGGCCCTGTATAACAGAAATCCTCATATTATTCAGGAACCACAACCAGCTGTCTGTGTTCTCGCTTTCAACGAAAGTTAATACCACGGGAAGAATTTGATTGTTGTCGTCCATCGCTATTGCGGTCAGTATATGGCTCTTGTACTTTTCAGTTAGAAATGTACCATCTACACCCAAGATTGGACGACAGTAACAGAATGCATTGATGCATGGACCAAAGGTGAATAATGCTCGATGTAGTACCGTCTTATCGGCCCGCTTCGGATTTGTGGCGTCTTGAATGTCGACATGAGTGTCCAGTTCTGTCTTGTACTACTCGGAGTAGCCTGGAGAGGTTGTGGTAGGAATCCTCGAATGTGTCGAACCTTGATTCCACTACCTTCTGTTTTGCCCTCTAAGTCTTGGCATAGCTGATTGTGTACTAGAACTTTGCCTCAATCGCACGAATGATGGATCATGGCTCGAAATCAAGATTATCCACGATCTCACCGTACATGAGGTTGGTGATGAAGCCTGATGACAGGTTCTTGTGGGACTACATTGACTCATCGACGACGCATGTGTGCGGGA
Source organism: Hsuehochloa calcarea (assembly GCA_036346395.1). NCBI lineage: Eukaryota > Viridiplantae > Streptophyta > Magnoliopsida > Poales > Poaceae > Hsuehochloa > Hsuehochloa calcarea. Next base: position 30,149,943 of record CM070599.1, on the reverse strand, counting down.
CTACTATAGAGCACTTCTAATAAGTGCCCGACTTAGGCTGAAATGCGTGCACTCGCCAAGAGCATCCCTCTCTTTTACACTTCACGTCATAGCATCTTGAGTTAGACTTGACGACTATGAATGTGTGCCGCACCAACAAGGGCTAGAATTTGATCGCCTCCTGCACGACCTTCTTGTATTTGTACACAGCTCCTTGCCTGACCTCGCTCCGGTCGTACTCCCACGGCACACGAGAGCCTTCGTCCACGACGAGGTTATCGAATTGTTATGTGTTCCACTCGGATGGAACCGCCAAATGTTCCACATCATCCTCGTCGTCGGATCCTTCATCTTCTGACAATGCATTGTAGTCCCGGAATTCCTGGTCCATCTTTTGCACAATGGCTTCCAGCTCCTCACCCCCGTCAGCATGCCCACTGGCCTACCTGACTGAAGGAGCTACTTCTTCAAGGTCTTCGTCGACAGCATCAGCAATATCGGGAGCTTCGACAACTGTGTGCGCCGTGCTATGGCTGGAGTCAGCGACTTCTTATTCAGCATCACCACCCCCTTCTTGTTCAGTCGCGGATGCAATAATGGGTTTGGCATATGTCTGGGCTAGAAAGACCAAATCCCACCCTCCCTCAAGGTAGTTAGAATCGCGATCCTACTCTTATGGTCTTACGATTCTACGAATACACGACAGCTTGTTGATTCAAATCGCACCGTGAATCAGAATAAGATAGAATCGTGGTAGAGTCACGATCCAAAGAGTAGAATCGCAGAGTAGAATCGTGGTAGAGTCGTTTGGGGTTTAAAAAAAACAATTTTTTGCAATTTTTTGGATTTTTTAGAGGCCAGGGTTTGTTGATATTTTTAAGAGCAAAATTTATTTATATTAATTTCTGATAATGAAACTATAAATAAGCAAGGTGCATGCAAAATATTATTTCAGTGTGGTAATGCTAGTACAAATACCTATATTATGACATAAACAATCTTGAGCTTGATAATGATAAGCTATTTTTATTCTTGGAGTATGTCTAGTTGCTTTTAAGGAACATGCAAGTGTTGTAATTAGATATTGATTTACAAAAGTTGTGAATATTTCTCATGTAATTGTAGTAAACTAGTCATGGTCATTGGTTGTTCTCCTGTAGTTCAGAACTATATCACCCATCATGTCAGTAACATTATGTTTTTCTGTTGTGCGATAAAAAGTGTTTTGTCCCTTTTTAGTTATAAGTAAGTGGTAAATCATATAAGAATCATACAAACTTATAATATAGATGCTAGATATGTGTATTTTTACAATTCTATAGAATCGCCGATTCTACTATTCGATACTACGATTCAATCCTACAGGAGGCAAATCGATCGAACTTAGGATCTCGACTCTGACTACCTTACCCTCCCTCTCTCGCCACGCGTAGATATGACTGTCATGACTTTGTTCCTTTCAGCTGCACTAACTCCAAATATGTGAGCTGTGTTGCTCGAGGGGCAAGGTAACTCGATCTCAGATCATACACATCACGATCCGCTTGGAATATGTGAAACAACCATCGCATCACAATATCCCATGTACACCCCTCTGCTCTTGGCAGGGACACAATCACTGATTGGTAATAACTTAGGTCTATCCCCGGGACCCTCCAGAATAGTCTCTGAACCGTAGTAAATTTTGAAATTTGTGACGTTCGACATAATTGACGTACCACACCATGAAGAATATTTTCACGATTAACCACATATCTAAAATAAGACTACCCATAGAAAAGAATTATGTACAACATACTGCACTACGCAACCGAACATCTAAAACTATGTAATCCATTCGGTTCAAACAATTACCTCAAACAGGTGAGGAACCGGACGGGCAACGCTTCGCTAGTTTCTCTCCTTCCCTCTTCCTGTTTTTTTCGAACATAAATGAATCTTGTGCGAATTTTAGGGTTTTATCGAGCTTTTGTAGGGATGGAGTTCTGTCGCCAGTTGAACCGGCGACAGAAGGGGGCAGGGTATCTATCGTCAGTTGAACTGAAGATAGGAATCTATTTTTGCTATTTTTTAGGTTAACTATTTATTTTTATATTTTTCATCATATATTGCTTTCGTCAACAAACGAACGCGCGCGCGCGCGCCTAGCTTCTCCTAGTCGTACCCTCCTCGCTCACTACGCGTTGACGAACGCCGCGATCCTCTGGAGCAGCTCCCTGGTCTTCTCCAGCGCGGGCTCGAACAGGTAGAACACGTGCCCGACGCCCTCCGACTCGAACAACTCAACCGCCGGCTCGGGACCCCTCGCCTGTGCTGCCGCCTCCGCGTACGCCCTGCCTCGCCACCGCAGGAAGTCCCCCTCGGCCACGCACACCATCACCTTCCCGCACGCCAGCCTCTCCAGCCCCGGCGCTCCCGGCGCGATCGGGTTCATCCGGGGGTCGTCCACGCCGTCCGCCGCGCCGGGGCACACGAACTCCCACAGGCCCTTCTGCTCCCCGCCTTCCGCGCGCCCCGCCGCGCCACGGGGCTCTTCGCCGATGGGCTCCTTGCCCCAGAACCACGGGTGGATCAGGACGATGCCTTTCAGACGCGCGTCCTTGATGTCCGGGTGCATGGCGAGGTGGTGACAGATGTTGCCGCCGGCGCTGTCGCCCGCGAGGAAGACGCTGGCAAGGTCGCCGTGCTCGGCGATCCACGGGTCGGCGGCAGAGAGCACCCACTTGAGGGCCGCGATGGAGTCCTCGTACACGGCTGGGAGCGGGTGCTCCGGAGCGAGGCGGTAGTCGACGGAGACGGCGACGGCGGGGCATTCCGCGGCGAGGTCGTTGAGGCAGCGATGGTACGCGCCGGACGCGGCCGATCCGATCACGAAGCCCCCTCCGTGGAAGTAGACGACGATGGGGAGCTTCTTGGCGTCGCCGTCGCCGGCGCCCTGCGGGAGGTAGAGGCGCACGAACGAGAAGGGGGAGAGGGGCACGTCCTTGGACGCGACGCCCGTCGCGGCGTCGTGGCCGGGCGGGACGGGCGGCGTGGAGAGGGGCCGCTCGAGCCGGCCGCTCCTGTAGACCAGGAGCAGCGGGGCGAAGTCGTGCACGACCTCGTCGCCGGCATTGGCGGCGGCCGTGCCTTTCGACATTGTCGATCTGTTCGTGCGGTGCAACTTCAACAGCGGACGTGTGCGCGTTCTTGGTCGGATCCGTGGTCTTGGGCGGTGCTATTTGTATCGTAGGGGCTCACAAAAGTTTGCACTGCAGTTGGATGCACGTACGCGTGAGCGCATGCATGCATGGGAAATGGCAGCGCAGAGCTTGTGTTGGACTGTTGGTGTGTAGGTGAGTCACGAGCGTTGTCATTTTGTCAGGTTGGGTGGTAGGACGACGGGAGTTTCGTGGTGGGCGGTTACGGTGGCTTTTGCGTGCTTTGAAGTTTGAAAAATATTTATCAATATAAAACATAGAGGTCAACGATAACAATAATTGAAGTACAAATTATTCGTACTAAAGACAACATCTCAATTCTCAAATAATTTAAAAAAATTATAAAATAATTAAGAAATTTCAAACCGGCTTAGGAATTGGGTACCTCAGTGGTCAGTACATGCGCCGCAGCTTCTCGGTGTCGCCGGGCACCGGCTCGCCACCTCGTCGTCCTCTTCTCCTAGGTCGTCGCGACCCCACCCCACTACACACAGCCGCCCATGCTCTCGCTCACCCTCGCTCCGCCGATCGCCCTGCCCCGTTGTGGCGCTATGCTCGGTGGCTCGAGGCTCGGAGCAGGCGAGCAGAGCGTTGCCATGCCTCACCTTGCGCTGTTGTGCTCCAAGTAGCACGCCTCGCCCCGCCAGCCTCCCCACCTCGCTAAGGCGCTATGCTTGGGGAACAGAGCAGGCCACCACTGCTGCGCTCCTTTCTCCCCTTCTCCCGATTCCCTGGCCGCCACACCCAAATGTCCAAGCGCCTCGCCCCGCCAGCTGTCAACCCACCGTGCTCACCTGGTCATCGCTTGGTGTGGGTGTGGCCTGCCACCGCCGCTGCGACGGCTGTTCGACTGTGTGAGAGAGTCAGATAGAGATGTGAGAGAGAGAGAGACTGTGGGGGAAGGGGGTACGGATGGGGGCATTTTTTTAGGGTTTGCTCAGTAATGGGCCTTGGGCCGAGTCACCGTGGGTGAAGAGGGCGTCTGATGGGCTATTTTTGGTGGGCTAAGAATGAGATGTGGCTGAATTGTGCTTTTGAGGACATCACATGATCATTTAACCTGTTTTCCTGTATATACATGTATTACACTTAATATATGGGGTGAAAACAGGGCAGATAATTCCCGCTCGATCCGATATCGTATCTGAAAAAATCCTCTCAGGGGACCATTTGTTTTGTGTCGATCCGCATTCGGTACTATTTGTATCTATATTTGGAAAATCTCATAGAATATGTGTTAAGATATGTGAAGAGTCAAGGGATACGAGTAGGCTACACTAGCTGGTAATTCAAAAATTCTACCACGTAAATCAGGATGCTAGACAAACAAGAGATCACAGATCATTACCACTAGAGCACAATGCAGCGGAAGAAGAGTTGGAGCAGCCTGGTCCAACGAAGAGTGCGTCGATGTAGTAGTCGTAGTCGATCGTCTGACGTAGTTCATCGTTCAATGTAGTCGATCGTCCGACGTAGTTGATCGTTCAACGTAGTCGATCGCCTAGCATAGTCATCGCCGATCGTCTCTTCCAGCAATCGATTGCTTTGCTTGCAATGTCATGGACCGTCATCGAGCGCATCAACAACCGCAGTAGTGCCCATACGGTATACATACGTCCATGGCAGGAAAACCGTACGCCATTGTGCTAGCACTAAGTTGCACGGGAAGGCTCTTTTAAGAAGATGGCGGCTAGGGTTTGGAGCAACTCATGTCAACTCTTGTCATGTGTCTCCTCTGTTACCTATCTCTATTCCCAACAGCCTCAAGCATCTCTTTAAATAGTATCCGTGATGGATCATATCCGAACATATTTGACGAATCATATCCATACTGGTTTGTTCCAACTCGTTAAGTGTGTGACCCTGTAGGTTCATGCATAATCGGTTGTGACTCGAAAACTCCTTTCCGATCACGAGTCATCAGTGGCACCTAGCAGGATATAACAATTCCTGAATACACACGAATTATATCGGATGAATCTTAATGCAAATTGATCTACCACCAGGTCCTATTTGGTCTCGACCAATTCGCGACTCCTTACGACCAGGTTTTCACCAGCCTACGACCAGCTCATATTTTGTATCAACCAGTTCGTAACTCCTTACGACTAGGGTTTGACCACTTAGTGATCATGTTTGACCAGCCTACATCTAGCTCGTATCATTTGATCGAACCGAACGATCAGCCCGTGTATTCTCCTTTTGCCTCATGATATCTGGTTGAACTCCAAGTGAGATGTTGTGTCATCCATGGATTGTTCAATACTTTCTCGATCAAGTGTCGGATAACTTCATGTGGTCAAACTCTTCGACCACCAATGGCATGACCACACATTTTCCTTATCCGACCACATCGAGGGGCCTAGAGACAACTCTCCTGTTATGTTAGAATGGACAAATGTCATATTCGACCGGTCACATTCATCCGCATGTTTCATAGCATGCTCGAAAGCTACCTTTATGACTACCCAGTTACAGAGTAGTCTTTGGCAACCCCAAAGTGTACTCTTACACATGTAGAAAACCATGTTGACCTCAGGTCTAAGGATTATATATCATCATTGCTTGAGATCAACTGATGACACATGAAATTATAACAATCTCAACAGTGTCTCAAGAAGGGTCAATCCAACACCATGTTCTCTAACATGTGTTCATATTATTGATTTGTTATCCCTATATCCATGACTGATGAAATATGGTCATCAGTCAATGCATGTGCTGGTCGATAGAGTCACTAGTGTTCCGACTAGTGACTTTCGACCAGGGATACATTTAGAACGATATCATCATAAGTTAAAAGAGCTTCAACAATAAGTCACATACTTGTTAATCTTTAGAACTGATGATTCATTCAAGGAACATAATAACATTTATCATAAATTCATAAATATAGACATGATACAATCATCTCTATGATTGCCTCTAGGGCAAATCACCAACAAAGAGCAATATCCGATCTGTATCATATTTTCTAGGATATCCAAAAGATATCCTATAAATCAACAAAATTGATATTCGATAAACATCAATATCCTTAAATATCCTCTATAGTTTTCTAGTCACTTACTAATATATACTATGAATTTACATTTGATTATGTTTATGTTGTTAAGTAGGATAAATAATTCTCTAATAGGTAGTATAATTTGACACTTTCGTTGGTGTAGTTATATCTTTTGTTTATGTGTACACTATCCGTCAAGTTATCCGTGATCGATTTAAATCCGATCCGCATTCGAACCATGCCCGTATCAAAAAAATATGTATTTATATCCGAGGTATCTATATCTGACTCCGAATCCAAGGTACAAAAATGGGTTAGGATACGAGAAGGGTAATATCCACCCGTGTTCGACCTGTTTTCACCCCTGCTTAATATATACCAAATTTTTCCCCAAAAAAAAATTGGGTGGGCAGTTGAACACCCATGAACCCTGCTAGGTCCGCCCTTGGTGCCCGGGCCGACCGAGATGGGATGCATGTGGCGGCCGGACCACGTGGGCCGCTAGCTATTGCATACATGTGTGAAGAACCGATAACGGTGGCATACTCAGTGGCGAGCCCAAGATTTACAGGATGAGTGTTTAGGGTTATTAAAATATTATTTAATGGATTGTCTGCTTTCGATAGATATCGGTTTTGGCATCAAAGTGAAAGCTATCTTTGTGCATTTCCAACTCTATCCCACAAAGATTTCAAATCTACAGACTTCCTTTTCCATTAATTTTTGAAAGCTCTACGATCTACATTTCACAAAAGGCACGTTATAGCGGAGGAGGGGCAACGCGGAAATGACGCTAGTGCGGAGGACACAAAGGTGACGTGGGCAAGGAGAGATGGCTAGGGGAGGATGCAGCAGCCCGAGAGATGAGGAGACAACGGCCGACAGGTGTAGGGGGAGGGGGGGAGGAAAGGAGGCGGTGGTGCCAGGAAAGTGAGGGGAAGCGGCGACGTCGTGACAATGCACGAAGAGGAGGCACATGCGGAGATGAAGGCAAAAGGAGAGGAGCCCACAGGGAGGAGGTGGTGCGAGGTGGGGTGGGAGGCAGACCCTCAATCGTAGACGTGCAAAGGAGTCCTAGCAAAAGACTCTTCGAGGGCCAGGCTCGCCACACGAAATGAGCCAGCCGCCCTTGTGGCCTTGGCAGCAACCACCGGAGAGACCGCTCGGGCTCCAAAGGAAGAGCCCGTCGAACTCACATGCTCGACATGCCCCACGGGACCCCGAGCCGCCTTCGGTGGGTGCCCCACCGCGTCCACCCTCATGCAGCGTGAGCCGCCTGCATCTGCAACCCCAGCACACTGCAAGGGCACTGCTTGATCGGCCCGGTGGCATTCAGCTCCTCCGGCACCCGGTTATTTTTCCTCCTACCCTCGTCAGTCGGGCCGCTCTGCCAAGCGAACAGTCGAGTTCGTGTACGCCCAGTTCAAATGGAGCTCGCGCACCACAAGCCCCCGCTTCACATGCTCTTCCCCGGTGTAGGACCCATAAGCTGCTCTGCGGCCCGCACAGCCTCGTCGATGGGCGGAACTGCGCGACCCCCTTTACAAAAAAATAAAAAAAGAGGAGAGAGATATACAACTATATATATACATATGCATACAGCAGCACGAGCGAGGCAGGAATACTTACCCTCCCCGCCATCTGAGAGATCGAAGGAAGGGACACCACACTTCGCTACACCAAGCTTCACATCCCACCCCTGCGCAAGCGGCCACAACCGAAGCGCACAGACTTCCTCCACAAGATCCCTCATGGAGATCCTTCACATTGCAGCTAGTAGCAGCTGGAGAAGTGCCTCCTCCCTCGACAACAGCTCAATCTCCGGGGAAGGAGTGAGCTGGATAGGCCCTCCGGTCGACCGCAAGCCGTCACCCGATGGGGACTTGTGGTAAAACCACTATCGCATCCAATCCATCTCCCATCTATTACGGGACGCGGACGCTGGTATGTACCGAGATAGTGCACCTTTGGCTAAAAATTGACGCTACCGAAGTTAAGCGTCTCACTGGTGTCTTTTTTCTTCTTCGGTTGGCATCGCCCGTCGTGAAGGTATGAGAAGAGCCGACCCTCCCCGCTCGTCCCGGCGGGCCGCATCACCCACTATAACACGTCGAGCTTCAGGATGGAGTTGAGCGTCAGCTGCGCCAGCTCCACTCGGTACAACTGGAGCACGCAGGCCACTAGCTCGACATAGGGGAAGCAGAGATCGGCGTCAAAGAAAGCCACGAACACGACGGCCTCGTCCTCCTGGGGCACAAGCACTGACTTTGAGGTGGGGGCTCGCGCAAGCAATAGATCAGATAGCTTGCCCTCATCCCTTAACGAGCGAAGGACTTGCGGAGTCACCGACGAGCGGCCAAGCTTGTTGGTGTAAGCCATCGCCCCTCCACCATCTCGGGGCCGCTTCGTCATTAGACCACGAGGAAGGCAAAGGCTCTGAAGATCCTCGAAGAAGAAGCACACACGAGTAAGGGAGGCTAGGGTTTTCGAGAATGGAGGTAAGTGCCAGGAGAGGGGCACCACCCACCTATTTATAACCACAACAGGCACGCGAAACGACAAGGCATGGAAGCCGAAGAGTCACGCACAAATCAGTCATTGACATGTGTGCCCTAAACGGAGCAATGATTACATACCATTATACCGCACAACACCCAAGAAAATGTCGTCAGAACACCACACCCGAGGAGGCGCCATCAAAACCGCCGGCCAACCGAACCCGCCAGCAGCAAAAACAGTTCAGCTACCAGGTCGAAGGTGGCCCGCCTGGCCGAGGGTTTTCAACAACAGCACCACATATGGTTCAACTACAACAAAACTGGACCAAGAAGAACCCATCAAAATAGCTCCCAAGGAGGAAGGCTTCGCTAGGCTGAAAGGGACGGTGTGCTTGGACCCTCCGAGAAAATGGCACGGTTTCAGACTTGACGAAGCAAGACCTTGACCGTGAGGGGCTTGTCGTAGGGGCAGCCCCAACGACCCAACAAAGCCCACAGGACTGACCCTGCAACCCACGAGCACGAAGGCCCCCCTCCCCCGGGGGCACCAGGTGTCCCTTCGGGGATGCTCCGGGGATGATCCAGAGCCTTCCCAAAGGGTCTCTAGAGTCCCGCAAGGCCCAAAGCATTGGGTCCTTTGGGGCTACCTCAAGGAAGACCCGGAGCCCCTCCGAAGGGTCCCCGGAGTCCCGCAGAGACCGAAATAGTAGGTCCTCCGGGGCCACCTCGGGGAAGCCCCCCTGAAGGGTCCCTAGGGTCCCTCGAGGCCCGAAGCAACAGGCCACACTGGGGAGCTAGAGAGGGCCCGTGGCTGTTCCGCTTTAGTAGACTCAGGCACCCCTTCAGTACGCTCTGGGAGAAGCCCGAAGGTGGGGCACTTCGGGCGCTGGTGGACCAGGTGCACCAGCCATATAGACCAGGCCCAAGGAGACCCACCGTGAGCCAAAGTCTACGCGTAGAGGGGGGATGTCCCTACAGCCCCTACACGTACAATACTTTTTAGGGTTAGGATAGTAATGTAAGTACCTTGTTTTATGAGACTATAAATAGCCATCTGCCCCCCCATGTAAAGGGCAGATTCAGTTTTTTGGAGCAATCAATACATACATTTTCTTGACAATTGATCCCTTCTCCTGAGAACTCTTTGGTCCCTCCAAGTGTACAGGGTGTACAGGGGGTCCCCTCCTCTTACTGCCTACCCTTCTTTTTGTCATGACAATGACCAAAACAACATATTCAACAAATCGAGGGCCTAGATGCTTACACTCATCTAGTAGTCCCAAGCTTACAATGCTGCTGCGAAGTTTGGGTATAAAGTATAATTCTATGAGGAGTCGATGCTCGCCGCTTTGGCTCTAAAATTGCATGGTGCGTTTTTCCTTGGATCTCCACCACTAATCCATCACCAAACTTGACTCTTCCAGTGATTGCTTCATCTAGCTCAGCAAACTGGCATTGATTGCTTACCCAGTGTAGAGATACCACTTAACTTCATTGTATGACACATCTCTACTCAGAAGGCTAGGCTTGATCTTCTCTTTGTGCAACATGAACTCCTATGTGGGGCACTTCACTAAACTTGTAGACTCACACACTTCTGCCATCAACAATGTCGGCTCCTCATCCCCTATTTCTTGGCCAAATATGCCTTGTTGCCTTTCTTTGATGCTTTACACTCCAACGTGAAATGGCCATAATTCTATCAGTTATAACACCTCATCTTAGTTTTATCTATCATTCTTTCAGGGGAGAGGGGTTGCTATCACCTCCTTGGTCGCTCTCGCCGCGCCCACAACCACCTTGTCTGCTTTCGTTCCCACGTCCTTGGCTGCACCCAACACCATTGCCACGTCCCTTGGACTGGCCAGACGAAGAGCTCTTGTCTTCTTTGTCATGTGCCTTCCACTCAGCCTTCGTCAACAGAACGTGCTCATTGCTGTCCTTGCTGTACCCGCGTAGGCGCTCCCTATATGCCTTGAAACGACCTATGACCTCCTCCACATCCATTTATTTGAAGTCTCCAAACTGCTCAATGGTGGATTCTATGGGCAAAAACTTTCTAGGGACAGCACGGAGAAATTTCCTTACCACATAGCTATCTTCCACCTTCTCGCCTAAACCGTGTATGCGATTGATGATCGTATTCAGCTTCACGAGAAATCATCCACGACCTCTGCCTCTTTCATATGAAGGCTCTCGAATTCACCCTTGAGGGTTTGAATCTTGGCCTCCTTGACACGATCAACACTAACATACATTATCTTGAGCATCTCCTACTCCACTTTTGTCATCTCCTTCTCAGCGATCAACAAGAGAACATCTTCGCCGATGGCCTGATAGATAGCCACCAAGGCCATCTGGTCCATGTGCGCGTCAACGATTGTCTTGTTGTTGATTGCGTTCCACATGCATTGCGCATTGAGGTAGACCTTCATCTTGATTGCCCATGCCGCGTAGTTGCTTCTCGTGAACATTGGGTAATACAGTGAGATGACGGAACTCTTCTTCACTGTCGCGCCCGACAACACCTCATTACCTATGACACCACTTCTCGCGAGCACAGATCAAGAACACTCACTTTGATACCAAATTTTGGAATCACATCCTACACTCACATGAATCACAGTGGACACAAACTTACGCGAACTCAGTGGAAGATCAAGAACATGCACATAGAGAAGAGTATGTTTTTGTGACGCACTCACACTTGTGTCGTTTTCTCTATTATTCTCAATTAGCTTAACAGAAACATGCAGTAGTAATACAAAAGGAACGCACACACAACGTCGAGTAACTAGCTCAGTCCTAAACTCACACCATAAGCCACTAGACGCGGTCCACTAACTCAACTAACTCATCTCACTAGAATCTAGCTACATGCAAGCTGACTAAACAAATGTGCACTTGTACACGGTGCCACAACTATGTGTACAGTACCATGCATGCCATATTCTACGTGCAACGTAAGCAACTCTGAAAGTAACAAGATTATGGGGCTGTTTAGTTGATGGCCAAAATCAAACAAACAAAATTTTTGCCAAAGCCAAATATTGGTCAAAAGAGCGTTGTTTGGATCGTGACCAAACAAAATTATAGCGTTACCAAAATTTTGGTGAGTGATTTCCTCACCCTCAGATTGCCCGCGTGTGACATTGGATTCATTGGCACTACTAAATTTTCATGGACGTTACCAAATTTTGGTAGCAAACCAAACAACAGCTAAATTTTGTTGTTATTACCAATATTTAGTTTGGTTTGCAAGGGTCAACCTATCTCAACATAGTGGCACAACACTGGAAAGATAGAGATCAACATGAAGCGCAATTCCTGTGCTTGCCGTCATCATGGGGGCTCGCATTTCACAAGAAAATGATTTTACATCTCCTGATCCAATCCTGTTCTTTTGCTTTTTTATGAGAGGAGATACAATCGTGTCCATGAGACCGTGTTCGTCGAGTTTGAGTGATGTTGTCCTTGGCAGAGCTCCTGCCAAGCTTTCTTAGAAAAAGTGATGTTGTCCTTGGCGTTAAGAGGGAGCGAGCGGGCTGTTGCGGTGCGTGTCATCGTGTCCCATGCGTGCAGTGGTAGGACTTGGACCGGGAGATGGAGGGAATGGGAATATGTTGTTTTTATTTATTTTTCTTACTTTGTTCTTTCTTTCTTTTCTTTCTTTTGTTACTCTTCTTTCCATCTAGTTGCCTTTTTATGCTTATGTTTCAAAAAAAAAGTTGCCTATCTTTTTTTCCTCCTTTCTTTTTTTATTTCTTATTCTTTTTCGTCTAGTTACAACCATTTTTCCTTGTAGTAGGTATTTTCTTCTCCGTATGTTATTCTTTACACCATTGTTTTATTAATGTTTTTATTTTGTTCAACTAATTGTCTTGATTTGTTCGACTAATATTTCATTTTTCATTGATTCTACTAATTGTTTCCACTAATAGTCTTGAATTGTTCCACGAGCATGCTTGATTTATTTGAGTAATATTTTTTATTTCTTTTGAACATCATCATTGAACTATTGGAACATCGTCGACGACATGTTGCAACATTGAAAACCAAATATGTGGAACATTAGCCCACCCCTTAGAACTTAGTGAGTGGAACATCGTCGATGAACAGTTGGAACATTGTCAATAACCCGTTGGAATATTGAAACCAAATACGTATAACATTGGCCCATCCTCCTTAAAACTTAATGCACGGAACATCATCAATGAACCGTTGAAATATTGAAATCAAATACGTGGAACATTGGCCTATTTCCCCTTAGACCTTAATGTGTGGAACACCGTCGATGAAACCGTTGGAACATTTAAACCAAATGTGTAGGACACTTCATTTTACATATTGGAACATTCAACACACACCTGGTTTATTCCAGCTATCCAATTCAAAATATACGCGTTGGAACATTGTCCTTGGACTAACAGAACATTAGGAAGTAACACGCGGAACAATTTGTTTTATTTATTGGAATATATGGTATGTGATATCATTACTAACCCGGTATATACGCAAGTAGGTCCTGTTTTCAAGATCTAATCATAGGAAACACGATGGTTCAAACGGGTCGCGAATTGGACGCTTAGTTTAAAATATATGTCATTTTGAATTTCCGGGTTGGAAAAAAACCGGCACTTCCTTAACAGTGCGCTGACGTAGATGGCCCTGACGAGAGTTGCGCGTTGCTCTCCTCTTAGCCCATTTGCGCGGCAGAAGACTTCCCGAAGGCCCAAAAGCGCCTCGTTTCTTCTCTCTGAAAAGCCATTTATGATCTAATTTAGAAACGGGGTTTTGGGCCTTGCGCCCTGTTTGCGTCGCGTCATCTGTTCCCAGACTTGCAGCTATCCATCGTTCTCGCTATCAATGGCCGCCGGTGGCCGGCCGTGCAGTGCGAAAACCATAGACGAAGTGCGAAAGAGGCATCAAATTCCTTCCTGCATGGGGTTGGAACAGAACCACTGATAGCTAGCTGATGGATCAAGACAGGAGAGTGCTCGTACTGCAACGATAGAAGAATGCGCGCGGAATCCGAAGACCACGTTGGAAAACCTGCATGATCTCCACGGCGCTGACAATGGCGCATCTAGAAGAAGAGAAAACTGAATTACATCTGCTTCGAGAAACTCTGACGGATTTCCATCGCAATCAAACCGCCGGCTCTGCGGCGGCCGGCGTGCAGATGACAAGCCTGCAAACGCATGTGTAGATGATCATTACCAGATAGGTTATACGTCTCCTTAATTTGTGATCAGATGGTTTGAAAAATTAATGGCTCTTAACTGTTGATGGGCGGATGTCTGTGAAGTAGACAGCTGGATATGCATCCATTGAGTAGACACATACATTCGGCTCTCCGTAGCAAAACGACTTTTACTTCTTCACGTCACATGATACGTACTTGACCAGTTAGTTGACCTGCAATTTGCGAAGCGAAATACGCAACAGAGATCGAGCCCCTTTCTTTGTGGCTAACTAGAGAGAAAGAAATTAATTACCAGAACGTGGCTATCTCATCCACATCTCATGCGATGGAAGCCGTGACAGTGACACTGCCGAAAAGGACGGCGACCCTTTTGGCTTTTACAGCCTGGCCTCTCCCTATCGATCTTCCAACAAAGACAGACGCCCAGCTTCGATCGCTGCACTGCTCAGTCCTCACAGGTTCTGCTCGGACACCACCAGCGTCAAAATATGAGCGTGTGGCCTGTACTGGACACCGCAAAACACAAACCTTTCACGCACTGTGCGTGTTCAATATCTTGCACCGGCGTCCGGCAAGACAAGGACGACTCTTTATCAACGCACTGTGGAGACATGGCACCACTACCACATGGTTACATGCATATGCATATGCAACCCCGGGAGAAAGGCAGAGCACTCATGGAGCCATGGTGTCCCAAAAGCGCCACAGCTCCGGGGGGGAAAACCTCCTGTTCCCGTGCCCCCCACAAGTCCCCACCAGCGCCCCAAGATCGCGGCCGTTTCTCTCTCACGGGACCCCTCCCCTCCTCGTTTTCTGTCCTAGCTAGGATATGACGCGTGGTCAGGAGCTAGCAGTTAGCATCCCATGCTTCTCCTCTCTAATCACCAGCGGCTAGACGGCTAGTGGAAACTTTGATTTTGTCGGGGCTGGCAGCCTGTGCCTGTCCTCTTGGCCCACCAATTGGCTCTGTCTGAAATCTGAATCCATTTTATGTCTCATATGTTTTCATACTTTAGTTACGTGTTGCTTTCGGTTTCACAGTCTATCACCAGTGGATGCATCCCTTCTTCGACGGGTGAGCTTCCATTAGATTGCAAGGTTCAGAAACCAAATCTACCGGTGCCACAACAGAATTAAGAGGTACTGTAGTAGCTTTGGTGGAGAGTTGGGATTTGGGAAGCCTTCTGTTTTTTCTTTGATGACAGGTGGTGCTACATGCTTGCGACTGGCGAGTCTTGTACGCAGCTTCAGTCTTCGGGTGATGCTGGATGTTTTTGGCTGGCAACCTGATATTACGCTACAAAAACTTCAACCTCTATAGACTCGGTCCGTGAAAACAGTGACGGCAGCAAGTTACTGCGCAGAAAACAACATGCGGAGTAGCACAAGCCTTTTGCTACTTCAATCAATCCCACTGCTCGTATCTTTTTTTCCCGGAGTTCTTCAGGGAAAGGAAGTTGCGTGTATCAACACGGGTCTAGAGAAGCAGCAGCACCGGTAGGTAATTCTAGCTGCGATTGGGATCGTGACGTGACCATTCCCTACTGCAGTCCTCTGGCCGATCGCCGCGATTGGGATCGCAACGTCTCGACCAATTAATCTCGTTCTTTAAAGGTTGGAGTGTGCAGCAAGGTGGAGTAGTATTCGTCTCCAACCTAGTCAAGCCTTTGCGTTTTGTCCATGGTCTGACTCGCGCAGGCGCGTCAACCAAAAGGGAATAAAAAAACAGATTTGCTATTTTACATGCGTCTGATATTTTCTGAACCTCCAGTCGATGTTGTGGCCGTCTATTCTTGCTTTGAGAACTGTGTTCTATCGGTCTTGAAGTAATGGGCCTTCGCAGCTGTTTAGTTGTTTTGTTCGAGCTCAATCGACCCATTAGGTTATGTACAATGGACTGACATCAGTTATTTATAATTTTTGTTATGTAGAATTTAAGCTGACGTAGGTGAAAGAGAACGAAGAGAGGGGGAGAAATGTGCTGAACCGCCCAAGGATCGATCAGCTTGGCGCAGCAACGAACTCACCCGAACTAACACACCCAGGAGCTGATTTTGTAATGGATACACACAAGAAGATTTTGCGGCGACGAACACCTCTTTTCTCTGTATTCAACTCAACTTCTTGAACCAACAGGATACACGGCTAAAATAGCCTTGCTCACATGCATACGGGAGCAACTACTGCCACTTCTCATGCGCACGCTCGCACGTATCCGCAGCTTCTGAGCCACGAACTCATACGCTGCACGTACGCCGCATGAACCGGTCCACTAACCTGACCTCAAGCCACGCCTCCAAACGTGCCCAACTAACATCGCGACTAATACTACTCGCCGTATACCGCAACACATGCAACTCCTAGAAGCTAGCTAACAACCTGCTGAAGACGCACTCCACTATCATGTGCAACACACGCACATTCTAACTTGCTAACTAGCCTGTTATTAACCAACTAATGTGACTAACACATCTATCCTATATGCGACATTACGTACATGACACATGCATGAATTAAAGAAACACATACAAATCAAGATTAGTGCTAACATCTACAACCTGCAACCGACTGTATCACCAGAACAAAAAAATATTAAAAGATTGTGTATTTGTTTACAGTCTTGTAGCCGACTGTATCACCATAACCCATTGTATGAGTTGTCTTTATTGTTGTCTACAGGTGGTATAGAGAGTTACTATAAGGACACGATTAGCGCTCGGACGTACGGTCCGAGCGCTAGCGCCATACGCAGTACTCCGGCGTTGGATGCGCCCCCCAACTCTCTCGTCGCAATCCTGATCTCCCCCCAACATCTCCCAAACCCGAACATCTAACTCGTGATGTGCAGAAGGCATCAATGATCTCCCCCGCACATAAAATCCCCCATAAATGCCTCCTAGCCGATCTCCCCGCAATCCCGAACATCTCTCGCAGCACAAACTCGATCAATAAGATCAAAACAAAACATCTGAAAAAAAACATGTTGAAAAAATCTTACAACATCACTGTGAACAGTATGCAACATGTTTTTCCTATGGATGCAACATTTTTTCAACAGGCCGTAATATTTTTTTCTATAGATGCAACATCGTAAAGAATAGTATGCAATATTTTTTTTTATAACTGTTGTAATATTTTTTTACAATGGTCGCAACATATCAAAAAAAAGTTAAGAGAAAGCAACAATCAAATGCAACTCAATGCAGCTCCAGCTTACATAGGACACTTCATTGAGAGAGAAGGCGATGGTAGCGACGGAGGCGGACTCGGACTTCGCATCGGCGATGTGCAACGCGAGCTGCCACGCCTCAGGGTGTGGGGTGGATCTGCGAGCGCGCAGCACACCAAAGAAGAAGCGCAAGCCGCAAGGGCGCAGGTAGCGGACCAAGCTGAGGGCTCACAGGAGGGCCAGCCCGGGAAACGCCGGTGAGCCGAGCAACGCGAGGGCGCACTGGCACCAGAGTAACCGGCCGAGCCTTCTCCGCTAGCCCGATGCGGCAGCGCTATGCAAACAGCCTCACCCAGAAGTACGTCGAGAAGCACCAGACCCTTCTTCACCCCGTCATTCTTGCCTCCTCTCTCTTCTCTTTTCTCTCTCTGTTTGTGTGTGTGTGCGTTTGTGTGTGTCGGTGGCTCTGCTCTATAGGCGAACTCTCCAGAAATGTTCGCTCGGTTGAAATGGTCAAGTGGTTGCAACGCTTGCGATTATTGAATATACGTTGTCTAGGATGATTACACGTGGATGGTGGATAGGACCGTTCGGACAGCCGGACGTCCTCATCCGATGATTATCCTTACTATAAATAGTAATTACTTGTATTATTGTACATACTCTTAGTCCGCTCAGAACGGTTTATTGTCCGAACTCTGAACAGTTAGAGTTGACAGAGGACGGAGATAGAGTGGAAAGAGCAAAGGCTCCGACGATTCGCAGCGAGTGGTAGCCGGTAGGGACGGGCGGCGAGGTTTGCAGCAGGGTCCCACTCCTTGTCATTGTTGCTTGTTGTCCTTATCTCTCTGCTTGGTCCGTATGGTCCAGGGTTGGGGTTTTCACTCTGTGATTGGCATCGGGCGATAATGTTCTGGAGTTGAGAGGCGCAACCTGTGTTGTTCATCCTCGTCTCTAACGACTTCTAGGTGAGTATTTTTAGAGCAACTTTTTATTCATACGATTCTAGGGCTGCATGTGGTTTGATGTGCTTTTTTCCAACTGATATGATGGATTTTGTGGTGTTTTTGTGATGTGAGCAGGTAAAGGGGAGATAGGGGAAGATGTCACACCATAAATTTGAGAACTTTTTTTTAATAATTAACCTTTTAAAATCTAACCTCTGAGAATTTTATTTTATTTTTTGACTCTTTTGATCACGCCACCACCCGTGGCGTGCCAAAACAACATTGTCATGCTATAAGATAAATCCGCTAAAATAACACTTTTTGTCACGCCACTGGTGGTGATGTGACCAAATAACACTGTCACGCCCCGGGTGGTGGCGTGATAAGAGTTTGCCCAGCTAAGGGCTGGCGTGATAGTGTTATTTTATCATGTTACGGGTGATGACATGACAAAAAGATCTAGAATAGAAATAAAATTCGTAGAGAGTTAACTTTAAAATTAAATAAAAAAAATAAAAAAATCTAAATTCGAGTACCCAAGGTGTGGCTCCATAGTCCATGAGCTCCCTCCCCAGGAAGCACTTCTCCCACCACCGTGAAAAGTGCATGCCTCTCGCTTGTTGATACCGTGTATGTTAATGCCTAGATTCTTCGACCTTAGAAATCATACATAACTTTCATGTCTTTTTTTCCTTTTAATTTCATATCTGTTGAACTATTAGACAGCTTTTGTGGTGATGCTGTGGCAATCTTTTGTTGGAATTGGAGCTAGTTGGGTAAAGGGTAATATTTTGTTTATGTAATCAAGCAATCTAGACAATCTATTCGTCTCTGGATATTTTGCCCCTAGCTTCTCATGATCTCATTTGGTGTAATCACATCTAGAAAGTTAGAACTTGAGTGGTGGAGATGCAGTACTCACGCTCCGAAGAAAAACGATCCACGCACACGTACTCTGGAAGCTGATTGAAGGATGAGGCAACCACGTGATGGCTACGCTCGGGAGAACACGTTGCTGAACGTGACGCTCGGCAGATCCAGGAGGAAGTCACGTACTCGCGTACGCAAGAGACAGAAGATATTTGGTGCTGGCAGCGTTTTCTAATTTTGTTCTCTATTGCTTCTCTACAAAAAATATATGATTAGAGGTGTCTTTTTATTGAGATAAAATGGCTATTCGTATTCGATAAAGATAAAAAGGCTTTCAAACCAACTTCAGTATCCATAACGAATACTAACTAAATACGAAACACAAAATCTCTCTAAAATCTAAATATATCATATACACAAAAATTACCTTACATAACAAAGCTTTACTTTGACCAAACCAACTCTATGACTTACTTCATTAGGCGAGTGTCTACTTTTGAGTGATTTGCTTAATTAGGGCACTTTGATGAGTTCCCCATGTAGTGTCGTAGAATACTTCTAATATGTTTCTTCTCTCCCTCCTTCCCCCTTTTTTTCATCTTTGTCCGTTCAAAACTCTTTGAATCATCCCTTTTTCTGGGATTATAGATTAGCGATTAACCCTTTAACACTAATTTGCACCTGCAATTGTTAACAACTTTGATTTGCACATGGTTATAGTACATGATCTAAGGGTAGATGGATGAGTTCTCGAAGTGATTAGCAGTACATAGTTGTCACTCTAAAATTACTATGGATTTGAAGACAAGGAGATTAAGTCATAGTTTCTACTACGTCTGGCTAAGTATGAACCATCTACAAAGTATGGGTTATTTGGTCTTAAAGTTAGGATATCCTAGGGTGACGATTAAATATTCTTGTCTTTGCGCTCTGCTCAGTTGTCATATAAGCTTTGGTTCTTGGTATCTTATGTGATGGTTATTTTTCCTATGTGCGTATTACTCATGGGTCAGATTTTGGGTTTAGTACATGTACGCTTTAGTATTGGTTCCGCTGTTTTTCTGTAGGAGTGCAAGTAGTTGGATACCCCAGTATTGTATCAACACTATGTTTTAGTATTGGTTTTCGCTGTTTTCCTGTAGGAGTGCAATTAGTTGGATACCCCAGTATTGTACCAACACTATGCTTTAGTATTGTACCAACTAATATTTAGAAGACAAATAGGCCTATACTGCTGAATTTGTTTAGCATCTGTTTTTTAAAGCAATGTAATGATCCCAAAATTCAAGCTAAAGAGATGCAGTGAGCTACTATGAAAATCATGAAACATGGCCATTAACATATTTTTAATGACATCCCAAAATTCAAGCTAAAGAGAGGCCCAGGTGCTTTATTATGGTCCATTTGAAAAACTGCTTCTTTCACATCTTTTTAAGTGAAAGGTTCTGTAAGGGAATTAATTTTCGCATCTGAAACTTGAGGTATATCCTTTGTAACAGCATAAATCATAGATAAATGATTAACGTCGTGTATTTCTATCCCCCTTCAAAAGAAATTTCGCTTTGGACCTCTGCATTGCCAAATTTGTATGGCATAAAGACCTCTATTTTTCTTTTTTCACACATCAGCAACTAGGGGTATCCAACTACGACAATTGCCGAAAGTGGGTGTTGAATTGTAATAATGCCGAATGATGAAAACCTATGGAAGTAAGACGGTGCCGATTTACTAGGTTGGCCTAGGTATCATGGGTATCCGGTCTTGACTAATCAGGTTAGCCTAGGTGACTTGAAAAACCAAGATGTCGGTTAACCTAGGTTGGTGTGGGTAGTCTCGATACTTAGGGTGCCGACTAATGCTGGTAAACACAGGAACCGTGATGATTCTTATGGTACACTGACGGCAATTTATTATATTTTACTCTGAGATGGCAAACGTTGATTATATTTGTTTATATTTTTATGCAATTTCCCATATATTATATACTATGTAATAATTGTGTACGTAACTTATATAGATAGCAAGTAAGCGAGATGGCAGAGGCACCGTCTTCGCCGCCGTCGGACGTCGCCAAATGCGTCTGGATCTCCGATCAAGGTGGTACGCAGCGAGAAGCGGAGGAATCTCCAAATTGCCCTTGGGCGCATGACGATCACGAGGTCGATGGCGTCGGGATCCCGCCGAGTCCCAAGAAAGCACCGCGAGATTCCGGACCGTCTGCGGGTACTTGCAAGGAACGGGTCCTCATCACCACCCCAACACGAAGTCTCGGCGGATGTACAGAGACCGGTTGTGGATGAACTTTCGCCTCGTTCACTTTCCTCGAAGCGGGCCGAACGCGTGTGCGATGGCACGCGCTGCTGGCGATGTCCCACGCGTGGAGGACCTTCAAAGCCTGCTTGTCACGCAGTACGTGAACACGGGTCGGACGCCCTTCACGACGTATCAATTTTTGTCGCGGGATACATGGGACGCCTTCGTGCAGATGAAGACGACGACCGAATTTCAGGAGCACAGTGCGGTGCACATAGCTATCCAGGCACAAAACACTCACCCCCACAGACTCGGCACGGCCCGGAGTGCGCGGAAAGCCACGCGATGGCGGCGGAGGACGAGACTGCTGCACGACCGTTTGCTGATATCTCGGACGAGCGCGCTCGATCCTGGTTAAGAGCGAGGGCATCAGCCACGTCATCGGGCAACATCTCTCTGACAAACCCGGCAGACGAGGCAGTGTCTCAACGTCTGATAAATTTCTCGAACCACTTAATTGTTAATAAATCCATAACTTCATAGTGTCTACAATAACATGATGTTCTCTTGCAGGAAGCATTGACTTCCGCATGTTCCCAAGGTTCCTTCGAAGTAGACAGGGAGAAGGATGTACATCTCTGACCACGGGAAACAAGGAGCACCCGGGTCGCACGCGAGACGTTGGGGTTTACGTACCTTGGAGGATGGATTCCCACACAACTCGACACGTATAGGAGTAGGAAGAGATCTAAGGACCAAGACCACGCCTCGGTTGGAACATGTGATTATTGCACAATTTCAAGAACAAATAACAAACTTGCGTAACCAAGTAAATCAACTCATGCGGCGCAAGCCGCCTATTAATTTGGGAGCAAGTCACGCCGACATCGGAGTAGCGTCGCGTCCACACATAATTCGGACATGACGACGTGCAATTACCGATCGGCGGCATCGAGGTAATGTACATCTCGGAATGCTCCAAAGATAGACCTATAGGGCGCCTTAGCTAATTGTATGCGCTTTTGTAGGAGCCGACGCCTGCAAGCTCCAAGTGAGGATAGTAGGGTCGATTCCTATTGAGGTCGGGGGGGTATGGTGTATCCATACTAGGAAGGCGGTCGACACGGTGCCCGGTGGCGCGCAGGTTACGCCAGGTGCGGTGGACATGGTCCATGACAATTTCATGGCCATCCTACCGGAGATTCCCGAATGAAGAAATCGAACACTAGGGGATGCTCGCACACTTTTATCCAAAGTGGCCCAAGAAGGACATCGCCTGGACCCTTCAAGGACGCGATATCGAGAGGACCTGCCTCTCCAATAGGACCCTCGATGAGTCCGCCTCAACCAAAGCTTGAAGGCGCCACATCGCTTCCGTCGAGAAGGCGACAAAGGGACAAGAAAAGCGTGTCACCATATCGGTCCTCGAGGCGTCTCACGGAAGACGTCCCTCGGCCGCCTCGTTAAGGAGAAATCGAAATCGAAGAACATTAAGGTACCTCCCAACCCGTCAAATACTCACTCGAAGTCCGTTGGTCTCGTAGCAGAACTAAAGAGCTCGGGAGTAGCTTGTCAAGCTTTGCATGATTGGTACTTGCGCAAGACCCGAGCGAAGGGGGGTCATACTGGAATCACCGTCAGGATATCCGGGAGGGAGCATTTTCTCCACGAGCACAGCCACTTCGTCGTGGGCTTCAAGACTTATTTGACTTATACAACCTAAGCGCCTCGGCGCCTCACTTCTACGATCTTTGGACAATTGTAAGTGTGTGCAATCAATTTCTACACTCACGTGATACCGATAAATATCATAACTCATTGCTTATGTACAGATACATTATGAAACGTGCCCATCGAATCAAAGAACCTGTGGGTTTCCTCGACCCACACGTGGTCTCTGAGCAAACAATCAACCAAGACGCATCCTACGTTGAGAATTACATAAAAATGGGATTGCTTGCTCTGGACGACAGGGAGTACATAATGGTGCCCTACAACCAGAAGTAAGTGCTTCAATATTTTCTATACAAATTACGTTTCAACATAGGTTTATGACCATAGCGACATACACGAGTAGGTTCCACTGGATTCTTCTGATTCTTGTGCCAAAGAGGAACATGGTATTGTACCTTGATTCTCTACTCAACAAAAATCACGACTTCATCATTCTTAAAGGAATACTGAACAGGTATGTTCATTTCCTCCGCACATAACTCTATTGTAGTCTTCCTTCGTTTTAAATGGACAAGGATAACTTTTTGAATCATGTAGGCGTTCATCGGCTATGTTGCCGAGGAGGTTTATACAAGGAACAGCGCCACACCGACTCACGGGATGCGATTTTCGATGACGCACTACAACACAATAATCATATATCATACTCGTAATATTGCGTCTCGAATATTGTACATATATATGTAATTCTATTTTTGCAAGGCCGCCAAAAAAACGAGATCACCTATCGCATTCTCGTATGCCATCATATGCGACTATTGATTGCTTCTAGGACGAACGATCCCGGGTTTGTCAATCTCGTAATAATTATCTCCTAATTATAAATTTAAATATATATGCTTACTACTTTACTCCTACTAGCGGCGTGGCTTGAACATAGAGTTAAATGCACTTGAGATGGACGAGTCACGCACATTCGAGGAGCTCGTGGCTTCATCAAGGCGGACATAGTTAACACCAACGGAGAGTTTCACGCCGTCGACACCGATGAACGACCTCGAAACAATTGATTCAATATTGTAATTCACTTTGGTGGTTGTAATTCAATTTGTAACTCTAGCGACAATATATACTTGAAACATTCTTTTGTAATTGATTTTGAGTTAAATGATCACTTTGAGTTGTCAGCAATTATCTGTGACATGTTTCTACTTGCTAGTTTTCGAGGGTATGGCTAGCAATTCACGAGGCTAGCTGAAAATACGAAAAAATTAATTAGGTTTATAGACTTATCACGAGCGGTTCTAACTACGAACCGCTGCGATCTGAATAACCACGATACTTGTAGTTGGAACCGTCGCGATAATGAATTATCACGACGGTTCCAACCACGAACCGTCTGTGATACTACAGAATCACAAACAGTTCCATCCACGAACCGTCCGTGATACTACAGAATCACAGACGGTTCGTGGTTGTAACCGTCTGTGATTATTAAGTATCACAGACGGTTCCAACGAACCGTCTGTGATTACGTATCACGACGGTTCGTGGTTGGAACCGTTATGATAAGTTATCACTGACGGTTTTCAACCGTCTGTGATAACCGCCTGTTATCTCAGACATAAAATTTCAGACGGTTCAAAAACCGTCTGTGATGACTGTTACGAAACCGTCTGTGATGACATTTTCTGTAGTAGTGACAGGTTGATCAGTCAACTTTAGCCATCAAAGAAATTTCTTGGGAAATTCGATGATGTCTTGGAGGTTGCCACTTCTTACCTTGGTGCATAGGAAACCATATTGCTGATTACCTCTCACTACGTGTGTGACTGTTGGTTGTCCGCTGTGAAGCGAAGGCAAAGATTTATTCCAATTCCATTCTATGTTATGCTTTCCTGGAGCAATTATCATGAACAAAAAACAATTATGCATACTTACAACATGTGCTTTTTCTGAACTATGCTATTTGGATGTTCATCATTTCTAGTTAATGTCTTTGTCACTGTTGTTTCATCTGTGTAACACTGTGTTTTGGCTGAGATTCTTCAAACTAGCATCAGTAGGGAAAATCCAGCCATATGTCTTTGATGGTGACTGTTTATCTAGTTTGAAATTTTACTTTTGTGTGTCCATCAATAATTTACATTGTATCCAAGTCAGCTTCCATCAACAAATTACATCATCCAAGAATAAATTACATCACTCGTCAATAAATTACACCATCCATAAATAAAATACTATGATTCAAAATTTAATTCCTTCTTGTTTCTCCAATCTTTTGTTCTTGGTTGATCTCTAAACGTATTTCAAATATATGTGAAATTTAGGGAAATTGTTGTGTAACTTATCTGTTTCTCTTAAACAAGAAATTCTCTATTAATATTTCAAACATTTGTGAAATTGCATTCTTTTTTGATTAAAATTGCAGCCTTTGGTATTTTGTAATTTTAGTGCAACTGGTGTGTAACTTATAAATGTTTCTATAGGTAATATGTTTAGAAGGAAACTTCTCTATCAAAAGTTCACAACACATGTTTACTTGCATAACATTTTAATTAAAATTTAGTGTTAGGTATTCAACAATTTTAGTTCATTAGGTGTTTAAGGTGTATTTGTTTCAACATTTGTAATGTTTTAGTAGAAAATTTCTCTATGAAAATGCATTACTGTTATCAACATGCATACCATTTTAATAAAAAAAATACATTATTAGGAATTCTTCAATTCTAGTTCATTAGGTGTGTAACTTATATTTTGTTTCTTCATTTAATATATTTTAGAAGGGTATTTTCTATGAAAATTTATTAATGTTATCAACTTGCACACTATTTTTTGTTAAAATTTGACTTGCATTTTGTTTCTACATTTAATATGTTTTAGAAGGAAATATCTCAATGGCTAAACCTGAGAGGTATCAACTTGCAGCCTATTTAAATTAAAATTTCTGTATTAGTCATTCTGTAATTTTACATCAATTGTTGTTCAATTTTGTATAGGTCAAGTTAATATATTTTTCTCCGTCATTTCTAAAGGGTTCTACGAACTTTAGGATTTTTTTATATATAGGATAGGTTAATATCTTTTTTATTTCAGTTATTAGGGGTCCATCAAGTTTTAGATTTTTTTTTTGTCTAAGATAGATAGATTTCTTCTGAAAGATTTTTATTATTTCATGATTGGGTTAATCAGGTTAATGGTTGTCATCTGTCTAGGATAGATTAAATTTTTATGTCTCTATAATTTGTTATTCATTAACCAAGTAGGACCAAATCTTTATTAGATATGTTGACAAGGGAAAAATTATTAAAATTCCTAACACATGAAAACTTGTGTAACAGTTTTATTAAATTTGCAGTGAAATCTATTCTGCAATTTGAGTTATATCGGTGTGGAAGATCCTATTTCAAGTTCAATGGATTAATACATTTAGATGACTAAGTTTTAGATGTCTACCGTCTGTTACATTTTAAGGGGTTTTGCAATTTTGTCTCTACAGTGTTTCACTAATCCTTTGTTTGTCTCCATAGGGGCTTACTAGGCCTATGTTTTTTTTTCTCTCTAATTCATAAACAATTATTTGTTTGTCTCTATGGGGTTCAGCACGCTTAATATTTGTCTAGCTTTTTTTTTCTCTGTAGGGGTTCACTAAGTCTATGATTTTTTTTGGGTCTAGGTGGTTTACATACCCAATCCTACTGAAAAAGGCATCGAAGGATTCTAAGCGCACAGTGCACAAAAGGAAGGCTCCTGCTAATGAGACCAACGGCCGTCCTAGCGCTCCCCATTGCCCGGTGCAGTACGGATCAAAGAGGTAAGTTATGCTCAGTTTGCATTATGATTATTAATTTGGTCCTACGTTACGCTATGCTAACATTATTCAATTGTCCAGCCCGTCTCGCAGAATATGGCTGACTTCGAGACTGACCACTGTCACGGGAGACAAGGGGAAGAGACCGATGGGTCGCCACGACTGATCGATTTTGTTCCAATCAACCTTTTTCGGATTAAAAAAAGACGCAAATGCATCGTAAGTTTTTTCAGTTTGTTTATTCGTGCATGTTGGTGTTTCTAACGTACGTAACTAAACCTGCGCGTCATGTATTTCACGATTAAATTATGAACTTTTTCCAAACTTACATCTCTTTTCCCAAATATTTTGATTCTTAAATATTACGTAATCTTTTCCTGAAGGAGTCGGTTCCACGAACAATACAATCGGGACAACATCGCGCATGACAACCCTAAACCCAAAAATTTTAAAAAAAAAAATCTAGACATAAAATAAAAAAATAACGATAGACCTCCTGTCGCCAATTGAACTGGCGACAGGAACCTCCTCCACTGTTTTAATTGGTGACAGGGTCTCTATTGCCAATTAGAATGACATACTTTTGTAAAAAAATTCACTATTTAATTTTGTAATTATTTTTTAAAATAATATTATTTAAAAAAATCCCCGCCAACAACGGCACATATCAGCGACGGGAGGCAGTCGCGTGCCCGCTCGGTCTCTCCCTCGCCGCGACAGGGAGGCGACGACAACGTTTTGTACATCAACTGTGGCACAAATTCGAAAAGAAAACAAAGAGAGATTTCAAAATTGGGACATAAAACTCAGCAACAAATAATGGATTTTCTCAATAAAAAACACGCCACGTGATGGCACATCGTGGAACGAAGAAACAAGAGACTACGTAGGAGTAAAAGAAACTTGTCCTTGTGACAGAAGCAGCTCACAAGCAGCTTAAGAAAATTCAACGAGTTAGTTTAGTACTCCGTATATCATTTGTTAGCCTGTAATTTCATTTTCATTCTTTATTACGTTGTTGTTGCCAGCTGTTTGTTTTTATCTGAACTAGCGTTGGTGGTTATCTTCTCATCATCTTTTTTCTTCTAGAACTGACGACGTTCTTGACGTTTGGTGAGGGAGAGAGTGAGGTATATACAAGGCTCACAGTTATTTCTCGTAAGTAAATGCTTCGTGTACTGCTTCCACAAGAAAGTGGCCCAAAGTTTACTTACTCCTCCTGGGGAATCAGCTTTTACACTCGATCTGCATGCATCCACCCACATTTCCTTGCAGAAAAGTATTGCCCATTCAGAAAATATATATAGAAGAATGCTACGAACGATATCGATGAAGGTTGATTGCTAGAAAACATTTTATATAGGTTATATTTGAGAGGGTTAACTATATATTGTGTCCCTCGTTTCTTCATTGAGTTTAATATTTGTCCATGAACTTCAAACACCAGATAAAACACATCGTCCAACTATCAAAACCATACAAATAACATCCGTAGGTAGATATTATGAGTGGTTTTGTCCATAGTGGCATCAAATAGGTGAATTTTTACCAACGTGGCAAATCAATCAGAAAAATGGTGGGACCCACCAGCCATCCACTTAAGCATCTCTTTCCCTCCCTCTTCTTCCTCTCCTCTTTCCCTTATCTCTCTCTTGCCTGTTATGGTCGGCAACAAGCCTTCCCACCCCATTCGCCTGCTCCTCCTCCTCCAGTGGGACCCAGAAGCAAAGGACGCTCCCTCCTTCATCTGTCTTCCGCTCCGGCGATTCTCCAACACCAGTGGCTCGCTGCTAGTCTTCTTTGTGGCTTCAAGCTCTGTCTTCCTCTCCGTGACTCTCCAATGCCAGTGGCTTGTTGTCAATATTCTTTGTGGCTTTGAGCTCTGTCTTCCTCTCCGGCGACGCCTGCAACTTCCATGTCCTCCTCGATGACTCTGCGTTGTTCAGTAGCCACCGCCCGCACGCCTTCCTCAACACCGCCACGCTGCATTCAAGCAGCAACAATAGGGGGATGAAGGAGGGGGAGCAGGAGGGCTGCCTCCTCGACTCTGCTTCGTCACCGCGCAGATATACCATGTTGCGCTACCTTTCCACACCGCCTTCACCGCTCTATTCGATGCCGTTGAGGTCGGCCTTGATGGCGCCTCCGGCCTCATCGAGTTCAATGACCTCGCGAGTAAGGTCATCAAGCCATTTGTGCCACCATCACCACTATCGAGGCCATTGAACTCACCTCGGTGCTTCCCCTCTAGCCTTCCCCTCACTCAATTTCTCCTTCTACTCACAGGAGCTCGTCGTTGACCTTGTCTTCTTCAACCACGATCGTCGCCACCGCCACCAGTGTCGTTTCTTCCTCGGTGCGTTCCGATCCAATCCCCTTTGCCTGGAGTATCTCTAACCATTCTCAATCTTTACCTGCCCCTAATTTCGGCTTCCATTCACCCCAGCCGCTGCCCTCGACGAACTCATTGCGCCACCTCGGTCATCGTCACCGGCCAACTTCAGCTTGTCTCTGCCCATGCCCTCCACTCTGGTGAGTTCCCTTCAACACTTAGATGCTCACGCGCACCTCACTACCTAGGCTTAGCCGTTGATTCACCATCGCCGTCGTAGGCCTGAGCGCCACCGCCACTCGGCATAGCTATGCCGCCACCGAGAGCTATCTCTGCTCACACCGTCACCACCATTAGGGTTGCCGAGGTCGCGAGGTTCCATTTTGGAGCTCGCTAACCCCCACCTAGGCCCAGTTCACCGGCGCCGCGCTCGACCGGAGCACGTGGCCACCTTCCTTGTTTCGGTTCGATTTAGGGGAGAAGGAGAACTATAGTAATCCGATGTGGACACTACATGGACAAAACCAGGTTTTATTGGTAACCATGGTCAAATAGCCAGAGAGGTAAGGTTTATCTGGTATTGATAGTTCGATGACATGTTTTATCTGATATTGCAGTTCAGGGACGAATATTAAACTTAATGAAGAGTCAAGAGACGTAATATTTACTTAATCCTATTTGAGATATAGGATTTTGTAATTAGTGATGTATAAAAAACCGACAACTTATAGTTTGACATAATCATAGAAATGGAAACGGAACTTTTCTAGTAGAAAACTCTACTACCAGTAAAAGTGGATGTTTTCTTTTTCTACAAAAACTTCTTCGGCACTCACTGCGTTCCAAACCAGGTATTTTAGCTGGCAATCCATTACACTAACTACAATAGGCGGAAGTTCTTAGTTGCAAGTAAACAATGACATGGCACTATCACATATCGCACTCCAGAGTTTTTGGATGCTTACGTGTGATTTGGATGCTTACGTGTGATTTTGATTCGTTTTAGCAAAATTGCTCTGGTCGATCGCAATTACAAATCTAGTTCCACGATAGGTTAGGCAAGCGTCGCGTATTATCTTCAACGTACTGGTACCTCAGCGAGTTGATACCACGCTCCTAGACCGCTATAAATACCTATCGCGCTCTAAAATCGCTGCAGTTACCTGCTGCTCTCTCGAACAACTACAGAAACGTGGCACTGTGAACCTATCGTGATCTCAATGAGCTGTAGTTCCTACCGTACTTTTAGACCGCGACAGATTTACCGTTGTACTACCATCCCACTTCTACCGCGTCGCGTTTGGTGTCTAATACTGTAACGGAAACATTTTACCGCGCTTATGGTGAAGCGGGTTTTTACGTTTCGATCCATCGAACTGAAAACACGCCAAAAGAACCAAAGGCTCTCGCACTCCAATCGGGTCCCTGTATCTGCGTCCTAAAAGGCCCGCAGCAAACTGTAGGTAGAACAAGCTCGGTGCCGCAGCTGTCGAAACCCTGGTGATCCACGTGTCAGTCGTTTCAGTGGCTCTAGCAGGCTAGCACCTGATAGGACAGGGTGGTGGGGTAGGGTACGGGGTACGCCTGCTTGGATGCGACGAAAGTAACCAGGTACCGAGAGGCGAGGCAGAGCGAAACAGCAGTTATTAAAAGGAGTAAAGAGCAGCGGCCGGGCTCCAAGGATCTTGGTGGAGAGACGGGGCGGACGGATCCCGGAGTTAACGTCGTTACTTACCGATCAACTCATTTTATCGGAAGAAAATTCAGTCTGCCGAATGGACGGCTGACAGAGAGGATCTCCAACTAATTTAGTTATCCGGTGAGAGTAGCAAGTTCCTAGAACCTCCTTTTGCTCGTGACAATTGTACATACAATTATACAAACTTCGTGTTGCAAATGTAGGTAAAGTTTGTTACAGTAGCAGTAGCAGTAGACAGCAAAAGAACAGAGAGTAATCCAAGCAGGACATTTCATTGACGATGATAACATTTATATAGTCCAAACTCCAAACCAAGTGGCCGCAAGTCAAAATGTAAACTTCGCAGCAAACCGGACCTCCTTGATAAATCAGACATGATTACACGCTAGATACTAAAAGGTTGGTTAGGAAAAAGGAAGTGACGAGTGATGCTGCGGCCGTTTGGTACGTATCCACGATATTAATGGAATTTTTTTAAGAACTGTTAAAATGAGATTTATCTGGTGGAAACATTGCCGGTTCATACCAACACTGGGAAAAAATATTTTCATAACCGTACCATAGTATAACGGTATGGCACACCTTGTCTCTCTGATTGATGATTAGAGTTTGATTCCCACCAAACTCGAGTTGAGTGAGTTATTTGTTTGGGTTATAAACTTTAAGATGACTGCGTTGACCAATTGTTTCCACCTCTAAAGAAATTAGTGCGAATCATACGCAGTGCGAAACAAAATTCCCGGTGCGTGCTGTGGTGCTGCACAAACAGCAAAATCCACAAGCAGTAATTGTTTGCAAATAAAAATCCTAGCATTGTCCACCATAAAACATTCTGTGCACTGTAGCAAGTTGATGTAATGACTAATCAAAAGCACGGTTTTCCCACATAAATGGGAAGATTAGCTCCAATACACACTCTGCACTTTGTATAGCATCAGATAGATCAACACAATCCTGTTCTTGCTCCTAATCATAAGCTAAATACTTGCCTCTGGCCTGAGCGATTAAAACAATAGCGAATCAATGCGACACACGTAGGAGAGATACACGTAGGGAGATGAATCCTTTGTATTACCGTAGAGGTTCACTGTGTGAATAATATTTTATAAGCGTAGCGAACAATACTTTAAAGCGGTAATGAAACAACAGAAAAATATTTACTATATTGTTTTGCAATATACGTATTGATCTCAATCTTTGATTTTTATCGACCAGTGGTATCTATTTCCCGCCGTAAGATGCTACTACCATCCTAGTCAATCCGATACTTACCGATCACTTCCTAGTGGCGTCCAGATGCTACTAATATCCTAGTCAATTCGATGCCATACCGATAAACACGGGCAGCAAACAAAATCCTTACCAGGTGCGCCGTTAACTTCATAACCTCCTCCGCACTAACGCCGTTAGCTACCCGTTCACGGCGCGCACCAAATGCACAAAACTACCCAGACAAACGAACAAACGAAAGGCTGCTTCGCCTCGGCAGTTAACTCGCCTCTACTCCCCCGCAAAAATAAATCTGAAAAGGGCAAAAAAAAAAACACGAAACTTCTATCTCCTCCCTTCTTCTGTCTTCTTCTCCTCTGCCTGCTTCCCGCAAGAACACGAACGCAGCCGCCGTCTTGACCCACCAAACGAATCAAGAACTAACCGCGCGAGCTTATAAGCGCTTACCCCCTCTCGAACGACTTGTCGCGCAAGCCGCTGAATTTTCCGTTCCGCCTCCACTGGTCGCAGATTCCCGCGAAAGCGAGGACGCGTTCTCTCTCTCTCTCTCTCTCTCCTTGTGCTCTCCGTCCTGCCAAAGCGGCAGAAAGCTGCTGTCTTTGCAGCTGTTCTTTGATTCTTGCGGTACGGTTCCTGTTCCTCGCGGCGGCCGTGGGTATATGTGATTGAGGCGAGGCAGGGCGGGCGACCGTCGCCGGCGACGATCGATCGATGGACACGGTGAAGGCGTGGGTGGCGGCCAACTACGCGGAGCCCATCGCGTCGATGCAGCACTCGCTGCGCGTCGCGTACGTGGTCTTCTCCTTCTGCGCCGCCTTCTTCCTCGGCGGCATCAAAGGCATGTCCTCTTGTAATCGCGCCTTGCCATGTTTGATTTGGAGTCGCGTTTGGGGGTTGTTGGAGCCTGCGTTGTTCTGGTGTGTTTATTTCTTGGTTGGGAAATGTGTGTGCAGCGATAGTGGTCGGCCCGGTGGCCGCGGCGCTGATGATACTGGGCAACGTCGGCGTGATACTCGTGCTCTTCCCGGCGCACGTCTGGTGGACCATCTACTCGCTCATCAAGTAAGCGGCGAAACAATTCCTCTTCTTATATTCTTGCTTTAGCCAAGAAAAAAATGTTGTTCTTTGGTATTTTCTTGAATTGGAGACAGGGCATTTAAGCAACTGGTTTCTTGATTGCGATCCTTCTCGTGAATGTTTGGGGCAAGCTTTGATTTTGCTCCCTCCATGTTTTTCAAATTTCGATTTCGGTTGCTTCAAACGATCCATGTGAGAATAATCGGTCGTGTTGCTTCACCTATCACTGTTCCTCTGCATCCTTCTTAATTCAGGACCGACCGCATCAACGTGGGCCTAAAACTGGCGGTGCTCATCGCGCTGCCAGTGCTGTTCGGCCTCTGGCTGGGGCTGGGCATCTTCGGGAGCGCGCTGGTGGCTCTCGGGTACGGCTTCTTCACGCCATGGATCTCCACCTTCGAGGCGTTCAGGCAGGAGAGCGAGGCCAAGAAGTTTGTGCACGGCGTTGTGGTAAGGACATCCCCTGCACGATGCTGTAGGTGGAGACCAGCAAGGTACTGTCCTTGTTAAGAATGTCCTGCAGCACTCAGTGAGATGGTTGTGATTCGGTTTGTGCAGGACGGAACGTGGGGGACGATTAAAGGCAGCTGCACGGTGGTTAGGGACTTCGCTGATATCTGCTTCCACTCCTACCCCGTATACCTCAAGGAGTTGCGCGAGTGCTCCCAGAATCGCGAGCCGCACTCGATAAGGTATTGTGATCCTACTATGTACTAGTTGCCTCTCTTGGGTTGTTTAGGATTAGTTCCATGCTGTAATCCATGTGACAAGGATGGCTTAGTCATGAGAAGGAGGTGCATTGGTTGGTATTTTGCCATAAAAAAACTCTGTTCTGCTAATATGTCATGGTTCATGTTAGACTGTTCTGCGCGACAGCATTGTTATGATCATTGCACATTGCAGTTGCTTGACATTTAACATTGAGATTTAGGAGTGGATGAACGAGTAAAAATCATCCTGAATGTTTTTTTGCAGGTTGTTGGATGTGCCCTCATGTATAGTTGTTGCTCTCTTGGGGTTAATCGTGGACATACCGCTTTACGCGGTGATCGCGCTGATAAAGAGCCCCTATATGCTCTTCAAAGGCTGGCAGAGGTTGCTGCATGACCTGATAAGCCGTGAAGGTCCGTTCCTTGAAACAGTTTGTGTACCGATCGCTGGCCTGGCTATCCTTTTCTGGCCCCTGGTCGTTGTGGGGAGTGTCCTGTTAGCTATTGTCTCAAGCATTTTCGTGGGGCTTTACGGAGCAGTCATTGTCTACCAGGTTGCTGCTATCTTACCACTGCTGTATTCTTTCGTGCCCATTCTTATGTGTCTAATCCTTACTATGTGAGAGAGAAATCTCTGATGTACTAAAAAATTATGTCGTGGCCGGTGGCCCTATCGCAGGAGAAGTCGTTTCAGAGGGGAGTTTCCTATGTGGTGGCCATGGTTGCGGAGTTTGATGAATACACCAATGACTGGCTCTACCTTCGTGAAGGGACAGTTCTTCCAAAGTAAAGTGTTTCCATTGCTTCCCTTGATGTTGAACTGACTGTGATATACTTTGTCATGTGCTGCTTCCTCACAGTGCAAGTATTTTCCACTAGGCCATCCTATCGAAAGAGAAAAGCATCCAATTCCACGGAGTTCTCGGTCAGAACAAATGTTTCTGTTAAGGGAGGCGAGTACCCCAGTGCTTCCAGTGAAGCACCAGCAATGTTGGTTCCAACTTTGGCTCCGGCGAGATCGGTTAGAGAGGCCATACAAGAAGTCAAAATGGTCCAGGTCCGTTTCTCTCCTTCGCTAAATTCTTAACATTCGCTGTCTTATTTCCACAAAAGTTACCAAGACAGAATTAATTTATTTTACAGATTCCCCTCTTCGAGCAATTTTTTTTATAGTTACTGAAAGTTAGTAATGAGTGCATTCATTGTTGCAGTACCCTCAATATTTGCCCTGTCTGGAAAGAAAAGGCAATGTACTCTTTAAGGGGCCTGTTCCTTTCAAGGGATAACTAGACATTTTTATTATTGCATCCATGCTCTCTTAGATTAGGTGAGCTAGTTCTAATTGAGGTAATGCAATAAATGAAATGATGCCATGAAAGCAGGGATAGCCTGTTGGGTCCATGCTCTCTAAGATTAGGTGAGCTAGTTCTAATTGAGGTAAATGTCATAAATGAAAGGAAGCATAAGAGCAGGGATACTTCAACATTTTAATTGCTGCATCTATGATATCTTACATTAGGTGAGCTAGTTCTAATCGAAGAAATGTTGTAAATGGAAGGAAGCCATAACAGGAGGGATAGACATTTTAATTATTGCATACATGATCTCTTAGAGTTGGACATTTGGTGTGCTTGTTTTAAATGAGGTAATATCGTGATTTATTAATGAAAGGAAGCCCACAAAAGAGAGAATAGTTAAACCTTGAAGTTCTTTTCACTAAAAAGCGTACCATCCTAACTGAAGCAACATTTGACGCATTATAAGCTCCAAGGATACTTGAGTAGTATCCAGTTTTCTATAATTGCTTTGTTTATCTTGGTAAATATTTCTAACCAGGGAACGCATAAGGATTTGTGATTATAATGTCCAGGCCCCATAGATCATATTTCGTTAAACAAACTAATGAGTTTGAACATTCATTTTGCTTACATTTCACAACATACAAATGAAAAACTTCTGACAGCTTATTAGATGTACTGGATTTCCCCTTTCTTAAGTATGAGCCAATGGCTTACAAGGATAATGCCAGATTTTGTGTTATGTATACATTTTAGAATGGGAAAATATATGTTGCCGCCAATTTGGATTATGTTCTATTAAAGATAGATGATACAATTTACATTGAAATCCTAATTTAGCTCATTGATTTGCAGATATGGGAAGATATTATGAAGTCATGTGAACAGAGGGGCAGGGATCTTTTGAATTTAAATGTCATAACTACTGTTGATCTGACAGAGTGGTTAAGAACAAAGGAAAGTGACCATGAAACAATAGGCCTGGGACTACCTTCTTATTCTCTGCTGTGTACCATCCTCCAATCAATCAAAGCTGGTTCTGCAGGGCTATTAGTAGGCAATGGTGTCGAGGTTAATCAACATAACCGGCCCCAAGATCGGTTGCTAGATTGGTTCTTTCATCCTGTGCTAGTGCTGAAAGAGCAAATACAGGTGCTGAAAATGACGGAGGAAGAAGTGAGATTCTTGGAGAAGTTAACCCTTTTTGTTGGTAATTCTGCAAGTGCAAATGGGTGGGAAAATGGTGCTGAAATCCCCCAAGATCCTGTGAGGACAGCACAAATTCAGGCCATCAGTAGAAGGTATGCTGTCTCCTACTGCTTACTTCTGACAACCATGCTTTCTGTTCATTTCAGTAGCAGTGTTATATAATGCTCTTCTCATAACTGAAACAAAAAATTTGAACCTCCAGCAGGAGAGTTGCTAGTAATTCATTTCTAACCGAAACAATTGGACATGTCAGTAATTTTGTTTTTGGGACTCTGGGTATGTTATGATGCAATAGTAACAGAAACTATTCATTGCTGATTTGTTGAACTGAAGCTCAAATTTTGCTGTTTTGGTTAATTGAAATTTTGTGGATCACAAAAGTTGATTAAAGCAAAATTGGTGGCTTACCTAACGCCATGCTACTTGATTGTTTATGTTAGTAACACGAAGCAACATTACATTTGGCTCATGGCATGTGTATCAATGAGAACAAATACAATCATCTACCTCGTCTTTTCGTTTTCTCAATCCTGTCAGTTCTCATGGCATTTGTTCTAATTCTGCTATGTTCACAGGATGGTTGGAATTGTAAGGAGCACTTCAAAGTTTCCGACGTACAGGAGGAGATACAGACATGTCGTGAAGCTGCTCGTCACGTACTCCGTTGAGAGGGAAGGGTCGTTCAGATCATCTGCGTCGAGTCAATCGATCTCTTTCTTCGAAATAACACCACTCGAAGTGTAATTAAAGTCATCTTCAGAAATCAGAATCAGATAGACTTTTTTTCCCCTCCTTTTTCTTCAGTAAATATCGCACACCATTTTGTCAGTGCCTGTGTATTTCTAGTTTAGAAGTTTTGTATAGTTGTTACAAGAGAAAAGGCTCCAATCCAATGTCGTGAGAGCTGTCGACGATCGAGTCGCTGATCTTATGAAATAAACAGAGAAAAATGACAAAGAGTTCTTGAGAGAGGATGCGACTGCTCGTTATTGCTACGAACTAGATCCTTTACAGGGGTTGCCCTTGATAAAGCAATGGACTAATCCTAATTATACTAAGTGTAGTGCTTGTTATGCTAATGCTTTAGATGAAATACAATCGTCTCTTGATTTTCCGAATTGAAGGCGGTTGATATCTGTGAGACACTAAAAAGCATGGTAGCTTGTTGTTAGCGTCTTAGGACAATGAAACATCGCGTGGTATGGAGTCAATATGACATGTGCTCCATTCATCACACGATAAGGAATATATCTAGAGTAAAATCTAGATGCCAGTTCATTGCTTGTACGAGCAGTTATCTGGTCGGGGACAAGGTACAGGATCTCTTATGACCACAAAGGTCGTTAGCCTTAGGGGTTGCGACTCTTATGACCACGGGGGTCGTTAGCCTTAAGGGGTTACGACCACGAAGACATATGATCTTTTAATTATGTATTAAAAAAATACATAGAGATTTTAATCCTCTCAGCTAGCCCCCAAATTTTAATCCTCGTCAGATCGCCTAAATCAAGTGGTCATTCCTCTTGCTGAGGAGGAGGAGTGGCTGCTGTGAAGAGCCGTCTTCCCTTATGATTTCCTGGTCGAAACCTACGAGAGGGTCTTGGTATTCATCGGTCCCCCGCGCGATCATGTTGTCCCCTACTGAGAGAGGAGCGTTGGGATGAAGTCATCGTGTGACTTTGCATGGTTTGTTGGAGGATCTCCAACACCTGACCTGCAAGCTGAGCATAATCTGGAGTTCCTGCTAAAGCAGGATCTGGATTATTCATAATATCCTGGACTCGTTGCAGGTTTGTATTGTTACCGAAGGTCGTGGAAGATTCCCGCTTGCAGTGGGCATTCGATGAGGTGAGTTTTCCCTCGACCTTCCGGTTGGCCCTATCTGACCCTTTACTCATGGTGCAGTAGGAATAGGTAAATTAACTGATGCACGTCCATCAACTCGGTTGCCTCTGGTAGTTGGTGCTTGAGCGCCCTTACCATTTCCAGCAGCAAGTGGTGGCGAGTTAACCCGTGGAGGATCGTGCATAACATCCGAGTTGGTATCTCCGATTGCGTTAACTTTGTGACGCCACAGTGATCTTCCGATAAACTCCCGTCGTAGCTAAGGGAGAGCCTTCCAGTGCTTCTTTAAGAAGCCTCCATGATGAGGAGCGGCCAGAGATTACCGCCTCTGGTGGGCTTTGTGGTGGACTCAGCCTGATTCGGCAGATTACTGATCGTATGCTAAGATTCACCATGCTCACTTGGCCTACGATCGGTAATAACTTCATCGATACCCTTACTAGATGTCGGTTGGCCCCCGGAATACGTAGGAGTCGTTGGCGAATACCGGTCACCCATGACAATATCAAGAGTATATGAACTCTCTGATTGTAGCGATGGGTTCCGTTGTCGTTTTTGCCGATCGAGTCGACCGGGCTTGTAGAGGCGTTCAGACGTTCTGAACTGGTTAGAATGAGCAGTTCCTTTGAGAGCGCCATTGATGGCGGTAGTGTATCCTCATCCATCCGGTCGATTTCGCTAATCTCTGCGACTGGCTAGCCG
Source organism: Hsuehochloa calcarea (assembly GCA_036346395.1). Taxonomy (NCBI): domain Eukaryota; kingdom Viridiplantae; phylum Streptophyta; class Magnoliopsida; order Poales; family Poaceae; genus Hsuehochloa; species Hsuehochloa calcarea. Next base: position 30,111,227 of record CM070599.1, on the reverse strand, counting down.
GTGGAGGAGGAGGATGATGACATCTCATTTTCTTCCATGGCGCGGATGCATGCGTCCAGTTTTTCTCATCCCAAGTTCCAGCCATGTTCGCATGAGCGATGATAAGGCAAAGGAAGTGGATGAGGAATGCTTGAGCGAAGCAAACTTCAAGAACTCAACGCCTGCTTTCCCACGGTCAGTGTCAGCTGTCGACGATCGAGTCATCGATTTTACAAAAAAAAAAACAAAGAAAAATGACAAAGAGTTCTTGGGAGAGGATGAGACTGCTCTTTATTGTTATGAACTGGATCCTTTATAAATGGTGCCCTTGACAAAGCAATAGACTAATCCTAATTACACTAAGTGTAGTGCTTGCTATGCTAATGCTTCAGATGAAATCCAATCGTCTCTTGATCTTCCGAATTGGATTGCCTTCTGCTATTCGCGTTCTTCCTTAAGTAGTTGATGAAGTGGTGATAGTTAATCCTGGAAGAGGCGTCTGTTGGAAGTGTCGCGACTAGTCGGAGCGAGACAACAGTTGATGAAGTATTAACCGTCCGGCGGTTGATGCCTGTGAGACACTAAACCGCATGGTAGTTTGTTGTTAGTGTCTTAGGACTATAAAACGTCGCATGGTATAGAGCCAGTATGACATGTGTTCCATTCATCACACAGTAAAGAATATATCTAGAGTAAAATCCAGATACCAATTCATTGCTTGTACGAGCAGTTATCTAGGTACATGACTTCGTCCGACCATAGTACTATAAGTAACCTCGAAATCCTTACGACCACAGAAGTCTTTAGCCTTAGGGGTTACGACTCTTACTACTACATGGGTCGTTAGCCTTAGGGATTATGACCACGAAGATATATAATCTTTTAATTATGTATTAAAGTAATATATAGAGATTTTAATCCTCATCAAGAGTTAATTGCCAAAATTTGGACATGAGCCGTCCATTGTACTGTAATTTTTGTACATACTTGTGGATCAGATCAGACGCACATGTGTTGGTTCTTTAGCTCAGTGCATCCTTGTTCCTCTGTTCTCTATCTATGGTCTTTAGCTGGCACGACGGTACCAATAAGACCGAGAATTCGTCGAGTTTGACGGTGTCCAAAACTAGACAAGATATTCAGGAAAATCACATGCGTGCTTCGACTTCGAAGGCTCGAAGCAACCAGCTGCCATCCAATAACAGGACCGGTCGTTATCCTGGCTATAAACATCCCCGTTCCCTCGAACCATTTTCTTCTCCATTTTGTCACTCCCGGCGAGATTCTCGGGGAATTAAGCTAACGGGTTTCATCTCTCGTTAGTTCAGTTGCTCGTAGTCTTTTTCTTGGAGGGTACTGCGTTATCGGTACCAGCTGGAGAGCTAGGACTCGTCGTTGAAAATGGGTTCGCATCGATGACAAAACACAACAACATCGTTCTTCTTGTGTCGGGGTCGATCTCTCACTGCAAATGTTTCCATCACGTGAAACTCCTACGAAGTTCACCTGACTTGAGAATCGGGCCAAACGGTCGTTCAACTGGTTCACACTGGTAGCAGGTCGATCGGAAACCGGCCTTAATTAGCATCGATCAAACCCTGAAATAGTAGACCCAGGTCTGTACGTAGTCAATCAAGCTCACTATCAACTGCTCATACGGATTACTACACCCATTCATACTAGTCGTCTAGCTGACAGCTTCACAGTAGAATATTTGACATGTCTGATCCACATCCATTTCAAAGAACGAAAGAAACGTAACGGAAGATCGAACTACTACTGACACAGACAACTCGCATTTCAAATAACAGGAAAACAGGTGCGATTCCCTAACTCGAAACTCGAAAGCGAAACGATAGAAATACTACAAATGGGCGCGACCGTTGTGCCGTAGATTTTGAAAGGAAAGGGAAACAAATATGTTGGCTTGTTCATGGATGGAAGTTTCGCATCGATGTCTCCATGAGTTGACGTGAAGAAAGAAACAAGAGCGAGCCAAAAACAGAACAGAAGAGAAAGCTCTGTTTAATTACCTTCACTTTCAGCGTGGGATCCTCGTTACGTCCGATTATTTATTTTTGAGCAACTAGCTCTGGGGAGGAAGCTTCCTATCGTACGCTCCTAACTTCTTTCCGCAACATATCCATCACACATATGCAATAATTTTTTTTTCCGTATATGCAATAAAATACTTAGACCTTGAAAATGGAGAGGAGGATCCTTAGTCTTGTCAAAATTCATTTAAAAATTAAAAGATCTCATTAGCGTACATAGATATACTTAGAAAATTAGCACAAAAGTTTGAAAAATATTAATCAATGATGCTATAACCTTTGCAACATTTTGAAAACACATACGCAATTGAGGTGGGGGCACTTGCAACATTTTGAAAACACATGCAATACGTCAGACTTCTCAAGTAACACCAGTAAACAATATGTGCAAAAGCAACACCATATTAAAATTCAATGGAGCAAAAAAAACACCCAGTTTGCTACAATTTTTTTTTGAACTATTAGGTGTTGCAACATTTGAGTTTAATTTATGAAACATTCTGATATCACATGTGCAACAATGAACATCACCAGATGTAACATTGTGAAATTCTTTTAAAAATAGAATTGCAAGAGTTTATTATTGCAACATTCAAAAACTGTAGTCAACATCTCAAATCACCTTTTGCAACAAAAGGAACATATGGCTGTAACAAACACCCAATTCACTGGCTCCGAGACTCGACAGCAAGCTTAGCCTCGTGGGGCAGCACCACAGCAGCGGAGGGAGGGCGCTGCCGCTGGTGGCGTTGCAGGAGGCGAGGACGTCCAGGAGGAGGGGTGGAGATGGGGTGAGCTGGCAGATGGAGGATACAACGGCAACCTTAGACTGCTCTGAGATGGTGGACGCTGCGGCAGGTTGCGCCGAGGAAGTGTCGACCGAGGGGAAGAGTAGCGAAGGCTCGAGTGATGTCGAGTCTGGCAATACCGGCGACGCCACAGTGAGCAACAGGAGGCAACTCATGGCGAGTAAGAGGATAGTGGTGTGAGACCGTGAGGTGGTAGGGTATGGTGCTCTATCAATTGGCTTATAGGAGGGGTAGTCTGAGAGAGATAAGGTAGCATGCATGGTTGGAGAGGGAGTTGTATGGAGAGAGAAGGAGATGAATGAATGGGAGTAATGAGATAAGGTTATTATGCGGTGGAGATTAAAACACGTGTGAATCAATTGAGTTGGTTCGATGGATGGAGTGAGACGTCCGATACATCGTAGCATTACTTTTTATATTTCCAACTTTGCTCCGATCATCACTTTTTTTTAAGCACAGCACCACTTGTAATTTTCCTAGGCCGTCTTCGGAGAGGATATTTACCTAGGTCGTAACCACGAGTAAAAGCAATGTTAAAATCAAAATCATTGGAAGATCCATTAAAAAAAAATTCACAAAGGAAGACAACGAATTAAAAGCTGTGAACAACCTTGCACGACCCGTTCCCACCTCCTAGTTTCCATCAATCACACCAGATTTTAGTTTTTGGTTTGGGGCAAAAGACCGGAACCTGGACGGTTCTGTCGCGAAAACCGCTCAAAAATTGAATGATTTCCCCCTCTCTTTTTTTTTTCTTTTTCTAATAATAGGTTTAGGAGGGTGAAGCGACCCCTGCCCTACTCGCTGGATGGCTTGTTCCAGTTTCTCGGCCGATAACCAGCAGTATTAACACGCATGTGTCCTTTGCTTCTCTCTCTCTCTCTCTCTCTCTCTCGGGGAGACGACTGTCTCCTTGATCTTACTTGGTATAGAGAATGAAAGGCGCAATCTGACGAGGAGATAGTAGTAGGAAACTAGGAACCCAGCGTAAGACTCGGGACGAAGACTTGAAAAAGCGCGACAGTGTCTGGGCGGACGGTGCTGTGCCTGTGTCTGGGCGGCTAGCTACTACTAGTCTAGTACCAACCAACACCCGTTCCGCGCTTACCTGCCACGCGCGGCCGTTAAAAACGCCCGGTTAGTGCCTGTGCCTTGTGCCCTGTGCCGCCCGCCCGCTTTGCGGGGTTTCTCATTGATTTTATCCGGCCGGGGCGCGCGTGGGAGCGGGCTGGATTTGCGCGTCCTGTAGCCGCGCGCCCCATGTGACGGGGTCCCTCGCTGATCCCGCAAAGCAACGACATCACAACGCGCCGAGCCGGCTGACGGGCTGACAGGGGGAGGGGGGAAAAGGCAACAGCGAAAAGCCTGCGCTTCCCGACCAGACCAGCGCGAGTGAGCGCGTGTGCTCCTCGGCCAGCGATGCCCGCCCGATCTGCGGTTGGGATCTGAGGATGGCGGCGAGGAGGAGGACCGGGAGCGTGGCGCTCGGGGACCTGCTGCGGCGGGAGGCCTCGGCGGAGCGGGCCGCGGCGGCGGGCGAGCGGCCTGGGGTCGCGGCGGGGCAGGCCAGCCGGGCCAAGAAGGGCGAGGACTTCGCGCTACTCAAGCCGGCCTGCGAGCGCCACCCGGGCGCCCCCTTCTCCGCCTTCGCCGTAAGCGCTCGCCTCAACCCGCCCCACGCACCAATTGCAATTGCGCTACGCTACGGTTTCAATATCTTTTCCCGCGACCCGCTCGGCGGTGGCGTGGTGTCGCTCTGCTGGCCGATGTCTGGTTCTGAGGGGTGTTTTGGTTTGGTTGCAGCTGTTCGATGGGCACAACGGGAACGCGGCCGCGGTGTACACCAAGGAGAACCTCCTGAGCAATGTGATGGGCTGCGTCCCTGCCGATCTGAGCAGGGACGAGTGGCTCGCCGCCCTCCCGAGGGCGCTAGTCGCCGGGTTCGTCAAAACAGATAAGGACCTCCAAACAAGAGGTAAAATTTCCTCCTTCCATACATGGAGCTAATTAAAGCCCTTCCAAGCTAGTACTACTGGTACTAATTAGTACCATATCTAGTACTACTCTACTACGCAGCTCTATGGTCAACCGTATTTTAGTGATTCAATTCAAATTCTGTCCGTGCATGGTTTGATGGTATGCTAGCACTAGAGCTGAGCCTTGTTTGTCCACTCGGTGTACGTGTTTCAGCGCACTCTTCGGGGACAACTGTGACGCTTGTCATAATCGATGGGTCCGTTGTGACTGTTGCGTCCGTCGGTGATTCGCGCTGTGTACTGGAAGCTGAGGGCTCCATTTACCATTTGTCAGCTGACCATCGATTCGATGCTAGTGAAGAGGAGTAAGATTGTTTGCTGGCAAAGTGTTCTGTCATTCTCTTGTTGTCGATATGATTGGTTCTCATCACTTGTTGTTTTTGATTCATAGGGTTGGGCGTGTAACAGAATGCGGAGGAGAAGTTGGAAGGCTAAACGTTGTCGGTGGAGCTGAGGTTTTGCTCTTTGCCTTTTGTGGTCGCTCAAGTTTTCCCTCTATTTTGCACCGTTGGCGGCCAAGGAACTTTCTATTGTTGAAGTTGTACGCGTGCAATATTCAATGTGTTTGGAAAAGTTGTAGCTTGGAAAATTTTGCTGTTTGTTAGCGACTGATTTGGCGTGTAGCAAGTTATTTGAAGTGTAGAATCTTCGTTGGGTGAGCAGGGCTTGTTGTTTACTTCAGGTTATGCTGGATGGTAGCTGAAGGAAGTTCTTGAATTGACTAACAAATATACGCTTCTGCAACTACTTTCCTGTCTGTTTGTTTCTTGTTAATTTGAATTGGTGGGACTAATGAATCAAGTTACCTATGACTGATGAGTACCTTTTTTATTTAGAACCAGGTTTGCCAAATTTGGTTTGCATATGGAATTAATATGTGTCTGCTGTACATCCTGTTGACTGTTGAGTGGTTCATTTCAAAACTTTGCACTTGCGCATTTTCATAATTATGTATATCAAATATTTCCCTTAGGCCTTTCTTTACAAAACCATCATTTTATTTGTAGATCTGATTCACACTGCTTGCTTGACCCTTGTTTCCATTATTGTTCATCCAGATTGGCCCCCTTAGATGTTGGCCAGGTGGTTTATGCCTATCAAGATCAATTGGTGATCAGGATGTAGGTGAATTTATCATTTCCGTTCCTTTTGTGAAGCAGGTCAAGGTACAAAGTCCTAACAATTTATTGACATCAGTTCTGTAGAAAACCAAATTCAAAACTTTCATAACACAATAGTGATAGCAGATTCAAGCACCATAAGTTCTGTTGTTTTGATATTCTCACCCTCTTTATCATCGGTTTTTTTCTAATGTCCCTTTTCTATGTAAATTTGATAGAGTTAGGCGATAAACTGTACTTATTTCCCTGTATCTTACCTGGTCATATTAAGATTAACAATCATCTTGTCAAGTTAGATAATTTGCAATTTTGTGTAAACTAAGTGCCAGTTGTTTCATTCCCATTTCCCTTGTTTCAAAGTTTCTTCATGGTTGTAGGTCTGCAAGCTATGTTTTCTAGTTGAGAGGGTTATTCAGTAGTCCTGTGATTTTGTTTAAGTTATTTTTTTTATCTACGTGTGATTTTGTTTAAGTTATTTTTTTTATCTACGTTGATTTTTTACCATATTTTCAAAATATTAATGTCTTCTAATGTTTGCTGCAGCTATCTAGTGCTGGAGGTCGACTTATTGTTTCAAGTGACGGTGTTTGGGATGCCTTGACTGCGGAAATGGCTTTTAGTTGTGCACAAGGGCTTACTCCAGAGGCTGCAGCGGATCAAATTGTCAAGGTACAGCCACCTTACCCCACCCTTCTTGGCATGCGGCCTGAAATCCCCAATTTACACTGTTTCTTAATGTTGCATCTTTTGCAGGAGGCAGTGGAATCAAAAGGATTGAGGGATGATACAACTTGTATTGTCATTGACATAATACCACCAGAAAAACCAAAATCCACTGTACCATCTCCAGAAAAGGCAGGAAACGGTCTTGGCTTTTTCAAAAATATTTTTTGCGGGAAAACGACTTCAGACTCATTATCTCATGTTGATAAGGAACATACTTCTGAGACTAACTTGGTGGAAGAAGTCTTTGAGGATGGATGCCCGTATCTTTCAAGGCGGTATGTACCCTTACTCCATCTTGACAATGGATGCATAATAGTTCACGATAATTGTATATGCTGGAACATAGACCGTTAGATTCTGCGATGCGGTTGGATACCTGTTAGTTAGTATTAAGATCTAAATAACGAGTCGTGTTATCTAACCTTCTATTAGAGTCGGATTCAACTTTTAAACTATAAATAAAGGGTGTAGAGATCCTACAGGGAAAACACACAATTATTCCCCTAATTTATATAATACCACACTTCTAGTATAAATGTGCTGTTCCAGATAGAGGATGGAGAATGTGGTTGTCTAATATATAACACCTAAAAATAATTCAAAGAAACCAGGGTATAGTCCTTTGGGCCAAAGTGAGGTCGGTACAGGTGTTGCTATGGTTTGGGCCTCTAGGTGTTACGTTTGTCTAATTTAGCACAGTGGCTATTTTAACATTTCATCAAGCAGGCAAACGATCTTCCTTCCACAGTTCCCACAGTTCTTAATCTATGACATAGCTTATACTTCCTTTGTAGCGTTGCCAAGTATTTTAAAATCCAGTCCTTCAAGATGAATTTTGAAAGAAAAGTTGAATAGATTCTTGATTGGCAATGGCAGTAGCAAACGATCATGGCTATTGTCATGTGAGAAAGCCATGAGGTGGTGTAAGAATGAAAACAAGCTTGTCTTATCAAAACACCATGCGAAGTTGAATGACTTTAGCAGTTGAGTTTCATTCAAACTTTTAGACCATGCCTATTGTTAACATTTTATTTCTGGTTAATGCAGGCTAGATTCTGAATATCCAGTTCGGAATATGTTCAAGCTCTTCGCATGTGCAATTTGTCAAGTGGAGTTAGACTCTGGTCAGGGGATATCGATACATGAGGTTTTGTCAAAACCAGGAAAGCTGCGTCCCTGGGATGGTCCGTTCCTTTGTCATGTTTGCCAGGAAAAGAAAGAAGCAATGGAGGGGAAGCGTCACTCACGAGGTATAACTTTGTTCCATTTCCAGTTTATACTGTACTATTTATCAGGTCCAAGCCACATTTGGAATCAATCTTCCCATATTTGCAGATTCCTCGTCAAGAAACAGCGGGTCAAGCGGATAGTGACCAAGGCCAAGAGTCATCTTGAAGCAACTACCTAACAATGTTCCGAAGGACTAATGCATAGCTGGCATTTGGCATTCTTGCAGCACTTCCTCGGTTACATGGATTATCGTGGAATTAAGATCTAAAATGAACATCTGAATTAACTGTGAGGAGGTGCCTATGTTGAAGAGCTTATGCACTACTGAAGTGAAAAGATACGCCTTGTCTTATTACGCTATGGAGCAAGCGACTTGCCTGTTGATACGAACATCTTCAGTGGGGCTTCTCGCAGTGTCACATACAGGCCTGTTAATTACGACCGGCCAATTTCTTCTGAGGCCAACCATTATGTAAATACGAGATCATATGTGCGCAAACGAGCACCTACACCTACACGGCTAGTACACAAAGACAAACCTATGGGTTATGGGTCCAATGCATGCAATTGTGACAGGAGTTGGTGATCATGTTCTGGATTAGCGTAATGATTGTATATATATATTCTTTCCGAGTATTCATTCATACAAAGATATACATATTCTTTCCCGAGTTTTCAATCGGTGGTGATCATGTTGATGTGTGGGTAATTTCAATTGTGCAAGAATAGGCGTGTTCACATTTGTCATATTTTTGTAGACTCATTGAAATGGATGGAGATGGTTTTTGTCGGACATTCTTCTCGATGGACGGATGTCGAAGTTGGAGGCTTGGACGACCTCACCATTCCTATGACACAAGACACTCAAGAAGTCGACGCGCAAGTGCACCAAGTCGCAGACAAGTAAGGGATCGAAAAGGTCAAAAATTTTCATTGGAAGGAAGACGGTTGTATGCGCGCTACCGGGTTGTATCGTTAGCAAAGACCCCATCAACGGGCCAATCAAGCTCGTGGCACATTTTGGGGTAGAGTACGTGCATACTTTGAGGAGCACAAGGAAACCAAGTCAAGTGACAGAGAGTTCGATTATGCATAGGTGGCTTACAATTCAAAGATCAAGTGAACAAGTATTGTGGATCACATGAGGCGGTTGAGCGTAGGAATCGAGTGGACAAACTATTCAAGACAAGGTATATATGTAATTTGTGTTCAATCAAGACTTTAATTTTTTTTTTTTTGAAAAGGTATATACATTGACCAATTCCTGGATGATTTTCAGCATCAAGATGTACACCGGATTAGACAAGGACAAAAGCAATTTACTCTTCTACCTTGTTGGAACATATTGAAGGAAGAAGACAAGTGGAAAGCCAAGAGGATTGAAATTGCCGAGATGGATAAACAAGCAAAGAACTAAGACAAAACAGAAGTCCACAAAGGTGTCCAGCCAAGAGATGAAGAAGGCACCAAAGAATCAACAAGGTACAGATGATGTTCCCAAGAAACCCAAGCAAGGAAAAGGGCGATGGGATAAAAAGGCAAAAGAAAATCTTAGGCGAGGAGGCGGGAAGCTTGCTTGGTCACATTGGACATGATGTGGGCAAAGAAGGAGGTTTTCGACAAGGAAAAGAGAAAGCAAAAAGAGAGGTTCATGGCGCCAATTGAGCTAGACAAGGAAGCACTGGAGCTAGAGAAGAAGCGCAAAGAATCAAGAGAAAAAATTGAAGCGGAAGACAAAAGAGCTCAAGCGGAGTTGATCAAACAGAGAAAGAAATTATGTTTGCGACACGACTTCCTCAACCCACGCAGCAATGCGTGAATGGCTTGAGACGATGCGTATGAGATTGTTGCTAGGCGTGTTGCAAAATAAATTTAGTTGGTATCAAATCATGGTTCAAGTACCTTTAGTTTGTTTTTAGTTCATCCGAACCTTTATTTATTCATCGATACCTCGCTTTTTTATTCACCAAACCATTGTCCAAGTACAATGGTATGTGTCGGATTAATTTGGTTTCAAGTAATGTTTATTCATCCAAACCTTTATATAATCTCATGTTTAGCTAATATTGTTTTGTCCATCACTATAAAATATAAATGACATAAAATTATTATGTAGCTAATATAAACGGATGATGGTTCCATAGGTGTTCGATGAGGTCTTCTTTCAATTGCACGTGTTTCCTTGTTTCGATCATTCTTGCGCCTCAATATATTCATCAAGTGTACGAGTACCTCGCCACGAGCAGGTTGGACATTATCACCACCATAATCAAAACGCTCGTTAGGGTCGACCACAAATCCTTCATCTTCCACAATCATGTTGTGCATGATCACACAAGCCCTCATGATCAATGCTAACGTCTCAATGTCCCAAAAACGAGCTGGTCCTCGAACAATGGCAAACCTAGATTGAAGAACCCCAAAAGCTCTCTCGACCATCTTCCTCGCTGCTTCTTGCGCTTTGGCAAAATATTGCCTCTTGTTCCCCATAGGAAGAGTGATGGACTTGACTAAAGTAGCCCATGACGGATATATACCATCCGCAAGATAAAACCCATATTGTAGTCATGGCCATTAACGGAATAGTTCACTTCTGGAGCTCTACCTTCCGCCAAAGTTATCAAACAAAGGAGATCTATGAAGAACATTGATGTCATTATGAGACCCGGCATTCCAAAGAAGGCATGCCATATCCAAAGGTCGCTCAAGCAACAAATTCCAAAATTATAGTGGGCTTGTTCACATGCCCCTTGTACTAACCCTCGCTTATCATATGGATGCTTCTTCCACGCCTAATGCATACAATCGATGGACCCTAACATTCCCGAAATCCTTGTTGCTCACCCAATGCAAGTAAGCGTGCTGTGTCCGCCTCATTGGGATATCTGAGGTATTCATCTCCAAAAATTTCAACAACTGCAGCAACAAACCTACGTAGGCTCTCAAGTGTAGTACTTTCGCCAATGCGAACGTACTCATCTTTATCATCGTATAGAGGGGTGACAAATAGCTGAGTCATTGTATCTCTCAACTAGGATTAGGTGTGCGATCCTGAAATTCGTTTTCGGCAGATCTTAAATTAAGGTCAAAGTAGCCCGTTCCCTGTAAGAACCATGCCCTATCTCTCATGATTCAACACTGTAATTAACATCTAAGGAAATTCTTGCAAAGTGCAAACAGCCATAATGTTATGGTCTAGGATTTGTAGGCGGAGGTTATAAGTGTGGTGAACGGGTGGGTGCTCCCCGGGTCCCTGACGGTGCTCGGGCTCCAAAAGGTGGGGGATCTAACTTGTCTTGGAATAGGTCTAGGTACTGATCTTGGTCTTGAGGCACTCCTTCTTCTTCAAAAGTTCCCGAGGAATTAACGTCTACACGTAAACGAAATAAATAAATAAAATAAATAAATAATAGAGACAAAATAAACTCTAAAAATTAAATAAAAATCATAAATAAATAGATCTCGAATTTATATAAATTTAGAAATTTGAATGGGCTCAATCGGAGTTTGAATGCAAAAGATATGGGCTTTGGAAGATTGAATCTAGAGAAAATACCCTAAATTAGAATTTTTGAAATTTTAGAATTATTTTTCTAAAGGAGAATTGAATTATTACGCAATGATGATGTCAGCGAAAGAATTTCTGGGAATAAAAGAATTAAAATAAAATCTAACATGTGGGACCCACATGTCAGTGGGATGGCTCACGGTGGACTGAGTTCACCGAGCCGGTTGGAACAGAGACTAGTGGACCGTGCCACGCATGCGCTGACGAAGCAGCCACGTGGGCGACACGCATGCATGAGCGCTGACGCTGGCGCTGAGGTGGAGGCACGCGAAGACAACGGCAAGGGGCGGCGCTCGGGACCTGAGGGTCGTCGGCGAACGGCGGCGACTCGCCGGCGGTGGAGGTGCGCAAAAGCTAGAGTGGGTTATTGCGAACCTATTGGTACTGGACTTGGCTCGGGAGGACGGCTGTGGTGGTCGGAATTGACGTCAAAGTGGGGGACGAAGGTTCGGTTTTATCGACGGTGAGCTTTGGTGGCGCCCGAGCGATGCGAAGGGGTTCCCGAGGAAGCTCTGACGACGGAGATGCTAACGGTGTAGTCCACGAAGACGGAGTGTCACCGGCGGTGGCGGAATTGAAGCTTTAGGGTTTCGGCTCCAAAAACTCAAAGCTCGAATTGCGGCGACGCTAGGGCTTCGGGGTGCAGTCGGGTGGTGGCTTTGGGGTGCGGGAGCACTAGCGATCCTTGGGGCGCCTTTTATAGGGCTGGGGGATGCTGGGATTGGAAATCCCCAATTGGAGTCCAAAACGCACACGCACGGGACTTCCGAGATACTAGGGGATAATGGCTGATTCGTAGTCTGATTTGGTTGGATTTAGATGCGGGAGAGATAGGGCTAGAGATTGGTGCGAAAATCCTGGAAGTTTTGGTTGGAAATTGCCATTGTCGGACAGAGCTTGGGCTCTCAGCAATGGCGGATGCGGGCGAGCGCGCGCAAGGAAGAAAACGGCGCGAGGAAGAAGACGTTGTGGTGGGACCCACTTGTCAGTGAGGCGAAGCGTCGCGGCGCGGGGCGACAGAGACCGACAGGTGGGGTCCACCGGTCAGTGAGCGCGAGCGAACGCAAGACGCGGAGTTGGACCGTCAAGCATGCACGGAGAGAAACGGCCGGGGTTGGTAGGCTAGAATAGTAGTTGGGTTTCGGTCCGCTACTATTCTAGGAAATTAAAATAGATTTATCTTTTTAATAAATATAAAAAATCCAAATAGCAATTAGAAAATAGCAAATAAACTTGAAAAAAATTCAAGAAAACTCTATAAAATATATCTAAGCACATAGAATCCAAATAAAATAGTTTTGGTAATTTTTGATGTTGGGATTAATCACATTAAATCATTTTGACATGAAGGTCTATATCAAGCTTTAAATAAAAATACTAAAAATTAATAGAAATTCAAATATTGTATTTTCCAACAAGTAATTATTCAAAAGATTTTTAGAGTACAGAAAATTGGGATGTTACATTGACCATCTCCGCAAATCGCCTCCATGATGGCGCGCCCTTGTCACTTTCCACATCCAAGTACCATTGTTGGGCACTGTCGATCAAGTGATAAGAGGCTAACCATACCTTTTCCTCCTCTAGGGTTCACTGCCCGCAAAAAACATTCTTCGCAACGCTTGAGCCAAGGCAACGAATCCTCTTTTCTGTTGAACACCGAGAACTCCACTTTGTGAAATCGGGGCACCCAGTTATTCTCGCTTTCTTCTCTGTGAAAGATCCTGCCCTATATATGTAGAATTTCTGGACCAGTAGGGGCGGCCAGCACGTCGCCACCCCCAGCCTTTGTCTTCTCGAGCCGTGCCATGCGTACATCATGGCTCTCCAATTGATTGTTGATGGAGGCCAATTTAGCCCCTATGCATATTGCGTCTTGCATCTCGCGGATCGTCTTCAATTGTGTCGTGATCTCATTTATCTTGGCGGGATCAATACCACCGCTGCCCATGGATGAAGATGCAACAGGTAGCTCTGATACCAAATTGTTATGGTCTAGGATAAGTAGGCGAAGGTTGTAAGTGTGGTGAATGGGAGGGCGCTCCCTAGTCCCTGACAGCGCTTGGGCGCCATCCGAAGCAAGGAGGGGAGGGGGTGCCGACGGTGCTAGGGAAGGAGGAGGGAGGAGGAAAACTATGATATTTCTCAACCTTTGATGATCCGGTCAAATCCTTAAATTGATGGACCCTATCAATATTATCTCTAAAGAAGGAAACAAATAATAAATTAACTAATTATGGACAAGATGACTAAAGTACTCCCTGATTCTCTCCCTGAATTCCTCATGTTGTCGCACTCTTGGGTCGGTTCCTCCTTTGGCACGTAAGCCCCCACCATAACATCTACAAGAGTCGTAGGGGACCCGGGGAGCGCCTTCCTATTCACCACACTTACAACCTTCGCCTACAAACCGTAGACCATAATAATTTGGTATCAGAGCCACCTGTTGCATATTCATCCTTGAGAAGTGATGGTATCAATCCCACCAAGATAGATGAGATCTCGCACAACTAAAGACGATTCACGAGACGCAAGACACGCAGGGACACAATTGGCCACCATCGATAACCTCTTGGAGAGACATGACATATGCATGGCACGACTGTAGAAGACAAAGACTGAGGGTGACAACGTGCTGGCCACCCCTACTGGTCCACAAATTCCGCTGATACCGAGTAGGATTTTTTGCGAAGAAGAAAGGTAGAATAACTAGGTGCCCCAGTTTCACAAACTGGAGTTCCCAGTGTTCGACAGAAAAGAGGATTCACTGCCTTGGCTAAAGCGATGTGAACAATTTTTTCACGGGCAGCAAACCCTAGAGGAGGAAAAGGTTTGGTTAGCCTCTTATCACTTGACCGGCAATGCCCAACAATGGTACTTGCACGTGGAAAGTGACGAGGGCACGCCATCATGGAGGCGATTTGCGGAGATGGTCAACCTACGTTTCGAGCATCCCATCCGCAAGAACCCACTAGGCGAACTTACTCGGTTGTTGTGCACAGGGACCGTGGCCGACTACATTGACCAATTCTTGATCATGCTGAGTCGAGCCGGTCCCCTCTTGCCAGAACAATAGATCCAAATCTTCACCGTGGGATTGCAAGAGCTCCTCGGCATCGATGTGGAGCTTCAGGTGCCGCGAGCTTGGAGATGGCCATGAGCCTCACTCCGTCTTACAAGTGACGTGCATAGGTCACCGTCGAGTTCCTGGTGGCCGCACTGACGTCCAAGCCATCGAGCTCTTTCGCAACGATGACGGACGCGGCTGGAAAAACATGATGGATTTGGCAACTCACACCGGCGCAAATGGCGAAACTGAAACGGTTGGAGCTGTATTATAATTGCGAGGAGAAATATATCACTACCATAACCTCCCTTCACCACACTTACAACCTTTGCCAACAAACCTTAGACCATAACACATAATATGGGGCAGGATAGCTTTTTTTTCACCTGTGTACAACGTTAATAATCCCGGTGATGCAGTCACTTCTCAGTTCTCAGCCATTACTCATTTCTGTCAGGCCAGTTGCCACTGCTGTCATAATTTTTTCGAACGTCACTCATTGCTGCCATGTCAATCCGTACCTGCATGCATGTGTCTGCTTTACTAAGCATTTGCCATGTGAGTTGCTGCGACCGTGCAAGTTCGTTCAGTACCGGTACGCTGGTTCTTGAGTACAGAAGATTTGTTCATTATTCTTTGTTCCTCTAAATTCCGTGTGCGTGACGGACTGTCGGGCCACTGTTCTGACTGACTGATCTAAAGGTTTTGAGTTTCTCCAGGTCTTACGATATGGACAAAGTAACCCAGGATTTAAGAGGATAAAGTGATCTGCGTTCCTCCTTGCTGAACCTTGAAGCTGCTTAATTTGGACGGTCATAGGACCTGCAGATAATTTTATTTTTACCACGAATTGCTGAATTGTACAGTTTAGTCTATGTTACACCTGTTCATAGTTTAGGCTTCCAGCGCCTCTATTCATGGCCTAGGCATGGACTTTGGCACCATCGAAGCATAGACCTGTAACTGTAAGCTTCGGCTGCACAAACGTCACTTGCAAGCTGCTAGGAAATAGCTGGGCAGCACGATGCCGCCGCCGTCGGATGCGCATCGAGCGGTAGAGGTTTATCAAGGAACTGGTCTTAGATAATGTGATTTGGTCAGCTCGCTAGCTAGCTTGTACCGGAATTAAACGTGGTTTGCCGCGCGTTACTCTTTCGACGCTGACACGGAATAAACGAGGTCAACATGGTTTTTTTCTGTGTACGAAGATCGTGAAACAAGTAGGGCAGAAACAATAAGAAAAACAAGGACTTAACATTGTTTAGTTGACTAGTTCCTTTCCGTCTGGTCAAGGGTGTGCAGCGCAAAGCCAGCCAAGCATTTGGTTGCGCAAATTGTTTTTGGGTCGGACCGAATGTTTGGTAATTTTTTTAAAAAACATTCATAAGCTTTAACATTAGTAAGATTTTTAGGTTTCGAGCTATAGCTCACCTAACTCGAGATCTGGATCCATCCATGACAACATGCATATAGGGGGTTATAATTGGATTTATGCGTAACACTGGTGCTTGTTCAGGATGTGCTTATGGATACATGTATGTTTTACCATAAATAAACGGACAATGCTTACTAGAACATATTTTTTTGCCATAAAAGAAAGCCGTGGTCTACCGCTCAAAACCTAACTTGGCACAACGCCTCCTCTGTCCGCACCGATGGGTGGGTGCCTTCCCCTTTCCAACCCAAACACCTAACTGGACACACTTTTGACATCATGGTCACCCCCAGCCAATGAACATGCCCGCAACCAGCAATGCCATTGCCACCTTGTAGTACCGAAGCTGGACACACACCTCCCGCCACCGGGTCGGAGAGGACGGGGTAGGCACGCGCAGCAGGGAAGCGACGGGAGCGACGATTTGGGCGGACGACGAGGTGGCGGGGCCGACACGAGTAGACACTGGCGATGAGACGGGGTGACGGAGACGCTGGAGTCAAAGGCAGGTGGAGGGGAGCAGGTGGTGGCAGAAGGCCAGAAGGCGCAGGCGCGCAGTCATGGCGCTGACGCGGCGGCGGGACAGGTGATGGGACTGGTCGATAGGACTGGTCGACAGATGACCAGGGGAGAGGCGCAGAAGGGAAAATGGGAGGATGGGCCGGGGAGAAAGAGCAAGAGGGGGCTACAGTCAAGGGGTACAAATGGCCGGCCAAGGGGAAGGAAAATGGGCTGAGTCCGAAGAGAGAGGTTTTGAAATTGAGGTAAAAATTACAGATTTTGAAAATACAACTTAAGTTAAAATAAAATTTTAAAACCAACTGATAAAAACAAATACTATTTACAAACCGAAAAACAGAATGTTACGAGCCGCAACAGACTGGACTACATCGCGCGTACAGCAGTTAGCAACACAGCCAACACTCCTAGCTAGCTAAGCTAGTAGTGATGGATCTAAGAAGCTTAGATCCCACCGGGGTCTTGCAGGAATGGCAGGACTGTGGCTGCCAAGGATGCAGCATGGCAAGGCCATGCCGGGACGGCCGACGGTGTTGGTGATCGCGGTGAGCGTGATGGTCGTGCTGTTCATGGCCGTCCTCTTCGGCGCCCGGTGGACGCCCTCCAGCGACGGCGATACCCTCTGTCTCAGCCGGAGTCCGCGTCGTCGTGAACGCCGGTAGGTGCTAATCTCGCACTGCAGGCCGATGCACCATGTATGCAACAACGCTGTAGACTGCAATTGGGACAAACGCTAGTGTGCGTAAACTACTCCCTTCTTCCGTATGAATTGCCAGTACCCAGCAACCACATCACATGCATGACAGTCAATGCAAGCGCTGAGTACATAAGATTCGTTCATCACTCTTCGCTCCTCTAAATTCCTTGTACGTGATGACCCACTGTTTTGACTGACAAATTTTAAGGTCTTGAGTGTCTCGAGGTTTGACATATGGACGAGCTGGTACAGGACTGACCGATTGAGTACAAAGACAAGAACTGCATGCCTCTTCGCTGAATTGCCAAGCTGCTTAATTTTTGCGGCCATTGGACCCTGCACAGATAAATTAACCCCAAATCGCTGAATTGTTAACATTGACCTGTGCAATTATTCATGCCCTATAGCTAGGCATGCATGGACTTTGGGACGATCGACGGAAGCATTGACATATTACTCTGGAAGCGTCACTTGAGTGCACCACCTTGCAGGAACGTTACTTGCACGCTACTAGCGGGCCAGCGAAAAATTATGCCGCCACACCGTTGGATATGCATCGAGCGGTTGAGATCTAGCAAGCAAGATGTGATTTTGTAAGCGCGCAAACGGGGACACACACACACCAAACGAGGTCTATATTTTTTTTTTCTCCGTACTAGTTGAGTGTTATGGGTTGCAACGGATTTGAAATAAAACATAATATAAGTTATAAGTTTAAAAAATTAATATACATAAAGTAATTCCCTACAAACGAAATGTTGCATCTAATCAACAAGTCATATAGAATCTTGCCACAAACAAATACAGATAATCTAATTATCCATAGAAGATCCTTCAAGTCTCTTATATATATGTGCATATATTTATCTACAAAAGATCTCACAAATTTAAAATAGGTAGATGATGACTCACCGCCACACCATTGTTAAGCTATTCTTTTATAATAGTAAAGATGAAGTGAAACAAGAAGGGTAAAAGGAATAAACTTGACCTATTTATTTCATATTCATTGCCTAGATATGCATATAGGCATGTTTTGCATTAAATGAAGAGGAATTCCTTATTTGCTATGCCGAGATCCCCAACTTGTCAATGACAAAACTTTCCTTCCTTCTGTGCCACCTCTTTTCAAATGCCTGCCCCTATTTGCCATTACCGTCTATTTGCCATAAATCTGAAGTCAAGTGGGCTGCAAAAAGACCATATTGCATTCTCCTTCGTCATCCTTTTATTTCTAGGGTCCATCTATACAAATCTCAAATCATAATAAATTCGGACCTAATCCATCGTATGAGTAGAAGTACAAATCTTAAATCATATCGAACGGATAAAAATTCAACTATTTTAACAAAAAAACAGTCAAATATTATTTAGCAAATTTCATATTTCTACTCCAGTGAGACTTTCACCCTCCGTTTAGGTAGGCGACCGTCACGCACATCATCCTTGGCACCACCACCTTTGCCCCCTCCCCACCCTTGTGATGCACTTCTAGAGCCCTATTGCACAGTGTAATTAAGATGGTTTCGTGGTTTAGGGTGGAAATTGGATTATTGGATTTTCGTGATAATTGATAGCGGAGGGGTGAAGACGTGGAGCGCAGACACTGTGCTCCAAGCATATTTCATGCTACCCCAAAAATTTATTCAAATGGTCATGAAATTTTTTGCTTTTTTTGTCAATATTGACACAAAACCAATCTATCTATCATTCCACAAAAATTTGAGGTCTAAATTCGATCCACACATTGAAAAAAAGGAGAAATTCTGGTGAAAAGTTAATCCGAAATTAAAAAAAATAAAACTACTATTAACTGAAATATGACTTTTTTGTTTCTCCTGATATACATCGTGTTTCAAGTTAAAATTTGCAAGATGCTTGATTATATCATACCTTATCTAAATAATTTTTCTCGGAATTTTCCGTTACCATTTGAAATATTTTCTGAAAAGTGGGAGCATGGCCAGCACGAACCACCCAGGGTTTTTGGGAATGCAAGAAATTTGATAATAACTTTGTCTGAATATAACAGTTCGTTTAGAATTTAGGTGCAATCCACACCTTCCAAATAAAGCCTTTTCGTTGAGGACCTTGATCGAGGTGACCCACGAACAGAGTTTAGGAAAAGATGGACAGATCACAGATTCATAGGCCAATTGCTCTAAGCCTCCAACTGGCTGCGTGCGTATACATACCCACGTGCTGCAGTATATAGTGTAACTTTGCGTCTTAAACGTGCAAGCCATCTCACATTCGCACTTAACAAGCGCATATATCGATGGCTCTTGGCACATAGAAGGCGGAGCAAATTGAACCACATCGTAAAGTCGTACACTAGTCACAAACAATCCTAGAAAGTCTTAGACGAACCCATTCCTAGCAAGGTAGCAAGTGATGGATCTAAAGAAGCTTAGATCCCACCTGGATCTTGCAGGAATGGCAGCACAGTGGCTGCCAAGGATGCAACACGGCAAGAAACCCAAAACCGGGCGCTCGTTAGCCCTGCGGCCGACGGTGCTGGTGATCGCGGTGAGCGTGGTGGCCGTGGTGCTCATGGTCGTCGTCTTCGGCGCCGGGGTCTCGGCCGGGATCCGCGTCGTCGTAAACGCCGGTACGTGTTAATCTCGCACTCGCAGTACCCGCACTCGCCCTGGCCGATGTAGCATGCACGCATGCAAAGCACGTTGCAGCCGCGATGTTTGTTGGCTCGGTCAGTCAGTGATGTCCATCGTTACCCTCCATCTCGCAATATAAGTCTATTTTTTTTAGAAACATCGTTCTACAACATAAGTCCATTGAAAGTATAATTTATTGCAAATTTTCACTTTATATCCCTGTTTTAATGCTGAAAAAGTGGATGGGTAGTTGTAATATACCATTTAGTAAGAGTATGCATAATCCAATGACAAATTTTTTTTCTTAGATTTAGTGTGTTCTTGGTCTATGAGTATGATAGGCTTGGATTTATATTGTGGGATGGAGGGAGTAGCATGTATACGTACATGGATTAAGGGTATTTTTTATGACAAAAATATTACAGTTAGTACGGGGTTGCAATAGAAATGAAATATGGCCATCAATTTCTTAAGGGCGCTATAGACTTTTAGTTCTAAATGTATTTTTTTAAGGGCAATGTCAACTTCTCCTGAACATAACCTTAACCCATTTCTTCTCGTACAACCATCCCTTATTGTACATGCGTCACCACCTTATACGCCACGCCGCTGCCACGTACGAGAGCCGCTTGTCTGACATGTATGCCACGCCACTGTCACCACCTGTCTAGCGCGTCCCCACGCCATCGCCACGGAAGGAGGTGTGCATCACGCAAGGATTTTTTTTTTTTTATCTGCCGGTTTGCGGAAAAAAATCTGTCAAACCGGATTTACCGGTGGGGACCGGTAAAACTACAATCCGGCCCAAAAATTTCGGTTTAAGTGGATTTTGTTAAAAAAATCGAATTTGCTTAAAATTTATCTGAATTTGATTTTTTAAAAAAAATCAAATCAAAAATATTATTTTAAAAAAAATTCAGCCGAAAATTTCCAATTTTCGGCAACCCTGGCGTCACGCCGCCACCTCGTATCCACGCTGCTATCCAGTGTGTACACCATGCACGCGGTCAAGGAAGGGGGTGGAACCACCTGACCCGTCGCCCACGTTGAGACATCGCCAGCGGCGCCCTCCGATTACAATTTTACTGCTTGCGGGATTCCTATTACTCATACTGACCTATTACTCATACTGAGAGGGAAAGTGTAGCTAAATACTAACTAATTTGACCTATTAGATAAAAAATAGTAGACATCTCGTATTGAATTAAAGGTACTATCGATGATCAAGTTACTGATTTTACGAAATAAAATAGAGAAAAATTATAAAGAGTTCTTAGGAGATGATGTAACTGCTCTTTATTACTATGAACTAGATCCTTTACGGGAGGTGCCCTTGACAAGGTAATGGACTAATCCTAATTACACTAAATGTAGTGATTGCTATGCAAATACTTCAGATGAAATCCAATTGTCTCTTGATCTTCCGAATTGGATTCCGCTTCTCCTTCGATCTGCCTTCTCTAAGCGTAGTGACCAACAGCTTTGATAGCGGTAGTATAAATTTGAAGAAATTTTAATGGGCTCTGGGTTCCATTGAACTTTTCTATGTTGGCTGGTCGGAACCGTCCAACCAACGAATGTTTTGGAGACTTGCCAAAATGCTCGTCACCGTAATGAAATCATGGCGTATTCTCTAAAAAGGAGCCGAATTATAATCAGTTGGGATCGGTTCCTCGTATTTGCATACCTAGGATCCAGTGCCCCAATTCGATCGTGGACGTTATGATAACATCTTTGACCACCTGCTTGGTTCAGATGATGCCTAAGATCGCCTAAATCAAGTGGTCGTTCCTCTTGATGAGGAGGAGAAGTGGCTGCTGTGAAGAGCTGTCTTCCTTCGTGTTTTCCTGGTTGAAACCTACGAAGGGCTCTTAGTATTGATCGGTCCTCCGCTCGACCATGTTGTCCCCTACTGAGAGAGGAGCGTTGGGATGAAGTCATCGTGTGACTTTGCGAATTCCTTTGCTCCCGGTATATTTTCGTATGCCGTATGGTTTGTTGGGGGATCTCCGACACCTAGAGTTCCTACTAGAGTAGTATCTGGATTATTCATAATATCCCGGACTCGTTGCAAATTTTGCATTGTTACCGAAGGTTGTGAAAGATTCCCGCTTTGCAGTTGGCGTTCGATGAGGTGAGTTTTCCCTCGACCTTCCGGTTGGCCTTGTGTGACCCCTTACTCGCGATTGGGTAGGAACAGGTGAATTAACTGATGCATGTCCATCAACTCGGTTGCCTCTGGTAGTTGGTGCTTGAGCGTCCTTACCATTTCTACCAGCAAGTGGTGGCGAGTTAACCTGTGGAAGATCGTGCATGATATCCGGATTGGTATCTCTGATTGCGTTAACTTCATGACGCCAGCAGTGATCTTCCGATGAACTCCCGTCGTAGCTAAGGGAGAGCCTTCTAGTGTTTCTGCAAGGAACCTCCATAATGGGGAGCGACCGGAGATTACAGCCTCTAGTGGGCTTTGTGGTAGACTCGACCTGATCCGACGGATTGTCGATCGTATGCTGAGTTTCACTATGCCCACTTGGCCTACGATTGGTGATAATTTCATTGATACCCTTATCGGATGTCGATTGGCCCCCGGAATACGTAGGAGTCATTGGTTAATACCGGCCACTCATGACAATATTAAGAGTACATAGAAGCGTGATGGTCGTGCTGTTCATGGCCGTCCTCTTCGGCGCCCGGTGGACGCCCTCCAGCGACGGCGATACCCTCTGTCTCAGCCGGAGTCCGCGTCGTCGTGAACGCCGGTAGGTGCTAATCTCGCACTGCAGGCCGATGCACCATGTATGCAACAACGCTGTAGACTGCAATTGGGACAAACGCTAGTGTGCGTAAACTACTCCCTTCTTCCGTATGAATTGCCAGTACCCAGCAACCACATCACATGCATGACAGTCAATGCAAGCGCTGAGTACATAAGATTCGTTCATCACTCTTCGCTCCTCTAAATTCCTTGTACGTGATGACCCACTGTTTTGACTGACAAATTTTAAGGTCTTGAGTGTCTCGAGGTTTGACATAATGGACGAGCTAGTACAGGACTGACCGATTGAGTAGAAAGACAAGAACTGCATGCCTCTTCGCTGAATTGCCAAGCTGCTTAATTTTTGCGGCCATTGGAGCCTGCACAGATAAATTAACCCCAAATCGCTGAATTGTTAACATTGACCTGTACAATTATTCATGCCCTATAGCTAGGCATGCATGGACTTTGGGACGATCGACGGAAGCATTGACATGTAACTCTGGAAGCGTCACTTGAGTGCACCACCTTGCAGGAACGTTACTTGCACGCTACTTGCGGGCCAGCGAAAAATTGTGCCGCCACACCGTTGGATATGCATCGAGCGGTTGACATCTAGCAAGCAAGATGTGATTTTGTAAGCGCGCAAACGGGGACACACACACACCAAACGAGGTCTATATTTTTTTTTCTCCGTACTAGTTGAGTGTTATGGGTTGCAACGGATTTGAAATAAAACATAATATAAGTTATAAACTTAAAAAATTAATATACATAAAGTAATTCCCTACAAACGAAATGTTGTATCTAATCAACAAGTCATATAGAATCTTGCCACAAACAAATACAGATAATCTAATTATCCATAGAAGATCCTTTAAGTCTCTTATATATATGTGCATATATTTATCTACAAAAGATCTCACAAATTTAAAATAGGTAGATGACAGACTCACCGCCACACCATTGTTAAGCTATTCTTTTATAATAGTAAAGATGAAGTGAAACAAGAAGGGTAAAAGGAATAAACTTGACCTATTTATTTCATATTCATTGCCTAGATATGCATATAGGCATGTTTTGCATTAAATGAAGAGGAATTCCTTATTTGCTATGCCGAGATCCCCAACTTGTCAATGACAAAACTTTCCTTCCTTCTGTGCCACCTCTTTTCAAATGCCTGCCCCTATTTGCCATTACCGTCTATTTGCCATAAATCTGAAGTCAAGTGGGCTGCAAAAAGACCATATTGCATTCTCCTTCGTCATCCTTTTATTTCTAGGGTCCATCTATACAAATCTCAAATCATAATAAATTCGGACCTAATCCATCGTATGAGTAGAAGTACAAATCTTAAATCATATCGAACGGATAAAAATTCAACTATTTTAACAAAAAAACAGTCAAATATTATTTAGCAAATTTCATATTTCTACTCCAGTGAGACTTTCACCCTCCGTTTAGGTAGGCGACCGTCACGCACATCATCCTTGGCACCACCACCTTTGCCCCCCCCCCCCTCCCCACCCTTGTGATGCACTTCTAGAGCCCTATTGCACAGTGTAATTAAGATGGTTTCGTGGTTTAGGGTGGAAATTGGATTATTGGATTTTCGTGATAATTGATAGCGGAGGGGTGAAGACGTGGAGCGCAGACACTGTGCTCCAAGCATATTTCATGCTACCCCAAAATTTATTCAAATGGTCATGAAATTTTTGCTTTTTTGTCAATATTGACACAAAACCAATCTATCTATCATTCCACAAAAATTTGAGGTCTAAATTCGATCCACACATTGAAAAAAAGGAGAAATTCTGGTGAAAAGTTAATCCGAAATTAAAAAAAATAAAACTACTATTAACTGAAATATGACTTTTTTGTTTCTCCTGATATACATCGTGTTTCAAGTTAAAATTTGCAAGATGCTTGATTATATCATACCTTATCTAAATAATTTTTCTCGGAATTTTCCGTTACCATTTGAAATATTTTCTGAAAAGTGGGAGCATGGCCAGCACGAACCACCCAGGGTTTTTGGGAATGCAAGAAATTTGATAATAACTTTGTCTGAATATAACAGTTCGTTTAGAATTTAGGTGCAATCCACACCTTCCAAATAAAGCCTTTTCGTTGAGGACCTTGATCGAGGTGACCCACGAACAGAGTTTAGGAAAAGATGGACAGATCACAGATTCATAGGCCAATTGCTCTAAGCCTCCAACTGGCTGCGTGCGTATACATACCCACGTGCTGCAGTATATAGTGTAACTTTGCGTCTTAAACGTGCAAGCCATCTCACATTCGCACTTAAAAAGCGCATATATCGATGGCTCTTAGCACATAGAAGGCGGAGCAAATTGAACCACATCGTAAAGTCGTACACTAGTCACAAACAATCCTAGAAAGTCTTAGACGAACCCATTCCTAGCAAGGTAGCAAGTGATGGATCTAAAGAAGCTTAGATCCCACCTGGATCTTGCAGGAATGGCAGCACAGTGGCTGCGTGCAAGGATGCAACACGGCAAGAAACCCAAAACCGGGCGCTCGTTAGCCCTGCGGCCGACGGTGCTGGTGATCGCGGTGAGCGTGGTGGCCGTGGTGCTCATGGTCGTCGTCTTCGGCGCCGGGGTCTCGGCCGGGATCCGCGTCGTCGTAAACGCCGGTACGTGTTAATCTCGCACTCGCAGTACCCGCACTCGCCCTGGCCGATGTAGCATGCACGCATGCAAAGCACGTTGCAGCCGCGATGTTTGTTGGCTCGGTCAGTCAGTGATGTCCATCGTTACCCTCCATCTCGCAATATAAGTCTATTTTTTTTAGAAACATCGTTCTACAACATAAGTCCATTGAAAGTATAATTTATTGCAAATTTTCACTTTATATCCCTGTTTTAATGCTAAAAAGTGGATGAGTAGTTGTAGTATACCATTTAGTAAGAGTATGCATAATCCAATGATATTATTTTTATCTTAGATTTAGTGTGTTCTTGGTCTGTGAGTACGATAGGCTTGGATTTATATTGTGAGATGGAGGGAGTAGTATGTATACGTACATGGATTAAGGGTATTTTTTATGACAAAAATATTACAGTTAGTACGGGGTTGCAATAGAAATGAAATATGGCCATCAATTTCTTAAGGGCGCTATAGACTTTTAGTTCTAAATGTATTTTTTTAAGGGCAATGTCAACTTCTCCTGAACATAACCTTAACCCATTTCTTCTCGTACAACCATCCCTTATTGTACATGCGTCACCACCTTATACGCCACGCCGCTGCCACGTACGAGAGCCGCTTGTCTGACATGTATGCCACGCCACTGTCACCACCTGTCTAGCGCGTCCCCACGCCATCGCCACGGAAGGAGGTGTGCATCACGCAAGGATTTTTTTTTTTTTATCTGCCGGTTTGCGGTCAAAAATCTGTCAAACCGGATTTACCGGGACCGGTAAAACTACAATCCAACCCAAAAATTTCGGTTTAAGTGAATTTTGTTTAAAAAAATCGAATTTGCTTAAAAGTTATCTGAATTTGAGTTTTTTTAAAAAAAATCAAATCAAAAATATTAATTTTAAAAAAAAATCAGCCGAAAATTTCCGATTTTCAGCAACCCTGGCGTCACGCCGCCACCTCGTATGCACGCCGCTGTCCAGTGTGTACACCATGCACGCGGTCAAGGAAGGGGGTGGAACCACCTGACCCGTCGCCCACGTTGAGACATCACCAGCGGCGCCCTCTCCGATTACAATTTTACTGCTTACGGGATTCCTATTACTCATACTGACCTATTACTCATACTGAGAGGGAAAGTGTAGCTAAATACTAACTAATTTGACCTATTAGATAAAAAAATAGTAGACAGCTCGTATTGAATTAAGGGTACTATCGATGATCAAATTACTGATCTTACGAAATAAAATAGAGAAAAATTATAAAGAGTTCTTAGGAGATGATGTAACTGCTCTTTATTGCTATGAACTGGATCCTTTACAGGAGGTGCTCTTGACAAGGTAATGGACTAATCCTAATTACATTAAGCGTAGTGATTGTTATGCAAATACTTCAGATGAAATTCAATTATCTCTTGATCTTCCGAATTGGATTCCGCTTCTCCTTCGATCTGCCTTCTCTAAGCGTAGTGACCAGCAGCTTTGATAGCGGTAGTATAAATTTGAAGAAATTTTAATGGGCTCTGGGTTCCATTGAACTTTTCTATGTTGGCTGGTCGGAACCGTCCGGCCAACGAACAGCTTGGAGACTTGCCGAAAATGCTCGTCAGCCCGTAATGAAATCATGGCGTATTCTCTAAAAAGGAGCCGAATTATAATCAGTTGGGATCGGTTCCTCGTATTTGCATACCTAGGATCCAGTGCCCCAATTCGGTCGTGGACGTTATGATAACGTCTTTGACCACCTGCTTGGTTCAGATGATGCCTAAGATCGCCTAAATCAAGTGGTCGTTCCTCTTGATGAGGAGGAGAAGTGGCTGCTGTGAAGAGTTGTCTTCCTTCGTGTTTTCCTGGTTGAAACCTACAAAGGGCTCTTAGTATTGATCGGTCCTCCGCTCGACCATGTTGTCCCCTACTGAGAGAGGAGCGTTGGGATGAAGTCATCGTGTGACTTTGCGAATTCCTTTGCTCCCGGTATATTTTCGTATGCCGTATGGTTTGTTGGGGGATCTCCGACACCTAGAGTTCCTACTAGAGCAGTATCTGGATTATTCATAATATCCCGGACTCGTTGCAAATTTTGCATTGTTACCGAAGGTTGTGAAAGATTCCCGCTTTGCAGTTGGCGTTCGATGAGGTGAGTTTTCCCTCGACCTTCCGGTTGGCCTTGTGTGACCCCTTACTCGCGATTGGGTAGGAACAGGTGAATTAACTGATGCATGTCCATCAACTCGGTTGCCTCCGGTAGTTGGTGCTTGAGCGTCCTTACCATTTCTACCAGCAAGTGGTGGCGAGTTAACCCGTGGAAGATCGTGCATGATATCCGGATTGGTATCTCTGATTGCGTTAACTTCATGGCGCCGGCGGTGATCTTCCGATGAACTCCCGCCGTAGCTAAGGGAGAGTCTTCTAGTGTTTCTGCAAGGAACCTCCATAATGGGGAGCGGTCGGAGATTACAGCCTCTAGTGGGCTTTGTGGTAGACTCGGCCTGATCCGGCGGATTGTCGATCATATGCTGAGTTTCACTATGACCACTTGGCCTACGATTGGTGATAATTTCATTGATACCCTTACCGGATGTCGATTGGCCCCTGGAATACGTAGGAGTCATTGGCTAATACCGCTCACCCATGACAATATTAAGAGTACATAGACTCTTTGATTGCAGCGTTGGGTTTCCGTTATCGTTTTTGTCGGTCGGGTTGACCGGGCTTGTAAAGGCGTTCAGACGTTCCGAACTGGTCGGAAGCGGTTCTTCTGAGAGCGTCATTGATGGCGGCGGTGTATCCTCATTCTTCTGGTCAATTTCGCTAATCTCTGCGACTGGCGAGCGATGGAGGAGGATGATGACATCCCATTTTCTTTCATAGCGTGGATGCAAGCGTCCATATCGAGGTCAGAGTAGTCCGCTAGGTCGAACCAGTTTTCCTTATCCTAAGTCCCTACTATGTTCGCATAAGCAATGATGAGGCAAAAGGAGTGGATGAGGAATGCTTGAGCCAAGTAAACTTCAAGAACTCAACGGCTTCTTTCTCCACGGTTGGCGCCAGCTGTCAATGATCAAGTCGTCGATCTTACGAGATAAAATAGAGAAAATGACAAAAAGTTCTTGAGAGATGATGTGGCTGCTTTTTATTGCTATGAACAAGATCCTTTATAGGGAGTTCCCTTGACAAGGCAATGGACTAATCCTAATTACACTAAGCGTAATGATTGCAATGTTAATGCTTCAGATGAAATTCAATTGTCTCTTGATCTTCCGAATTGGATTCCGCTTCTCCTTCGATGTGCCTTCTGCCGTTCGCATTCTTCCTTAAGTAGTTGATGGAGTGGCGATAGTTAATCCTAGAAGAGGCGCATGTTGTAAGTGTCGTGACTGGTCGTAGTGAGGCAATGATGATGAAGTATCAATCGTTCGGCGGTTGATGTTTGTGAGACACTAAACCGCACGATAGTTTGTTGCTAGTGTCTTATGACTATGAAGCATCGCGTGGTATGGAGCTAATATGATATGTGCTTCATTCATCACACGGTAAATAGTATACTTGGAGTAAAATCCAGATGCCAGTTCATTGCTTGTATAAGCAGTTATCTGATCGGGACTAGGTATAAGACCATGTTCGACCAGAGTACCTTTAAGTAACATTTGAAATCCTTACGACCACAGAAGTCATTAGCCTTAGGGGTTACAACTCTTACGACTACAGGGTCGTAGGATTAGAGTTTACGACTTTTACTACCATAGAGTCGTAGACTTAAGTGTTACGACCATAAAACCATATGATCTTTTAATTATATATTAAAGTAACACGTAAAGACTTTAATCCTCGTAAGATACTATTACGCATGTCCAATAGTTCCCTTCAAATCATTAGCATTTTCCTCTTTTTTCTGTGTAGCAGACCAAGGAGCCGGTCCCTCCCCGACGGTGCGGACACCCACGACCGGCTCCTGGGCGGCCTCCTCTCGCCGGACTTCAACGAACACTCCTGCCTCAGCCGCTACCGTGCCGCGCTCTACCGCCGGCCCTCCCTCCACGTCCTGCCCTCCCACCTCGTCTCCAGCCTCCGCCGCTACGAGTCCATCCACCGCCTCTGCGGCCCTGGCACATCCGCCTACGCGCGCGCCGTTGCTCGCCTGCGCTCCCCGCCGCCGTCGAACACCTCCGACGCTGCTCCCTCCGGGTGCAACTACCTCGTGTGGAGTCCGTTCGCGGGCCTTGGCAACCGCATGCTCTCCCTCGCCTCCACCTTCCTCTACGCGCTCCTCACCGACCGCGTCCTCCTCTTCCACCGCTACGGCGACGACATGGACGACCTCTTCTGCGAGCCGTTCCCAGGCTCCAAGTGGATCCTCCCAGAGAAAGACTTCCCCATCCGCGGCATCGAGCACTTCAACATCGGCACCCGCGAGAGCCTCGGCAACATGCTGAGCCGCGGCGAGGGGGCCGGGGAGCCCCCGGCGCCGTGGGTGTACGTGCACCTGAGGTACGACTACAAGACCACCCACGACCGGCTGTTCTTCTGCGACGACAGGCAGAACGGGCTGCAGCGCGTGCCCTGGCTCGTGCTCCGGTCGGACAACTACTTCGTGCCGGGTTTGTTCCTGATCCCGCGGTTTGAGCGCGAGCTCGCGCGCATGTTCCCGCGCCGCGACGCCGTGTTCCACCACCTCGGTCGATACATGTTCCACCCGAGCAACACGGTGTGGGGCATGGTGACGCGGTACCACGACTCCTACCTCGCCGAGGCGGAGGAGCGCGTGGGCATCCAGGTGCGCACGTTCTCGTGGGCGCCCATCGCCGCGGACGAGCTCTATGGCCAGATCGTCTCATGCGCGCACCGCGAGAACATCCTGCCCGGCGTGTCTGCGGCCAATGCCACTGGAGCGTTGCCAAATTCCGACCAGGCAGTAAAACGCAAGGCCGTGCTCGTCGTGTCGCTGCACGGTGAGTATTATGAAAAGATCAAGAACCTTTACTACGAGCACGGCGCGGCGGGTGGGGAGATGGTGATCAGCGTGTTCCAGCCGACGCACCTCGGCGGGCAGCATTCGGGCGAGCAGCAGCACAACCAGAAGGCGCTCGCCGAGATGGTGCTGCTCAGCCTCTCGGACGTGGTGGTCACAACGGCCGTCTCGACGTTTGGGTACGTCAGCCACGGGCTTGCTGGGCTGAGGCCGTGGGTGCTCATGGGCCCCGTCGGCAGGAAGGCCCCGGACCCGCCGTGCCGGCTGGCTGGCACCATGGAGCCGTGCTTCCACACCCCTCCGCAATATGACTGCCGGGCGAGGGCCGACGCTGACACCGGCAGGATGGTCCGGCACGTCCGGCACTGCGAGGACGTCCCGGCGGGTGTTCAGTTGGTTGAGTGAAATATCGTATGGCATTCCATAATCCATACGTTCATGTGTTAAAGTGTCTTTTTCTTAAGTACTACAGCACTAAGAAAACTAAATGGCAAGATACAGAGCTTATTTATGATCAGTTTAGGAAGCCCACAAGCACCAGTTTATCATTGTAGCTATCAAAGATGATGAAAATATACAGCATTGTAATAATGTAATTCAGTGGACACAACATTTCTCAAGAGAGGTTGTGACAAACATGCACAGCAGCAAGATGTGCTTGAGGAAACAAGGTCGTCTCTCTTCCCCTCTTAAATAAATTTGGCCGGCACTCTTTGCCGGCCCAGCAATAGAAACAATGTCGTCAAGTGAAAACGGAGCAACAAAGGAAGTTTTGAAATTCCTGTCTAAAACACGAAGTACAGAGATATCACCCAAAATAGGAGCATGAAAAAAAAGTGATTTGTGAGGCATGCCAATTTTATGAGCGACTGCGCTGCATCCTCAGAGATACAGAATTCAAGCCCAAAGTCAAAGTAAATGAGCATGAACACAGTAAACGAAGATACAAGCTAAAAGTTTAGAAATATCAACGAGTAATATCAATTTCTTTGATATAAAGGCCTCCTGTATGAAAACTTAGCCAGCGCTATCAGAATGATGAAATACCTGATGCTTGGCGCAGTTTTTCATAGGAAACCCAGAATACAAACTGCCACGGGCCAAGCCTGGCCCATGTAGGTAAGAAGCCCTTCCACAATGCTGCCGCGCCCTCGTGTTTGACGGTCTTGACCAAACAATCATAAGAATTCCTGTATAGAGCTTTCCCCTCTTTGCCCTGGTTCATCATCCTAGTTTTGATCACATCTGCTGGGCAGCTCAAGGTAGTTGCAGATAGACCAGAGGCAACAGAGGCCAATGTGTGAGCATACAGGCTATCGTCGCAAATCTGCTTGAAAATGATGAAATGCTTTGCCTGGTCATAGCAGGTCAATTCACCCATGTTGACAAGAAATGCTCGCTGGGCATTAGGAACAACCCCCTTCCAAAGTCCTCGAAAACCCTCGGCTCGTATGATTTTTGTGAAGGCATCTAGGATACCCGTGTACCGTGGTTGAATACCTTGGCTTAACAGTCTGCTGTCTGCTTGCATCCTTACCTTTATGAGATCAGCGGGGCTTGCCACAACCTACACTGCAGAGGAGGAACAACAATAACTGTTGTGTTCCATAGCAAGACAATAGGCAAGGATATGATAGCAGCCTTTAAGCTATCCTGATTCTACTTCTAGCAGTCAGCTAATACCAGCACCATGTCCTCCTCTACAAATACTATTTTATCACACAAATGGGTGCGCTGATTATCCCCTATTACTTACTACTGAACTTTGGGCGGTTTAAAATCATTTTTCTGCTAAGATGTATGTATATGTGTAATTTTGTAGATATATGTAAAGAATTATGATTCTTAACATTGTTTGAAATCAATAGCTTGAAATTAAACAAAAGTGCCAGTATATATATGCAGTACCTAAACAGTGATATGGATTTGAATCATATAGAATGCCACCCTTTGACATTTATGGAATATAGAACTTAGCGTGGCTATGGTTGGTGGTCGAGAAAATCTCTTCTATATAACGAACAAGCCTACATCAAAGGAAACATTATTCATATCCTTGCAACAACCGAAATCCTTGGTAACAGCCATGCTAGTTTCAGATCTACATTTTGTTAACTCTCTCAGTTCGGCGGTTCCATGCGAGGTTCTAAAACCTAATATACCCAAAGCAGTTCTCACTTCTCACACTGCCAGAACATCACAACCTAACTTTGGATCTCACAATTTCCGCATCCTGGCTGACAAATCAAACCTCTTCCCAGAATAACTTGGACCAATTCCACTGGCCTCTTGAGTCTTGAACAGGGTTCCAATTTTCGACGAAATTTGGTACATTTCGCTGAAGCTCCAAATTTTTCCCTTTCGGTCAAATTTTTGGTTGCACATGAACTCAGGTCAAATTCAAACAGAACTCAAAATTTGGTCAAAATTCGTCAACTTTTTGATGAAATGCAGTCAAATTTGAATGCCAATTTCGGCCACTTGCCCGAGTTGAAATTCGAGTAATTTCGGCAATTTCGCTCACCCCCGAAATTTTTCCTCAAACGAAATCTGGTCTTGAACACATCATAATAAAGCAGTTCATCCAAATATAGTAGCAGATAATTATAATCTGGTCTTTAGGGAAACGTTTTACCTGCGCAGCAATGCCGGAGACTCCCCCGGCGATCGCCTTCTCGAGAAGGCCCACCTCCCGGCCACCGCTGGCGAAGGAGGACCGGAGGTGTTCGTAGCCGACGATGCGAAGCGGGGTGTAGAAGAGGTGGCGGAGAACGGCGGGGGATAAGCCCCGGTAGAGCCCGCCGTCGCGGACGAGCTCGCCAGCAACGCGGATAACGCCGCCGCCGCCGCCGCCGCCGCCTCCCGCGGGGCTGTGGTGGAGCTGGAGGCAGGTCTTGACGGCGTCGATGGGGAAGGTGGCGGTCTCCGCCGCGGCGGCCGAGACCGAGGAAAGGGAGACCTTGGCTAGGGAATTGCGGCGGCCGTCCTCGCCGGCGGCCGCGGCGCGGGCTGACATGGCCTGAGAGTTGGGACTCGGAAACTCAACCCCTCGCGGAGTATGCAAGCCTACCCCGCGTCAATCTGAGCCGAACATAGATGGTCTAACAATTTGGATCACGCCAGCTCACCATCGCAAAGTAGTAGTTCCTTTGTCCCCGAGACGCTAAGGGCACGTACAATGCCGGTGTTCATGTAACATGCAATCGTTTAGAGCGGTGTTTAATAAATATAAAAACAGATTTTTTAAATATAAGATAGATAAGGTGTTTATTTTATAACATCGATACTTAACGAGTATTTATGTACATAACTATATCTAATTAATAAATACACAATATCTAAGCACCTATAAAAAAAATATTTGCATTAGAGAAAATAAGTTTTACATGAGTGTTTAATGACATGATTATATTCTATTTGTTTAAATATTCACCTATAAACACCTTGCATTGTACATACTCTAGGACATCGTAGTGTAACTGTGTAAGGGCTCTTCACGACGGCGAAGGCGGTGACCACGATGGGGAAGGAGGGGTTGGGCACGGTGACGTGCGGCCAAGACCGCCGTGTGGTTGTGCCATGCACGAATCACTCTTTGTTGTTCACTCGTTTGTTTAGAAATCAGAATGATCTCAACTCTCCGACACAGCATCTTCCTTCTTCAAAGCACGATTTGTTTTTTTAAAAAAATATTAGTATTAAAGATAATTATAAAAAATAAATAATCACCCTAAAAAAATTACAAAACTAGGCTCCTGAACTGTCGACAGTGATCATGTTTAGTCCTTGTTGCCAGTCCAACTCCATGTTGTCAGTTCAACTGGCGACAGGAAATGAATAGTATTCATGTTGCCAGTTCAACTGGCGATAGGCAACAGGAACCCTCTCCTATAAAAGAGCGTTGAAACCCTAAAATTAGGAAGAAACTCACTTTTATTAAAAAAAAAGAGGAGGAAAGAAGATAGCGAAGCGCTGCCCGTCTAGTCGCCCACCTGTCAGGTAATTTTTTTTAACCAAATGGATTACATAGTTTTAGATATAGGGTTACGTAATACAGTATGTTGTACATAATACTCTTCGGTGGGTAGTCTAGTTTGAGATATGCGGTTAATCGTGGAAATCTTCTTTACGGTGCAATGCATCAAATATGTGAGACGTCACCAATTTTAAAATTTACTATAGTTAAGGGACTATTCTGGAGGGTCCCGACGGGATTAATTTGTGTTATTTACAATCGCCGACCATGCCCCTGCCGATAGCAGAGGGGCATACATAGGGCGTTGTGATGCGGTGGTTATTTCGCTCGTTACAAGTGGTCCATGATGTGCATGATATGAGATTGAGTTGCATTGCCCCCCGAGCAGCATAGTGCACATATTGAAAGTTAGTGCAGCTCAAGGGAATAAGGTTATGACAGTCATATGCGTGCATGGCGAGGGAGGAAGGGTGTGATTTGGTCTTTCTGGCACATGCATATGCCAAGCTCACTCCTGCATCCGCCGCTGTGTAAGAAGAAGGGGGCGGTGATGCCGAAGAAGAAATCAGGGACACCAGCAACAGTGTGGCGCACACAATGGGCGAAGCTCCTGAAGTTGCTGATGTTGTCGATGAAGACCCTACGGAAATAGCTCCTTCAGTCAAGCAAGCTAGTGGGCTTGCTGACATGGGTGAGGAGCTGGAAGCTATAGTGCAAAGGATGGATCTTGAAGACCGGGACTACATGACATTGTTAGAAGATGAAGAATCCGACAATGAGGATGATGTGGACCAGCAGACAGTTTCATCTGAGTGGAACACATACCGTTCTACAACCTCGTCATCAACGAATGCTCCCGTGTGCCGTGAGACTACGACCAGAGCGAGGTCAGGCAAGGAGCTATGTACAAATGCAAGGAGGCCGTGTAGGAGGCGGTCAAATTATGGGCCTTGTCGGTGTGGCGTACATTCACAGTCGTCAAGTCTAACCTAAGATGCTACGATATGAAGTGATACATAGAGGGATACCCTTGGCGAGTGCACGCATTCTAGCCTAAGTGGGAAACCTACTGAAAATACTCTATACTTGTCCCACACACATGTGTCGTCTCTGAGTCAGTGCAGTCCCACAAGGACCTGTCATCAAGTTTCATCGCCAACCTCATGTACGATGAGATCGCGGATAATCTAGATTTTGAGCTACGATCCATCATTTGGGCGATTGAGGTAAGGTTCCAGTACACAGTCAGCTATGCCAAGGTTTGGAGGGCAAAACAGAAGGCATTGGAATGGAGGTTCGGTACGTTCGAGGATTCCTACCACAACCTCCCCGGTCAACTACGAATCATACAAAACAAGAATCCCGGCACTCATGTCGATATTCAAGATTTCACACATCCGAAGTGGGCTAATAAAAGGGTATTGAAGCGAGCATTATTTGCCTTTGGTCCATGCATCAATGCATTCTGGTACTGCCGTCCAATCTTGTGCGTGGATAGTACATTCCTGACCGGAAAGTACAAGGGTCAAATACTGACTGTAATAGCGATGAACGGGAACAATTAAATTCTTCCCGTGGCATTTGCTTTCATGGAAAGCAAGAACACAGACAGTTAGTTATGGTTCCTGAGGAATGTGAGAATTTCTATTGTACACGGTTGTCCCAATGTATGCATCATACATGTCGACATGCGAGCCTACTAAGTACAATAACTCAGCTATAACAAGGAGAGAACGAACAACTTTCGTGGGCGGATCTGCAGAGTCGATGGTGCATGAGGCACTTGGGTGCAAACTTCTACAAGTAGTTCCGCAATAAGGACTTGATGAACCTGTTTAAGAGGCCGTGCAACCAGAACCAGCAGCGAAAGTTTCAAGCACTCTGGAAGATTCTTGATGAGAGGACCCAGACGCACAGAAGGGAGGCAGCAAAAAGGGATGCCCCAAGCGCTGCCCAGGGCCCCGAAACATTGCCAGAACTACCCACAGATGGTCTCAGTGTGATGAGGAAGACGGGGGGGACAGGTGAAATGCTTCTCAGACTGGATTGAGCACGAGCTTAAGGAGAAGTAGTCATTGCTACATGACAGGAGTGGTGCACCATATGGTGTCATGATAACCAATCTAAGCAAGGTGTACAATTGGATAATGCGCGGCGTAAGGTGCCTCACTTTAGTTGGTATTGTGGAGGTAATTCTCTGCGGTACCACAAATTACTTTGTTGACAGAAGCAACAACACGTCGTTCGCCACGGCAAATGACAGAGTACACAAGCCGTAGTGGTAGATATCCCGCACAACTTATGGGACCCATCGCAAATGGGGGCAGCCCATATGGGTGAGATGACGGAAGGGGCGAGATATCTTGAAAGGTTACTGTGACGATCGCTCAACTACATGACTACGAAATCATGTGGGGTAACGAGTATATTGTCTCTTGTGGGTACAGTATACAACCTCTGCAGAGTCTAAACTGTTTAAACAGCCATGCCTACGATCAAAGGCGGACATGAGAATTTAACTTGATTTAGTTCTATTTCAAAAACCTTTGTGGGTGGATTGAAAAATATGTCGGGCTCATTTAGCCCTTGGTTTGGATTTTTCCTGGGTAGTCTTACCCAGTGCTGTTAATCGGTGGATGTAACCTCTATCAAAATTAAGCATGAGGTGGAGGTAACCTCCGCTGTTATTAATTATTGCACACTTAATCTCCTTGATAAAATATGATTTGGTTAAAATGCTAAGTGATAGAGTTTTCTAATATATGTAATCATAAATGTTGCTTTGCGCAAATAAAGGAACCCGAGTTTTTTTTGTTTAGCCTTGCATATTTATTATTGCATCTGTTGTGGCTCATGAGCACGGAAGTTGTACTCACCCTCGCTCTTTCCCCAAACCCTCAGAATTTGCTGAGCAGGATGACTATGCCTACTACGAGGATCAAGGATTCGACGGTCAAGACCAAGGCGATAGTAGTTTAGTTCCTTAGACTAGGTCTCGCCGCAGTTTAGCTGGCTCCGTTGGTACTTGCGTGCGCCAATATTCGCCAAGTTCTTGGTTAATATCGATTGTACACAAGGCACCACAGTCGCTTGCCTGTGGGGAGCCATGTTGCTCATTTTGCTTCCGTGCCTATTTCTGTATTTTATGTAATGAACTTATTTGGCATGTTCGGCCCCTGTTGTAAACTCGACTCGACGCGGTCTATTTAACTCTGAGGATTGTAATATTATGTTTGATTCGGTCTACGATGTGTATGAAATGATTCGGCAATGTACACTGTGAGCACTACCTACTGATCTAGGGAGTAGCGCAGTATTTTTCACAGAGGATTCTGGATTAAGAAAATCCGGGTCCGACATCCACATAGGGGACGTTGAGGTCGCGACCACGGGAAAGCACAGACAGTTGTAATATGTGATTGCCAATGCTTGGAAATACCACTTTGATTTGTAAAAAAAACTAAGTGTTATGATGTATTGCTTAATGTTATATAATATCAGTGTGATTTGTCGTAGTTGTGATAGTACTACCAAATTCACATTTGTTTCCTTACATAATATGCAGTAAAAATTCTTTATTGCCCTTGAATGGTAAGTGGTGACCTATTACCACCTACATTGTAATAGGAATATCAACCACTAGATCTTCCAAAATGGATGTCCTAAAATAAGTTGGGTGTACCTTTGAAAATTCCTTGAAATTATTGGCTGAACATAAAGAAATTGCACGCAGTGTGTGTACATGAGAAATGTTATGCAAGAGGCGATACTATGTCAAGTGAAGTGCTTAAATAAATTGATTTGCTTCTTCTTGTGATAGCATTCATATTGGCATAAAAATTAACCAGATCATTTTTTTTTGTTGAAGTGAGTTTATCCTATTCCTAACGCACTGATATCAGATCCAATATTCACATTTACACGTTCTTGACTTTTTGTTACTAGAAAATTTACTCCATCGACCGAATGTAAAGTACGAGGCAATTAGAGTCTGCAGACAAAAGCATGTTACATGTGGTCACGTGGCATAATGGTTCGGATAATTGCTTTAGTCAACCCCGCTACTACTACGGTACACTACGACACAAGCATCAGGACTATGTAAGTATACATGCCTTTAGGAGATATAAATAACATGGCGGGTAGAACATGGGACTGCTATATAATGGCCCGACCTACTGCGTAGACCAATGACATTTGCCCTTCCTTGCGAGCTTGGCGTTGTACTCCTCGCCGGTCGCCTTGGCCTTGGCCGCCATTTTCGCCTTTCTCTCGTGCTCCCTCTCGCGAGCCTCGTGCTCATTGCGTCTGCACGTCTCGAGATGAGTTTACGTCTATTGTCGGATACGCTTATTGTGCTCTTCGTTGCGACACTCCTCCTCCCACTTCTCGCGGTCCCTCTTGGCATCCCACACCTCGCAGTCAAGACGCCACTAATCGCGTGGGTGGATCCCTTGGTCAATCCACTTGCAGTAGCCACATAGCGGATCCAGGGACTACGGGTAGACAGGAGAGGTTGTTAGTGCGTACTTTAAAAGAGAAATGATAGGGGAACATACTGTAACTGGTCTTTACCAGCTGCCGATAGTGGCCCGAGTCCCAACGGTGGTTAAGATAGTCCCAGGAGTAGTTTGCGCAACCCCAATAACGCATGCCCAAGCTGAGCCACTCCTTGGACTTGAAGAACTTGCTTTTGTCCCTGCGCCAACAAATAGGGGCATCTCCCCCTCAGGCGGGTGTTGCGGCGAATGCTCTGTTGGAATGTTCAGGTAGGGGTTGCAGCTACGGGGGGGGCGTCATTGCGGGGAGGTGCCATTTGGGCACGCTCCATTTGTTCATCCCGAGTCGCAGCACCTCTTGCGAGTTTGCATATCTCATTCCATTGATTCTCCATCTGAGCGAGATTGTGCTGAAGTTTTGAAGCGGAGAACCCGCCGTGGAAGGGGTAATACTTATATGCCAAGCTGACTCTGCGTACAAGGCTAAATTGCAATCCGATTGAAGGAAATCCACGTCCGTGAAGCAGCGTCCCTGAGGAGGAAATGTGTGGCAGTGTTGTGTCACGTCTTTGCAGGAAGCAGATTCGTTGGGTCACGTCACTGCGCAAAGCTGTCTCGTCGGGTCCCGTTGTCCTGATGTGTGGTCTTGTCACTCTAAAAAGGTCACGTGGCGGAGTGTGGTCTTGTCACTCTGAAAAGGTCGCGTAGCGAAGTGTGGTCTTGTCACTCCAAAAAGTATGTGTCACAGTGTGTTGTCATATCAGTCTGTAGAGGTGGCGTGGGGGAGTTAGGGCTAGAAAGAGGGTGGTGTGAGGTGTCCCGATGCGGACTCCCTCACGTGGTCGCAGTGTGCACAAAAAAAAGAAATATCGAAACACGAGACTAGCATAATAATAATTATACATAAATTAATATTTACATGACATTACTGGTATTTAGAGGAACAAATATCTACTTGCGGGCCCTCTTGGGGCGTACCCCACGTGTCGCCCCTAGCTTCGTCCGGGGCGGCTGCGGTCGCTGGTGTGAGTACGTCAGAGGGTCAGGCTGCCGAGGTACCCGACCGGCGCGAGTATCTTGAGGTGGTGTCTTTAGGGGATCCCGTGTCGGTTGGGTCGGTCTGGGTGCATCTGGGTGCCACGCTGGTCCAAGTAGTAGTCCTCGAAATGTGACTCGTCATGCGACAAGTCCACCTCGTCCCAAAGCGGTGTACGACCTGTGAGACATTATGTTTGGCATGTAAATGTGGCAAAAAGCACAAAATAGGACCTTACGCAAGCAAGCAAGATAGTCATACCTGGTGTCACGAAGGCAGCCGGCGACGGCTCCGCGTAGTCCTGCCCCGTATACCGGTGAAACTCATGACCTGCATTAGAATATTGTTGTTAGTAATTAGTAGGGTTCGAAACAAAGAATCAGAAATGAATGTATCATGCTCACCTGCAAACTATCCGGAGGTGCTCGCCACGTCTGGGTGAGGAACCCACGGCCGCGAACCACCGTGGCTCACCCTTCCTTCATGCACTGGTGGGTCCAGCAGGTCTCTCGGCCTGCGACACATCGCGATCTAGATCGCTCGCCTCGACTTCTCGAGGAACTACTTCATGACCCCTCTGATGTCATGCGTTGTCATGCTGAAGTGCTCACCGAGTGTCCTTCGATGCACAGAGGATGCCAACTCATGCACTTCTCGGTGTAGATCCAGCTGTACACGTAATTAACAAGGTGAAAACATAAATCTTGCAAATTAAATATGAAGTACGGACCATTCAATATGTACCATGCGGTGGTATGCAAAGTCCGACTGGGTGGGGTACGTGTCGAACGTCGTAGCCTCGTGTCGTGGTGGTTTGTCCACGACCCTGACGCAGCGAACCCTTGTCTGACTGGAGTACCACACCAAGTACTCCGCGTACATCCCAGGGTCGTAGGGAGAAAGCTCCTCGACGACGTTGCCATAGGCGCTGAGCCAGTCCTACACCCAAGAGAACATCCTCTCTGCCTAGAAGGTAGTACTAGGTACTCCCTTCCTAGTGTACCCGTGGAAGGCAAAACAATTGTTTCGTGGGTATGTAATGCAAATTGTATGAAATAAGTAAAGCATGAGCTTATGTATGGACGTTCGGCAGCACACGCTGCCCCCTAGGGGGTTGGGACCTGCTGTCGCAGACCGAACTGGCGCATGACCCACTGTATCTGGTACGCCTCCACGAAGACTTCTTGCACCAAGGCCTTCCTCGTGTACCAATACATGTAGTCTCGTGTGCACAAGCTCGACGGTCTTTCGGGCGCGCACGCGTACACCCTCTCTTGAGTGTACAGTGTCCAGATGACGTGTTCATTCGTCAGCTGATTGAACATCCAAACGTAGTCTGAGTAGGACACATGCGTAGTGATCGTCGTGTAGGTGACCTGTGGAATGGAACAACGAAAACTTAGAACACGAAATTGTGATTACATTAGGAAAAATAATAAATGTTCATGACACTAACCCGTCGATGGCACCACACTGTGCTCATGGTCGGCTGGTCGAAATCGTCGTCCTCGGTGTACAAGCTGACGGTGTACGTCCCAAGTCCAACTGTGGTTGTCCGATCTGGAAGCGCTCGAAGGACCACATCTGTAGAAATAATGGGCATCCAGAGAGGATGGAGATGTCCTTGACCCGGTGGCATGTGTCGCACAGTGCGTGGTACATCGCGCACAGCACCGCTAGACCCCAGGCGTAGGGTTGGGTGTTCTCCACCGACCAGTCTGCCAGCTCACGTGTGTACCATATGTAGTGCTTGTCGACGTTGTCGCCGTGGGAACCCAAGAACATAACCCACCTGAATAGTCACAACAGGTAGGTCTCGAAGTGCCTCCTAACAATGTGGTCGGGTGCGTCCTCCGCCATATGCTCAGGCTACGAAAAGACATATACACGTCAGCAAGGATCACAAATGAATTAATGCGAGAGGACAGTAGTTACTAAGACTTATGAAGAACTGACAAATCCACCTCAGCGTCGGCCTGTGGGTGCTGCTTAACTCCCTATACCTGCTGCCCGAGGGTAGCACCTCCTAGAACCTCGCTAGGAGCTCCGTACACCACGTGGTTGGGATGTCGTATGCCGCTAGGGGGAAGCCAGCGCAGGGCAACCCAGTTAGGAAGGTGATGTCCAGAAGGGTCGGTGTCATCTCCTTGCACGGAAGGTGAAACGTGTGCATCTGTGGCCTCCAACGATCAACCAGCACCGTCAGTAGGGTCCGGTCGTATGGAAAACATTTGGACGTACGACCAGGAACGCCGCGCGGTCCTGGTCGTCCTCCCACGTTGCCTCAACCATCCTCAACAGCGGAAGGAGGCCTGCCGCCCTCAAACTGTGTCGGGTAAGGTTACAAACAAACGTTAGTCCACCCGAAGTAGTCAGGCTGCAAATGAGTACACGCAGATTGCAACGACACGTACCTCGGAACCCAGTGTGAGTCCACCCTCCATGCCCTGATGGGTGTGCGCAGCCGCAACGTGCCAAGCTCAATCGCCGCCAAGCCCTCCTAGGGGAGGCTGGTACTGAGGCGGCTACGGTGATACGCATCAATCACCGGGTCAAGCAACTTGTACGACAACTGCGCGGCGTGTCCTAGCTCCGCCATACCTGAATTCAGTACATACATTGTAAAGACTACGAAACATGTACATAAGGTAATAAGAAGTGGCATTAACAAGAATAATTACCAGCCACAAATAGAAACCAAATTTAAGTTAGAATTATTTTGGTTAAGCTACACAAACCCAACTAACCTACTCTGTAATTTTTACAGATTTTTAATAGGAATGTTGCTATTTTCCCACTTTAAAAGGAATTTGTAATAGGGTCTTCCAATTTTAACAGAATTTTTAAATTAGAAATGAGTGCAAATAAAAACAATAAACAAAGTTCATAATTTGATCATTTAGCTATACGTAGCCTACGTAGCATCTCTGGATTTTTTTTTTAACAATTGTAAGATGTGTCATGTTATTTTCCTAGTTTAAATAGTATTTTCAGCACTAACAAAATAATTACCGCACACAAACTCTACAACCCGTACAAAGCTACTCTTAAATTTTACAGATTTGCAATAGGTATCTTGTTACTTTTCTAGTTTAAAAAGTGTCTCCAGCATTTCTTAAATATTTACCGTGTGCAAATGGAAACAAAAAATAACGGTCATAATATTTTAATTCGTCTCTACGTAACCTATGTAGCTCCAGATTTTTTATAATGTTAAAATATGTTATGCTATTTTCGTTGTTCAAAATTAATTTTTGGCTTTAACAATATAATTATCGCGCACAAATAGGAAGCTAAATAAAGCTGAGATTATTTTTATTACGCTCTACCTACTCTACAATTTTCACAGATTTGTAATAGATGTCTTCCTATTTCTGCAAATTTATCATAAATCGTTCGAGTGCTGGAACATTCATAATACGTGTACGATGATCTATACTATACACAACTTAAATGATGTACTACATAATTTTACTAAAATTATCTAGTCTATTGAATTCTATGTCGCTATTTTTGTTTGCTAACCGACAAGGTTTTGACATAATGTACAAAGTTGCAAAAATATGTACCTACAATATGATCGACTGTATCTAATGCTCTGTCTCTCTCTCTCTTTTCGCGACGAACTGTCAGAGCTTCGTTACTTTTCTTCTTTCCCTAACCTCCTCTCTTTTCTTTTTTCCTGGAATTAAAATGATATTTCGACTGATTTTCATAGGTTTTATAGAGATGGACTGGCGACAGGATCCATGTCAACTAGCGACAGAGGGTTGGACCGACGATAAGGACCAAACAGGGTCCCTATCGTCTGTCGCCAGTTCAACGGGCAACAAGAGTCTATTTTTGTAATTTTTTGGAACAATTATTTTTTTAATTATCTTTAAAAATAATATTATTAAAAAATTCACAAAGCACAACGTCCCAGTTTGTAGTTTCCTTTCCATTTCCCAACGAGATACACGACGCTGAATACATCGCATTATCAGCTATCGAGGGTAAGTAGGTAG
Source organism: Hsuehochloa calcarea (assembly GCA_036346395.1). Classification (NCBI taxonomy): domain Eukaryota; kingdom Viridiplantae; phylum Streptophyta; class Magnoliopsida; order Poales; family Poaceae; genus Hsuehochloa; species Hsuehochloa calcarea. Next base: position 30,067,458 of record CM070599.1, on the reverse strand, counting down.
TACTTACTACTGCTGTATCGGTATTAGTTACATGTTCATTGCATCATTGTGATTACGCCGTGCATGCTTTAATTGCACAACAATGTATATACAGCTGGCAACACTAAAAATTGCCTATCCCTATTGGCTATTGTACACCTCAGTTCTCCCAAGGGAACTGCAATTTCAATCCGTCGGATGCTATTCAAAACTCTGTTTGGAATCTGGATGAATGCAAAATTCACATTTTTCTTTTTATCGTATCCTCTATCTCCTTTCTGTGATGCGGTGTTTGTCGCGTGTTTTACTGAATGTGTACAGTAATTGATGACAGGAGTCACGGCTGGCTGAAGTTTCCACTCATGCTGCCTGCAGGATTTGCTGCCCTCTTCTTGCAGATTCATATGGGAGCGTGTTCAGCACCTTCACCCGAAACATGGCCTGCAAATTTGTGCAGATTTGTCAGAAGTCAGCATTTTGCAACAATTCAGCGCGATCAGTTGAATCATTGGCCACATAAGAAGTAAGCCAAGTTGTGAAGAAAAAGATACCAGACATCAAGGTTTATAGACAGTGACAGGAGTAATATTGGCTACCTTCTTATCTGAACCAAACTCAATGACATCGGAGGGGTGGAAACGAACTGGGAAGTTTGGAGGTACGCGGTAACGCCTACCCTCATTGCTGGATAGTCACATGAAATTGAATGAGTGACATGTTATTATTCAAATTCAGGAGCGAGAGTGTAGAATCACGCATGCTGCTTTTAGGACTTACTCGGTAATCCAGGTACCATGTTCGCTTCCAAGATCAGTCAAATAGAAGGCCTTATTCTTGCATGAGATAGTAGCATGGGTTTCTGATATCTGCAAGGACGTTCAACAAATCGAAGAAAAGTTAACATTTTTATCGACAAAATGACAAATCGAGTATTAGTAAGACTGAAGTGAAACAATCTTAAGCTGTTGGGTGCGGCCATGTAGAAACAGCATGTAATACAGTTCCAAGTATGAAAGAAGTCCCATTAAAAATTAATGTCATCATTTTGCTTAACTAACCTGTGGGAAGGGCAATGTTAGGGAAGAAGCAGAATTGCTGGGATCTGGTCGGCTTCTGCAAAAGAACATGCATTTGTTTATTCCGCAAAGCCTGGAAGAAATAAGTGCTATTAAGAACGAAAATTGTTTTATTATTTAGACCTACCCAATAGAGAGTGACCTCTGTTCATCCTTGATTAAACGAATGGGTTGCGAGGCATAATTGTTTCCGGCGTTTGTAGGGAAGAGGTACCACCTGTGAATAGTGTTACTCTAATAAGTGCTTTTGTCAAAGGTATTGAAATTAAAGTAGGAGTATACAGTACATATTTAACTCAAAATGAAACCAGAGGACAAGAGCGTACTCTCCACCCAGAGCTTGTTCCAATGCATCGTCATCCTCAAACCATCGACGAAGCTGGTCGTTTGCCTTCAGTGGGATGCTAAATGTCAGAAAAGGTCAAATTATTATGTTGACTTGTATTTACATATCTTTTAGAAACATACCTTGTCAGAAAGCCGGCAACTTAACGGCCTTCCTTCTAGCTTTGAGCTGGACATCAATGACATATTCCATTTCCACAATGAGCAACATATGGTGAGCAAGAATAGGCAATTGGAATGGGGTTTTTTTTTGAGGGTGAGGCATCTAACACTAATGAAGATCTAGTACTATTTAGTATTTACAGATTCCACTAAAAAACAGTACTATTGCCACATGAGCTCGAAATGAAAACAAAGTTATAGCTCAAAATAATCACCTGTTGCCACCTAAAACCCAACTCAGCATCAAAGGCATTCCATATTTGATGAAGAATCTCCCACCAACTCTTCCAGGATGTGGTATCCTTAACTTCGTCAAAAACTACATGTACCAAATATCCATATAAAGCTTAAGTAGTTTTAGTCTGCAGTTTTTCAATGATTCTCTTACGACACTAGTAATTTAATTTGAAACCTTGTTTCAGAAATCCAATAAAATTATTGTGCCACACTTAAAAAAGCAGTTTTAATCTGGTTCACAGACAGAAACAAACCAAGTGCATTTAGAAGTATAAATCTGCATAAGTTCTTGACGTACCGACAAAGGCCCCAGACCCACACCCAAATATGGTCTGTAAGTGGTAGCCATGATTGCAGCCATTCTTGCCAATCCATGTATAATAGCAACACGTAGCCTTCTCTCCTTCTCATAACTGTAGCCAAACATGCAAACAAATATTGTGTCCATCAGTAAACTTACCAAGGACCACACCTCAAAAACTAAACATAATAATAGGATAGCTTTGAAATTGGATTCTATCGAAATAAAATGTAGTGGATGCTAAAAGCAATACCATCAAAATACATCAAACATACTACAGTATAAGAAAAGAGTTACCTCCTCAAGGAGGAAACAATATCCATAGGAGTTCCAGACTTGGCACTCTCCTGCCAGGCCTTCTCAAGCTCTACAGCCAGCTGGTAGCCATCCTGTGAAGACAAGTTGAAAAAAGTTACTTCAGTAAAGTAAGTACTACATCTCAACACCAAGGCAAGAAATCCATCCACCATACTGATAGCGACATTATAGCCATGGCAAACTAAGTAATTGTGTATCTCAATAGTCATGCCAAACTAAGTAATTGTGTACCTCAATAGCCATGCAGCCACCTTGACCCAGATTTGGCTGCATAGCATGGACAGAATCACCAAGCAAAGTGACATGACCTTTCCCCCAGTTCATAGTAGGTGGCCGGTCGTATATATCCCGACGAATAATTGCTTCTTCTTCAGTTGCATTTATCAGATCTACGACATTATCGCACCAACCACTGAATATCTCAAACAATCTTTCCTTTTTGCCTGTCAATATAAAGCATTAGCGGATGATAAGCACATGGGCAGGGCATATCAAATATATTGCCCTCATTTGTATCGTAACTTATGATGAGGAAGAATTCATTTAACTAACATAGCACAAAAACTTCACTCTAGGCACTCACCATTTTCAGGATCGGTGCCACCAGCAGGTTCATTGTGAAATGCATACCACTGCATTTTACCAGCACCGACATCTGAAGAGACGAAATATTGTTTGTGACCAAGAAATACTCGGTAACTTCAACAGAGGAAAAAGAGGAGCGTGTTAGTATTTCCTAACAGAGTAAATAACAGTACTCATTCCTGAATCCGTGCTACATACCCAACTGTGTCAATATCAGGAGGCACAAAATCTGCAATTCCGGTGTAGCAAGTGTAACCTGAATAAGTTGCTTCTGTATGCCCGAAAAGTGCCTTCCTCACCTATCCAGTGAAGAAAATCTCAAATCAGCTGTCCTTTGCTCCTGTTTCTAATCAAAAGATGAAGTAATTACATTACCTTTGACCATATTCCATCTGCACCAACCAAGAGATCGCCTTCAAATTTTCGCCCATCCTCCAATATGGCAGTAACCTGCACTCGTCCAGCGAATGGTACCACATTAGAATTTTCCACAACATTTTGAGCCAGTTTTTCTACTGAGATGGCCACTAAAAGACAACTGATCATTCACCTTGTTGCCATCATCTATAAAATCAATTACGTGGCTATCATTCAATATAGCATCATCGCTAACCGCACGAGCAAGAATCTGCTGCAGCGTCATGCGGCTAATGACCCTTGTGACTGGGAGCCCTCGCTCAGCTGCAGGAGTAAACGTATCAAACTTGATGTACCTGAATACCAACTTGGCACAGTCAAATGGATGCCTCCGGCAAATGAATTCCCATCTTAAAGCTAACCAACAAGCACGCAGCAAGCAAATGCTACAAATGCAGAAGAACGAAGCACAAAGAAGTACTTGTTTAGAAAAAATCAACACCAATAATTAAGCAACAAATTACATTTCTATAAACCACTATCGTTACTATCATTGGCACTGCAGATCTATGATTAATGATCCTCTTGTAAGCTATTAGCGATATACTATGATATACTAAAGAAGGTGAGCATAAACGACTATCAATCGGCTTGTTCTAACCGCCAACACTGTACACCAACGAACCCTTCCCGCACTAAATTTCACAAGAACGAGCCAAAAAATCCAATCTTTTTAGAATTAAGACACAAACAAACAAACAAAGTTTTGGTGTAGGAAGTCGCCTCTGACGCTGGAACTAGTTGCCTCCTTACCAGGAACCAGAGACGCCGTCGACGATGCCGTTGACGCGGTCGCCGGTGATGCAGCCGGCGTCCATGACCTCGTCGGCCGCGGCGGCGTCGACAGCCTCGAGCGCCGCGAGCGCGTTGCTCTGCAGCTGGATCGGGCCCCGGTACCTCCCCTCCCCGCGGATGGCGCTCATGTCCCTCTCCAACACCAGCACCTCGAACCCTTTCCGCCTGGCCGCGAGCGCGAAAACCAGGCCGCCGATGCCCCCGCCGGCCACCAGGACGCGCGCCTTGGGCTCCGGCGCCGGCATTGCCGCGGCGACGACGGCCCCGGGGCGCCTCGCGGAGCCAGAAAGGCAAAGGCCACGCCGCTTGCTTTGCAGCGCGCGCGGGCAGGGGAGCGCGAGTAGGCGGAGTGTCCGGCAGGAGGAGGGGGAGGCGGAGATCGCCATGGGAGAGGCGCGCGTGGAGCTGGAGCTTGGCATGGCACTGGAATGGGAGCTTTTCTTGGTGGATCCGAGGAGCAGGAATGGAAGCTGCGCTTGTGAGTAGAGAGTATTCGTTGCCGGTTAGTCTGACACTCTCTAGACCTCTACAAGTGAGTCAACAGAACACGTCTCGAGTTGCAAATGTAGCTCGAGTTCTTTGGCTTCAGAAAGAAAGAAATAAGATTTCTCAGCAGGTTGCCTGGGCCAAAAGACACACACATGGTGGTAACAAAGCTCTGATGCACTTGGTACTTGTGATCACCAGAGAAATGGTTTCTTTCATTGAACGCGAGGGGGCTGTACCTAAGCAAAGGATAACGAATTTTACGAGACACGAGGCATACGCGCACCGGCCATGGAACGGAATTTTTAGATGAGCCGAGCCGAATCGGTGGTGTCGCTTTCGGCCTGTAGTGGAAGGGAATGGAACAGGCCCGTACCGACGATTGGTGCCTGCCCACCTCGGTGCGTTTGGGCGGTCGGGGGAGGGGAGGGAGGGAGGGGACGTGGCGGCCGCGGGTTGCTTGCCGCGCTCTCGGCGCAGCGCGCGGCGGGGCACCGAGCGGGCGATTGGAAGACGGAAAGCAACGAGTGCCGTTTCCCAGACGGCCGCGCGCGGTGGTCATACTGGCAATTGTGGTACAACTCTTATCGTTTTTTTGCCCCGCCGAGTGGGGCGGCTCGTCGTGGAGCGGAGTGGACGGCCCAATGCTCGCTCCCTGGTCTGAGACTCTTGAGTGGTCTAGCTACCAAAGGGAAATGGGTAGGTTATTGTGCGTGCACCACGTGTGGTGGTCGAGAGATCACCGGAGAGCTGGCGCAGGTCACATGTCGGAGGCAATAATACAAGGAGAGGCCATTAAAATCGTTTGGAACGCGACTAACGCTGCAGTGGAGAATTGATTATTTGCATGCTTAGGCGACCCATCCGATCAAACAAGCTCGCCGTTGTAGATAAGCACACGTTACTACATTAATTAATCAGTTAAGTTCTCACCAAATTTCTAACGGGTGATATGGAAATACCTGCAGCTTTTAAATGGATTTGACAAAGTTATCGTAGGTCAAGACATAAAGTTTTCTTTTGTGATACAAAAAATCTGTTAAAAAGAAGAAGAAAAATTACACATTGAAGGAAATGACCACGGTTGTGTTCTATGTCTTCAACATGAGACTTTATTTCATCTTTTCTTTGGTTGTCAATTCAGCTTGGTCTGTTGGAACGGTCTAGGGGTACAATTGAATATCAATTTTCCCATTTCTGATATTTTGGATCAGCTCAAGATAGAGGTGGTCAAATGGGTTGTGACGCCGTAGCCGAGAAGCCACCCACACTGGTCCCGAACACAAATAGTATTGGGCCCAGCCTATAGGCCTGTTTATTTTATATATATATACTCCCGGATGTAGTTACTCTTATCTATGATATATGACCTAAAAGAACTTAGCCATCACTTTGTACTTTGCACAAATAGTATTATCTCATAATGGCCTTACGAAATATGTAGGCCTGACCACATATATTATTATTATTATTATTATTATTATATATATATATATATATATATATATATATATATATATATATATATAAAGGGATATGTCAATGCTAATAACTAATTGGTAATTTAGTGCTTAATACCAATTTGAATCTTAATTGAACAACCAAGATTAATGCGGGCTCCCACCTCTAAACCATTTAATCACTTTGCATGCTCCCACCTTCAATGCACCTTCATTAATGTGTCTTCATTAAACACCATGCATACTCCCACCTCCAACGGTCAAGATTGATTATATTAAGACCTTATTACCCATTAGACTATAATTATCCATTATATATATATATATATATATATATATTATATATTTATATATTCTTAATATTTATATGATTTTATTTCCATTTTTAATACTTATATGGATTTATTTTTAAGTTTTTAAAATTTAATATAGTTCATTTTATAAGTGTTTATAATTTTATTTTTGTTTTTAAAACTATATATATTTTATAGGATTTTTTTCCATGTCATATGAGCTAAATAGGTCGGCCCTGGCATGGTCTGTGTGCTCGATGTGCCGTGCCTGGCCAGTGGTTGAGCCCACGGACTAACATGGTACGACCGATTACCTAACCGGACGATCGTGCCGTGCCTAATCAGGTCGGCCCATACTAACAAGGGCGTGCTGGCCTGTTGGGGGCATTTGGATAGTGAGAAATAACAATATTTTTCAACAAATTATGTCTTCTTTGGAGCGTTGACGAGCTATCTTCAAAGTAAAATTTGCCTTGGTTGTCCATAAGGCAAAAATAAATAAATATACTTCTTCAATAAATTACTAACTAGACGATTTTGGTTAATCCGTGTGGCGTTTTGCCATATTCTTTGTAAATAAGTTTGATTTGCTTATCCTTTCGTACTGTTTCCCCAAAACGTTGTCACCTAGTGCAAGCTCGTCGCTAGCAAGGTTATACTAAACTGCTAACACCAAAAACTCGAGCAGTGTAGCACCTCGACTCTGTACATCAATTACACTGTACACTTGAGTTGAGTGCTACGACGCGAGCACAAAGCAAGCCGAGTGAGAGCTCAAATTAAACAATGAAGATTCATCACGTACCAGGAGCCGGAGATGCCGTCGACGAGGCCGTTGATCCGGTCGCCGGTGACGCAGCCTTCGCGCATGACCTCCTCGGCGACGGCCATGTCGAGGGCCTCCAGGGCCGCGAGCGCGTTGCTCTGGATCTGTATCGGGCCACGGTACTGCCCCTCCCCGCGCACCGCGCTCATGTCCCGCTCGAACACCGTCACCTCGTACCCCTTCCGCCTCGCTGCCAGCGCGAACACCAGGCCGCCGATGCCGCCGCCCGCCACCAGTACCCGCGGCTTCCTCGTCGTCGTCGTTCCCCCCCCACCGCCGCGGTCTCCGCGACGACGGCCGCGTCCGGCGGTCGCATTGCCGCCGACACCGCAGCCCACCTTGCTCTCCTTCTCTGCCTCTTGCCGCCGGCGCCGCAACAATGCGGAGCGGAGAGGAGCGCGTGCTGGTGCTGGTGCTGGTGCTGCGGCTCCTCGTGGCAGAACAGCGAGAAGTGCGTCGTTTTGGCGGGGGAAGTGGCGGAGAGGAGCGCCATGGGCATGCACCCAGAGTTACTAGTGGTCGTTTCAACTTGCAGAGGAGAAGGTGGTGCTGTGCGAATGGAGGTGGAGCGGTGGCCGGGGCCCGGAGGGAGGTGTTAAGGTTGCGCGTTGTTTGCTTCTAGAACTTTGGGCTGGGGTTGTGGAAGGGAGCTGACTGGTGGTGGTGAGGGGAGGAGGAACCGGAGCCAATCACTTGATTCCATTTGGAAGGTCGGATCACGTTGGCTCGGGATTTTATCTTGCCGTGTCCTCACCATCTTCTGTGCACATAAACACAGGGTGGCATGCTTGTAGCGCAGTTTGCAACGGTACATGTAGACTCCCTCTTACCCAACCTACTGGGTAAAATCTTGAGAAACATCAGACATATAGTAAACTGTTTGTTGTGTTTCAAAATTTCCTCTCTTTGTTAGGTAGCTCCAACTGTATCTGGAATTTTTTTCAAACGACAGAACTCAGCTCAGCTCAGTTAGCAAGAGAGGCTTCCCGAACTCTACCCGCCCGGGTACGATGCTGGTTCGGCACGGGTGCCTCGTCACTTCTTTAATGCATCTCAGGCAAAACCTGGCCACGAAAAAAATGGTTGGTGGTTAGAACGATTAAGACTTTGTTTCAAACATAGCCATGCCATGGGAATTTTGGAGGAATTATTTTGTTTCTTGTAAAGTTCCTACAAGTTCCTGTGAAAATTTCGTGTTCACTGCAACAAGGTGGGGAATCAAAGGTGATTTCTTCATGGCGTCTCAAGAAAACGCCATGAAGAATTATTTTGTGTTGTGTTGTGACTTGTGGTTGTTGGTGTTGTATTGTGACTTAGGTGGTTGGAACAGTTGGAGCGTGGAACTAGATATTCTCTTACCTAAACCTACATTCTGGTTAGTTTCCAGAAAATAGCTGTTTTCCATTTACCTATGTTAATTTTTTTATCTGGTCTGTTTTTAGTTTATACAATATTTGCAGATAGAGTTTGCGTACCTGTGTGTTGCATTAAGCTGCCACAGGAGATCACAAAACAACTAGAGAAGCACGCGTGGAGACGTGGCAAACTGCTATTTCTGAGGTGAGTTTGGAGATCTTTTCCCAGTTGGCGTATGGCTCCATCCGTTCTCCTGATGGTGTGCATGATTCAGAGTGACAGTTACAAGATATTTGACCTTCATTCAACTACGTGTTTTCCTTGTTTTGGTCTGCAACATCAAAGATACTTTAATAGGGAAAGCACAGTGCTTGTTCTTATTTGAAAAACCGTTTGGTTTACTAGCTCGAGTGTACATAAAATTCATATGATGGCAGAACGCAGACATGATATGGTATGTGTTACGTAGGAAGGGCGTGTTTGGTTGATGCACAATCGTCCAATCCATATGTTGGCATTACCAAAATTCATTGGTAACAAATCATAAAGCTGCTGCTCTGCTAGTTGATGGCAAGAGACATGGTCGACAAAGACAGAATTGAGAGTTCACACAGGTAGATGCTACCACCAGCCCACCCTACCAATGTTACAGTCGACAGAGAATGGTAGTGGCTGCCAACTGTTAAAAACAGGGCAAGCAGCGTGCCAGTTCAACTGGGCAGATTTCAGCCAAACAGTGCCGGTTGCATTGCTATCTTAATATCGACCTGCAGCCAAATAAACGAAAATTTTCATCTGCTAATAAATCTGCTGGACACATAAGACCGAACAACACTAGCAGCAGAATTCACAACAGACGAACATAATGAAACTGCAGAAAGTGACAACAAATCAAACCAGCAAGAGACAAACTTTACGAAAGGTGTCATTACAGTTTTTACTGCTCAAAAATGACATTCAAAAAATAAGGATGCCATGGTTCCCAGGCAATCATCATTCACCAGACGAACATCTACCGAACATGTTTCTAAGCTGTCTCGTCTTCTAATAAGTACGAACTGAGGAGCTTGAGGTTCATCTCAGATTTTTAGCATGGTTGCAATTAAGCGTTCCTAAAAAAATGCTCCTAAAATGAGGAAAGAGGTGCTATTGGGTCATCATCCAAATTGGCGCCAAAAATGTTGTTAGAAGTTCAGAAGTGTAGAATCAAGCCTCAGCCTTCAGCTGCTCTCCAGCGGCAGCAGGTGTTGGAGCAACTCCACCAGTAGTTGGCCTGGACGAAAAGAGCCCAACTAAGTTGTCATGAACAAAAAGCCTATAGGGCCAATGTAGACAAGGGGCCAGTATCAACAAAAAGAAATACTTACAGTCCAACCATGACTTTAAAGGCGTCGTAGATACCCCACTGGGCTCCAGTGAGAGTACCAATCATCACGATACGCAAAGGGAGTCCACGCGTAAAGAGCCCCCACAGACCAAGCTTCTTCACAGCCTGAGCAAGCAATAAATATATAGTAAGCAAAAATCCCAGGCAATCATAAAAGTTAGTGAACAGAAGACACTAGACTAGAAAACTTACATCGCCGACAGTTGCGTTTTGCGCATTGTTGAGAAATGAAACAAGGTTGTCAGCAGGGTGTGAGACGATTGCGCAGAACACTCCAGCGATGTAACCACCTGCAAAGCTCACTCCAAGCTGGAGAGGCTTGCTGCACTCACTCTTGGGGGCGGGGATTGCATACTTGTAGATCATCTCAACAACAGTCTCAAAAGAAGAGAACTTCATCATAGTGTCTGTGTTGTATAAAATGATAAGGTGGTGGTTAATTAAGCCTTCTAAAAAGTTCCCAGGATTCAATAAACTAGCAGTTTGATTGCTACAGCATGCTGACATCTCTAATGTTTAATGTCACAACAAAAATGAAATATAAGTTCACAACAAAGCAATCTACCAAAAGGAGAAAAAAAATCTAATTCTGCAAGTAATTTTCAATAATTATCGTAGCTATGCCAGAAACAAGGAGCTAAAAATATAAAATCCCAACGCTAAAGGTATTGCTTGATTGTTTCCATTTCTTCAACATAGAATCTGGCAGTCACAGCGCTTTGACTGACGGTAGTGGCAAAAACGAAATGGTCACATAATTTAAGTGACAAAAATGACACGGTCCAATTTGTGGTGGCAGAACCCATGTTGCATACCTTTCCGGTGGCACCAACAAAATTTTCCCTGATTTATATATGCACACATAAAATCTTGAAAATCATAGTATGATTTCAAGAACTATGTGCACCAAAAACTTTAACATTGTAGCAAAACTATACTGGAGTTGCCATGAAACATGTGTTAACAACTCAAGGAGTACTGGCAATTGCTATGCACGTACATGAAATCCTACTAAATTGTAGTGCAAACCCAAGATTTTATGCCACGGTGAAAAAACATGACATTACAACAAAAATGAAAGACAATGAGACTTGCCATAAGCGAGAAACGAGACCATTATTCACAACTGGTTGTCCATATGAATTCAGAACAAAACATCCAGTAAGCCATGTACACCACTTCATTGGAGTCTATGTCCAGTTATAATGGTGATAGCTCAAGCAGTGTGGAAATATCTATATATGCACATATAAAATCTTGGAAACCATAGTGTGATCTCAAGAAGAACTATGTGCATGTAAATGCATGCCATTGGTGTCAATCGAAACATTGAAATGTTGTTAATAACTCAAATGTATAACCTCATATTGAAAAGTTAAGACTTAAGAATAAACCATTAGACATCATTAATGCATGTCCAATGTATCACTGACATCACACATAAGATTCTCATCGCTAAATGTGCAAACATTCTAGAGGAACACAACTTATCATTCAATAGCAGGATAACTTCAATCATCAGGTTATTATACTGAATCTAGTTTACAACATTTATATATCATCTATCTCAGCAACTGTTTACAAGGGAGCCAAAACATCATAAAAGGCAGAAGAAAAGCAATCTGGGTTTCTGGTGACAATGAGGCGGAAATAGGTACTTACAAGGAATTTGTCGGCCCCAGAGTGGAATGATTCCCTTATACAATCTGCAAAACCCGCATTGTGTTAGATGAGTGAGGTTACAGCTACAGAAATCAGCAAGTAGATTTTAGGCCCCTCAACTTACCCAGCATAGCCTTCAGACTTCACAAACTTCGGGAGCCCATCAGATAAACCTCTCGCAAATCCAGGTTGTGTCTGCACACGAACCTTTACAGCCTCCATAGGGCAGAGCGCAACATCTGCAATGACTTCAGCTGAGGCAGATCCAGCAAGATAAATCAAGGTCTTATACTTGGCTGCATATTCTGGCCCAGCAATATCCGAGTAATACTTCTTGAAGAACTCGTAGAAACCAAATTTGCATGCGCCTTGAGCGCTATAACCAAGAAGGGTAGGCACCCAGCCTCTGAAGAAACCCCTTGCTCCTTGCTCTTTCAAGAGAACACCGAAACCAGATGAGATGCTCTTGTACTTGGCTGGATCAATCTGAGAAATCAAGCAACACAATATTTCATTAGTAATCGGTTCACAACAACGACTACTGGCTGAAAATGAGCATAAGCAACATATGAGCAATGTAAACAATTACATGTTTTAACTTTCAGTCCAAGCACGTAAGATATGCAGGGAAAATGTAAGGGTATATTTATTAAACTTAACAAAAAAATGTTCAGTCATAGCTTCAAGGATCACATATTCACATCACACAAATTGATTAACTTCGAAGATAATCTTAAAGGAAACATGCTCACGCAGTAAACTAATAGGGTGCCGTGCGCCTATATATCCAGATAACATCACAAGTAGCCATAGGAATCATGATATGGGTCAGAAATGACCTATCAAAATCTGACGAGCAATACGACTGAGCAAACGTACAGATACATCAACAAAACGCTCAAATATGCAACACGGTCGATAGATGATCGATCGCAATAACGAACCACGCAAAAATAAATCAAGCGATGCAATATTTCATTAGTACTTGGTTCGCAGCAATGGCTACTTATTGGAAATGAGCACAAGCAACATGTAAGCAATGTAACCAATTACATGGTTTAATTCTGGGTCCAAGTACCCCCAAACATACAGGGAAAATTGCAGCTTAAAGGATCCCATCGAACAATTGGTTAAGTTTAAAAATATTCTCAGGCAATTAACTAATACATTATCAAGCACCTGTAAACCCAGATCACATCACAACTAGGAATCATGAGATGGCTCAGAAATGACCAATTAAAATATCAGGAGAAACGTAACTAACCAATCGCACCAACACATCAACAATATGCTCAAGTATACGACAGCGTCAATAAATCAAATGCGACTAGGAATGAAATCGGCTTCCATACAGATGCCTCGCCGATCCGCATAAAAAAGGCTTCCAGTCAATCAGTAAACAAGACGCACCGCTAAGACAGCAAAGCTCCGAAAAGCTCACCTGCATGTTGCACTTGACGAGGTCGAGAGGCGTGACAGCCATGTGCGTGAGCCCGCAGCTGGCGATGCCACCTGCCGTGCACGCCGCGTAGAATGCCGGCGAGTACATCTCGATCTTCCGCGCCGGCTCGCTCGGCGCCTGCGCCCACACTGCCGGCCCACCCCCCGCCACCGCAGACGAGGCGAACAGCTCGCGGACACCCACGCTAGCGGCGGCCGCGAAGGGGGAGGACAAGGCGGCAGGGGGCGCGTAGAGGAAGCTGGGGAGCAGCGCGTTGCGCGAGCTCTCGGAAACGGCCATGGCGTCGGTGGTGGGTCGGTTCGCTCGCCTCGAGTGCTTCGCCTACGTTAGGGCTGGGGTCTCGCCTACGTTAGGGCTGGGGTCTCGCCTCGACCGGGGAGAGGTGGGTGTGCTTTGTGTGTAGCGGCGAGCGCGAGCTGCGTCCGTGCGTGAGGCTCGCCGCCACTTGCTCGCGGGGACGGGGAGGGAGACCGGTGGCTCCGCGATTTGTTAGGGTATCTCGCTCCCGAAATGGATGGGCTTAAAGAAGGGCAGATGGGCTCCTTCTATTAGGCCTATATGGGCTTGATTCCAACCGATCCAGCTTCCAAGGTGTGTCGGTTCGGAGGATGAGGGCATGTATGCACGGCATACGGATGCTCCTCGATAAACTCTCGTCCATGTGTTTACAGCTTATCAATCTCTCTAGTGTTATTTATAAATTAAAACTTTAAAGGTTTAGTATTTGCTGTGAGTTAATCTGAACGTAATTGATAGTGGGAGGACAGACCACCACCAATTCCTTTTTTCAAGCAGTAGATTTGACTGAGTGAATTGAATTATTTTTTATAGGGTTACATAGATTTGAAAAATATTTATTAAATAAAATATGATGCACTTAACAGTTCCACAAAAATAAGAGAACCACGCGGTACAGGGACGAGCATATCCCCTCGCGTCGCTCATGTAGCACATCGCGTCTTGCCGCCACTCATTTCTCCCATTGCTACGCTTGCCACTCGGCCTAGTCGCCGTGAGCCGCCTTCCGTTACCCCACTTTCTCCTCCCTCCCCAGCCGCACCGTTACCCCTCTTTCTACCCTTGCCCGGGCCACCGTGAGCTGCCGCTCGCTCGCCTCCGTGCGCCTCGTGCCACACTGCGACCATATATCTATTCCTCTCTCCCCCTTGACCCGTTTTTAGTATTTTCGCTGCCCATTCGCCACCGGCACGGCCCCGACGCCATGCGTCGCCTCCTCCTTTGTTTTTTATTCCCTGCTCCTTTATTCCCCTCTGTTTGTTTTCTCTATCGATTCCCCTATTACCCTTCTCTCTCTCTCTATGTGTGTGTGTGTCAATGAGCAGTGAGGCATGCCAATTATTGGATAGTTAAAATAATTAATTTAGTTAAATGTTTTTTTGTAATTAAGGTAAATTTAATAATCATGCTAATATTTCAATAATTAATTCAACTTCATTCTTAAAACCAAACACCATCTTGAACCATCTGGTACCATCACATTCATGCAACCAAACAAAATCTTGAATTATCTTATCCCGCTAACTAAACACGCAAGTTGCACCATACCATCTAGGATCATCTCATCCGTCCTGTACCATATCATCTTATTCACTCTAGTTCACCCAACCAAACACACCCTAAGAATACCAGCCCTTTTAAGCGTACAAAAGGGGACACACGTCGGCCATCGGATCATCTGTTGCTCCACATCCCCAGGCATATCTACCTCGAGAAGCAAGAATACCAAAACTAGCGGCCCCACCATACTCTACCACATCTGTAAGAGAAGCAAGAATACCAAAACTAGCGGCCCCACCATACTCTACCACATCTGTAAGAGAAGCAAGAATACCAAAACTAGCGGCCCCACCATACTCTACCCCATCTGTAAGAGAAAGGTTAAAAAAGGGATGTCGTTGTGTACCCGTAGTTCAGGAACTCTCGAATCGACAAACACGAAATGGCAAGGCGTATCACACCGTTGGATTGCACACGTGTCACACATCCGTTCCTCCGCTCCACGACGTGGGTAGAGCATTGTCGTAGCAAAAGAAGGCTAGACAGTAAGAGAGATGACCCCCGGTGTCCTCGGAGTGACAAGGGAATCCTCAAGAGAAGGGACCAGTTGCCAGGGAAAGGTGTGTGTATTAGTTGCGCTAAAAAAACTGGATCCATCTTGTTACATGGGGGAAGGCGGGCTATTTATAGCCTCCTTAACACAGTACTTGACATTACTATCATACCCCTAAAAATGTCCTATATGTGTAGGGGTTGTAGGGGCTTTTCCCGCCCCTACGTGTAGCCTTCGGCCCATGGTGGACCTCATGGGTTTGATCCACCTGGTTGGTTCACCTGATCCACTGGCGCCTGAGACACCTCATGGGGTATAGGACGCCCCCGAGCCGAGGAGGCCACATGCACCATTCGCTTCTCCCAAGGTTGCCCCGGACGACCCGTAGCTCTTGGGCTTGCGGTGCTCCTATAGCCTTCGGGCTTCACCCGAAGCATCCCGAAGAGGCGTCTGGTGCTACCGAGGTGGGTTCGGTCACGGGCCCCCTCCGACTCCCCCGAGGTGGCCCCAGAGGACTCGTTGCTTCTGGCCTCGCGGTACCCCAGAGACCCTTCGGGGAGGCTCCAGGTCTTCCCCAAAACCTCCCCGAAGGGGCTTCTGGTGCCCTCCCAAAGGGGGGCCTTTGTGCTCGCGGGTCACGGGGTCTGTCCCACAGTCTTCGTCGGGTAATTAGGGCCGGTGGGGTCGCCCCTACCACAAGCCCCTCGTAGTTGAGGTCCTACCTTCGTCACGGTTGAAACCACACCATTCTCCCGAAGGGTCCAGGCACACCGTCTCCTTTGGCATGGCGAAGCTTGCTTGCCCTATTTCCCTCTGCGCACGTCTCCTTCGGGGATGTTCCGATGCGTTGCTCGGGGTTGCTTCTTGTTGCGGCAGGGTTCGGTTGGCCGGTGGTCTTGATAGCGCCTCTTTAGGTGATGCGCGTCACCGTTGGGTGTCGCGCTCTGACGTCATTTGTTGGGCCCTGTGCGATATAATGACGTGTAATCGTTGCTCTGTTTAGGGCACACGTGTCAACCGATGTAACATCCTAATTTTTTTGATCTTTTAAAAAATCTTTTAAATAGTTAGTAGTTGGAAAATTCACCCTTTGAATTTTATTTGAATTTTAATAAAGTTTAACATGGACTTTTTGTATCAAAATAATTTAATATGATTAATGACAACTTCAACAATGGTCAAAACTATTTTATTCGAGTTCTATGTGCTTGGATATATTTTCTAGAGTTTTCTTTTAAAGAATTGAGTTCATTTGCTATTTGTCTTTTATGTAATTTCTAAAAAGAAAAATTTATTTAAAATATCAGAAACAGTGTCAGACCAAAACCCATTTCCTATTTCTTCCCAGCCCATCTTCTTTCGCCGCCGCTATGCCTTTATCCCTTTGCCAGGTGGGCCCCGCCTGTCAGGTGGTCGTGGTCTCCCTTCCCGTCGTCTTCCTCGTGCTGTGTCTCGACCATGTTCGCCATGGTCGCGCTTGGAAGCTCCGTCCGACAACGGAATCTTCAACAACAAAAAAACTTGTGTCGACCTTATCCTTTTAATCCTTGTACCTTATCCTTTTAATCTTCAACAAAAAAACTTCTAGGGCGGCCAAGATGGCCGCTGCGTCGGCCTCTGCTACGCCCCATGATCCATCGGTGTATATTATCCATGGCGCTTCGATCTTGCTTGGTGATTGCTCTTCAGTTTGCGGGGTCCACTTGGCGACAAAGTTGGCTAAGGCCTGCGACTTCATGGTCGTGCGTGCTGCGAAGGTGATGTCGAAGGGCGCCAGCTTGGTCGCCCACTTGCCTATCCAACTCGAGACGTCCTTGTTCCGTAGCATCAGTGCTAGCGGGTAGGACGTGGGGACTGTCACGGCATGCACCAGGAAGTAGTGTCGGAGCTTGCACGAGGCCATGAGCAGAGCGTACGCCAATTTTTCCAGCTCTATGTATCGGGCCTTGGCCCTTTCAAGGGCCTTCGGGACGTAAAACACTGAGCGTTGCCCATTGTTCTCCTGGACGAGGATTGCGTTGACGGTGGACGAGGAGGCTACGAGGTACAACAGGAGTTTCACGCCTAGCTTCGGGCTTGTTAGGCTTGGCAGCTGGGTGAGGTATTGCTTAATTTTTTGGAATGACTGCCAGCACTCTTTGGTCCATCTGAATGGCCTCGCCCCCCAGAACTCGGTGCTGGGATTGGACAATAGGGTTGGCACTGGCGGCGACCCTCCTCGTCGTCGGCGTGATGGTGGGCTGCAGAGGAGGAGGAGGCCACATCCCCTGAGTGACTGCAGCATCAAAGGCGGCAAAAGAGGTGGAGTGAGATCAACACGAGAGGAAGAGGAGGAGCAACGCGTCCTTACATAGCCTCATGGTGTGGGAGAGGCGATGAGGTCCATGAGAAGGTGGTAGGGAAGATAGGGGAGGACGCGGTAGGGAAGACGATTTTGTTTTAAGATTGGTGCTTGGAAAGGTGTCGTGATCCTAGATAGGGTCTCTAGGCAGGACTCGAGGCCCCGTAGAATTTCTTTCCGGGCTGTGCCATACCTGTGCCTCATTCTGTCATTCGTCCTTCTGGTCAGTGTGTCCTGCACGGGCTAGCGTAGCGGGCTATCGTGGCGGGCTGGGAATGATGTGGCAACGGCATGTTCGTTGAGCTCGGCACGGTCTGGGCCCAAGGCCAGGTTAGGTTACTTGACACCTCTACTCCGAACAAACCCAGCTAGCCAACTGTCCTATTCGGCCGTGTTGGAAGAAGACGTCGTTTGGCTCTCGATTTCCGCGTGATTCGTGAGCTACTAGCCTACTACCACTCTGTGCACCTGCACCAATCAGAGAAGCAAGCCCGCAGCAACTTGCCTTTATCCCACGCTCTCTCCACAACACAACACACCATACACGCACTGACACACACCGGAGCGACCGAGAGAGAGAGACCAAGAGAGAGGGGCGGAGGAGGGAGCCGAGGAGGCATGGCGATGTGGGTGTTCGGGTACGGGTCCCTGATATGGAACCCCGGGTTCGCCTACGACGCCCGCCTCGTCGGGTTCGTCAGGGACTACCGCCGCGTCTTCTACCAGGGTAACCTACCCTACCTGCAAGCCACCCAAATCCGCGCGGTTCTTGGCATCTCTATGCCCTTAATTTCCTTGGTTTTTGGTCGCCGGACAGGGAGCACGGATCACAGGGGCACGCCGGAGTTCCCCGGGAGGACCGTCACGCTCGAGCACCTGCCCGGGGCGACATGCGTACGCGCTCCTCATCTCTACACTCTTTCTACTTTTGATTTATGGCACTTGCTAAGAACAACCTGTTTGGGATGAGTTTCCCGTGCTGGGATGGGTAAAGATACCACTTTTACTTGATTCCTTCTTAGTTTGGGAGGTATTGGTCAATCCTCAATCATAAGATGTTAAGGATTACTTTTTTCTTTTTTTTTTTTTTGAAAACTTGGCAGGAGCGCTGCCGATTCATTAGGTTGGAAAGGAGGTTTAACAAAAGTTACAAAATAATTTTACAGAGCTATGATCGATACATCAAGCTGCCGGTAGAAGTAACCGAACCACCTCGACAGGAACTAACAAAAGTTACAAAATAATGTTAGGATTACTTGATCAGATATTAATACTCCTATGTAAGATTTGTACTGGAACAAGAAAGTTTCTTGGTACTAACGCTAAGCGCGTGATTCACAAACGGCAATTAAGTTGAAAATTGTCGCTAAGGTCAGTGTGAATCTCAGTAAAAGAAATGGTAAATTCGTAGCTGCCCAGTGAATTATCTTAGAGAAATTGTGAGAACTTGGCTAATAGGTGGTACAATTGAAGTGGGTTAGTATATTCATAGCTACCTGGAAAAAAAGATTTTCCATGATTCTGCCCGTCTTGTTATGTTAATTTGTTTCACGTTTGTGTATTGATTTTGCAAGCGAATCTCTCTATTGTACAACTGTAGTGGGGAGTTGCTTACAAAATTTCAAGGGAGCAAGATAAGCAGATAGCTCTGGAGGTATGTTTCTGAAAGGCTAGTCATATATGTTTTGTTCACCTGATTATGCACAATTATTTCATAATGGTTTTAAATTGTAATGGAGATAAATATATTGGTCTATATGCTTTATTCTATTGTTCATTGAAACATTGATGACTCAGTCATGAACTAGTTAGAAAAGCAACATTGTTATAAAAAAACTTCATTTGAGCTCTGATACATTTAAGTAAAAATACCCTTGATCAGCGCTTTTCATGAGCTGACTGAGTCGCTTACCTTGCTTCTATTGGCTATTTACCTTCAGATTTGAATTGCAGTATCTGGAAGTAAGAGAGAAGCAATATGATGAGAAGATTTACCTTGACTTGTATACAGTAAGATATGAGTGCTGGAATTATTTCCCTTGTGCCAGAATGTTTGATGTGTAATCAACTAATTATTCATAATTTTGAATATGTTTCAGGATTCTTTGCCAAAAACACCAGCTGTCCAAACTGTGATGGTGTAAGTGGTTTTGCAATCTTAAAATCAATACTTCAGTAGAATTTAAATTTTCACTGATGGAACTGAATGCATGGCCAACAGATACTTAGCCACAACAAATAAGGAGACCAACAAAAACTACCTGGGTCCTGCACCGCTGGAAGAAATGGCCAAGTATTTTATCACTTTAACTTGAAGTATTACCATATTGCAACTGAAACTGTAGTAAACTGCCATGATAATTTCTGCCATGTTTAGGCAAATTTACCTTGCTGAAGGGCCAACTGGACCTAATAAAGAGTATCTGTTCAAACTCGAGGATGCATTAAACAAAATTGGTAAGATTGTCATTTGTTTTTTCCTTTTTGTTATAGAAAATGTTCAAGCGTGTGCATCAATCATGTGTTCTTGGCAGGAGTTGTAGATCCACACGTCCAAGATCTGGCGAATGCTGTGCGCAAGTATTCAGACACCACGCTATCTTATGGAAAGATCGCATCTCCCCCTTCTCATTTGGAGGGTGAAAAATTCTGAAGGAAGTTAGAATTCGTTTATGCCCAAACATCTTGATTCTTGTAAGATGTGAACAGCTTGTGTGTTGTGATTATATTACTGTCCCATCTACAGATAGATGGCAGTAGAAAATTTACATTGGGGATTTACATAAGCAAGCTGGGAATGAAAGCTATCCTTTCCCCTTCGTTCTATTTTCACTAAGGACCAATAAAAGGAGTCTAATAAGGAAAATGGGCCAAAGAAATAACGAATCATTTATGCCAAGTGTGTAAAGTTTGCATCCTTGCAGGCTCCCAAACTTCCTCCAACTACAGAGCAAAAAACATGCCATGCCCCCAAACCATTGTATTGAACTATCTTGGCTGTTCATCATTCATTAACCGACACTAACCAGGTCAAAGGGGTCAAAATTCAGTAGGTCAGTCTGAAAATACCTGGTGACCACAATGTTCTTACCTAAGTAGGTCAGTTCATCTCAAGATTGTCCTCGTGAGTCGAAGCATAATCTGTGCAGTTCAGGTAGCCGGAGACTAGACCATGGTTTCCCGCTTAACATCAGTGAAATTAGCCTTACAAAAGAACTATATGAATAGCGACCTAGAACTGCACAACGTAGAACCCCTCACCGAGCGCAGCTGAGGTGGTCGACGACGAGAAGGGCGGCGAGGTCGCAGACTATGTGGAAGATGGAGTGGGCGGCGGGGGCGGCGGGGGCGCCATAGCCACGGAGTTCGGGGGCATGGGCGGACATCTGGTGGTGCCAGGAGAGCCAGAGCTCCGGGAAGCCATGGATGGAGAGCACTGGTGGCGCGGCCGCGGAGCCCTGCTCGGCGACAGCAAGGGAGACGCCGTTGGCATTAATTCAGAGGGACCCTCACAAAAAAGTACCTTCACGACACGTGATTTCCTCCAAACATCTGAGCCGCTCAACGTTTATCGAACGGTCTACAATCGGGTATAAAACTCGCGATCCAAATCTAGGTAACGGAAAATGCTAAATACTGCAAGGCTCCTTTGGAAAACAGCGTCTCCAAGTCACATGATTTACCATTCAATCTGAACCACCCAAAATTGATCGAACGGTCCACAATCGCGCACAAAATCCGCGATCCAAATCTGGGAGGGTGTAAATGGACAATACTAAATGCTGCAAGGGTCCTTTGGAAAACAGTTCCTCCATTACGTTTACCTACTCAATCTGAGCCGCACAACTGTGATCAAACGTCTCACCGTCATCGTCATCGCCATCGCCGTCGCGCTCGCCGGTAGAGACAGCCGCCGCTGCCTCCAGCGCCGCGCCACGCCACCGCGGAACGTCTGCCGCACCGCGTGCGCCTGCCGTGGAGGCCCGCACCAACGCGCGCGCTGGCCGAGCCAATCTCGTTACCGGGTGCGCTGCCTCCTCGCCGCCCTAACCGGTCCACCGCCGCCTCGCCTGTACCGCGGTCAGCGATTACGGCGACGGATTCCGCTAAAAATCGGGTCTTCGTCTACGCGGGGTCAGTCGTCAGTGCAATCCAACGAAACAACGGCTACACCTGGATGCCCCCGCCGCACGCCGTGGTTCCACCGGCGACCACCCCCTGAACTGTCAGTCTGTCACTAGTAAATGCATTCGTGTGTCTAGTTTGTTTTTCGCCCGTAAATACATTCTTAATGAACTCTGTTACTGAAACTCCTCTTGGTGTCATTGTTCTCTTACCATTTCTTGTACCATGGACATGGAGCATAGAGTAACTATTTCCAACATCTGAGCGAGGTCTGGGTGTGGATACTACCAAACTTCACTGCTACTTTGTGACCTTAAGATTATTAATCCCCATATGAGACAAGTAATATCCCGTATGTCACTTACCACAAGCCTGATAAATGACTTGGTGCTGGATATAGGTGTATTTTGATTGCCATCAGAAACTAGATTCATCAGGACAATCCTCTTTCTATTCGTGCGAAGAATCCCGTTCATAGCAAAGATAATAAGGGTGTGTTTAGTCCAAGCTCCTCAGGTACATAATATGTTTTGTTTCGCTTGTTTGAATGGCTGCACACGTAAAATAACATAGCCGAGCAAATGCAAAAAGTGCTTTTGGGCCAGGCGAATAGGAATGCCCAATTTCTCTGTTTCTCCGGATGCATGATCTGCTAATGACGTTATTAAGAGATGATCAGTGCATATTAGGTAGTATTAAAGTGGGTTAAGGTCAAATGAGGGCTATTAGAATATATTAAGATAAAATTAAAATCATGCTAATATTTTCTTTCCAACGTCTCTTGCATCTATTCTTGCGGTTAACGTCCTTATGCATCCAACCAATCAACATCTCAGCACAGCCTGACTCAACAGAAACAGTCAACCAAACCACCCATATTACATTCACACAGTCTGACTCGCTTCAGTCTAAATGATTTATACATGCCAGGTTAAAGGCATGCAGTGAACCAAACACACCCGAAACGTTCTCGTCTTGTGTCATAATATGCGGTTAAGCATGTCTCTGGCGGGCCTGTTTAAAACACAAATTTTATTCTTTTATAACGAGGACATTAGGGTGAGGGCCGGTTATTATGATTATTTTTTACAAAAAAAAAAAACTGAAAACCCACCACGCTCCAGTCCAGGGTCCAGACTCCAGAGGACCAACCTCCCTCTTCTTTGACGCATCTCTCCGTCTCCTCCCCTCCTCCCCTTCCGCTAACCCACCAACCCGCCCACCCCAAAAAAAACCTCTGCAGGTCCCCCAGACTTTTCAAAACTTTGCCGAACTCGTCCATAGTCGAAGACTCGAAGTGTCCTCACTTGGAGGTTGGAGCAAGTGCTTCTGGCGGAGGAAACGAACCGATCGATGTCGATGAGGAGGAATGGTGCGTGGCCGGGGAGGAGGGCGCCCCCGGTGAGGTGGAGGCTGCTGCTGCTCTGCGCCTCCAGCTTCGGGCTGGGCATGCTCTTCACGGATCGGTAAGGCCTTGGAAGCTGCATTGCATCATTTTGCCGTGTAATTTGCTGCGTATTTTGGCCTTTGGGGGTTTCTTGAGCTAATACAATCGAGGCTAATGCAAAAGATGGCGTTTTGAGGTGAAGGTTGGCTTCTTGATGGTCTTCTTGCTACGTTATTATTGGAAGAAAGTAGGATTTTGGGGTGTTTTGAGCTTTTCTGGCGAGAGTTTCACTTCTCGTCAGAAATTGGAGGAGCGTTCACTGTTTCAGCTAGGAACGACCTGGGTTAGTGGAAGTTTAACAAATATCCCGTTCTTGGTTTTATACATAGTCTTTTCCTTTTGTGCACAAATGTGTAGAGTCTTATTGTCAAGAAAGGTAGATTGGGTTTTGCTGCATTGTTCCGCAGGTTTTGAGCAATCGGCGATATGGGATCTGCAAAGAAGAAGATTGAGTGGGTGGGTGTTGAGGCGAAATGGTCTATTATTGCAATTTTCATCGGGCGATAGTAGCTTGCGAACAAAACTGGGACCAGCTTTAGAGGAAAAATGAAGAAAGACCAGCCTTTGCTATGTTTTTTTTTCTTTTCTTCTTGAGAGCAATTGGCCAGCTGATATTGTTGAACAATCGCCATGCTTCCGGTAGAATGTTGTCGTTCAAATGATGTTTTGCGTCATCTTGAGCAATGGGGACTTTTGCTTGCTGCTAAGGTAACGCATTTGAGGTGCATTACTTGTTTTCATGCTTCCCACTGCTAATGTTGATATGTGAGAAGACTGCATCTCTTCGGTGTAATGATGGATCAGTTACCTCAAAATATGCTTATGTTGTTATCGTCATTTTTCTCTCTCACTGTGATGAGAATTTTCTGGTGTGACAGCTTCTGGACAACACCAGGTACAAAAAACAATGTTGTGCCTCGAAGGCAGCAGCAGGAACAGGAGCTGCAAATTAAATCAGAGGATTGCACGACCAAGAGGGTGAGTTACAAACTTTGAGAACTTTACATTCTTTCTTGATCAATTTAGTCTCTTTTCAGCTGAAATATTTGGATATTCAATTGGTTTACAGAAGCATGGGGAGGACGAGGATGCATTGAGAGAGGTAATCAGGACCCATAAAGCCATACAGTGAGCTCAATAAACCCAATTCGCAGTCCATTTTGAGAACACATCCTTTTGAAGTTATCTGGTTGTGAAGGTACTGTTCTCTTTTCTGGGTTTTGTCTGTGGTGTTAGATCTTTGGATAAGTCAATCGCAACCCTTCAAACGGAGCTTGCAGCAAAGCGGAGCTCCCTGGAGCTGCTTGGCTCTGGAGGATCTCCAGTTACCTCAGTAAATAGCATACCGAGGAAGAAGGCCTTTGTTGTTATTGGGGTCAACACTGCATTCAGCAGCCGCAAGCGTCGTGATTCAGTCAGGGAGACATGGATGCCTCAAGGTAGTTTATCTTGTCTTTTCATCAGTTTGCTACAGTAGGTTGTGTATAATTTTTGAATATTTGATACTGGCCAGAGTTGTTTCTAGTCTTAAACACTGGTCAATTGTCTGGGCTTACAGGCATGTTGATTTCTATGTAAATGGCCATTATTATCATGTCAAGATTAAATTGATTTTTCATTTTTTTCATTAGTCATGACAAGCACAGGAACACAGGCTACTGATGGCCATAAAAAATGTTGAACTCAAGTCTTTGTTGTATTGATATGTACCAAATCCAAGTCCTGTCAGTTCTTCGTATGTTTCAATTTCTCTTTTTTCTGAAAGCATTTAACCATGCGCCATCGGATTTTTATTATATCATAGATGTTACCTAATAACCGTGAACAATTAGCTTTCATTCTTGTTTTGGTCCTGGCGAACAAATTCATCTCTGCTAAAAGCATTTGGCACACCACTGATATATACTAAACTCTGCCCCCTGCTGTTACTTAGGTGAAAGGCTGAAGCAATTAGAAGAACAAAAGGGGATAGTTGTCCGATTCACCATAGGGCACAGGTAAAATATGTTTTGTGTACTACAGCTTATCACTGTGATGTTTTATCCTCTCTCCACAGCCATTAGATGTAAGCCAAAATATATATATTTTCGATGACTATAGGAAGCAATGCTACCTTCGTGTACTTCTGTGCAGTGGAAAGCTTGACATTCACCAGAGACAGGCCTATCATTAGAAAGCAATAAATAACTCTAAATTTTAACGGCTGTTGTAAATTTCTATCACTAAATTCCCAGTACTATATAAAAGAAGTTTAGTGCTTACCCTGCAGCTCTTAGAAGCACCAATTATATCTATGACTTCAAGTAGCAATAAGGTGAAAGATGATCAAGAAAGTTCAGAGTGATCAGTACATAGTGCTGTTTGCTTGAGCTATTCACCTGATTTTGTGTCACATCTTTCTGTGAAGAATGCAATACCTGCCCTTCTTATGATTAAAATATCTCTCCTATCCTTTGCAAAAAAAGGGGTAGTGGTATGATGTATCATAGATGTTCTCATTTTTGCTTGTCTCAAGACTTAAAAGGAAGCTTAAAAGTTTTGCTGTTATTGCTGTTACACAGTACTACATCGAATAGCATATTGGACAAGGCTATAAACACAGAGGACGTCCAGCACCAGGACTTCCTTAGACTGGTATTATATAGAAATAAAGGATTTGGTTACATTTACCAATGTTTCACAGGCACTAGCACTTTAGGTGTTTTACCTCATTGCGTCCATTTCATCCAGGACCATGTTGAAGGGTATCATGAGCTCTCGGCAAAGACAAAAATATTCTTCTCCACAGCTGTTAGCATCTGGGATGCTGACTTCTATGTCAAGGTCGACGATGATGTGCATGTAAATTTAGGTGCACAGTATTGCCCTTTAAAGTAACTGCTTGCTATTGCAACTTTTTTTTGCTACTTACTATTTTGCTTCTACACAAACAGGAATGCTTGCATCAACCCTAGCACAGCATAGATCGAAACCAAGAACCTATATTGGATGCATGAAGTCGGGCCCAGTTCTCTCTAACAAGTAATCTCGCTATGTCTATAAGATATATATGTTCTAAAAAAGACATAGATATGAATTTTGCATTTTATTATTAATGAATGCAATCCTGAATATGCTCGTTTTATAGGAATGTGAAGTACAGTGAACCCGAATACTGGAAATTTGGGGAGGAAGGGAGTAAATACTTCCGCCATGCTTCTGGGCAGATATATGCCATTTCAAAAGATCTTGCAACCTATATCTCAGTTAACCAGTATGTTCGTAAATGTTAATAGAAAGAACAATCTGATTACAAAAAGATTCTAACCACGCTCGGTTATCTTTCTTAGGCCCATATTACACAAATATGCAAATGAAGATGTATCACTTGGGGCGTGGTTTATTGGTTTGGAAGTTCAGCATATTGATGAGAGAAACATGTGCTGTGGAACTGCACCAGGTCAATTCCCTAATCTTAAAAAAACAATTCTTATGAAAAAAGGGTCCGCCCCCCCTGTTCTAACTTCTGGTTGCTGCTGATTACTTGGCAGATTGTGAGTGGAAATCGCAAGCTGGTAATGTTTGTGTTGCGTCTTTTGATTGGAGCTGCAGCGGGGTCTGTAAATCTGTCGAGAGGATGAGGGATGTACATTCTCGGTGCGGTGAAGGTGACGATGCTGTTTGGAGTGTTCTGGTCTAGCCAATGCAAACCGCGTGTAACTCTTGCAGTTGATTCCTTCATACACAACTGCCAAAGCAACTTCGCGATGATTAATGTATGGATCGTTTGTATAAGCATATGCTACACAACAGCAAGGGGGCTCATTTCTGGTAGTTTGGCTTGACGGTCTGGTAAAAACTTAAAAGAGTTGACGGGTGGTAGAACTGTGATCAGAGTGAAGGAAAACATAATGGAATCTTACATGAAACCATGCAGGGGAGAGATGCACCGCGCGGCTAGCACAGATGCTGTAAAATCTTGTTCTCATGCAATTTTGGTCAATTTTTTAGAAGTTTTGTTCACTCCGTTTTGTCATGAATGGTTACTCCTTTCTGTCCAGTTCAGATTTCAGAATGCTCAGACTTCAGAGAAGCTAAACACAAATCATCAGTATATATCTAACCTTTTCGATGTCCAAATTTGTTATTGGTCAATAGAATCACGATACCGAATACAAGATCAAGACCCAACCCTTCTGCAACCTAATCTACCGCACGGATTCGCAGCTGTTCTTGACGAAGGTGATCTTCCCCCGGCGAAGGTTGTACAGCACCTGCATGTTCTGCTGCTGGAAGTTGCCGAGGATGGACACCCCGTCGGTCCTGCCCACCATCAGGCACATCATCCCGCTCGCCCTATCCTCCACGAACAGGCGCTCCCTCTCCAGCCTCAGCCACGTCCCGTCGAACGCCAGCGACACCGGCGGCACATACACCCGGCTCATCGGTACCGCCTCAGGCAGGATGAAGCAGAGGTCCAGGCCGAGGCCCGATGACCCCGACCCGCGCGGCAGCCTGATCTCTTCCTCCAGGTCGTTCACCAGTTCCTCGTACAGCGAGGTCTCCAGGAACGTGATCGTCGACGCGATGTCGATGATCATCCCGTACGCGTCGTCGGCGCCGTCGCCGGCGGCCGGAGACGTTGTCACGTTTGGAGACGTTGTCGCGTTCGTCTTCTTCGAGAAGAACGCGGTCTTGTCGCCGACGGCCAGTCCATCGAGGTTGAGGTAGTAGTAGGACGGGTACTGTGGGTTCG
Source organism: Hsuehochloa calcarea (assembly GCA_036346395.1). NCBI lineage: Eukaryota > Viridiplantae > Streptophyta > Magnoliopsida > Poales > Poaceae > Hsuehochloa > Hsuehochloa calcarea. The sequence goes on along the minus strand of CM070599.1, from coordinate 30,039,592 downwards.
TTTCCATCGGGACGATGACTCGATCCGACGCGTTGCGGACGGCGCCCGCGTCCGCGCCGAGCACGAGCTTTCCCGCGCTCTTCGAGACGGGCGGGGGCAGGCAGTACATGAACCGCCGCACCGAGAGCTGGGACACCAGTGAGAGAGGCCCGCGGCCGAGGCCGGCCACCCCTGACGCCTGCGGGGGCGGGCCCCCGGAGCTGGAGCCGCTGCAGCCGAAGACGACACCGCGGAACACGTCATCGCCGATGGCCAGCTTGTCCACGGCCAGGGTCCCCTCCGTCGTGGCGTTCCCGCTGTACGCGTACGTGTACTTGCACGCATCGTCGTCGTCGTTGCCGCACCTGCGGGTGTCCAACTGGTCGCACGTGTCGCTGTTGCACGGCACGACGACAAAGGAGGAGGAGACCTTGGGGTCGAAGACGGGGTCGAACTGGTGGTAGCACCTGGCGCAGGGCTGGCACTGCGTCCAGATGAGGTCGCTGGCCGTGTCGATGGCCGCCGTGAAGCTGTGCTGCGGTGTGCCGATGCCGAGCTTCACCAGGTACTCGCCCCCGGCGGACAGCACCGGGGCTTCGGCCACGACGGCCTTGCGGGCGGTGGCCCCGCGGGCCGCAATGCTGGCCACCCGGTCCCGGCTGCGCTGGATGGCGCGCCGGAGGAGCTCATGGTCTGTGAGGTTGAGGTTGGCAGTGTCCGCGGCGTCGACGTGGTCGAGGTCGAGGTGGAAGGATTGCGGCGGTGAGCAGTACGCCTGGTGGACGAGGAGGGCGAGGAAGAGTAGTAGCAATATGGCGTTCATGGTGGTGGTGTATGGAGTGCTGCTACGACAATTGCGTGAGATGCTTGTGTGCGCGTGCGTGTGTTGGTTGGTAGTAAAATGGGTTAAGTAGTGGTAATTATCTGTCCTGAGGGCACATAAAGGTGGTGGAGGAAAGGTGAACTGGTTGCGGGTAGCATCGCATGTCATCCTTGTGTTCTTTGCATATGTGCTTTTATCAGTTTCCCCTGTTTTTTCAAGGAGTTTGCTAATTACTACTTAGGGCATAATACCATGGTATTTGTCGTACTAAGGTTTATAAAATTATAATACTTGTTGTATCTAAGCGCCTCAAAGTTTTAATAGCATGGTATTTTTCGGAAACCATAGTATTCTTCCAAAACTCCAAAAATACTACTCCCTCCAGTACAAAGTGAAGTTGTCCTAAAATGCCTTACTAGAATGTGTTCAGTAAAATCGTATCAAATTTGACCAAAGATATTATAAAATATATAATTTGGATATAAGAAAATAGTATGAGTAAATTTACCACGAAAAGTAATTTCATAATATTACACTTTTATAATTTTTTTGAAAATATGATGATAAAATTTAGTAATCAAAGTGGCGTCTTACTGAATTTGAAAAGTCAAAAATAAATTCTTTTGTAACAGGAGGGAGTATGTATCCAAACAGACCCTGTGTTTTTTTATAGAGTACTCGTGTATCTCACCTTTGGATCTGCTTTGAGATTCATCTCGGGTGGTGGGGACGTACACTCCGTGTTGCCCTCGTTCTCCCATAAATCTGTGTTAAAAACAATATTGTCAGGTATGTGAGCGGTTATCACTTTCTTGTTTCGTGAATCCTAAAAGGATATCTCCCAACACAAGCAAAGATGTTTACATGGCCGCTAATGCTCCGCAGTTCCTTGAACCATTCCCAGCTTGAATCGTCTAAAGACAAAATTTGTCCTTTCTGAAAAGGCACAGTCGCACTCGCACGGCAGTAAAACAAATGAGCTGAAAACGCGAGAATAACAGCGCGGCGGGGAGCGACTCGGACGCGTCGTGGCGCATTCGAGTCGCGGCACGCGAAGGACAGAAGGCACCGGACGCGGACGCGCGGTGCACGGGAGGGAGACGGACACGGCACGGTCAAACTTTTTGGGACGGCATACGCGCGGGATGGACGCTCGCCCGCGCGCGGGTGAGAAATGCGCGGGCGAGAAGTGTGGGCTGCGCCACTAAGGTGCTGGACTGTTGGGTCAAGTAATGCAAAAGCAATAAAGAAAATGTAATGCACCTAAATATCACCTTCACTCTCAATGTAATGCAAAAGCAATAAAGAAAATGTCTCTTCTTGCTCACTATATATAGAGCCGTAAGGGCATATAAGAAGAGAGCTCTCTCATTCTCACACATAATACAACACGCTTACCCTTCTCATACTTTTGCCTCCTCTCCTGTTTGGTCCCCTCTTGACAAAATGGTACCTTGTACCCACTATCTAGTTTTGTTGCTACGATAATTAACGCCGTCTGCGAGGATCTGAACAAGAGGCTATGTAGGCAAAAGGAGCCGAAAATATCCATCTTTTAGAGACCTTGGGCCGAAGGCCCACATCACTTTCGCTAGGGGCTCTGCTCAGCACCTGAAGCCCACCGAGCGCATGCCCACAACACCTTCGCTCCACATCCACTAAACACCCTAAAGCTCACCTTCACCTTCACTCCTCCCCGCGCGCCTGCCTTGGGCCAACTCCACGGCCTGAAGCCCCCCTCGATGCCCCCTCATCATGTGCAGCCCTCCTCGGCGCTCCTGTAAGATCAAGGAGGCCGACTATAGGGGGGGGGGTTGAATAAGCGGTTTAAAAAACTTTTGGGCTAAAACCGATTTCTAATGCGGAAGAGTAAGTTAAATCAGTTTTGCACAATTAAGGCATAAAATAACTAGTCTCACTAAGTAGACAAACAATATACGACTATGTTAATGATAGCAAACATACAAAGACATGTAAGCAATTTAATTTTAGGAATATAAATTGCACAAAGTAAATCATTAGAAGGCAAACCACGTTGAGATAAGCCTAACCACGTTGGACCGGCTCCACAAATTGAGCCAACACCTCCGAGATAAGTCCAACCACTTGGACCGGCTCCAACACAAACCAACACCTCGATCCACTCGAGGTTGCTCTTCCTCCACTCCGGAGATGGCGAGCACCAAACCACTCACAATCTCCCGGGTCTTCTTACAACCTTCTTTGATAAGCTCACCGGCACAACACTTTCAATCCGTCTAGGTGTCGGCAAACACTAAGAGTAATAAGCCAAGCCCCTTGCTTGACTCTCACCACATACAACGAATGCACAACCTCAAGTGGATATGAAATCCAACTCTAAATGCAACACATGCAACTAGAGACCTCTCTCCTTGTTCGCAAGGTGCAACACATGCATAATTAAGAGGAGAAGCTCACACTAGCTCAATAGAATGAAATAGAGTGCCAAATATTATTTCACAACCAGCCAAGGGGGTATTTATAGCTCCTACCACAAAAACTAGCCGTTGGAACTAACATCCTAAAAAATCAGGATTTCCAATAATATCGCCGTTCAGGACCGGGACTACCGTAGTCGAGAATCAATGGTCGACCACTGTGCATTTAATGCGACTGATATAGCCGTTACGAAAAAGTTGTGGTACTATCGCCAACTACAAATCGATTTCCAGAGGATCAAACAAACACAAGAAAAACACCATCTCTGAAAAAGTCGTACCACCAAGTATATATCGATACTAACGACCTGCGGTAGTACCGCCGTTCAAATGCGGTCGTATCGATTATCAAGTTTCAAGAAAAACTCCCAAAGATATTCTATTTGTTAAAAACATACCGCCAACTAGATTTTGGTACTTCCGACTGGCGGTAATACCGCTCATCAAATGTGGTTATACCGATTTTGGGATTTCAAGGAAACTTCCAAAAACTTCATCTTTGGAAATTTCATACCGCCATGTAAACTTCGGTATTACCGACCCGCGGTAATACAACGCAATACCCGCGGTCATACCGGATTTTCTAAACATTTTTCTAGAGGCAAGAACAAATACAATGCATGAACTCTAACAAGTAACAAAACACATTTACAGACTTAGATAATACAACAAGGAGTAGGTACATGGACTTCAACCATTTGTAAAGTATAGTCACATGCTACAAGGATTAGACACATGAGTCTTGACTATTTGCAAAACACATTCGCAAATAATAGCATCATGCCACGGTGAGCTAGAGCAAGCGAGATTGAGCTATCAACATACAATGAGACTCAAGCTTCTAGACAAGACCCCTCTTAATAGTACAACAACCTATAGTAGCAATCCGGTCTCCAACCAAACACCAAGATTGGTAAAAGACTAGGAATACATCCTTAGTCCTAGCTAGTCATACCTTTGCCTTGCACACTCACTTGAAGCTTGATGATACACATCTTTACTTCAAGTCCGGATCCTTGACTTGATATGCATAAACTCATGATGCATCATTTACTTGATTTTCATCAACATATGATGGTTTTCTTTACTTCAAGTTCTTGATTTAGATATGCATCAACTCATGAAGCATTCTTCACGAGCCTTCCATCAACACATGATGGATTCCTTCACTTCAGGATCTTGTCTTGATGCTTATCAACACATGATGACATCCTTTATCCCGAATCTTAACTTAAATATCATCAACACATGATGGTCTTCTTCACTAGCCCTTCATCAGCACATGATGGATCTTCTATTGACTTGATGATCAACTCATGATCATCTCCTCTTCGTGGTCTTGGTATGCATCAACACATGATGCATTCTCTTCTTGAACTTTGACTTGATGTCGATCAACTTATGATGTCATCCCAAGTCATCATCATCATGGAACTCAACCTATTTCACCAATTCATGGAAAATGTTAGTTATATAATGTGATTGTTATTAATTACCACAACATACCATTAACTCATAATGGTGGGTCAAGATACTTCAATCTTTCCCTGTTAAGTAATTGATGACAACCATCACAATTACAAATAATTGAATATTAAGCAATGTGAGTATATATGAACTACACAAGTTTTATATACTCAAGGGAATGTTTCAAAGTAGAGATCCCAAACATATGTGGATAAATAAATATGGATCAATTCTCATGAAATCACAAAACATAGAGTGAACTCCCCCTAAATGTGTGCATACACGAATGTGTAATAAGAATATATGCACATATTCAAGTTATAATTTTGGTGGAGTTCAACCTATATTTTGGATCCGAAGAATACAACAAGAGAAAAGAAAATAGTGTTAAATACATACCTCTATGATTTTCACATTTTCATCCAATCGAGACTAAACAATAGGTATAACAATTAAAGTGTTAGTCTCACAAAACATAGAGTGAACTCCTCCTTTTTGGTGATTGATGATAAATCCTTTATCAATAGCAATATTTGGATATAAATCATCATAAGATAAGAATTTAACCTATTAAACTATATACATGCATGTCATTAACCAAATTAAGACTTATGCACCTAAAGTACTCTTAGGCATATGAATTAGATATGCATGAAAAGAGGAAAAAATATATTACTCATCGAAATGTATTTATTTATCATATAAAAATTATGAAAATATTGATCATATAAAAAATTCTCCCCCCTTTGGCATTAATCATAAAAATCGAAACCAAATCTAAGCCAATTTAGAGTTTTGGCAAAACAATAAGCTTGGCACTAGAACTCATTTTATTTTGATCATTGAAATATTCTTTCCTTTTTGAAGTAAGGTTTTTAAAAACATTCAAAGAAGTTTACTTTTAAAATCTCCTCGAAGTACTTTTTCAATTTGCAAAAAGAACTCAAAAGAGATGTGAAATTTGTTGCTTTCAAAGACAATCAATAAAATAGAGAAAGTCCCCCTAAATATGAGCATCAAGATTCATGAAGTAGTTTTCATGCACATATAGATTATTGAAAATTTAGAAAGAGTTTCCTTTATTTGTTGACTACGAGGAACAATATTCACAACGATCATTCAAGCAATAAGGATGATAAATGATAAAAAATTGCTTGAGATAACGTTAAGCATACTTATTCTTAAGCATTCAATAAACAAGAGTCTTAAGAGAAAAACCGAATAAGATCTTACAAACATAAACATAAGATATATAACACTTTGTTCCAAATATAGACATAATAGCTAATAACATATTCCCCAAAAGTTTCTAAGCTCCCCCTAAATCTTTCAACCTAGATCTTCAAACTTCTCCAAACTTCTCCCCTTTTGGCATCAAGGACCAAAAGGGATTAGTCTTGAGCAGAAGGATCTTGAAGAGGAGTGTTGAGGCGACGACGTCTATAGTAAGCTGGAGTAGAAAAGGATTGCTGGAGGGAGTGAACATGCTCTGTCAGGGCTGCAATCCTGTTGTTTGTTTCTGTCTGTGCTTCCTCCAATCTCTGTTAACTTTGCTCCAATCTTTGCTGAGACTCTCTAATGTCCATGATAACTGAAAGCAAATGTGAGAGCGAAGCTTGATCTTCTGGAGTTGCTGCTAGAGGCTGAGGGGGTGCTGCTGGAGTAGGAGGTGGTATAGCTGCAGGCATTGGGGCCCCTTCCCTAGGCTTGTAAGCCTTGTGCAGTCCTGGCCTTGCTCCGCTAAATTGAGTCACTCTCAAAATGAGTGCTATAATATATGGCGTAAAGTAAATTCTTTTTACCCTGTCATTCTTGGAGGCACTGATCTCTCTTATAATCACATCAACCACATCAAACTTTTGCCATTCATAATATTATCAATGATGTTCCAAGCATACCCTCAAATAGCATTAAAGTTTCCACTTTTGGGAAAGAAAGTATGGTTGATTATTCTGTTGATCAAACTGGGCAAGGGGAGAAGGCCTCCAATCCTTCTACACACAAAAATGACATCTTCATCATAAAACTGCCTGTAAGCTGGAATCCTTATAGTATCTCTGTCATACAGTTTTTCTTGAGTCCCCATATAACTTCTAACGGCTCGCTCAAAATCAGTCTTGGATGCTTGATATCTTTGGGTCCCAATCATCCATATCAAGAAATCAAAAGATGCTAACACATGCACAGTGGCATAAAATTATCTTATAATTTTCTCATTATAATCACACTTCAAGGCCACAATGTCATGCAAACCGACAATCAGAAATAACATGTAGGCTCCATCATATGTATCGAGAGAGTTCAAGTGAGCCCAATCCACAAACTTGTAATCAACAAATTGTCGATTATGACCGTAAAGTTGAGCAAACACTTCTTGCTGAAATATAGTATAAAATCTTGCATATGTTAAATTTACAGGCTTCTCATACTAATGGATATGGCGAAGAAGAGCATATTTCTCACTTGGAATCAACATGAGGTCTACTTGAGGCTCTTCGGCCTCGCCCATCTCCTCATCACTAGCAGTTTGTTCATGAGAGGATCCCTCATTATTGCAATCAGTTTCACTCTTAGACTCTGCAGCCTGCTTCCTTAAGGATGTCCATTGTTCTTAGGTAGATAACCGAATAGAAATAATATTATTAGATGAAGCAAGTTCATCACCTGACTAATTTTGCTTGTTAATCTAGGCGGTAATCGTTGAGTCTCATGCAGTCGCTCAAGACTTGCCAGTTGCGGTTGAAGCAACTGTTTTGGAGACCAACGAGTCTACACCTTCCGATCCAACGACCAGGGATATTATTCTTGACCAGCTGGTCGAGAATATTACTTCTGAACTTTTACTGGAGAGTGTAGAGGGTGCAACCAACCCTACCAATTTGGAACTGGTAAAATTGGTTGAAAAGAAAAGAAAGGCGAGCACTACGGACTTCAAGCCGGCGCGCTTCAAAGTCAAGACCAAGAAAGCAACCAGGTATGTATAAATGAATTAGCCATATAAATGCATACCTGAATTACGTCTTTAGTGAACTTGAACTCCTAAACTTCTTTTCTTTCTTTTGTGCTTCTTCCGAGTATCGATGCCTTCCTTGAAGGTCTTTTCCGGAAGATCAGGTGATCGAGGGCACCTCCGACCAGAGCTTTCCTCAGGTTAGAATCCCTGAGGAGGAAGTAGTTAGGAGGGCCCCCCCGAGCAAGCTTCAGTGCCGGAACCTGATTTGGAATCCCTGCAAACACCCAACAGGTTCCAACTTCTGCAAGCAACCCTTCCCAAACTGTCAAGTTTCCTTTTTCTCCTCGATTTATCGAGGATAAGGAGCTTGATGAAGTTTGGGAGAGAACATCGGATCGTCAAGCCGAGACGAGTCCTGATAAAGTTTTTGCTGATTATTATGACATGACAATTCGGGTAAGTGTCTACAACCATTTCTATAGCTCCTTTTGAAGTTTATAGGAGACTTAAAGAAAAATGCTATCTATGTAGCATATGGTCAAGAACTTTGCTGTAGTCGGAGGACTCACCCAGCGGATAAAGATCTTAGAGCAAAAACACTCCGAATTAGAAAGTAAAAACTTTCTTCTTAACTTGTTTTTCTTCCTTATGACTATGTTATTCTCTTTTAATTATTCTCCCTTATCATATTTGATAGATTTAGAGAAAATAAAAGAATCTATGGCCAAAAAAGCCAAAATAACAAAGCTTGAGGAGGAATGCCAAGCTAAGGACCGGTCGATCGCATACTTGACGACCAAGAATAAAGAAATTTTGGATATTTCCAGAAAGAAGATTGAAGGTAACTAATCGTAGACTTGACTTAGTATCTCTTCTAATCACCCCTACCTAACGCTCGTTTTGCTTATGCATAACAAAACCAAGAGCTAACCAGAGCAATGAAAGCTCTGAAATTTGAGCAAGACAAGGAGGCAACTCTTATACTTAATCTCGATGAGAAAATCATTTCGTTTAATAACATGATTTTTTATATGGGATCAGGATCGAGCTTGCCTTCCCTGAAAGATCCAACGGAAAAGGTGACTTTCCTGGGCCATATTATGGAGGATCTTAAGTGCCTGCTTAAGACTACTAGAGAGAATTATGCTCAGTCTATGAAAGAATCCATTGCCAGTGGAGTTAGTTTCGCTCTGGCGAAACGGAAGGCTTCCGACCCATCCACCAGTCTTCAAGCCATTGAGGAGGATTTCAACTACTTGCCTGAAGAGGCGACCAAGTTTCTCAAGGAAGTAAGACCTCTTGGAGACAAGGTTGCAGAAGAAATGGAGGTCGGATCTCCGTCAAGCAGTGATTAGTTGGGCGATCTCCAGTAGAAATGCAATGTAAAGATATGTGAAAATGCAAAACTTACATTTTTCTTATCAATGAAATCTCTGGTTCGTCCGGCCGACTTATGAACATTCATATATTACCTAGCCCTGACTGTTTTATAGTAAAAGAACTTTACTATATAATCAGTAGGCTAAGAATATGAACTTAAGTCTCAACCATTGTTTGAAAGTATGTACTGATTGTGTGAAAAATTGATCGTAATCGGAACTGTGCTAGGTTTTAACTAGTTGTAAATATGTTCCTCATAATCGAAGTACATACTAAGAAAATGTATGATCGAAAGAAAGGACTTTCCTTGATAAGAAAAATTGAATGCAAAGATGCACAAAAATAAACGACAAGTGGTTTTATTTCTATGTAATACTCAATGCTGGTCGGAAGGAACTGCTAAGAAACGAAGATACAAAATATATTTCGCAATACGTGCTCATGCTCTGGTCCGACTGGCAGCGAGGATCGTAGGAAAGGGTCCGTCGCTAGGAAGCTCCTTCTAGTGGGCAGAACCATGTGCGAAAAAGGAGAGACTTCGACTAGGAGGTTTTCCATGTCCCGACCAGTAGCCAAACGAGAGTAGAAGAAAATTTTGAAATAAAAATATAATCTCCATAATCTTTTGCATATGAACCGCTAGTCGACCAGAGTTGGGTAAAAACATATAAATAACATCACTCGCCAAGAGGATTTAATGGATTAAATAACCTTTTAAATTTAACAGGAATGACAAAATGAATTTAAACAAAGAACTTGCGCAATTGATCAATATTTCAAGAATTAGACAAAACCTTCCCATCTGACATAGCTAATTGTACCGAGCCTGGTCGGGTGACTTCGACCACAGTGTATGGACCTTCCCACTTAGGAGAAAGCTTGTTGCGATTTGCTTAGCTCTGAATTTTTCTAAGAACCAGATCACCTACAGCTAAGCTGGGTGGTTGCACCTTATGATTGTGATACCTTCTCATGGCTTATTGATGAATTGCCGAACGTATTAAGGCTTGATTTCGTCGTTCTTCAATGAAATTGATATCGTCGAGTCGTCGTTCCTCTTGATCGTTTACGTTGAAACAATTGGTTCCAGCAAAGCCAATTTTCAGTTCTGGAGGAAGCATAACTTAAACACCATAAACTAAAAAGAATGGTGTTTCGTAAGTCGCACGACTGGTCGTGGTTCGAACGACCCATAAAACAAAGGGAAGTTCTTGAACCCAAGCTCCTGACCGTTTTATCAACTGGTCGAACACTCAGCGTTTAACCCCCTGCGTTATGATACCATTGGCACGCTCAACTGCTCCGTTGCTTTGTGGATGAGCAGCAGAAGTGAAATGGACTTTGATTCCAAGCTCATCGTAGAATTCCTGAAAACTGCCACTTGAAAACTGAGTACCATTATCTGTGATTATACGACTGGGTACACCAAATCGTGTAATCATATTTTTTTATCAAGAATCTCTTAGCATCCTCAGTTGTAGTTTTAACAACTGGATCGACTTTAATCTATTTTGTAAACGTGTCAATCATGACGAAAATGAATTCGAAGCCCCCGGGTGCTCTTGGGAATGGTCCCAGAATGTCTAGTCTCCAGGTTGCAAAAGGCCAAGAAAGAGAAATTGTTTGCAAAGCTTGTGACTGCTGATGTACTTGTCGGCTATGAAACTGACATTGTACGCACTTCGTCACGAGCTCTTTTGCATCATGAAGGGCAGTTGGCCAATGTTATCCTTGCCTGAAGGCTTTACCGACCAATGTTCTGTAGGAATGATATGCTCCACAGACTCCTCAATGAATTTCGGTTAGCAACTTAATGCCATCCGAGCGAGATATGCATATTATCAACACTCCATGAGATCCTCGTTTATACAAGGCATGTTCGATTAGAGTGTATGATTTGGCTTTTCGTGCTATACGACCAGCCTCTACATCATCTTCTGGAATTAGGTCATGCAGAAGATAATTGTAGATCGATGTTATCCAATCTCTATCCTGATCGTCACCGATCTGCGGAGCATCTATGTCATAAGAATCAATTCGTATGACCTGATGTGAATCATTGATATTCTCGGAATGCTCGACCACCGAGGGTGAATCGAGTTGCTCGAGAAAAACTCCGGGCGGGACGGTGGACCTGGTTGAGGCCATCCGTGCCAACTGGTCTGCCAGAAAGTTTTCCTTTCTAGGAATATGTTGGATCTGAAAACTGAAGAAGTGCTTTTCGAGTTTCCATACTTCCGCCAGATAAGATAACATCTTGTACTTGAGCACTAATACTCTTTCCCCACTTGATTCGCTACTAGTTGAGAATCACTTTTCACTAGTAATTTGTGAATCGACAAATAAGTCATTAAACACTAATTACTACCAATTTTCTAGCGAGAAATTGACCGAATGGCGTGCACTGAGGTGTTCGCCAGTAGGAGATATCAAGACGACTCCAGCCCCCGATCTTTTGAGCATTAAAGAACCGTCGAATTACATGGTCTACTCCTCGTGGCGTTCGTACTCTGGTTCCTGCTTGAGTTCAGGGTTTGTCCATTCCGCAACGAATTCTGCTATTGCCTGAGACTTTATTGCTGTTCGTGAGATAAAATGGAGGTCGAACGTCCCTTGTTCAACCGCCCATTTTGCTATTCGTCCTGATGATTCCCTATTTCCAAGGACTTGACCAAAAGGATATCCGGTAGGCACGACCACTTTATGGGCTTGAAAGTAATACCTTAGTTTCCTTGAAGCCATAAGGAGACCATAGAGCAGCTTTTGTACCTGTGGGTATCTTTTCTTTGGTCCATGTAAGGCTTCGCTTACGTAATATACTGGTTGTTGGACATTTTCACGTTTTACGATCAATACACCACTGACAGCCTGTGGCGTTGCAGCCATGTAAATCAGCAATGTCTCTTCCGATCTCGGAGAGACTAAGACCGAGGCACTCGTAAGTTACTCTTTAAGCTTTTCAAAGATATCGTTTGCTTCCTTTGTCCACTCGAAACTTCCATGCTTCCGGAGAAGTTTAAAGAAAGGTAATCTTTTTTCACCCAACCTTGCTATGAAATGACTTAGCGCTGCCATACAGCCGGTTAGTTTCTGAACTTCTTTCTTCGTGGTCGGAGAACGCATCTGGTTGATGGCCGATATATTCGGAGGATTTGCTTCGATACCCCTAGCCGAAACTAGGAATCCGAGGAGTTTTCCAGCGGAAACTCCGAACACACATTTCTCCGGATTCAACTTGAGGTTATACCTTCTCAAGTTATTGAAAGTCTCTTGTAAGTCGAGAACATGATCGCCAGCGTTGATGCTCTTTACAACTAAATCATCAATATAGACTTCTAGACTTCGACCTATCTGTGGACTAAAGTTTTTTTTTTGCATCAACCTTTGAAAAGTTACACCAGCGTTTTTGAGATCAAAAGACATCTTAACATAGCAGTAAGTGCATATGGAGTGATAAAGGAAGTTTTCTCCTCATCTTCTTTATTCATTTTAATCTGGTGGTACCCTGAATACGCATCTGAAAACCTTAATAACTCACACCCGGAGGTGGAGTCTACGAGTTGATCAATGCGGGGAAGGAGAAAGTCATCCTTCGGACAAGCTTTATTAAGATCTGTGAAGTCAATACACATTCGCCACTTCCCATTACTCTTTCCAACAATTACAGGGTTAGCGAGCCACTGAGGATGATTGACCTCGTGAATAAATCCAACCATCAAGAGCTTGTCAATTTCAGACTGGATTGCATACTTTCGATCAGGCGCAAAACGCCGTAGCTTTTGCTTGACTGGTTTTTTGTCAGGCTGGAGGGCTAGCCTGTTCTCGATCACCTCCCTGGGGACTCCAGGCATGTCGGACGCTGCCAGGCGAATAAATCCTGGTTTGCTCAGAGGAAGGAGACGAACGACTCTTCCTATTTGTGGCTGAGCCCTTCTCCGACCAACACTTTTGGGAGAAACCCATAAGTGCTTCCTGACCCACGTGGTGACTTGGCGCTTCCCGAAGAAATGGCTCTGCCGAGTGGTACCTCCTTTGTCTGGTCGGATGGTTTTGGTGTCATCTTCGGTCTAGAGTGCTTGACCTGCATTTCAGATGAGTCATTTGTTCTGGTTGGGAGTTCATCGACCAGTTCTAAAGACTTCCGATCGCATACATAAGCCTGTTTTTGATCTCCTCGAACCATGATGATTCCTTTTGGTCCTGACATCTTCAGACTCTAATAACCGTAGTGTGTAGCTATCAGAAACCTTGCTAAAGCCGGACGACCAAGGATTCCATTATACACGGTTTCAAAATCAACCACATTAAACGAAATCTTTTTCGTTCAGAAGTTATCAGGAGTCCCGAACGTAACTGATAAGCACACTTTTCCTATCGATTTTGCGGTAGAACCAAGAACTATGTCGTGAAAAACGTACTTCACGGGTTTTACCTTAGACCTGGGGACCTACATTTCTTCTAATGCTCCCACAAATAAAATATTCAAGGAACTACCACCAGCTATCAAGATTCGATTAACTCTACAATTGTTAATGGTGGGTTCAACGATAATAGGGAACCTACCTGGTCGAGTTGACGGGACGGTGCAGTCCTCTTTGCTGAAGAAGATTATTGTGTCCGACCACCTTGATGGTTTGATGGCAGTCGAAGACTCTGCAAGGTTAACCTCTCGCTCCATTGCTTTCAGGTGACGTCGTGAGTCGTACGAGGAAGATCCTCTAAAGATCATGTTAATCGTATGTTGAGGCTCCTGGTACTCCATCTCTTCGTCGCCATCTTTATCCTTTTTGGAACTTGCTTCCCCAAGCTCCTGTATGGAGGGAAGTGGGCCTTTACCTGCATAATAATCTTCTAATTTCTTTTGCCAGGCTCGACAGGTGTGCAAGTCATGCCCTGCCTGCTGGTGAAGTGGACACCACTTCTTATTCTTTTGATATCCACCGGTCGAAATCTTTGCCTTACCTCGACCGGTGAAATCCTTCTTGCCTTTGTTGAACTGTTCAGAGACCGCAAGGACTTCCTTATCCTGGGGCTTGCGGTGTTTCTTTTTCTTGAGAGTCTTCTTGTGCTTCTGCTTTGACTCCTCCAAGACAGATCGAGGGACTTTATATTTTCGATCAATGGCCTCACTCCTCTCAACCGCCTCACTAGCTGCTGTGTATTTGTCAGCCATGTCGAAAAGCTCGGCGGTCGTTCGTGGAGGATTCATAACAATATCCTCCGTAAACCACCGATTCCTTAAACCTGCTTTGAAAGCTTGAATCACAGAAGACTTTGCAATCTCTAGTATTGAATTATGAACCTGGCTAAACCTTTTAATATATTGACGAACAATCTCTTTTGGTTCTTGCCGAATTCGATGGAGGTCATCCTCCTTTCCTGGGCGATCGTATGTGACCTGGAAGTTTACAATTAGGAGGTCGCAGAGTTGCTCCCAAGTATAGATTGATCCGATCGGTTGGTTGAGCAACCATGATCGGGCGAATCCCTCAAGTACCGTAGGTAAGTAGTTAGCCATCACATTTTCGTCGCCACCAGCAGCTCTGATGGCGGTAGTGTAGATTTGGAGAAATTCTAACGGGTTCTGGGTCTCGTTGAATTTGTCCATGTTGCCCGGTCGGAACATGTTGGGCCAACGCACAGCCTGGAGCCCTGCAGAGAAAGCTCGACAGCCTGTGATTGATTCATAGTGCCTCCTTTGGAGTGGCGCTGGATTGTAGTCGGTCGGAGACCGGTTTCTCAGGTTGGAATATCGGGACACCGGTGTTCCGACTTGGTCGTGGGCACTAGGACGACACCTCCGACCACCTGCTCGGTCCAGTGATGCCGAAGATCGTTAGGGCCAAGCAATTGATCCTCTAGATGAGGGGAAGGAGTGGCTGTCTGAAACATCCTTCTTCCCTCATGACTCCTCGGTCGAAATCATCGAGAAGGACTTGGCATCGGTTGATCCCCAACTTGACCATGCTGCCCCTACTAAGCGAGGAACGTTGGGATGAAGTCATAGTTTGACTTTGTGAAATCCTTTGTTCCGGTATGCTTCCGTACGTTGCATGGTTAGCTGAAGGATCTCCGATACCTGTTCTACCAGTTGGACAAAACCTGGAGCACATGCTAGAGCTGGGTCAGTGTTATTTAAAATATTAGGAACACGCTGCAGTTTTGTATCGTTACCGAAGGTCTTGGAGGATTTACAGTAGTTGTAGGAGTTCGTGGATCTGAACTTCCCCCAGACCTTGTGCCTGGCCTGTCCGACCCATCATCCTTGGTGGGGCAGAACCAAGTGAATTAACTGACGGACGTCTATCCGTTCTATTACCTCTGGATTCTGGTGCTTGATGGCCCGTACCATCTCCATTTGTATGTGGTAGCGAGGGAGTGTATGCAGGATCGTACACGATATTTTGATCCATATTTTCGATCGCATTAACCTCGTGCTTCCAGCAGCGATCTTCTGAAGAGCTTCCACTGTAACTAGTGGAGAGTCTTTCAGTGCTTCTACTAGATGCTTCCACAATGGAGACCGATCGGAGATAAGCACCTCCTGAGGCCTTCGGGGCGGACTCAGCCTCACCCATCGGATTGCTGATCGTACGCTGAGCCTTATCATTCCCACTCGGCCTGTAACCGGTGGGAGTTTCATCGACACCGTTATTAGATGTCGGTTGGCTCCTGGAATTTTCAGAAGCCGTTGGTGGGTACCTGTCAGCCATGATTGTATCGAGAGTGTATTGATTCTCAAATAGCGGGGCTGAAGTTCTGCCACCTTTTTCACCGGTCGGAAGGACCAGGCTTGGAGAGGTTTTTGGACATTCCGAGCTGGTCGGAGTAATACGTCCCTCCGGAAGTGCCACTTGTCGTAGTGATGTATCTTCATCCATCTGTTCGATTTCGCTGTTATCAATAACGTGCGAACTAGCGGAGGAGGAAGATGATGACATCCCGTTCTCTTGCATAGCGTGGATACATTCGTCCATGTCGAGATGGGAGTAGTCATCCAAATCGAACTAGTTTTCCTCGTCCCAAGTTCTTGCCATAGTCGTATATACGATTATGAAGGACGGGCGAGGATTTGCTCGAGCGAAGAACTTCTTCAGGAAATTTGCGCCTTCTTCCCCACGGACGACGCCAGCTGTCGACGATCAAATCACCGATCTTATGAATATATAAAAATAGAGGAAAATGGAGCGTATCTCCTAGAATAGAATTGGATCACTCTTTATTGCTATGGACTGGCTATTACAAGGAATGCCTATCTTCAAACTAAAGGCTAATCTTAGTTACACTGGAATACAATGCTTGTTATGAAAATAGACCGCTAATCTTCTCAATTGCCTTCAATCTCCCCCTCTCCATCTTCCGTGGTCCTCCTTAAGTAGTTAATGAAGCGGTGGCAGTTATCCTCTAGAAAGACGCCTGTTAGGAAGTGACGCGTCTGGTCGGAGAGAGGTGTCAGTGGACAGGATATCAACTGCTCTGCGGTTATATGTCAGTGAGATATTCAAGCGTAGTCGTTGTTTTAGAATTATGTAACGCCGCGTGGTATGGAATATACAGCACGTGTTCCATCCATCACATGGTAAGGATATATCTGGATTCTCATCTAGATGATACTAGTTCAAAGCCTTACGAGCAGTCAACTGGTCGGTGACTAGGTACGGGACCTTGTCCGACCAGGGTATTTATTGTGTAACCTCTGGAATCCTTACGACCAGTGAGGTCGTTAGCCTTACTGATTACGACTACGAAGTCGTGTGGTCTTCTCTTATGTATTAGAATAATACATCAAGGTTTTAATCGTCGTCAAGAGTTAATATTAGAGTAACATGGCATGGAAAGTAGATCATCACATGAAGTAGATGTATTAGTTTTAGCAATTTCTACACTAGGCATTATGAAATTCCAACACTAGTGCAAGTCTTGCTTGGATTTTCTTGGATAGGCAAGTAATGAGCTTTCTTTAGCTCCTCATAAAAGTCTTTAAGAGAGAGATGCTCTTTCTTCAAAACCTTAAATTTTGTCTTTTTTTTCTAAGATATTCATTCAATTCTTCCAACATATCCATGGGCTCATCATATGAATGATCATCTTCATTAAAGGATTTTATCTTATCTTCTTTTGCCATAAGGCATGTAGGAGACGAGAAGAGTGATGGAGCCTCCTTGATGGCGATACCGATAAGTCCCTTCTTCTTCGAGGACTCATCCTCATCAAGTCGGAATCGGTGTACTCCTCATCGGAGTTTCACTCTCCAATGTGAGCTTCATTTTTCCCGTCCTTGTGAAGCTTCTTAAAATGCTTCTTCTTGCTATTGAATTCCTTCTTCTTGGATGATTTGCCATTATCATCCTTATTTGTGGGGCAATGAGAGGCAAGGTGTCCCTTCTCATTACATTCATAGCAACGGATGTTCCTATAGCTCTTGTTGTCGTTGTAGGAGCGCCCCTTCTTGTCTTTTTCATGACTAGCACTTTGGTATGAGCGTCTTTTCATGAATTTCTTTATTCTTCTCACAAGGAGAGTCAATTCCTCCTTGGAATCATCCTCATTATTTTCGGACTAATCACTTGACACCGCTTTGGTTTTGAAGGCGATGACTTTCTTGCTCTTGGAGGAGGATTTCTCCAAAAGCTCCTTTTTGTCCTTCTTATACAACTCATTGGTTATGAGGTCCCAAGAGTTGTGTTGGCGTCATCCTTGTCAACTCGGTAGAGTTGAAAAAGAGTGTCACAAAGGTCTCATACTTCTCCGGCAGGACCCAAAGTATTTTTCTCATAATATCAACATCGGTTAGTGACGTGCCTAGACATTTGAGTTCATTTACGATGTTGTTGAGGTGAGAGTACATTTCATTTATATTCTCATGTGGCAACATTATAAATTTCTCATACTTAATCCAGAGCCTATGCAATTTGGCCTCTTTGATAGTGGATGTTCCCTCATGGATTTCCGAGAGGGTAGTCCAAATATCATAAGCGGTTTCCAAATTGCTCACTCTATTGAACTCATCCACGTTCAAAGCACCAAAGAGAGCATTCATTGCTTGAGCATTTAAATGAGCATTACGCCCCTCAAGTTCCGTAGGGTGTAGCGGATAAAGAGGCATAACATAACCTAATTTACAATTTTTCATTTGCTCGGACTCATGGCCTTTAAATAAATAGACATCCTAACTTTCCAATAAGCATAGTTTGAGCTATCAAATAAATGTGCCTTTCCTATAGCAATTCCCCCACTAGCCATCATTTTCTCTCTTAGATGGTTAAGTCCAAATCAATGAGAGACTAAGCTCTAATACCACTTGTAGGATCAAGGATAACTGATTAGGGGGTGAATAGGAGGTTTTTAAAATTCTTCTACTAATTAACAATTTTAACATAATTATAAATGTGACAAAACTAGATACAATTCTAGCTAAGCAATTCTACACAAGTAAAATGCTAGAATTGTAAATGCGGAAGAGTAAAGACAAGAAATTAAACTACAATGGAGACAATGATGTTTTCCCGTGGTATCGAAGACTTGTCGGTCTTCACTAGTCCACGTTGAGGAAGCTTGAACGAATCAAGTCGGCTCCACGAATTAAGCCTCAACCTCGATCACTAGAGTTGCTCTTCCTCCGCTCCGGAGTTAGTGAGCACAACACCAATCACAAACCCTTGCCGGGCCACTTCACAAGCTTCCTGAAGTGATCACCGCACAACTTGTCCAAGCCGTCTAGGTGCCGACAAGCACCAAGAGTAATGAATTACAACGTTTGCTTGAAGACTATCAAGTGCTAAAAGATCAACTAATGATGCAATGCACTTGACTAGCTCTCAACTATCTCAAAGAGTGAATTGAATGCAAATGAGTAGAAGAGAGAGCACAAAAGCCTCAAGAGTATTCAATATGGCCAAAGGTTCTAGGCTTGATGCAGGTGGGGGTGTATTTCTAGCCTCCAACCACAAAACTAGCCCTTACGACCACATTCTTGGAAAAAATAGGATTTGCGGTAGTACCTCCGTTGAAACCCGATACTACCAATTTTCAGCTCAATGGTTGGAACTGTAGCATTTAATGCTCTGAACTAGTCATTACACATAAAGTTACGGTACTACCACCAACTAAAAATTGGTCCTACCGCATTGAGGTCGTACCGCTTGGCTATAACGGAGCTCACCTTCTATGCAAAACTCGTACCGCCATGTAAATATCGGTACTACCGCACTCCGATAGTACCGCCCAAGAGAATGCGGTTATACCGATTCAAGGGAGATCAAAACTCCCAAATACATGCTCTCTGTAATATACGTACCGCCATATATTTTTCGGTACTACCGACCTGTGGTAGTGCCGCAGTCGAAGTGTCGTCGTTCTGATTTTCAGAGAGTAGCAAACCACTCAAAACACACTCTCTGGAAAATACGTACCGTCATATAAATATCGGTACTACCGACTTGCGGTTATACCGCTTATCAACAGCGGTCATACCGATTTTCAAAATAATTTTCCAGAAGCTCAAATCAAGACAATGCATGAATCCTAGTTGATCATAATGGCACAAAAAATAGTTTTTCAAGCTACTATCCAAGATCCCTTTTTATAGTACAACATTTATCCTATAAATCCGATCTTTTCTTCAAACACCGAGATCGGTAAAACTATAAAAGGGTCCTTAGGCCATATAATACATTTTATCTTGATCCATATCGATCTTTCACCACAATAGCCTTGTCAATGACCTTATCACCAAACAATCATCAAAATTTAACCTTAACACATCTTAACATACATGTTAGTCCATTAACATAATATTATCATTAATTACCAAAACCAACTATGAGGGCCTAGATACTTTCAAATCTGCATGTACTAGCTCCATGCTACACTTCTTGTCATCTTGACGAGCTCCCACATGGCATTCGTGCAGGTGATCCCCTCGATCACAAGTTTTTTTTGTCATTGCCTCCGTGATGGACTCCCTCCGGATGTAGCTTTGAAGCTCGTGAATATTCATCGCGTCGATCCCCCCCCGCTGGACCACCTTGTACTGGCATCTCAACATGTCCAACCCATCGAGTCCGGCCCATACGAGACTATTCTCATAAAACACAACCAAGTATTGCATATTCGAACTTTCCTAAAGCCACGACAACCCAATCCGCGGTACGCGATGTAACAAATAACGACGACAACTTGCGTACAAGTGATCAATTACATATGTGTAATTAAATATGAATAATTAATTAATTACTAGCAATTTGATTACTCCTCTAAAAATTAATTACGAGTTATTCATTATTACCGTGCTTACCACTATTAAACCACATGGTCATTACCACTTAATTACTTACGACTATCTATTTTGCCCTAAATTACTTCTGCCTAACTAATTGCTAGTAAACTGATTACGACTGATTAATTGCCACTAAATAAATTACGAGAGGTTAATTTCCACTAATTTAATATATTGGACTAATAACCACTAAACTAATTATTACTTGTTATTTACCACTAAAGTTATTACAACTAATTCATTACCTCTAAACTAATTAATTAGCACTAAACTAACTAATTACGATCGATTAATTACCACTAAATAAATTACGAGTAGTTCATTTCCACTAATTAAATATGTCATACTAACAACCACTAAACTAATTACAACTAATTACAACTAAACTAATTAATTACCACTAAACTAACTAATTATGATTAATTAATTACCGCTAAACTAGCTAATTACGACCAATTAATTACCGCTAAACTATTTAATTACGACTAGTTGACTAAGACTGATTAACTACGACTACGGTAATAACGACAAAAGCATTCAACAAATTACCTGCCTTTCGGGGGAAAGCAATCAAAAAGGGCTGAGCGACGAGAACCAAGCAAATACTTAATCTCCAAAAAAATAATTATTATGTTACGTTCAGAGTTCTCAACGACGAGCGCCAGAACAATAGGCGAAACACAATTGAGATGAGCGACTACAAGAGTTTAGTATTTATAGTCGAGCGAAAGTGGAGCCGCTGCGTTGGCGTCGGGAATTCCGAATGCGTTGTCTACAAGCAGCACTGCGGGCAAGGGGGACAGCCGCGACGGGGCGATAGATGTGCGGAGGAGGGAGGAGGGACGGTGGGAAAGTGGCTACCGCACGGTAGCCGTGCGGATTTTCTTCCTCCGAATAACAGATGGACTTTATGCCGTCAGTTTTTTGTTTTTCTGGAGAATCGGGCCAGTGTTTTTGGAGATTTGTTAGGCTGTTGCATGTACCCCTGCAAGGTGGTCATGTGGGTGGGGAGGAGGTGCGTGGTGGGAGGGGAGGGCTTGTGGCGGGTAGGAGTAGGCACCGCACGCTGGTCGTGCAGGAGGACGGCACTTGGTGGGAGGGGAGGGTGTGTCGTACAGTGGTCCTGCAAGATCATTTTTTTTTAAAAAAAAAAAACGAGCAGCGTTGATCGTTCTTGTAAATATGGAGTGGAAATACGCTCAGTACGGTCAAAAGCTCGGTTGAGAGGTACTTCTGCTCCAGTTAATACGGTCATGCATACGCACCAACTAAAAAACATTAAAAATCCATACTCTTTGTTAAGTTTCGTAAATAAGCTATTCTGATGAGGGCATATAGTTGTTCGGTGTGCAATTCGATCTGCTACTCTCTGATAGTCGTCAATGGGTGTTGGTGAGAAAGCTGCATTTTACAAAGAAAGTACATCATCCTGATCATTTTCGTGATGAATGGCCCAAAGCATCTGCTCAGTAGATCACTGCCGTCCATTTTTCTGGGTCCAGCCATTGTGGGCAGGTGCCCAACGTATGATGTAAGATTCCAATTCATGGTAGAATCTTACGACATAATACTGGATAACAAGAATTGTTATTGGGAATGATTTCTGGGGGTGCCTGAAAGCAATGCGTACGAGCTCTCTGATTAAAAGTTGTATGGCCCCGACCTGAAAGCACTAGGGTGTCGAAATAGGAAAACGTCTTGATACTAAACCATTGCGAGAGAGATCAAACATTCCTTGCTCTAAGTGGAGCACTGGAACATTAACATGAGAGGCTCTAAAAAGAGCATGAACATATATAAGATTATAACAAGGGTACCAATCACTACAGCCTCAAATATTCTCATATCTGTTCTGAACATTCCGCTTTGGCTTCTCGAGTGAACAGGACGAAATGATCAAATAGCAAGTCGAGCCAAATTTACCTAGCGGGTCCATCACCAATTTTATTCAAGACGAATTTCTATCACGTTTGGCTTTCCCAGTTCACAACATGATAGCTAAATGTCAAATCTGGATGTGATGTTACTCGATAAAATCCTGGCATACCTTCCCGATCACGCTTAACAGAGCCGATGGGATGGGCAACTGAGCACCACAATTAAAAAGAAAAGAAAAAGAAGAAAAGACAACATACGAAAGGCAAATCATGCCAAATTTGAGATAAGATAATCCTATGCACTTTTTCATGTTAAGACCCACTATTCTTTTCTTTCTTTTCTGAAACAAAGATAAGCCAGGAGAAGTAAAAAAGAAGACAACCTATTCTTTCAGAGCAACGCACACATATGCGCCTCCAACAACACCAGACAAACTTTCGTTGGGTATTCCTTCTCAGAAAATGAGGAAGAAAACTCTAAAACCTCTTTTCAGCGGGCAAATGTCAGTTCTACTCATGAAGACTCCCCACAATGCTGAAGCACTTCGGAAAAAATATCGATTTGTTAAGCTAGACAGTCGTCCCAGACAGCTGAGGTAGGTGCACATGTTCTCAGCGCGGTGACAACAGCGGTAATGTAGCTTGATGAATTCTGTCATTATCCCTTGCATTCCTCAAGCTTCTGCTGCAGCCTCACATTGTGCCTTAACTACAAAATAGTGGGATTTATGTCAAAACAAAATAGTGGGCAAACATGGCAAAATTTTACCACTACATTTCTGACGCAGATTGCCAGAAAAACTTAAATGATGTGCACTGCCACGTATGATGATATCAATATGGTGTAAGAGTAAATTTCACCCCAGGTCACGAAACATCACCCCCCCCCCCAAAAAAAAAAATTCTTACAATTTGTCAACAGTCCCTGCATTCGCTTCGACTTCAGTTGACCCTTTTGTTAAATCACATAGAGCATTTGGTGATCTAGCGTGCCTTGTCAGCAATGATGATGGCACCCAATTCATCTTACATGGCAAGCCATATCATCAATACATTTTGCTGATATGGCAAGCCACATCATCGAACCAGTCGGAGAGAACCAATTGAAGCTGAAATGGAAATTCTGGGACCTGTTTTTGACAAACTGAATGAATGGGGCCCAGCTAAAGTTACGAGTGACTAATGGGGACAAGTGAAATTTATTAAATAATTTAAACCCCTAAACATGTAAATTGTGCGTGGAAAGCCAAATAATTTTGATTCACTCAAATAAGAAAGATAACAAAAACTTACACAATCAGCAATCTCTTCCTGTTTCAGAGGTGGAACTATTTCGTCCTCTTTCCAACCAAGAGATGTCAGGAAAGCCATTTCTTCTGGACTAGGTTTTTCTTGAGCAGGATAGGGCTCCTCTTCCCCTCCAATGGGCTCAAACAACAAATTGGCGTCGTCATCATCAGAGTTGGAACTTGTGGAACCATTGTTTATATCTGCGGGTATGATGGACAGAGTGGCTTCAGCCTTGCCTGGCTGGGGCTTCATAGACACTACATCTTCTGTGTCAGCAAGTTCTGACGAGGAGTTGGCATCCCTGTTGTCAGCTAGAATCCCCTGCGACCCCTCATCTAAAACAACATGAGGTTCTGAACGTCGATTGATTTCCTCGTTGTCAGAGAGGTGTTGCTGAGATCCCTCACAAGAATTAGCTTCCTCACAGGAACTACTCCCATTTTCGATACATTCGATTCCAGAATTAAACAAGGACAAATCAAGACAAGAGTTCTGCTGCTCGTCAATCAAGCTAGATGAAGACTCACTAGCAGTGCCTGAACCATTTAAAGACTTGCTCCGCAGCAAATCAAAGAATTTGTGCTTGTCTTTTGCACTTGCTTTCCTCTCACCAAATGAAACTTGTCGTAGATGCAAAGGAAGACCATTAGTGACACCCTTCAGCTTTTGGTTGGCAATAGGCTTTTTCAGTGGTTCCACTGAAGAAGAACGACCTAGAACAGGGCTCACAGGATTGCTAGTACAGTCTTTGGCGGTATTTGCAATACCATTCTGCTCGCGGCTCAGGACTTGAAGGTTTCCCGATTGAGATGGCTTTACAAGCTCAGTTTTGACTAAAGTACGAACAGAGCTGCTAGAAGGCTGTACTGACAGTTGTGGTGCAACCTTGATGGGAGCATTAGAATCTCCAGCTCTTGCACCTTTGATTTTTAACTTATCCAAAGAACCTGATACCTGTAAAGTTTCTGAATGAATTAGCACAAACTAAAATGTCACCAATTCAGCACCAGAGAACATCACTCCATAAATAAGTGAAACAAAAATAAATGAGAACATTCACTAAGTTAAAAAAAAAGCATCTGGGTGAGGAGAGAGGGAATATATTTTGAAGTAAAAAACACAGGAGCTGAATATATTCTGGGTGACTTTTGAACCACATTCCTTGTAAATTAGTTCAGGTACGAACTGCAAAGTAAATAACAGATGCAGGAACCAGGAAAAATGCAAACATTCCAATCCCCAACATGTACGCTCAGACTACCAGCCAACCAGTTAGGCAGTACTCAGAAAAATGTTATGCATTGCATTTGCATAAATGATTTTAATATAAAAACAGTGCAGCCACTATCAATATTCATATAATTGCCAACATCTGGTTCGTGGATACTTGCAGTATGCATAGAACATCGGACAGTTGAACCAACCTATGACCCAATTTTACTATTTTGATTATGATAACTAATAGCATAACATATATAATAGGATCAGATAATTTAAAGGTTGCTTACACAAGCAGATATTCTTGTTCTACAAACAAAAATGATGTGGCTGATCCACTAATTGCAATCGAATTCAAATAAAGTGTTATTTACAGGACAAATAAAGTGTTTAAAGATAAGATGTTTAAGGATAAGAATTCTTTGTTTGTAGCTGTACTATCTGACTGCACAAGACTACAGGAAAGTTGAATAAATTATATTTGTAATGTTTTTGCTGTCTTTCAAAGGACAAACTACTTACCAAACAAGATGGAAGAGAGATTCTAAAATCTAAACACATCCATGATAATCATACAAGACAAAAGCAACAACAGCAAAAGTATTAATCTCGCAACAAAGGCAATATATAAGGTACTTACAGAAATTTTGTTTGATGAAGGTGTCAGAGGTCTTAGAATGCACCGCCTCATAGTTCTTTCTTCAATCTTCTGAGCATCAATCAATAACTGGGTAAGGAAAGAGAATGCACACAAAGCACTACCATCTTTGCAAAAAAGAAAACACAAATATCATATTCATTACACTACCTGGGGTGCGGTGGAAATTTTAAATGGTGCTTGCATTACCGTTTCAGCCATGCTTAATGCAGTCCCGCAGCTTAACACTTCCAGTTGCTTACTGGAGCCACCAAGTGATAAAGAAGAGGAAACAGTGTTATTGCTTGGCTCACTTAGTATAGGAACTTCTGCTAACACCGAATTCCAGCCATCGGACACAGTAACCAGTGGCATGCTCTGAATTGGGGTGCTAATTCCAGGAGATGGAACCCTACCTATGTCTTGCTTTCCATTCTTGTCCTCAGAACCAAGGTGTGGGAATTCTTGCTCAAAGGAGATACCACCAGCATCCTTTCTAGATAGAGTACCATTGTTTAAACTTACTCCTACGGCCCGATTCCATGTGTCCACCTTCGAACAAGTATGATTAAGCCTATCCTTTTCAGGTCTGCATGAGCTAAATGGCTTGAAGCCATCGTGCAAGGGATCATCTGGCGGACTCAACCTACTCTCCCAATCACGGATATCAGAGTCCTTTTCACACACCCTGTCCCTGTTGCTCCTTCCAAAACTGGCATAGCCTCTTGACTTCCCTGTACCATCCCTGCCATGCCGTCTAGACCCACTTGAGCCTGAACCCCTATGGGATAAGGACTGTTGGGAGCTCCATTCACGGTCACGGACTGATGATCGGTTTCTTGATGAAGCAGTCCTGCCTTGATCATCTAAAGAATTCAGGCAACAGCTTCTTAGCACAAAATACAGTAAGTTCGCAAGCTCGAAAGAAATGTCGCTAACAGTCAATTCAAGCATATGGATATAAATGCTCAGATAAACCATGCAGCAATGACACCAAACCAATCGAAAAAGGCATAAAGCAACAATACTTGGTAATTAATAATGGCTGGTGAATACATAAGATCCTTAAGAGCAAGAACAACAAATTTCACAAGCATTAAAGAAATAGTACTGAATAATCGGTAGCAGCTACATATAGTATCATGCTCGCACGATGGTTGCCCAACAATAGCCAAGTTGCAAGAAGCAATAAAAAGTGATTTTTACTGAACACATCAGCACAAAAGAGAAGTTCAAATATTGTCTCCAACAAGCTATTGCAACCAAAAGGGCATGCACTCCCCTGTGCCCATTCGCTGCTGAGTCATCGACTTGTGCCGATGAACCTTGGATCCGATGTGTCCTTGATGCTGGGACAAATCCAGTGCACACGGTTCCTTCCAGCATCTCTCCTCCGAGCGGGGTTCCGAGATTCAGCCTCACTATGTCCCTCCAAGCCCAAGTCCGTAATGTGAAACGATGGCTTGGTCATGAATTCTTGGTTTTAGCATTTGAGTGATTGCATGCGATAAGATTGTGGATAGATGACCTGGTGGTAAATAAGTTTAGTTACTCATGTATTGAGTATTGACTTTTAATCATTTTTCTTCGCTCACCAGTTGCTTAATTTATGTATGTTGGTCTGCCAGTCAAAGCTTGGTATTATGGTTAGAAAGCCCGGATCTCATTTGCCTCTACCTTACGTATCCTTGCTTCTAGTCTTCTACAGCACTACCTCTACCGGTACATTGGACAGTTACCCCTGTTCGATGACTGAGCAAGCTATATGGACATGCATGCTCCTCTGTATTGGGTGGGGGGGGGATATAGAAAGGGCCATTACTGGCTCCAGAGTTTTGTAGTTAAGGCTCTATAGATATGTGATTTATGTTGGTGGTGGTTGACTTTCAAGCGTGTTCTAGAATTATTTTTATCATCTCTTTTAAAATAATAACATTTTCCAATTTTATGACAGATGAATTCACATTATTGACTATTCCCCTCCACCAGACCCATCAGAAAATAAGAACATGCATGACAACTTGACGAGTCTTTACATTCATAAAAACCATTTTTTCACATGTAGTTTTAGCACAAAATTAATTAACCTTTTAATCAGCAGAATTTAACTATTTAAAGTACATTAGAAGGCATATAACAAAGACATGCAGCAACGAGAGGTGTGAGAATGAGAATTAGTCCCACTATATGAATTATGCATCTTGCCAAATATGAGGTTCTCTCTAATCCTGCCAAAGCAGAGAAATCATGTGGCGCCACATAGACTGCCAAAACATTATAGCAACAGGGCCAACCGAGAACAACAAATAAATGTTCCCATACAACTCATACTCTGAACCACCAACAGCACAAGGCCCCAATAGCTCCAAAAAAATTATTTCGCTATACAAGAATCTATAACTCAACACTTAGTGCAGTTAAATAGTTATACATGTTAGAATAGGAGTTAGAATAGGGACTCTTTTGTATTTCCTTATCTGCCTTTTGTATTGTCTTATCTTATCTGTATATGACATATACACCTCTTGTACTCCTATATATATTGTCTATTAGGCCTCTTCAATATACACACAATATCCATAACAATACAAACTGAAAAACATTGGTTTAACAAGCACCAATGCGAGGCTGATATTTAAAGCAATGTCTTACTAACAGAATTCCTCAACAGTTACCACTTACCACAATTACTCTAAATTTATAACACAGCATATCGTAGCTGCTCTAGGTTTCATGCGACATATTAAATAAAGCATTTCACAGTACAAACATTGCCCTTAATCACATGCAAAGAAATAATGGCGCATATGAAGAATGGTTGTTCTTATTAGGTCAACAGTGAACATGAAAGCAGCAAATTCCTCATCAGAACTGCCCTAACTTCGACCATGCCTAAATGAAAAGCCACTATTCAGCATAAATAACTGCACGCTCTGATGAGATAACAGCACTGAAACACTATCCAATGCCATTAGAAACATATCTGGCTTGACTTCTCACAACAAAAACAACTAATCCCACAAACATCCTATTAACAGTACTAGCCATTACATGCCACGAAACAGAAAGCTGACAAGGAATGCAAGCTAACCTGCTCGGGGCGAAATTCCAGGTCGGAGGCTCGTAGCAGGGACTGTGCCAGGCCCCCGCACCAACCATTCGGGCTTCAACGAGGGCTCACCTCGGTCCATACCGGGTGGCGTCCCTCACCATCTATACAAGCTGCTGCGGCAGCAGCAGCGTCCAGCGATCCAGTCCGGCACAACAATGCAACACCCCCACTACTTCCCACTCCTCGTCACGAATCACTCACGGGGGCGCCCGCGCGCGACAGTTCAACGGCGCATCCACACCCACCCACCCCCTCTAGGGGGCAGCCGAGACCACCAAACCCTAGCCTCCCAACCAAACCCTCAAACCCTAACTTCCTCACAACACAATCTCTCACACACGCACGCGCAAACAAACAAACAAAAAAAAAAGGACTTGGGGAAAAATAATCGCTCCCCTCCTCTCGAATCGCTATCCGTATCACGCCGTCGCGACGCGATTGATCAGGAAGCTGCCCGCTCGGGATTGAGCGCCTCGGCGGGCGACGACCACTCTGCGGCGCCCGAATTCCTCGGTGGGTCTCGCGGGGAAATCTGCGAAGGCGGCGGCGATGGGAGAGAGGATTGGGAAATTTCGTGGGGATTTATGGGGTATTCGGGGAGCGCCCTGGGAGGGATTGGGAGCGCCGATTTCTGGAGGGGATTTACTCTTGTTTTTCTGGGAATTTTGGTGCCCCCGGTGGGTTTGTGAACTCCGTGGGAGAGTCTGGGTTTGTGCGGTGGTGTACTTGTTCGTCTTGGCGGAGAGAGAGAAACCCTATGCAAACTGTGACTTTCCTCAGTCTCACTCTACCCTTTCTCCCTCCTCGAGTTGGATGACGGTTTCCTATCTGGCTTTTCTTCTTTCCCTGTGGATATATCCATCCATCTCTCGATTGCAAAATGATTTTTTTGCGAGGTAAAATGACGGATTTCCCCCCGTGGATTTATCTATATCTCGATTGCAAAATGACTCGCATTTTAGTAAAATACTATTTCTTGATAAAGAAGGGCTAATTTGTCTTTGGTCTAAAAATGACTTTACATTTTGAGCAAAAAAGATGGAAAAAATCTTTCTGTATATTTTTAGTAATTTTGTATGGTTCTTTCATCACCGTGTTGTTGGTCCAAAACTTTAGACGAATTTCCAAAAAAATCATGAGCGTGTATTACGTAGTTTTTTTTTAAAAAATAGATGTACTGTTTTACATAGTTAGCTAAGAGCCTAAGACTTAAGAGTAAACCAAAAATACAATATATCAATGTTTAGTAAGCAGGTGTGACATAGCGGCCCAATATAAGCCCAACCATTTTTTGTACCAGATGCCTTCGTTTATTTTCAGTTAGATCCCAGCATAAGCAAACCAGCTGGAAATAATAGCAATTTTCACCCCAAAAAAATCTGGAAATAATAGCAAGAGGCTCCACCTCTCACCTAGCATCGCTCAAAGCACGAGGTGTCCAGTGATTTGCCTCTATGGTTACCAGATTATTTATTTCACTCGAAAACAAACTGTACACAATATAATTATTTACAAATTAGACAATCATAGTATATTATTGCAGTGTTTTAAAAGGGGCTAGGTGGTTGCCTAGGTGATCGGCGCCACCCTACCACTACGATTTTTGAATAATTGGCAAGCTAGGCGGTGACTAGTCCGACTATGTGGAGTAGGGTGACGGGCCAGGTGCTATGACAACTAGGTGAGGAAGAGGGAAGAGGAATGGAGTGGAGAGGGAGAAGGCAAGGAAGAGTGAGCAGCGGAGGGAGCATAATATTTTGGATGAGAGGAGAAGGCAAGGAAGAGAGGAAAAGCACATGTGAACGGCAGTAGTAGCGACGATAGCATAATATTTTTGTTGCTGATGCCCTTGGTTGTTGGACCCAATTAGCTCCGATGGTTCTCTAAAGGAAGGGGAGATTAGGTTTTCATTCCCCTCCCCACAGAACCGCCACACATCCACCCCATGAATTTTCTTCAATGGTGATGGTGACGGAGAAGTGAGGACCATCGCCACCCACGACCAACCTCCCCGTTGTCGCCCAAAGAGGGACTCCCAACCGGTGGTGCGCCTCTGTCACCGCACATAAGAACCCACCTCCTAGTTAGTCTCACATCTCCTTTCTTCGTTTTGCTACTATGTTCTAGATCTTAATTATACGTATTATTTTTGTTTTGTTGCTCTATTCTTCTCTCCTTCCTCTTATTCGCTCATCCTATTTGCTAGGCAGTCACCTAGGCGCTATGCGTTATGCAACCACCCGCCTAGCCCATAGCACTTTCTGCAGCACTACATTATTGTAAGTGACATTACATTGGTACAGTGTATGTGATCATAGCATATTACTTCTGTGTTGTTACTACCACGGCTTTATTTAATTAATACCTTTATGAGTTACTTTTGTCATGCCTTTTTTTTTTGCTTTGCTGCTTGATCTTGCTAAGTATGTAATTAGCATATTCACCGCTTGCGGTGATTTGCATGGTGAAAACGTGGTGCTTTTGATGTCAGGCTAAGGATAAAGACTCTACAAGTGTGAGGTCAGAAGAAACTTCAACCCTAGATATATCACTTATTTATTTATTTATTTTGCTTTCTACTATGATAAGCCATTATTGTTGGTTTTATAGTAGCCTGAACATGCCTGTGCAGTGCAAGTCATTCCTAAACCTTGTTATGGGACGTGTGGACGATTTGAAAGGAGTGTAATGCGCGAATTTTCAATAACAAGAGTGGCCTCTTGTCGTTGCAAATTGATGCAAACAACCAGAAAGGAAGACAATATATTATAGCCGGAATAGCCTGCTTGAAAGTTTGGTTACCTTATATCTTTCTTTGGTCGCTGTTTTTTTTTTTTTTTAAATTCTACTAAAACCTTTCTTTCTTTCTATCTATTAATGGTATAACGTACAAACCTCTTGCGTGTTCTAAAAAAACTTGTTCTGGGACATGGCACGTGATTATACTGATTTAATTGGGATGGTTACATGCGTAGAATAGAGTTCACGTGCAAAAACTACGAAGGGAAGAACACCAATAACCGTTAGAGTATACTACTTATGTAATAGATTTGTATCCTATTCTTTTCTTATCTTTAGTAGATTGACTTGATTTCTAAGTCACTGTATACTCTAGACATATCCCTGAGGTTTAAGCAATACAATCAACAATTATTCCGGCTATTCACATCCGAGCTTGTTCCTAGCCACCACCAAATTCTGCTGCACGCCGCCCCCGGTAGAGACGACGTAATCTCCTAAGGACTGCACATTGTAGGTAGATGGCCTCTCCTCTTCCTCTCAGATCAAATAGATCGGTTTCTTTTTCATCGCTCAGTAGATCGAATCTATTTCTTTAGCCTCTTCTCTGTTGCCGGCCATGCCTGATCCAACCGTGATTACCTGTTGTCTCATCGAGTGCTTGATGCCATGTCCATTGCTCACATCCTTTTCGGATGCATGCACGATGTGCTACGACCTGTTTCTTTTTATTTTCCTCCTGTGTGATCCACGGGTCCAGGCATCTGTTGATTCGCCGCTGCCTTGTTTGCCGCCTCGAGCGCCTCATCGACTTCGTTCGTTAGCCTCCTTCGATGCTTCTCCGCTTCTCCGCTTCTGGTTAATTATTGCCATGGCAGCACGTCTTGTGCTCTTGGTGCTGATTCTCTTGTCGTGATCGCCCTCAAGATATGGCTGCATGCATGCACATGTCTTCCAATCACGTCTCTTTTCGAGTTTTTTTTTTAATGCATTTGGCATTGTTAGCGTGCCAATTAACAAAAATAGTTCTATCCCAAAATCAATTGTAAAAATATCAACACTGACAAGTAGAGACGAGCCACGTGACTTGTCCGTGCCCCTGGGGCTTAGACTTGCTTCCACTGTGCCACGGGGCGGACATACCTCCACTGTGCCACTGAGGCACGAAAAACCCTCGTTCGGCCCCAGGGGTGTGGATTCTCTCTCCTAAAAAGTATTGTTTGTAGGAATTTTTAAATATAGTAAATAAGCACAAAAAATTATGATTTTTTTGAGGCTCCTGACACAGCGTACTTGATTGTGTAATTTTTATATAATTTTATATGTTCTACATTTATCTCGATAATTCATTTAAGGCTATTGTTTGTAGGAATTTATAAATATAGAAAATGAGCTCTAAAAATTATGAATTTTTTTAAGGCTCCTTACACATTTTACTTGCTTGTGTAATTTTTACAGAATTTTATATGTTCTACAATTGTCTCGAACATTAGGGTTTTAGGTCTCGAAAATTAGGGCTTTAGGGAAATTAGAGTTTTACGTTTCAGAAATTATGGTTTCATGATTTCATGTAAACGGTTATCAAGTGTTTTGTGGTTTAATGAATTAGGGTCCAAGTGCAACAAAGGCTATGCGATTATCAACATGACAACAACGATGGTGTCGTGTCGGCTCCACGCCTTCCCCTAGGGCCACCGCTGGGAGGCTGCGGGATCCAGGAAGATATGTGATGTCGTGCACACGCAAAAGAATAATTAAAGTAAGCTTAATACCAAGAGGCACAACTGCAGGACAAAGATTATCAGTAACTTAAGTCGGTTTAATACCATGCGGCACAAGAATTACAGGCAAAGTTTACAACATGTACAAAGCACAACGAAGATTCAGACTATATCACTCAACAACTCAGCTAATACATCTCCGCATATATTATACAACATAAAGGGCAAATCAAGCTTCAATGACGCATGCTTGAACAAGGAAAACACACAAATGACCAAGAATCAAGCCAACTTAAATCTATCTCCCATTCTATCCTTCCATAGCAAGAACAGATATAATGCAAGATAGATAGACATTTGGCCGGTATGCGACAACAAAAGTTTAATCTAATCAGTAGGAGCTGTCTAGACAACCAACCATGTTCTCCTCCGTCTGTCGGACGCCATCTCGCGGCTGCTCAAAGTGTTGTTGGATTAAGGATAACCGACTAGAGGGGGTGAATAGGAGGTTTTAAAATTAATTGATAATTTTAAGTTTTAACCAAGATAGTTCTAATCAAAGCTTTCTTACACAATAAAGGAGATAAACCTATTATGCTACTAGAGACAAAAGAGCTAAAATTAAAACTAGGTACTCTCCTAGCTAAGCTTAAACAAGCATACTAGAAAAGTAAATGCAAGATAGCAAAGACAAGAATTAACTACAATGAAGACAAGGAAGTTTTTCCTGTGGTATCGAAGACTTGTCGGTCTTCACTAGTCCACGTTGAGAAAGCTTGAGCTAATAAAGCTTGCTCCACAAATTAAGCCTTTCCTCGATTTACTAGTTGTTGTTCTTCCTTCACTCCGGAGATGGTGAACACCGAACCAATCACAATTTTGATGACGGGTCTCTTCACAATATTCTTGAAGAGATCGCCGCGCAAACTCCCGTCAAACCGTCTAGGTGATGACAAACACCAAGAGTAATAAATTGTGATCTTCGCTTGATGACAATCAAGTGCTAAGGATCAATCTAAAATGAATGCACTTGAATTTTGATCAACCAACTCATAATGAATGCAATGAGAGTGTATGAGGTGTGGAGTGAATGTTCTAGGCTCAACAGATGTTAAATAAAGTCTCTCACACTATCTTTGAGCAGATGGGAGAGCATTTATACCCCCCACAACCAAATACAACTGTTGGAGGTAAATTACATAATTTTTTAGCAATTACGGTAATACTACCGTTATATGCCCGGTAGTACCGATCGTTTAGAAATGCACTGTAACGGCTAGTGCAGAGGCATTAAATGTTTCTGAAAGAGCCATTGAGAAATTCAGCGCGGTACTACCGCTTCACTTTGTGGTCCAAAACGGATGCTTTCTGGAAAAAAAAATGTACCACTGTCTAATCTTGGTATATTCGGGTTGCGATAGTTTCGCTCAACATGTGGTCATATAACGATGTGGTAGTTCCACCAGGAAAACTTCGGAACTACCGTTCACCGGGTGATCAACTGAGATAAAAGGTGTCGTTCTGTAAAAACATACCGCCAACAAGATTTAGGTACGACCGGGTTACGGTAGTACTGCACCACTATCCTGGTCATACTGCAGTGCGGTTGTACCGCCAACAAAACGTCGGTACTATCGATTTTTCTGGAAAAAACATGGTTGGCTTTCAAAACAAACTCTAGATGCATGCATGATCCTAGATCGATCCATATTGCACAAGAACATGCTATTAAGCTACTAGCCATGATCCCTCTTAATAGTACGGTATTGAACCTACAATCCGGTCTTCAACCATTTTCTCTTTAGACCGGTAAAAGCAAAAAGGATCCTAGACTACTTGTACCTTGTCTTCGAACTATATTGATCTTAACGTTGACCTTTACCATGCATGTCCAGATTATTGTATTCACCACTAAGACCAAACCTTGTAAATACTCAATAAACATGTTAGTCACATATTCATATATTATCATTAATTACTAAAATAATTTTTAGGGACCTAGATGCTTTCAAGCGCACCGGTAGGAACTTCTTGGTGTCACAAGGGAACTATGACCCAGAGAAGTGCTCCACGAAGGAGTCAAGCCCCTACGAATTCCAAGTAGCGAACGCTAATTAAAAATCTACGACCCTGAGCTATGTGGGAGTTGCAAAGATGGTAGTGACATACGTACCCCGATGCGCATGTGCATGATATCACACATATTCCTGGATCCCGTAGCCTCCCAACGGTGGCCCTGGAGGAAGGCGTGGAGCTGACATGCCGTCGTCACATTGACAAACTCGTAGCTCTGGTTGCACTTGGATTCTAATTCATAAAACCCTAAAACACCTTATATATGTTCACGTAAAATCATGACACCCTAATTTTCGAAATGTAAAACCCTAATTTTTTAGATAATGTCAGAACATATAAAATTATAAAAAAAAAATTACACAAGCAAGTAAACTATGTAAGTAGCCTTTAAAAATTCATAATTTTTGGAGCTCATTTTCTATATTTACAAATTCCTACAAATAGTAGCTTTAAATGAATTTTTGAGAAAAATGCAGAACATATAAAATTATAGCAAAATTACATAAACAATTAGACTGCATCGGGAGCCTCCACAAAAAAATCATACTTTTTGGAGGTCATTTTCAATATTTAGAAATTCCCACAAAAATACTTTTCTGGTGGAGAGAGAATCTGCACCCTTGGGGGCCAGACGAGCGTGATTCCGTGCCCCTAGGGTAGCACGAGGGTATTTTCGCGCCCCATGGGAACTGTGGAGGCATGTCCGGCCCCAAGGGGCACAGTAGAGGCAAGTTCGGCCCCTAGGGGCATGAACAAGCCATGTGTCGCGTCCCCGCTTGTTAGTGGTGCTATTTTGAAATTGATTCGAAGAGTGGGTCATTTTTGTTCATTCAGGCGCCAGCCGTGCCAAATGCACCAAAACTCCTCTTTTTTTTCATATGCATGCATGCCCATGCTCTAGCTTCTTTCCTTTTCATCAATCTTGGTTTCCAAGCCTTCTTGCTTTTGTTGTTTCTTTTTTATTGCTTCTATGATGGATGGCCCTCGGTACACCGTTTTACTCGAGTAGCCTCGCGCACCACAGCCACCTGTCTATCCTTGTCCTTTCTTTCTGGTGTGGTCCTTACTTATCGCCTCTCTTCTCTTGTTACTCGTTATCTTTGCAAAAACCAAGCAAATCAACCTGATGTGTTATGCACATCGGCATTATCAACTTCCTCTTCTTTGTTTTTTCTTCTAATCATTGTGTGCCTACACTGTTGACTTCTTTGCTTCTTCGCCGCTACCAGTGCACAATTTAAGTTCGACTCATCGTCGGCTTTCCTGATTGCTACACCGTCGGCTTCTCCGACTCCTCTTCTAGGCAGCCATTCTAGTTACTCTTGTCGTAGCTATTATCACCCCTTTTCTTCTCCGAGCACAACATCTGTTGTCATGTCATTGTCCCCTGTTGTTCTCAACGGCCACCACATATTTCCTCCAGTGTTATCTTCTTCTCTCTTTTGGTTGAATGTGTGCACCACTCGTCTACTCTGGCAAACCACCGTGCTGCATGGTCCTCACTCATGTGCCGATCTACACACCGCCACTGTCGTTGAGTCCTCCTACTACTACTGTTCCAACTTCTTCCTCGACACTGGTGGATGAATTGTGCTACCTCAACTACAACAACCTTTTTTGACTGCGACAACCTCGACATCGTCTTCTTGCTACATTGTTGTCATCTTCATCTACGGCGACCTCCCACGACTTCTTCGTCAACGACGCCACTCTTCATCATCGGCAACCCTACTTCGACGACTACCTCGACGGTAGACAACTTCACCAATGACTCTTCTCATGGCACTCCTCGTTGGCTTCCTCATCAGATTCTTCTCTAGCCTAAGCGTCCGCGACGCTCCCACTCCGACTGTGGGGGGATGTTAGAGTATACGTCTTGTGTAATAAGACTATCAGAGAGAATAGAATCAATTATGATTAGTATCTTATTCCTTCCTTATCTTTAGTAGATTTACTTGATCTCCAAGCCACCATGTACTCTATATATATGTTCATGAGGCTCAAGCAATATATTCAACTATTATTCCAGCTATTCTATCTTCCTTCATACAAAGTTCAAGCAAAGACGAACATACAAAAAAAATCCTATTCCATGGGCACCCATGGTCACCTAAGGACTGTGGGCGCTAATAGTTTGTTATTGTGCGGCTTGGATAGTAGTGACAACAACCCTAACGGTCAGTGGCGGATCCATGATTTCCAGGATGGGTGTTTGGAGTTACAAAAATGTTGTTCAATGTAAAATATAAAGGTTCATAATATATATAAAAGTACAAATTGTTCTTACTAGAGACAACATCTCAAATAATTTAGATAAATTATAAAATAAACAAAAATTACAATCTAACTTGACGTTCCTTCATGCGTTGGAAGTGAGATATGATGTCATCATTCTTAACTTGCACAAGAAATTCTCGCTCAAGAAATGTAACCAAACAATCATTCAAGTATAGCTCCCTCGTCCTATTCCTTAGCTTATTCTTCATATAATTCATTTTTTACTTCTCTAAACCTTTCATCTCTACGTATATCAGCAATGAAGTGTGCAAATTGAAAGAGAAGATGCATCAATTTTGTGCTTGAGAAATCCTTATGATAAAATTGAGCAAGCGTAATCAAATTGTTCTTGTCATAAGCAACAAATTAATCAACGGGATTGAATAAAGACATGCAAAGAAGCAAATCTGTGTTTACCTCATCAAACCTATCATTAAGCTCTCGAAGTTGTCTGTTAATGACACTTAAAAACATGTCAACATGGAAACGATGGAGATTCTTGACTTTATTGAAGAACATTTTGGATCTTGTAACTGGCACATAGAAACCATCCATTTTAGCAACTTTGATGTCATGCTTCACACAAAAGGAAGTAACATCTTTAAGAAAAATTTTCCATCCATAATCCTCCCGCAATAACTGCAATTGAGTCTTTGTCAAAAAAACTGAGATCAATAGCATTAACCATATCTCAATCCCTATTTTGCAAAGCATTGCTTAAGTCATTTGTATACCCAAATATGGTTAGCCATAAGTGTACCATGAAAATAAACTCAAATGATGTCAATATAATTTCAGCATGTGTAGCCTCTGTGTTTGAAGTGTGGTCTTCTCCCATTTTTATAAGAACTCTTCGGATTGAAGGATACAAAGAGATGACATGCATAACAGTTTTATAGTAGGAACCACAATGAGTATCACCTCGCCTACCTAGGCCCATCTCTTTATGCAAACCCCAACCAGTTTTAATGTCACTCAATTCTAATACTTTTACGATTTGATTAGCTCGAGCTACTCGAATCATTTGTATCTTTTTACAAGACATCCCAAGAACATTCAACAAATATGAAAGTTGCTGAAAGAACCAAACACAATCATCATTCTCCTTAGCAACAACAACAATAGTTAAAAGGAGTTGATGGGCAAAACAATTAATATAATAAGTAGAAGGAGACTCATCCATAATTAGTTGCTTTAGACCATTAACTTGACCCTTCATGTTACTAGCTCCATCATATCTCTGCCCATTGACCCTAGACAGGCTCAATGAATGAACCATAAGCAAAGACTCAATTGTTGTCAAAATAGTAGTATTTTCAACATGGACAACGCTAAGAAACCTCTCAACTACCCTTCATTTTTTATCAACATAACGCAAGCAAAGAGACAATTATTCTCGTTGGTACACATCACTAGATTCATCGACAAGTATTGCAAAATAATCATCACCAAGGTCTTCCATGATAAGCCTAGTAGTTTATTTGGCACAACAGTTGATGAGCTCTTTCTGTATTGTAGGGGCAGTTATTCGATTGTTCCCTGGGGCACTCTTTAGATCTACCTTGCTAACTTCTTCAAAATTTTCTACTAGCCAATTTAAAAGTTCAAGAAAATTTTCTTTATTATGTGATTCTTCACTTTCATCATGTCCACAACAAGTCAACCCATGATGCAAAATAAACCTCAAGCACTTAAGTGAACAGGTCAACCGGGATTTATACAAAACCTTCTCTTGTTTGGTGTTGGAAGCAAAAGACTCTTGAATTGATTCTTTAGGTCTAATGAATAAATCATATTTCTCTTGAGCTTCATTGTGAGTACTATTAATACCACCAATATGTTTCTCAAATCTATTTTTATGGTTCCAATTTCTAAATCCTCCATTCACAAAACTATCTCTGCCAACATAATTAGTTTTGTACTTGAACAAATAACAAAAAAAGTAGAAAATAGCATCTCTTTCGACACATACTCAAGCCAATTATAAGCATCATGCCAACTAGCTATGAATTGACACGTATCTCCAATATTTCTTCTTGGAAAATCATATTCTTGTGGTTGACATGGCCCCAATGCAATGTATCCCCTTTTGACTGCATCTTGTTCATTGACATCATACTGTGTGATTGGAATATGCTTTTCGGGATCATGAGAAAGCAAATCAATATCATAAATTGCTTCATCATCTCCATCATCATCTTTTTCGTCATCATCTGTAATTGGGGACAATGGAGGATACTATGCCAGGTTCTATGTTTGGTTGCGTTGGTTCTCGGTTTGGGATTTCGTCTTAGATATCACTCTCATTCTGTGCTTGCAGCTGAATGGAAGGATAAGTGCTCTGAATTTTGCTTTCAATAGATATCGGTTTTGATGTCGAGGTAGAAGTTGTCTTCTGCCTCTTTCCAACTCTATCCCATGAGGATTTCAAATCTACATGCTTCCTTTTCATTTTTGAATGCTTTGTAGTCTACATGTGAGACATAGAGTAGTGGATCAAGATGTTGTTAAAAAAACCTAGAATAGAGGACAGAGGTTATGCACAGTGTTATGCCTTTCTGGTAAGAACATTGACATAGTGTTATACATTTATGGTAATTTAACATAACATGTATCATACTGAATCTAATGATTAGGAAGGTCAAAATTAGCACATACAAGACCATTGTGATATGCAAATAGTGCTCAATTACTTTATGTAGGTACATATGAACCGTTAAGATGATTTACATCATTGTATCGTATGTCTCATTGAACCAATGTTAAGAATTACCATGTGTGAAAACCAAAAGTTTCATAGAAATAATTGGACATTTAAGAAAGAATATTATTCTCTTTTAGCTATACCAAAATTGTACAGATATATAGACCACAATCGCTAAGAAGTTAGGATATTTTTTAAAAAAAAGACGGCCTAAACTCAAAGAAGATGAAAAGGAAAACCTATTATACACCATGTGGTATGATAATACCTCTCATGCAGTCAAAGAGGACTCTCTCCAATTTCTTGTGTTAATAGAGAACCTTAACTAAAATCTTTTTATCTTGGTATGTATATCTCCACTTTGCTCTATCTATAAAGAATTTGAACTGAAATCCTTTATGTTGTTATGTATATTGAAAAAATGCATCTAATCCTTTAAGTGGCTCAAGTTGTACTTCCTTGCTCTAGGTGAATTAGAGCCCATTTTACTAACTACCCTGTCAGACAAATTGATCACACAAATTGAGTAAATCTCACTCAATTTGGATTTTTTTTTTGGCAATTTGGAACTATCTACACTAAATGGTTCATTCATCATACAAGAAATATTGTACTAAATGATCCATTCATCCTGCTGGATTTGCAATTTGTAAATCTCACTCAATATAATCCATTCATCCTCGATATAATCCTACAAGATTTTTCTACTTCAAAATTCAACAATCCATGACGCGTGAAGCACAACTACAGAGGCAACAGAGCTCACCGTGAACTCGCCACACGCCGTTGCCGCTCCTTGCGCTGGTGGCTACTCCTGCTCGGGCTCGGCGCTCACTCCCTTCCCCTGCCACTCGTCGTGCGTCGTAGGGCTGCCCTGCCCCTGCCGCTGCCACTTATCGCAGGCTAACCTACCCCTGCCGCTCGCGATGCGTCGCAGGGCTACCCTACCCCTGCCCTGCTCCTGCCCCTGCTGCTCGCCGCACCCTCTATCCCTGGCTCAGTGGCTCTGGCTCGGTGCTCGCCCCTTGCCCTGCCGCCACAGAAGCAAGGGGTGGAGACTGGAGATGCGGATAGGTTTAGCACTCAGGGTCTCAGGCGTGGGGACAGGGTGGACTTGGCTTGCCGGCTGCCTCTTGGGACGTGGTGGCTTGGGCTGTAGATTTTATTAGTTTGGCCACACAGATATAGCAGCAGAGAATGGGTGGGACGGGCTGAAATCGAGGTCAAGATTCAAATACGTATTTTAAGTCCACTTAATACTATATATACCTAATAAATACTGAATTTTTCTGCCAAAAAAATTAGGTGTACATCGGTAGGCCCATATCCTTATACTAGATCCGCCCTTGCTAACGGTTCATCATGTTCTTGACCTTATATTTAGAGGCAAGCAACCAATGATGTAACGATGGTTGACAGTTGTTTGTAACAATGGTTGAAAGT
Organism: Hsuehochloa calcarea; assembly: GCA_036346395.1. Classification (NCBI taxonomy): domain Eukaryota; kingdom Viridiplantae; phylum Streptophyta; class Magnoliopsida; order Poales; family Poaceae; genus Hsuehochloa; species Hsuehochloa calcarea. The sequence goes on along the minus strand of CM070599.1, from coordinate 29,998,159 downwards.
TGGTGGCAAAGTAGCAACCACATCACGTGTTGTGGGTTGCTAGCAAGTAAGCAAAAGCACACAAACACGAGGTAGTGTTGTTGAGGGAGTCGTGGGAGGGGGGAAGAAAAACAGGGAATGAGAGGCGACATATGTTTGTCGGTCTCGTTATCGATAGATGCATGGTAATTTAAATGTCCCAAGTCCCGAGACAAGTTACTCCAGCTGCTCACAAGAGATTGATATTTTGGATATCGATATGGTCTCTAAAATACAATTTTGACCATTAATTTTTATTGTAACAGATGGAGTATCAACAACATACATCAAGGATTAGAACGCCAAAACATTTTTGACGATGACATAATGAAAAGGGTTTAAGACATGTACAATGATATAGACAACTGATGTCTATAGTACTTCTCTATATCATTTATAGACAACGCTAAAGACAATTTTTACAATATGTTATTTTTTATATAGAGATTATGTCTCTATAGACAACCCCTCAATGTACAATGTATCTTGTTTCTTCTGTTATAGTCAACTACTGCATGAGACGACTCGATTCTCCATACTACTCATCTCTCATCTATATCATCTCGTATTCTACATAGCAAAATTTACAGACAACTGATATTACACTATTATACATAACTGATATTACACTATTATACATGCTCTTAAAGTCACTCCGTTGTAACCCTCTAGGAAGGAAGGCCTAACGGGAGGATGGCTCTACAGATGCTCCTGTGGGCTTTGGTTTTCGTCGCCATATTATATGTAAGACGAATTTTTGTTTGATACTCCCAATAAACAAGATTAGCTAAGGGCCAAATCCAGATGTGCCTGCTTACTCGACAATATACTGCGTATAACAGCCCGGTCACATTTTACCAGAACAGACGGGAAGCACCAAAAATAAAGAAGTAAAAGATTAACAAGAAGAAAATCAAAGGGAAACCAGCAAAAACGCAAAACATGATGTCAAGATAATCCTATGCACCTTTTCATGTTAAGATCCAGCATTCTTTTCCTCTTTTTTTCTGAAACAAGGATAAGCCATGAGAAGTAAAAAAAAAAAAAAGACAACCTATTCTTTAAGAGCACCGAACACCTATGTGCCTCCAACACCAGACAGACTTTCGTTTGGTATTCCTTCTGCGAAAATAAGGAACAAAACCCTAAAACCTCTCTTCAGCAGGGATAAATGTCAGTTTTACTCATGAAACCTCCCCATAATGCTGAAGCATTAACGAAAAAAAACCTCGGCTTGTTAAGCTAGACAATCATCCCCTGACGGCTTCACGTCCACATGTTCTCTGCGACACCAGTAACGTTGATCGATGGATTCAGTGATTAGCCCCTACATTCCTGAACCTTCTGCTGCAGCCTCTCATTGCGCCTTAACTACAAAAAAATGGAACATTATGTCACAACAAAATGGTGGGCAAACATGGTAAAATTTTAACAGTGTGCATTTGTGAAGTGGATTGCCAGAAAAATGATGTGCAAAGCTACATATGATTGATATCAATATGGTGTAAGAGTAAATTTCACCACAGGACCCGAAACTTCAATGAGTTCCCCATTCTGACAATTTTGTCAACAGTCCCCGAACTTCCATTTCGGCTTCAATTGAGTCCCTTTTGTTAAATACTATAAAACATTTGGTGATCTAGCATGCATCGTCAGAAGTACAATGATGATGGCACCCAATACTTAGATGGCAGCAAACCACATCATCAATCCATTTTGCTGATATGGCAAGCCACATCATTAAATCGGGCATGGAAAAGAACAAACTTAAGCTGAAATGGAAGTTTTGGGACATGTTTTTGACAAACTGAAAGAATAGGACCCAGTTAAAGTTGTAATGAATGGACTAGTGAAATTTATTGAAAATTTTAAACCCCTAGACATTTAAATTGTGCAAGGAAAATAATTTTCATTGACTAGAATAAAAAACATAACAAAAAGTAAAAAAAAACTTACACAATCGGCGATCTCTTCCTGTTGCAGAGGTGGAACTACTTCGTGCTCATTCCAGCCAAGAGATAACAGGAAAGCCATTTCTTCTGGACTAGGTTTTTCTTGAGCAAGATAGGCACCCTCTTCCCCTGCTCCAATGGGATCAAGCAACAAATTGTCTTCGTCATCGCCAGAGTCGGACCTTGTAGAACTATCACTTATATCTGCAGGTATGGTGGACAACGTGGCTTCAGCGTTGTCTGTCTGGGGCTCCTTAGATACTACATCTTCTGTGTCAGCAAGATCTGATGAAGAGTTGGCATCACTGTTGTCAGCTAGAATCCCCTGTGACCCCTCATCAAAAACATCAGGAGGTTCCAAAGGTGGCTTCATTTCCTCATTGTCAGAGAGGTGTTGCTGAGATCCCCCACAAGAACTTGCTTCCTCACAGGAACTACTCCCATTTTCGATACATTTGATTCCAGAATTAAACAAGGACAAATCAAGACAAGAGTTCTGCTGCTCATCAACCAAGCTAGATGAAGACTCAATAGAAGTGCCTGAACTATTTAAAGACTTGCTCCGCAGCAACTCAAAGAATTTATGCTTGTCTTTTGCACTTGCTTTTCTCTCACCAAATGAACCTTGTAGTAGATGCAAAGGGAGGCCATTAGTGACACCCTTAAGCTTTTGGTTGACAATAGGCTTTTCAGTGGTTCCACTGAAGAAGATCGACTTAGAACAGGGCTCACAGGATTGCTATTGCAATCTTTGGTGGTACTTGTAATACCATTCTGCTCACGGCTCAGGACTTGAAAGCTTCCTGATTGAGATGGCTTTACAAGCTCCGTTTTGCCTTGAGTACGAACAGAGCTGCTAGAAGGCTGTATTGACAGTTGTGGTGCAACTTTGATAGGACCATTAGAATCTCCAGCTCTTGCACCTTTGGCTTTTAACTTATCTGAAGAACTTGTTACCTGTACATTGTTATGAATGAATTAGTGCAAACCAAAATATCACTAATTAAGCATAAGAGAACATCGCTCCATAAGTGAAACAAAAACACAGCCAGAAGAAACACATTCACTCAACGTTCAAAAAAATCTGCATATGGGTAAGCAGAGGGAATATATTTTGAAGTAAAATTGAAGGAGCCCACAAAAAAGCAGACAGGTATAACCGTATGACCAAACTACATGGTATTTTATCGATTGCATGCCTGATGATCCCACGCTGATCAAGTATAATATACAAAAGGCCAGATTACGGTTGGCATGCTGTAAATTGTGATGTTCCTTTAAACCACCACATTAGCTTGTTTCATAAGACTTGAATGAATAAAATTATTGCAATGTTAGAGTAGGCAAAAACTTTACTCATAATATGTAGCTACAAGAACTGAGGCAGAAGCAGGAAATATGTGGTAGTGTCTGAAAACAGTATCACTATCATTGAAAGTACAATAGCATTTCTATGATCATTAATCAAGAGTACTACCTACGACTGCTAGCTTTGTTTCTTGTATTTGTTGCCGCACGAATTAAGCTGGCGAATTTCTCCAGCTTCTTTTTTTTCAAATGTTCACTGATTGGTTCAGTCCACAATATTATGGCCAAAAAGTTCATACCAAGATAGGGCTTTAACTAATCATAAGGAAATTGCTAGCTTGTTTTGCCAATTTCTTTTAGGAGTTTGGGGGGGACAAAATATTGATTGAAATTCAAAAATCACATGACCAGTGAAGTGTGTCATCAGAACACACGCTAAGTAAAGGATATTGGATTTGCCTGCCTTGTGCTCTTTTAATTGGCCATAGTCGAATCGGTAAAGCACTTTCTTAGAGGTTTCCAACCTAAAAACTTATGAAGCATATTACTTGTAAATTAGTTCAGATGTGAACTGCAAAGTAAACTCCAGATGTAGAATAATACTCAGGATTTGAGATTTTTACACAGAAAAATGCATATGTTGCAATCCCCACCATTGCATTTGCATAAATGACTAATATAAAGACACCACAACTCCTAGCAATGCTCAGATAATTGCCAGAATCTGGTTCATGGATAGTTGCAGTTTGCATAAAACATTGGGCAATTGAACCGGCCTATACCCAATTTTACTAATTTGAATATGATCACTAATAGCATAAAACATCAAATAGGATCAAATAAAGGTTGACATGGTTGATCCACTAATTACAATCATATTCAAATAAAGTGTTTAAGGATAAGATTTTTTCGTATTTAACTGTACTATTTGATTACACAAGACTACAAGAGAAGGTGAATAAATTATATTTGTAATATTTGTGCTGTCTTTGAAGGGCCAAAGTAATTGTCAAACAAGGCGGAAAAGAGCTTCTGAATATATCCATGGTAATCACACAAACAAAAAAACAAAGTATTAATATGGCACAAAGGCGATATATAAGATACTTACAGAAATTTTGCTTGATGAAGGTGTCAGAGGTCTTAGAATGCATTGTCTGATAGTTCTTTCTTCAATCTTCTGAGCATCAATCGATAACTGGGTAAGAATAGAGATGGCACACAAAGCATTAGTTAAATCAAGTGAATGGCATGAATATGCCAGAGGGAAACACAAATATCATGTTCATTACACTACCTGTGGTGCAGTGGAAATTTTTAATGGTGCTTGCATCACTGTTTCAGCCATGCTTAATGCAGTCCCGCAAACCGGCACTTCCAGCTGCTTACTGGAACCATCGCGTGATAAAGAAGAGGAAGCAGTGTTATTGTTTGGCTCACTAAGTACAGGAACTTCTGCTAGCACTGAATTCCAGCCATCAGGCACAGTAACCAATGGTATGCTCTGAATTGGGGTGCTAATTCCAGGGGATGGAACTCTGCCTATGTCTTGCTTTCCATTCTTGTCCTCAGAACCAAGGTGAGGGAATTCTCGCTCAAAGGAGATGCCACCAGAATCCTTTCTAGATAGATTACCATTGTCTAAACTTACTTCTACCGACCGATTCCATGTCTCCAACTTTGAACGAGTTCGATTAAGCCTATGCCTTTCAGGTCTGCATGAGCTAAATGATTCGAAGCCATCACGTAAGGGATCATCTGGCGGACCCAACTTAGTCTCTCTAGCACGGAAATCAGAGACCTTTTCTCGACCTCTGTCCGAGTCGCTCCTTCCAAAACTGGCATAGCCTCTTGACTTCCCTATGCCATCCCCATCATGCCGTTTGGACCCATTTGAACCTGAACCCCTCTGTGACGAGGATTGTTGGGAGCTCTGTTCACGGTCAAGGCCTGATGATCTGTTTCTTGATGAAGCATCCCTGCCTTGATGATCTAAAGCATTCAAGCAACAGATTCTTAGCACAAAATACATTAAGTTTACAGGATGGAAAGTAATGCCGCTAACTGTCAATTCAAGCATATGCATATAAATGCTCAGCTAAACCATGCAATAATTATACTAAACCAATAAAAAAGGCATTAAAACGATAATGCTTGGTAAGAAAATAATGGTACATCTGCAGGATACATAATATCATTCCTTCCTAAGTGCAAGAACAACACATTTCACAAACATTAAAGCAATAGTGCTCAGTAATCAGCAATAATAATATATAGCAACATGGACATCTGATGCTTGCCAAATAATAGCAAAGTCACAACAAGCAATAAAATGATTTTACTAAACACATCAACACAAAAAAAGCTGAAATACTGTCTCCAACAAGCTATTGGTAACCATAAGTGCATGCACTCCTATAGTCCTATGTGCCCTTCAGTCCAAGTGGGTTCCAAGCTATAGCCTCACTCCATACCTCCAAGCCCAAGTCAATAACGTGAAATGATGTCTTGGTCTTGAATTCTTTATTTCAGCATTTGTGTAATTGTGTGCAATAAGATCATGGAGACATGGCCCAGTGAATCGGTGATGAATAAGTTTAGTTACTTATGTCTTGAATTTTAATCATTTTCATTTGCTTGATTTATGTATGCTGGTCCACGAGTGAAAACTTGGGATTATGGTTAGAAAGCACGAATCGTCTTTGCTTCTACCCCACATATTCCTGCTTCAATCCTTCTATTACTCTACTTCTACCCGTACATTGGACAATTAACCTAACTGTGCAAGCTCAGTGGGCATGCATGTCCCTCTGTATCAAAGAAAGAATATTGTATACTGCTAAATATGTTTTGCCTATCTCCTTTTGAACCTATAGGTATCACTTAGTGTCTATAACTCTATATTCGTATATAGAAAGGGGCATTACATACTACCATGTAGTCAAGAAAATGTTATGGAACATTCTAATGGAAAGACACAAGATATTTAAATTTCAGGCTCTAGAGATACATGATTTATGCTGGTGACGGTTGACTTTCGAGCATGTTCTTATAAAATTATCTTTGTCATCTCTTTTAAAATTTCCTATTTTTATGACAGATGAATTCACACTATTAGCTACCCCCCTCCGCCAGAGCCATACCCATCAGCAAATAAGAGCATGCATGACAACTTGACAAGTCTTTACATTCTTGAATGCGCTTTTTTACAGGGATGTAACAAAAACCCACAGCAACATGTGGTATGGGAACTAGTCTCACTAATCCTGCTGTACACGCAAGCGTATTTGGCACTGCATGGACCGCCAAAGCACATAGTCTGAACTAGCTCCAGCACCAAGACCCAAATAACTCCAAGAAATCATTTCCCTATACAAGAATCTCTAACTTCGCAACAATTACTGTAGATACATTGTTACACAAAGTGAGAAATTGGTTTAACAAGCACCAACGCAAAGCTGACATCTAAAGCAATGTCTCCCTAACAGAACTCCAGGGTAGTTACCAAAATTACTCAAAATTATAATGCAACGTATCGCAAATGCTCTAAGTTCCATGCAACGTATTAAATAAAACACATCACAGTACAAAAATTGCCCTTAAATCACAATCACAGCAGTAATGGTGCATATGAAGATTGAAGAATGATTGTTCTTATAAGGACCACCGGAAACTTGCAAGCAGCAAATCCTCACCAGAAGAAGTGCACTAACTTGCACGATGCGTAAATGAAAACCACTATTCAGCATGAATAACTCTTAGCTCTGATAAGATAAAAGCCACTGTGACTACCCAGTGCCACTAGAAACACATCTGGTGCAACATCTCACCACAATAACCATTAATCACACAGGCATTCTATCAACAGAGCTAGCTATTAGGTATATAAAGAAAATAAAGTGATAGCTATTACATGCAACGAAACAGAAAGTTGACAAGGGAAGCAAGCTCACCTGCACGGGACGAAGTTGCAGGCCGCAGGTTCGTGGCGGACACTGTGCCGGCCCCCCGCACCAGCCATTCCGGCTTCAACGAGGGCTCACCTCGGTCCATGCCGGGTGGCACCGCTCACCATCTACACACCCGTAGCAGCAGCGGTGGCGACAGCAGCAGCGTCCACCAATCCAGTCCGCCACCAAATGCGACACCGCCAACACCTCCAACCTCCCCTCCTTACCAATCACTCACGGCGGCGCGCGCGCAACAGATCAATCGCGCATCCGCACCAAACACCCCCGTCGGGGGCCGCCGAGGCCACCAAACCCTTGCCTCCCAACCAAACCCTCAAACCCTAACTTCCTCGAAACACAATCTCTCTCACGGACACGCACGCACCAAAAAAAAAAGATCAAGACTTCAAAAAAAAACGCTCGCCTCCTCCTCTCGAGTTCGCTCTATCCGTATCACGCCGCCGCGACGCGATTGATCAAACAGGAGGAAGCCCACTCGGGATTGAGCGCCTCGGCGGGCGACGAGACGACGACCGCTCTGCGGCGCCCGAATTTCTCGGTGGGTTCCGCGGGGGCAATGAAATCTGCGAAGGCGGCGGCGATGGGTGGGAGAGCGCAGGAGGATTGGGGGATTTCGTGGGGATTTTATAGGATTCGAGACGGGTTCGGGGAGCTCTTGGCTAGGGATTTGGATTGACGGCTTTTGGACGGGGGTTTCTTTTTCTGGGAATTTTTGTGTGCCTCCGGTGGGCTTGTGAATTTCCGTGGGAGAGCCTGAGTTTGTGTGTGTGGTGGTGTACTTGCTTTGTCTTGGCGGAGGGAGAGAAACACTATGCAAACTGTGACTTTCAACAGCCTTCTCTCTCACACACGCTCTCTCTCTCTCTCTCTCTCTCTCTCTCTCTCTGAGAGTTCGACGGCAATTGATTTCCTTTGTGGTTTTTCTTTCCCCGTGGATTTATTTTTAATAGACCACTTCCAATGTGGATTTATCTCTATCTCAAGTGCAAAATGGTTTCACATTTTGACCATCAAAATATATATTGTATGAAATAGCATAATATCTATGTATGGTGAACACTTTGTTGACCCAAACTTTGGATGGATAACAAAAAAAATACAAATGTTTAGTAACTACGGTTTATGATATTTTAAATTGGAATGCATACTAGCACAAAACAAAACATAATTGCAAAGTTACAAATGGAAGAATGCCAATAACTACAAAGTTCGAGCAAATTTGGGAGTCCAAATTACAACGAAACAAAATTTTGATTATGCTAACGCCCAAGGTTACCCGAAGCTGTCAACATTTTGTTATTTTATGGTCTAGACAGTAGCACCAGCGGCCCTCCATGGTTCATTGGGCTCTTGACCTTATATATTCTTGGGCAACAAGTGATCCAAGATCGAGTGACGATAAGATAGTGGCAAACACCATTGGTTTTGGTTTTGCCAACAAATAGTGAGCAGTGCTAGTAGGCAATTGACAATAATCCCACAAATCGAGTTAGAATAAAAAGAGTCAGCGGTGAAGGAATAGATGCACACAGAAATGGAGGAGGCGATGGGTTGAGCGAGTCAGGGAAGAGGGGAACAAAAGGAGCGGTGATAGGGGACACGTGTTCATTGGTTTACAGTAGCAAGGAATGTATAGTAAATAGAATATCTAAAACAAGTTATATTCACGATGTACGTTAAGGATTTGGAACGCCACTACTGGAGTGGATATTTTTATGACATGATTAAAAGGGAAGTTGGTAGTTGAGGCTTAAGAGCATTCCATTTTAGATCCATAGTCCTCGTGGTCCAAGCGAAAAAACCTTAGGTCAAATTAGGCTATCTACATGAGTTGTTTCAAACTTTTTTTAAGAACCTATTTAGGCATCATTTAAAAAAAACCAGTGATCACTCCAACCAAATACATTGTCGTAGCTATGCACTAGTTTGGCTAGAGCACTTGAGATATGAGTTGTCCTAGCTGTTGTTCCACTCTGACGAGGATTAAAACCTCTATTTATTATTTAATAGATAAAGAACCATATATCTTCGTGGTCGTAACTCCTAAGGCTAACGACCTCACTGGTCGTGAGGATTCCAGAGGTTACATAATATCTAACCTGGTCGGAGAAGGTTCCCAACCTTGTCTCCGATCAGTTAAAAGCTCACAAAGTCTTAAACTGATATCTGAATCTAGCGCCAGATATATCATCTACCGTGTGAAGAATGGAACATGTGCTGTATATTCCATACCACGCGACGATACGTAACTCTAAGACACAGGAATGCGGTTAAGTGGCTCACTGACATATAACCGTACAACAATTGGTACATTGTCAACTGACGCCTCCCTCTGACCAGACGCGCTGCTTCTCCAACATGCGTCTCTCCAAGAGACAACTGCCAACGCTTCATCAACTACATAAGGAGGACCGCGAACCGAAGTGGAAGGGGCCGGAATAGTGAAGATAGATTGGGAAACACTCTCAGAAGAGCATTGTATTCCCAAGTTAGTCTTCAGTCTAGGTTATGTACACCCATTGTAATAGCCAGTTCACAGTAATAAAGAGCAGTCTCATTATTTTCCAGAAGATACGTGACATTTTCCTCTTTTTCTTCATACATTCATAAGATCGGCGATTTGATCATTGATAGCTGGCGCCGTCCGTGGGGAAGAAGGCGCAAATCTTCTGAAGGAATTCTTTGCTCACCAAATCCTCGCTTATCCTTCTGTTCATGAGATCATGGCAGGAACTTGGGACGAGGAGAATTGGTTCGATATGGACGACTACTCCAACCTCGACATGGACGCCTGCATCCAGGCCATGCAGGGTGATTGGACGTCGTCCTCTTCTTCCTCTGTCGGTTCGCAAGTCGCTAACGACGCCGAAGTCGAGCAGATGGATGAGGATGCACCACTGCAACAAGTGGCGCTTCCCAAGGGATAGGCCACTCCGACCAGTTCGGAGCGTTCAAGAATTTCTCCAAGCCCGGTCCTTCCGACCGGCAAAAAAGGTGATGAAACTTCAGCCCTACAATCCGAGAGTCAATACACTCTCGACACCATCATGGCTGATAGGTATTCGCCCACTGCTTCTGGGAATTCCAGGAGCCAACCGACATCTGGTAACGGTGTCGATGAAACACTCACCGGCCATAGGCCGAGTGGGGATGATAAAACTCAGCATACGATCGGTATCAGTGAGTCGCCTCGAGGCCTCAAGAGGTGCTCATCTCCGACCGGTCTCCGTCGTGGAAATATCTGGTAGAAGCACTGGGAAGCTCTCCACTGAGTATAGTGGAAACTCTTCGGAGGATCGATACTGGAAGCACGAGGTCAATGCGATCGAAATCGATCGCAATGCCTGTCTGATCCTCGCACTCACGCCTCACCACCACGTACTAATGGAGATGGCGCGGGCAATCAAGCACCAGCTACCAGAGGCAACAGAACTGATGGACGTCCATCAGTTAATTCGCCTGGTTCAGCCCCACCAAGGATGACAGGTCAAGTGCGGCCAGGCATGAGGTTAAGAGAATGTTCGGATCTGCGAACGCCAACGACCTCGATGAATCCTCCGAGACCTTCAGTAACAGTACAAAATCTGCAGCGCATTCGTAGTATTTTAAATAATACTGACCCTGCTTTAGCAGAAGCCTCAGGTTTTGCCCAATTGATAGGACAGGTATCAGAGATTCTCCAGCAAACCGTACAACATACGTAAGAATACCGAGAACGGAGGGCACCACAAAGTCAAACCATGACTTCATCCCAGCGTTCTTCCCTCAGCAGAGGGCAACATGCGTATGTTGGGAATCAATCGATACCACAGCCTCCTCGACGATTCCGACCAATGAGTCATGAGGGAAGGAGATTGTTCCGAACAAATACACCTTCTTCTCGTCGAGAGGGTTATTCGCTTGGTCCTAACGATCTTTGACATCGTTTGAACCAGGCAGGTGATCAAGGGCGTCATAATGCTCGCGATCAGGTCGAACGCCGGAGCCCCAGTTCTCTAATCAAAGGAACCGGTCTCCGACCGATCACAATCGGCACCTTCTCAAAGAAGGCGCCATGAATCAGTCACAGGCTGCCGAGCTTTATCTGCAGGGCTCCAGGCTGTGTGTTAGCCTAACCGGTTTCGACCGGCCAACATGGACAAGTTCAATGGGTCTCAGAACCTGTTAGAATTTCTCCAGATTTATACCACCGCCATCAAAGCGGTCGGTGGTGATGAAAATGTGATGACCAATTACCTACCTACGGTGTTAGAAGGATCTGCCCGGTCATGGTTGCTTAACCAGCCGGTCGGATCAATCTACACTTGGAAACAGCTCTGCGATCTCTTAATCGTGAATTTTCAGGGTACGTACGACCGCCCAGGGAAGGAAGATGACCTACATCGGATCCGGCAGAACCCAAAAAAAACTCTTCGCCAGTACATCAAGAGGTTTAGCCAGGTTCGTAATTCCATACAGTCCTCAATCAAGAGTCTTCTGTAATTCAGGCATTCAAGGCAGGATTGAGGAACCAGAGGTTTACGGAGGATATAGCTATGAATCCCCCACGAACAACCGCTAAACTATTCGATATGGCGGATAAATATGCAGTCGCTAGTGAAGTGGTAGAATGGAGCGAAGCTATAGGTTGAAAAGACAAAACTCCTCAATCTGGCTTAGAAAAGCCAGAAAAGAAACATAAGAAAGTTCTCAGGAAGAAGAAGCATCGCAAGATGGATGGTAAGGAGGTCTTAGCGGTCCCAGAAATGCTTACCAAAGGTAAGAGGGACTATACCGATCGAGAAAAGACAAAAATTCCGACCGACGGGTATAAAAAGAATAAGAAGTGGTGCCCGCTTCACCAATAGGCAGGGCATGATTTGCGCACCTGCCGTGTCTGGCAAAAGAAGTTGGAAGATTATTATGCAGGTAAAGGCTCCCTTCCCTCAATACAAGAGTTAGAGGAAGCAAGCTCCAAAAAGGACAAAGATGGCGATGAGGAGATAGAGTACCAAGAATCTCAGTACACAGTCGACATGATCTTTGGAGGATCTTCATCGTACGACTCGCGACGTCATCTGAAAGCCGTAGAGCGGGAGGTCAACCTAGCAGAGTCTCCGATCAACATCAAGCCTTCGAGGTGGTCGGACACCGTAATCTCCTTCGGCAAAGAAGACTACTCCGTCTCGTCGACTCGACCAGGTAGGTTCCCTGTTATAGTTAAGCCTACAATTAATAATTGTAAGGTCAATAGAGTCTTGATAGATAGAGGTAGCTCTTTAAATATTTTATTCTCGAGAGCTCTGGAAGAAATGCAGGTACCTAAATCAAAGGTAAAGTCAGTAGAATATGCCTTCCATGGTATAGTCCCTGGCTCTACCGCCATACCGATAGGATAGGTGTCCTTACCGGTTACGTTCGGAAGTCCTGATAACTTCCGAAAGGAAAAGATTTCGTTTGACGTGGTTGATTTCGAGACCGCTTATAACAGGATCCTTGGTTGTCCGGCTCTAGCAAAATTCTTGATAGTCACGTATTACGATTATCAGAGTTTGAAGATGCCAGAACCAAAGGATGTTATTATGGTTCGGGGAGATCAACAGATGGCTTATGCCTGTGATCGGAGATCTTTAGAATTGGTCGATGAGCTTCCGACCAGAATTACTGACTCTTCTGCGATGCAGGTCAAGCACTCCATACCAAAATTGACACCCAAACCCTCCGATAAGACAAAAGAGGTGCTACTAGACAAAGGCGCTTATCCGAGAGACGCCGGGTTGGGAGACATCGATAGGTCCGTTCGAAGCTACTGATCGGAGAAGGACTCAACCCTAAATAGGAAGAGTCGCTCGTCTATTTCCTCCAAGCAAATAAGGATGTTTTCGCTTGGCAGGCGTCCGACATGCCCGGAGTCCCCAGGGAAATGATCGAGCACAGGCTGGCTCTCCAGCCTGACAAAAAACCGGTCAAGCAGAAGCTAAGGCGTTTTGCACCTGACCGGAAGGAAGCAATCCAGTCGGAGATTGACAAGCTCCTCAAAGCTGGATTTATTCGTGAAGTCCATCACCCTCAGTGGCTTGCCAATCCGGTAATGGTTAAAAAGAATAACGGGAAATGACGAATGTGTATAGACTTCACAGATCTTAATAAAGCTTGTCCGAAGGATGATTTTCCCCTTCCTCGCATTGATCAGCTTGTAGACTCCACCTCCGGATGTGAGTTACTGAGTTTTTTAGATGTATATTCAGGGTACCACCAGATAAACATGAGTAAAGAAGATGAGGAGAAAACTTCCTTCATCACTCCATATGACACTTATTGTTATGTTAAGATGCCTTTTGTCTCAAAAATGCTAGCGTAACTTTTCAAAGGTTAATGCGGAAAACTTCCAGCCCGCGGGTAGGTCGAAATCTAGAAGCCTATGTAGATGACTTGGTTGTGAAAAGCATCAACGCTGGCGATCATATTCTTGACCTACAATAAACTTTCAACAACTTGAGAAGAAATAACCTCAAGTTGAATCCGGAGAAATGCGTGTTCGGGGTTTCCACTGGAAAGCTTCTTGGCTTCCTAGTTTCAGCTAGAGGTATCGAAGCAAATCCGGCTAAGATAATGGCCATCAATCAAATGCGTCCCCCGACAACAAAGAAAGAGGTTCAAAAGCTAACCGGCTGTATGGCAGCGCTAAGTCGTTTCATATGCAGGTTAGGTGAGAAGGGATTACCTTTCTTTAAATTTTTTCAGAAGTATGGGAGTTTTGAGTGGACGAAAGAAGCCAACGAAGCCTTTGAAAAACTCAAAGAGCACCTTGGAAGCGCCCCGGACTTAGTCTCTCTAAGACCGGAAGAAACACTGTTGATTTACGTGGCTACAACGCCATAGGCTGTCAGCGGTGTATTGGTCGTAGAACGTGAAAACGTTCAACGACCATTATATTACATCAGTGAAGTCTTACATGGACCAAATGAAAGATATCCACAGGTACAAAAGTTGCTCTATGGTCTCCTTAAGGCTTCGAGGAAACTAAGGCATTACTTTGAGGCTCACAAAGTGGTCGTACCTACAGGATATCCCCTAGGTCAAGTCCTTAAAAACAGGGAATCATCGGGACGAATAGCAAAATGGGCAGTTGAACTAGGGACGTTCGACCTCCATTTTATCTCACGAACAACTATAAAGTCTTAGGCAATAGCATAATTCATTGCCGAATGGACAAACCCAGAACCTAATCAAGAACTCGAGTACGAGCACCACGATGAGTGGACAATGTACTTTGACGATTCATTAATGCTTAAAGGATCGGGGGCTGGAGTCGTCTTGATATCCTCTACTGGCGAACACATTAAGTACGACATCCAGTTTAACTTTCCTGCTACTAATAATGTAGCGGAATATGAAGGTTTGCTGGCAGGACTTCGAGCAGCTCATTCGCTCGGGATTCACAAATTACTAGCGAAAGGCGATTCTCAACTAGTAGCGAATCAAGTAGGGAAAGAGTATCAATGCTCAAGTACCAAGATGTCATCTTATCTGGCGGAAGTACGAAAACTCAAAAAGCACTTCTTTGGTTTTCAAATCCAACATATTCTTAGAAAGAAAAACTTTCTAGCAGACCAGTTGGTACGGATGGCCTCCACTAGGTCAATCGTCCCGCCGGGAGTTTTTCTTGAGCAACTCGATTCACCCTCGGTAATTGAGCCTTCCGAGAACATCAATGGTTCACATCAGGTCAGTCTAATTGATTCTAGTCACATAGATGCTCCACAGATCGGTGACGATCATGGTAGAGATTGGATGACATCGATCTACAATTATCTTTAGCATGACCTAATTCCAGAAGATGATGTAGAGGCTGATCGTATAGCACGAAAAGTCAAATCATACACTCTAATCGAACGTACCTTGTATAAACGAGGATTTCATGGAGTGTTGATGAGATGCATATCTCACTCGGATGACATTAAGTTGCTAACCGAAATTCATGGAGGAGTCTGTGGAGCACATCATTTCTACAGAACACTGGTCGGTAAAGCCTTCAGGCAAGGATATTATTGTCCAACTGCCCTTCATGATGCAAAAGAGCTCGTGACGAAGTGCGTACAATGTCAGTTTCATAGCCGACAAGTACATCAGCCGGCACAAGCTCTGCAAACAATTCCTCTTTCTTGACCTTTTGCAACCTGGGGACTAGACATTCTGGGACCTTTCCCAAGAGCACCCAGGGGCTTCGAATTCTTTTTCGTCATGATTAACACGTTTACAAAATGGATCAAAGCCGAGCTAGTTGTTAAAACTACAACTGAGGCTGCTAAGAGGTTCCTCATAAAAAAACGTGATTACTCGATTTGGTATACCCAGTCGTATAATCACGGACAATGGTACCCAGTTCTCCAGCGGCAATTTCCAGAAATTCTACGATGACCTTGGTATCAAAGTCCATTTCGCTTCGGTTGCTCATCCGCAGAGTAACAGAGCAGTTTAGTGTGCCAATGGTATCATAATACAGGAGGTCAAATGCCGGGTATACGACCAGTTAATAAAACGGTTAGGAGCTTGGATTCAAGAACTTCCTTCTGTTTTATGGGTTGTTCATACGACGACCAGTCGTGCGATCGGTGAAACACCATTCTTTGTAGTGTATGGGGCCGAAGCCATGCTTCCTCCAGAACTAAAAATTGGTTATGCTCGCACTGATTGTTTTGATGAAAACGATCAGGAAGAAAGACGACTTGATGACGTTAATTTCCTTGAGGAATGACGAAATCAAGCCTTACTGCGTTCGGCAATATATCAACAAGCCATGCGAAGGTACCACAGTCGTAAGGTGCAACGCTTAGCGGTAGGTGATCTGGTTCTCAGAAAAATTCAAAGCTGAGCTAATCGCAACAAACTTTCTCCCAAGTGGGAAGATCCTTACACTGTGGTCGAAGTCACCCGACCAGGTTCGGTACGATTAGCCATGTCAGACAACCGGGCTTTGTCTAATTCTTGGAATATTGACCAACTGCGTAAGTTTTTCATTTAGTTTTCATTTAATTTCCATTCAGTTTAATAAATAATAAATCAATCCAAAAAGCAAGTGATGTTATTTATATGATAGAGCCTAGCTCTGGTCGATTGCGGTTCATATGCTTAAGACTATGGAGATTATATTTTTAATTTTTAAAATTTTGTTCTACTCTTGTTTGGCTACTGGTCGGGACACGAAAAACCTCCTAGTCGAAGTCTCTACTTTTTCGCATGTGGTTCCGCCCACTGGAAGGAGCTTCCTAGCGACGGTTATTTTCTTACGATCCTCACTGCCAGTCGGACTAGAGAATGAACACGTATTGCGAAATACAATCTATATCTTCATTTTTAGCAAGTTCATTCCGACCAGCGTTGAGCACTGCATAGAAATAAAATCACTTCTCATTTATTATATATGTCTCTACATATAATTTCCTCTTGTCAAGAAAAAATATTTTTTTCCTTCCGACCATATATTGTCTTAGTAAGTACTATGATTACGAAAAACAGATTTACAACTAGTCGAAACCTAACACTGGTTCTGACTAAAAGGTTTTCTAGTATTATCACGATCAGTTTTTTCAACAATCAGTACATACTTTCAAACAATGGTTGAGACTTAAGTTCATATTCTTGGCCTACTGCTTTTATAGTAAAGTTCTTCTACTATAAAACAGTCGGGGGCTACGTAATATATGATAAGTCAACCGGATAAACAAAAATTCTTTTTTCATTGATAAGAGAAAGGTAAGTTTTTACACATTTTTTTGCATACTCTCTCTCTCTCTCTCTTTTGCAGGGTTTTTTACTACTAGAGATTGCCCTCCATTAGTCACTGCTGGATGGAGATCCGACCTCTATTTCTTCTTCAACCTTGTCTCCAAGAGGTTTAACTTTCTTGAGAAACTTGGTCGCCTCCTCAGGCAAGCAGTTAAAATCCTCTTCAATGGCCTAAAGATTGGTAGAGGGGTCGGACGCCTTCAGTTTTGCCAAAGTAAGACTAACTCTACTAGCAATAGATTACTTACGGACTAGGCGTAATTATCTCTTGTAGTTTTGAGCAAGCCCTTAAGGTCCTCCAAAACATGCCTAGGGTAAATTACCTTTTCCATTTAATCACTTAAGGAAGGTAACGTTGATCCTGATCCCATATCAAAGATCATTTTGTTGAGTGCAGTAATTTGTTCATCAAGATTAAACATAATTGTTGCCCCATTTTCTTGCTCAAAATCCAAAGCTTTTTGTGCTCTGCTTAATGCTTGATTTTGTTATGTATAAACAAAGCAAACATTAAGTAAGAAGGATTAGAAGAAAATACTAAGTCAAGTCTACGACTAAGTTACCTTCGGCCTTCTTCCTGGATTTTTTCAGGTATTTTTCATGCCTAGTCGTCAAGTTTTCGATCGACCGGTTTTTAGCTTGAATTTCCTCTTCAAGCTTTATTCTTCTGGCTTTTTCAGCCAAAACTTCTTCTTTTATTTTCTCAAAATCTATCAAATTTGATAAGGGAGAATAGTTAAAGGAAGAAAGGGAAATCTTAAAAAAGATAAATTAAGAAGAAAGTTCTTACTTTCTAGTTCGGAGTGTTTTTTCTCTAGATTCTTAATTCGATCGGTTAGTCCTCCGATCACAGCAAAATTTTCAACCATATGCTACATGAATATCATTTTTTCTTTAAGTTTCTTGTGAACTTCAAGGAAAACTATAAGAATAGTTGAGGACACTTACTTGAATTGCCACATCATTATAATCGCTTATCAGATTCGATTTGCGATACTCTCGATACTCTCCTCCGAGCATTATCAAGCTCCTTATCCTCGATAAATCGAGGAGAGAAAGGGAACATGTTAGTTTGGGAGGAGCTCCTTTTAGAAGTTGAAATCTACTATGGATCTGCAAAGATACATACCTCTTTGACGTAGTGACAATCACCACAGGATTCAAATCAGATTCCAACACTGAAGCAGGCTCGGGGGCTTCCCTAACCACTTCTTCCTCAGGATTTCTTACGAGTAAAGCCCTGGTCGAAGACGCCCTTGATCACCTAACCTGCTGGAATAACCTGATCGGGAACGACTGGAACTCCAACAGGTCTGCGCAAAGAAAAATAAGTTTAGAGTTCAAGATCACCAAGAGTATAAAAGGTATGCGTTCATATAATAATTTCATTTACAACATATCCGGTCATCTATTTTATCTTGACTCTGAAGCGCGCTGGCTTAAAGTCTGTAGCGCTAGCTTTTCTTTTCTTTTCAACCAATTTTTCCAGTATTGAACTGGTAGGGTTGGTTGTACCCTCTACATTCTTCAATGAACGATCAGATGTAATAATTTCAACCAATTAGTCGAGAGTAGAATCCCTGATCGTTGGATCGGAAGGTGTAGGTTCATCGGCCAACAAAGCAGTTGCTTCAATGGCCCTTGGCAAATCTTGAGCAACTGTATGTGACTCAATGACTACCGCCTGATTCAACAAACAAAGTTAGTCGGGTGATGAACATATCTTTTTCATCTAAGTAAAAAGTATTTCCTTCGGTTACCTACCTCTACACGATCACTAGTGATCGTAAGGTTGGTCGGTTCATCAATTGGCTCACAGGTCTCCGTGGCCTCATCAATTTTTAGACCAACCGACTACATATCAAGAGGATCTTTAGGTAAACACCGATCGAAAAGGTTGTAAGGGTGAAAAATAATTATCATGCTTACCCAAAGTCTCTCAGCTCTCTCTTCAGCAGTAGTAACTACTAAGATCAAAGGGAACCCAGCCTTCTCATTAGGCTCTCCAAGATAATTTTGATCTGGCTTCTGATATCATCAGAAGACAAGGTTGTAATAAAAAGAGAGGTCTTAGGATTATAAAAGCATTTTAACCAGAAAGGTATACTGGTCGGATTCTTACTGGAACTTACCTTCCCTAGAGTCCTTGGTCGCACCATCACGATCAATATACTAGAGCATCGAATGAGCTCTGGCCTTCATAGGAATGATTCTCTGCATAGAGAAGTTCCTCACCACGTGCCAGGAGGTTAAACCCCTGACACTCACGAGATGGATGGCTTCAACCCATCTCCCAATTTTCCCCTCCTTCTTTGAAGAGGAACACCATTGCGGGTTCTCGATAGCTTTCTTACCGCTGCAATAAAGGCCATCGCCCTGCGTTATCTTCATATAAAACCAACTCTTCTTCCATGGCGACCACGAAGATTTGGAGTACATTGAAATGTACTCATGAGCCTTCCCGTCATGGAGACGCAAGGTACACTCTCCGGGTGTACCGGTCGTCTTCTTCGCATTCACCAATTTGTAGTAGTACCTGAAGAGATCCAATGTTGCTGGAATTCCCAGGTACGCTTCGCGGAGGTAGACGAAGATGCTGAGGTTGGCTATGGCGTTGGGGGCCAGATTGATCAGTTCTACTCTATAAATATTCCAAAACTTGGGAAAGAAATGAGTGAACTGGAAGTCTAAAGCCGCATTCGATATATGCGAGAAATACCAGAATTTCTCCATCTTCACCACTTGGAGAATGTTCCCCAAATGCTGATCTCCATAAGATCAGACTTCTGTCGGGTAGTAGCCCAACCTTTTCTAAACCTTCAATTTTCTTCTCACTCAGATCAGAGATCGACCAGTTGGTGATAAGATCCGATATTGTGATTTCTTTCGGGTGAAGAATTCAAAGGTGATCGAAAATAGTTTATTGGAAGATGAAGAGGAAAGTGAAAAGGCGTAGAAACCCTAACACACAGTGCTAAGGGGCTTTTTATAGCCACAACACTGTAACCGCTTCGAGAAAAGTCAAATGGACAAAAATCCCTTTTAACCAGCGGATAAATAGTTCTTTTCAACTTCCGAGGCAATTTCTCAACTTTAAAAATGAATACAGACCACCTCGAATACCACACCATTTAATGAGGGATCTGTCCAATACGATTGCATCGGGAGTAAACGTCTATACGACCAATTCATTTAAAGTTTGGGGCTAGCTGACGAGGATTAAAACCTCTATTTATTATTTAATAGATAAAGGACCATATGTCTTTGTGGTCGTAACTCCTAAGGCTAACGACCTCACTGGTCGTGAGGATTTCAGAGGTTACATAATATCTAACCTGGTCGAAAAGGTTCCCAACCTTGTCTCCGATCAGTCAAAAGCTCACAAAGTCTTAAACTGATATGTGAATCTAGCACCAGATATATCCTCTACCGTGTGAAGAATGGAACATGTGTTGTATATTCCATACCACGCGACGATACGTAACTCTAAGACACAGGAATGCGGTTAAGTGGCTCACTGACATATAATCGTATGCGATTGGTACATTGTCAATCGACGCCTCTTCGACGAGAGCGTTACTTCTCCAACAAGCGTCTCTCCAAGAGACAACTGCCAACGCTTCGTCAACTACATAAGGAGGACTGCGAACCGAAGTGGAAGGGGTCAGAACAGTAAAGATAGATTGAGAAACACTCTCAGAAGAGCATTGTATTCCCGAGTTAGTTTTCAATCTAGGTTACATACACACATTGTAATAGCCAGTTCACAACAATAAAGAGCAGTCTCATTATTTTCTAAAAGATACATGTCATTTTTTTCTTTTTCTTCATACATTCATAAAATCGACGATTTAATCGTCGACACACTCCAATATATAAGCTCTTCGTTCCAAATCACTTGTTATTGCGCGAAGCCAACAACCAGATGGACATAATCGAAGGAAAAAAAAACCTAACCAGATCGACAATTCCACGTCAATCTGCAGGGCCTTACGCCCTTACTACTTAGGGACCCATTTGCAATTAGCAGTAAAATACCACAGGCGTTTGAATTTTTTATATGCGCAGAAATCACAATCACGTGTTCGCTCATTTTCTGGGATTTACTGTTTAATAAAGACCGTCCGATCGCGATCACTCCTGATCCAGCCGTTGATAGTGCAGGCGGTCGTAGAACCTTCCCATCGCTCGCTTCTGCTACTTCTGCACATCGGCGCCTCGGCTTCCCCCCTCGATCGCGTCGCGTCCCTCCTCGCCTCCTCGGGCCTCGGCCCCCAGCCGCCGCCGCCCTATCGCCTCCGGGCGTCGCCTCGGCTGCCTGCCGGCCATCCCCGCCGTTTTCTCCCACACCCATCTTCCAGGTAACGCCCCCCGCCCCAACTCAAGGCCACACGGCCTCGCACTTCCCCTGTGCCTCCCTCCCTCCCTCCCTCCCTCCCGTCTGTTAGTTGACAAAAGAATAAAATAAATGGGAAGCAGAACGGCAGCGCGGCTCCATAAATGTTTGAATCTAAATTATAATCGGGTTTGTGTTACGTCTGGTTTTTGGTTTTGATTGTTTGATTTGGGGTCAGATTGGTTTTCTGATAACCCCGCGGTTCGATCTGGTGGTCTAAAAAGAAAATAGAGCAATGCGCGCGCGCGCGCGCGCTCTTTTCACCACTCATGACATTCACGCTGTTTGCATATGAAAATAATAACGTGATGGTCTATATGATTGATTCACTGTTGTCCGCTCGGGCTAAGTTAGTGCTTGTTTGGATGAATCCATTGAATCTTTGATATTAACTGCTCTTCTTTCTCTGTCAATTTGACTATATTGTAGATTTTGATGTAATAAACAGGAGGGTGTATTGTTATAGTTTAGTATTGAGTATGTATTAATATCAGATGAACGCTTTTAATTACTGTTGCATATGTAGCCATGTCGCGGTGTCCGTATTTCCGGAAGAATTTCGTATTACCGTGCCTGTTTGCATCCCTAAAAACACTGTATTGCCGTGTCCATATCGTATATATATGTCCCATGTTCGTGCAAGCTACCTGGTGATTTACACCGCCTTTGCAGCCGCTGCTCGCACTGCCATCCAAACATTCCTGGATCTGCCACTGGTGATAGAACCCTTCTCTCCAAATGGTGTTGGGCTTAACAATATGGTTTGTTTGATAGAGGGTCCATCAGATAAGAACCCAACTTTAAATGGGCTAATGCAAACTTGTGATCCAAGCGACCAAGCCTATCCGATCAGTATGGGAACAAACCACATTCTTCGTATATACTTCAGCCAGTGTTGCTAGCTTTGGCTCTTTGGATGATCAAACAGATAACAATCCTCCCTGCATTGGTCATATTGCATCCACCTTGTTTACGACTTACAAGGAGTTCTCGCATTCCCTTGTTTGATATTATTATTGAAATAATGAATGAGTCGAATAACTGCAACTCTTAGTCAAACTCTCCTAGAATACCTGTTCATTGTTAATTAGAAATATGCATGCAACTCCAGGGGAAAAAAATGGTGAGATAGGGTCATTTTACCCTTATTGGTACACAATTATTTCATTTTTTGTGTCTTCTATTGATAAAGCACTTATGGTGTAAGATGCATTTTGAGAATCATGCATTCAAATTATGGCCATTAAAATTTGCTTGATAGTGAAATATTATCGAATTTCAGTTCCATGCTCAAGAGTATTCGCTACTTAGTGACTAACAGTGAAACTAAGTATTTCCAATAGCTTGTTCCTCACATAGTAGTCTGGATTTAAAGTTGTATTTTACGCCTGATTGCGGTGCACTCTTTCTTTGTCAAGAACTCCCTCCATCTCTGCAATTAGCAATTCATGATTTGAATATGTGTAATAAATTCTGTCTTGGATTTATGCATGAGACATTTTAATTGTTCTGTATTGGATTTATGCATGAGACATTTTAATTGTTCTGTACCATCCAATCGGAGAAATTAGTCCAGTATCTAATGCAATTTTTATGTATATTAAGATGTTAATAGCTGGCACTGGCTGTTCTTACATAGTTATGCTAGATCAAATCTGACTTGTCCTGGCTCTGTGACACTGCTTGCTTTACTGAGAAATGTGAAAATTTGTTAATCTTTTCTTACTCTCTCTAGCATGCTTTGGCTGCATTTTTTGTTAAGCAATTTACCTCGTACTGAGTGTGCCACAATTCCATAACTATTGTGTTGTGCATGCCTTTTCAATTTTGCTTCTTTATTCGAACTTTAGGTTCTGTTGTTTTGCCCTAATGGTTCACATAATGCTTTCTCTCTTTCTTGTTAATTTGGTATCTATGCAACATTGCAAATTGCAAGTATTGACCAGTTTGAACATGTCAATGCTTCTGGTATGCCTCCGAGATCGCAAGGGGTAGCGATGGGCTACTGGGGATCCCGCCCGAGCTACGCGACGTCCAGGAGCCGTGACGGGATACAGTATCGACAAGCAAGAGGACAGGGAATAGAGAACTCAGGATGTGGGAAAACAGAATATTGTATTTCATATCTTGATACAATGAGTAAAGCTCCCCTTTTATAGTATTAGATCAATACGTTCCTATTAAAGTACAACTCTTAAAGAAACTAATCATACATTATTTAAAGATGCATATACTATAGATAGCTCATGATGCCTATTCCGTAACTAGAACCGACCGGATACATATTCCTTAGTTGATCCCTTTCTCCGTTGTTGGAGTTGAAATCGCCTTCCTTGTATTGCGTGACGTCGGAACTCCCACACAACATCTCTCCCGCCTCGAAAGCGGCTCGTCCTCGGTGAAAAAGACGGATAAAACGACTTGAAATCCTCCACTTGGTTCCCACGAAGCATCCACGGAGATAGACCAATCCATTGTACAAGGACATGCCAAGCGTCTCGTCGGAGGTGGCCTTTAAGACCTTTTAGAACCTTTGGAATTGGCGACCATCGATGTAGAAGGTATGCTGGTATTATAGTTGGCGGTGTTCCATAGAACTTTTGAGAATACCCACATGAAAAACATTGTGAAGTCGTGATCCCTCGGAAAGTTGGAGCCGATATGCTACAGTCCCAATGCGAGCCAACACTTGATATGGCCCATAATATCTTGGACCCGACTTGCCTCGTTATGCACTGGTATGGAAGCGCTTGGCGATGAATCAACTTTAACGGACCCATTCGCCGACCTCATATGTAATTTCCGATGATGTTTATCATAGTAATGCTTGGCATAGTCACAGGCTTGTATTAATCGCTCACGAACTTCATGAAGAAATGCATCACGATCCGAAGTTGTGTTTACGCGCGGCGGCGTGTGCGATTCCTTCAACATAGGTCTTCAAAGAAGGAGGTGAGCGTCCATATACAATCTTGAAGGAGTGTCACGAAGAGTGTATGATATGATGTGTTGTAACAATACTCGACCATGGAAGCCATTCTACCCAAGCGTGGTCGGTCCCTGTGAGACAACGAAGATACATGGCAATAACTTTGTTTACGGCCTCGTCGCCCATCCGATGTGGATGAATTCTCATTAGGTTTTCCAAAGATCGATCATTTCGACCGCTTCGATCTCATCGTAAGACAAGGTTGTAATAAAAAGAGAGGTCTTAGGATTATAAAAGCATTTTAACCGTAAAGGTATAACGTCGGATTCTTACCGAACTTACCTTCCTAGAGTCCTTGGTCGATCATCACGACTCAATATACCGAGCATCGAATGAGCTCGCCTTCAAATGACCGATTCTCCGCATAGAGAAGTCCTCACCACGCGGTGAGGTTAAACCTCGATACTCGTGAGATGGATGGCTTCAACCCATCTCCCAATTTTCCTCCTTCTTTGAAGAGGAACACCATTGGGTTCTCGATAGCTTTCATCACGCAATAAAGGCCATCGCCTGTGTTATCTTCATATAAACCAACTCTTCTTCCATGACGACCACGAAGATTTGGAGTACATTGAAATGTACTCTCGCCTCTCGTCATGGAGACGCAAGGTACACTCTCGGGTGTACCCATTGCCTTCTCGATTCACTAACTGTAGTAGCACCAAGAGATCCAATGTTGCCGAATTCCTGTGTACGCTCATGAGGTAGACGAAGATGCCGAGGTTGGCTATGGCGCTGGCCGATTGATCGCTTCACTCTATAAATATTCCAAAACTTGGGAAAGAAATGAGTGAATGGAAGTCTAAAGTCCGATTCGATATATGCGAGAAATACCGTAATTTCTCCATCTTCACCACTGGAGAATGTTCCCAAATGTCGATCTCCATAAGATCGACTTCATCGGTAGTAGCCCAACCTTTCTAAACCTTCAATTTTCTTCTCACTCGGATCGTAGATCGACTAAATGGTGATAAGATCCGATATTGTGATTTCTTTCAGTGAAGAATTCAAAGGTGATCGAAAATAGTTTATTGGAAGATGAAGAGGAAAGTGAAAAGGCGTGAGAACCCTAACACACACCGCTAAGGGGCTTTTATAGCCACAACATCAGAATCGCTTCGAGAAAAGTCAAATGGACAAAAATCCCTTTTAACCAAATGATAAATAGTTCTTTTCAACTTCCGAGGCAATTTCTCAACTTTAAAAATGAATACGCACTCACCCTCAATACCACACCATTTAACGAGGGATCTGTCCGATACGACAGACGGAGTAAACGCATATACCACCAATTCATTTAAAGTTCGTGGGCTAGCCGACGAGGTTTAAAACCTCTATTTATTATTTAATAGATAAAGGACCATATGTCTTCGTGGTCGTGAATCTTAAGGCTAACGACTCACTGGTCGTAAGGATTTCAGAGGTTACATAATATCTAACCTGGTCGAAGAAGGCTCCCAACCTTGTCTCCGATCACTCAAAAGCTCACAAAACATTAAACTCGATATCCAATCTAGCACCGTATATATCCTCTACCGTATGAAGAATGGAACATGTGTCAGATATTCCATACCACGCGACGATACGTAACTCTAAGACATGTGAATGCTAAGTGGCTCATCGACATATAATCGCACAACGCTTGGTACATTGTCAATCGACGCCTTCGACTCAGACGCTACGCTTCTCCAACAAGCGTCTCTTCAAAAGACAACTGCCAACACTTCGTCAACTACATAAGGATGATCATGAACCAAGTGGAAGGGGCCTAATAAGAAGATAGATTGGGAACACTCTCGTAAGAGTATTGTATTCCCGAAGTTAGTCTTCGCCCAGGTTACGACACCCATCAGAATAAATGCTCATCAAAGAATAAAGAGCAGTCTCATTATTTTCCAGAAAATACGTGCTATTTTTTTTCTTTTTCTCCATACATTCATAAAATCGGTGATTTAATCGTCCACACACTCCAATATATAAGCTCTTCGTTTCAAATCACTTGTTATTGCGCGAAGCCAACAAGCAGATGGACAAAATCGAAGCAAAAAAAACGTAACCAGATCGACAATTCCACGTCAATCTGCAGGGCCTTACGCCCTTACTACTTAGGGACCCATTTGCAATTAGCAGTAAATTACCACAGGCGTTTGAATTTTTTATATGCGCAGAAATCACAATCACGTGTTCGCTCATTTTCTGGGATTTACTGTTTAATAAAGACCGTCCGATCGCGATCACTCCTGATCCAGCCGTTGATAGTGCAGGCGGTCGTAGAACCTTCCCATCGCTCGCTTCTGCTACTTCTGCACATCGGCGCCTCGGCTTCCCCCCTCGATCGCGTCGCGTCCCTCCTCGCCTCCTCGGCCCCCAGCCGCCGCCGCCGCCCTATCGCCTCCGGGCGTCGCCTCGGCTGCCCGCCGGCCATCCCCGCCGTTTTCTCCCACACCCATCTTCCAGGTAACGTCCCCCGCCCCAAATCAAGGCCACACGGCCTCGCACTGCCCCTGTGCCTCCCTCCATCCCTCCCTCCCTCCCGTCTGTTAGTTGACAAAAGAATAAAATAAATGGGAAGCAGAACGGCAGCGCGGCGCCATAAATGTTTGAATATAAATTATAGTCGGGTTTGTGTTACGTCTGGTTTTTTTGTTTTGATTGTTTGATTTGGGGTCAGATTGGTTTTCTGATAACCCCGCGGTTCGATCTGGTGGTCTAAAAAGAAAATAGAGCAATGCGCGCGCGCGCGCGCGCGCTCTTTTCACCACTCATGACATTCACGCTGTTTGCATATGAAAATAATAACGTGATGGTCTATATGATTGATTCACTGTTGTCCGCTCGGGCTAAGTTAGTGCTTGTTTGGATGAATCCATTGAATCTTTGATATTAACTGCTCTTCTTTCTCTGTCAATTTGACTATATTGTTGATTTTGATGTAATAAACAGGAGGGTGTATTGTTATAGTTTAGTATTGAGTATGTATTAATATCAGATGAACGCTTTTAATTACTGTTGCATATGTAGCCATGTCGCGGTGTCCGTATTTCCGGAAGAATTTCGTATTACCGTGCCTGTTTGCATCCCTAAAAACACTGTATTGCCGTGTCCATATCGTATATATATGTCCCATGTTCGTGCAAGCTACCTGGTGATTTACACCGCCTTTGCAGCCGCTGCTCGCACTGCCATCCAAACATTCCTGGATCTGCCACTGGTGATAGAACCCTTCTCTCCAAATGGTGTTGGGCTTAACAATATGGTTTGTTTGATAGAGGGTCCATCAGATAAGAACCCAACTTTAAATGGGCTAATGCAAACTTGTGATCCAAGCGACCAAGCCTATCCGATCAGTATGGGAACAAACCACATTCTTCGTATATACTTCAGCCAGTGTTGCTAGCTTTGGCTTTTTGGATGATCAAACAGATAACAATCCTCCCTGCATTGGTCATATTGCATCCACCTTGTTTACGACTTACAAGGAGTTCTCGCATTCCTTGTTTGATATTATTATTGAAATAATGAATGAGTCAATAACTGCAACTCTTAGTCAAACTCTCCTAGAATACCTGTTCATTGTTCATTAGAAATATGCATGCAACTCCAGGGAAAAAAAATGGTGAGATAGGGTCATTTTACCCTTATTGGTACACAATTATTTCATTTTTTGTGTCTTCTATTGATAAAGCACTTATGGTGTAAGATGCATTTTGAGAATCATGCATTCAAATTATGGCCATTAAAATTTGCTTGATAGTGAAATATTATCGAATTTCAGTTCCATGCTCAAGAGTATTCGCTACTTAGTGACTAACAGTGAAACTAAGTATTTCCAATAGCTTGTTCCTCACATAGTAGTCTGGATTTAAAGTTGTATTTACGCCTGATTATGTGCACTCTTTCTTTGTCAAGAACTCCCTCCATCTCTGCAATTAGCAATTCATGATTTGAATATGTGTAATAAATTCTGTCTTGGATTTATGCATGAGACATTTTAATTGTTCTGTACCATCCAATCGGAGAAATTAGTCCAGTATCTAATGCAATTTTTATGTATATTAAGATGTTAATTGCTGGCACTGGCTGTTCTTACATAGTTATGCTAGATCAAATCTGACTTGTCCCGGCTCTGTGACACTGCTTGCTTTACTGAGAAATGTGAAAATTTGTTAATCTTTTCTTACTCTCTCTAGCATGCTTTGGCTGCATTTTTTGTTAAGCAATTTACCTGGTACTGAGTCTGCCACAATTCCATAACTATTGTGTTGTGCATGCCTTTTCAATTTTGCTTCTTTATTCAACTTTAGGTTCTGTTGTTTTGCCCTAATGGTTCACATAATGCTTTCTCTTCTTGTTAATTTGGTATCTATGCAACATTGCAAATTGCAAGTATTGACCAGTTTGAACATGTCAATGCTTCGGTATGCCTCCGAGATCGCAAGGGTAGCGATGGGCTCTTGGGGATCCCGCCGAGCTACGCGCGTCCGGAGCCGTGACGGGATCTGATGTCGACAAGCAAGAGGACAGGGAATAGAGAACTCGAGGATGTGGGAAAAGAATATTGTATTTCATATCTTGATACAATGAGTAAAGCTCCTTTATAGTATTAGATCAATACGTTCCTATTAAGTACAACTCTTAAAGAAACTAATCCTATCATTATTTAAAGATCGCATATACTATAGATAGCTCATGATGCCTATTCCGTAACTAGAACCACGGATACATATTCCTTAGTTGATCCCTTTCTCCGTTGTTGGAGTTGAAATCGCCTTCCTTGTATTGCGACGATACGGAACTCCCACACAACATCTCTCCCGCCGACCAAGCTCGTCCTCGGAATAAAAGACGGATAAGAACGACTTGAAATCCTCCACTTGTTCCCACGAAGCATCCAGGAGATAGACCAATCCATTGTACAAGGACATGCCAAGCTCTCGTCAGGTGGCCTTTAAGACCTTTTCGAACCTGGAATTGGGCGACCATCATGAAAAGGTATGCATGGTATTATAGTTGGCGGTGTTCCATAGAACTTTTGAGAATACCCACATGAAAAACATTGTGAAGTCGTGATCCCTCGGAAAGTTGGAGCCGATATGCTACGTCCCAATGCGAGCCAACACTTGATATGGCCCATAATATCTTGGACCCGACTTGCCTCGTTATCGCTCGGTATGGAAGCGCTGGCGATGAATCAACTTTAACGGACCCATTCGCCGACCTCATATGTAATTTCCGATGATGTTTATCATAGTAATGCTTGGCATAGTCACGGCTTGTATTAATCGCTCACGAACTTCATGAAGAAATGCATCACGATCCGAAGTTGTGTTTACGCGCGGCGTGTGCGTTCCTTCAACATAGGTCTTCAAAGAAGGAGGTGAAGCGTCCATATACAATCTTGAAGGAGTGTCACGAAGAGCAGATGATATGATGTGTTGTAACAATACTCACCATGGAAGCCATTCTACCCAAGCGTGGGTCGGTCCCGTGAGACAACGAAGATACATGGCAATAACTTTGTTTACGCCTCCGTCGCCATCCGATGTGGATGAAACGCAGAACTCATATGAAGCAGTACCGTTAATTTGAATAAATCCTTCCAAAAAGCACTAGTAAACACCGGGTCACGGTCGCTCACAATTGAATGTGGAATGCCATGTAGCCTGACAATTTCATGAAAGAACACACGGGCAACCGTTGTGGTCAGATACTGGATGGCCTATTGGAATGAAGTGAGCGTATTTAGAAAAGCGATCAATAACTGACAGAATTACCGATTTTCCGTGTACGCAAGGCAATCCTTCGATGAAATCCATTGAAATATCAGCCCATACTGTCGTTGGTACTACTAATGGTTGTAGTAGACCCGAAGGGTGTAGATGTTCAGTCTTGTTCCGTTGGCATATAACACAAGCTCGAACGAAATTCTGAACTTCCTTGCGTGCATGAGGGACATAAAAATCGGAGTGCAAGCGATGTAGCGTTTTTTGGTACCCTTCGTGTCCAGTGATGTTGATGAATTGCTTGTAGTGCGCGATCTGCGAGATACATAGACACGACCGCCATGCGAAGAAGGCCGTCGGAAAGAGACCATGGTGCTCCCAATTCTCGGTTGAACCTTAGACGAGAGATTGTAATTCGGTGAGGTAACCACCTCCGCCGAAGTTCCTTAAAAATGGAAAACGTTAGTCCCGATAATGCAAAACGGCGTAATGTGTCATCCGTCCGGGAAAGAGCATCTGCCACGGTGTTTAACCTTCCGGGACGATATTCCACCGTAAAACTGTATCCAAATAATTTGCTTACCCATTGATGTTGTGGGATGGTAGAGAGACGTTGATCCAATAAAAATTTCAAACTGTAATGGTCCGTACGCACAATGAAAGAGCGACCCCAAAGGTATGGCGCCGATGCGGATGGCATGAACCAATCCTATGAGCTCCGCTCGTATGCGGCACTCGATGTCGTCAGCGACTTGCTTGTCAAGAACGCAAGGACCTTGGCCTTGGTGGAGGACGCCAAACCGGTGCGAGGCATCACATTCGACGATAAAATCGGCGAAGTCGAGCAAGTGAAGAACGGAGCGCAGCAGAGCCTTCTTGAGTGTGTTAAATGCAATGGTTGCGTCCTCGGACCACTGAAAAGTCTCCTTCTTGAGTAACTTAGTGAGAGGGGCAGTGATAGAACCGAAATCACGAATGAATTTCCGGTAGTAGCCGGCTAGGCCTAGGAATCCACGTAGCCCTCTTGCTGATGGTGGTTGAGGCCATGTTTGAATTGCAATCACCTTGTCTTCATCCATAGAAACCCCATTGGCGGAAATGACGTGGCCGAGATATGCCACGGATGGTGTACCAAAGGTACATTTTGACCGCTTCAAATAGAGGCCATTATCGCGTATGACGTGAGTATGCTTCAGAATGTTGCAAATGTTCCGCCAAGTTGAATCAGATCAAAATATCGTCAAAAAAGACAAGAGCAAAACGACGAAGGTAAGGTTGTAGAACCGTGTTCATCAAGGCCTGGAATGTAGATGGCGCATTAGTGAGACCGAACGGCATCACCAAGAATTCAAAATGTCCATGATGTGTCCGGAAGGCGGTCTTCTCCACATCGGCGGGATGCATGCGCACTGATGATATCCTGAACGGAGGTCAAGTTTTGTGAAGAAACGTGCCCCCTTTAACTCGTCAATGAGCTCGTCGACGACTGGAATTGGAAATTTGTCGCGGATAGTTAACTCATTAAGCGCCGTAATCCACAAAAAGCGCCGGAGTTGTCCGATTTTTGACAAGTAAAGCGGGTGAAGAAAATGCCGAAGTGCTTGACCGGATTGTGCCTTCCTGTAACATTGCAGCACACTGACGTTCGAGCTCATCCTTTTGCAATTGTGGGTATCGATATGGTCGAACGGCCACTGGGTCTGACTCCTGTCGGAGGTGGATGCGGTGATCAAAGGTTCGGACCGGTGGCAAGCCTTTTGGTTCGTCAAAGATGTGTTCGAACTCACCCAATAGGTCGGAAAGGAGATTCTCATTGGAGCATGAAGCCGCACGCATCGCGCCCTTGTGCTTGCTATGCCGCTGCAAGTAATGTGTCGGCCGTTGCGCGAAGGAGATACGTAAGTTGTTGAAGTCCCATAGAACCGACCCAACGTGCGCGACCATTGTACCCAAGTACAATGTCGAATCCACCAAGTGGAATAGCCAAAGCGTCTGTCGTGAAGGTTTCACCGCAATGGGCGTGTCAAGTCCGAGTGATGCCGCCACTAGATACTTGATCCCGTTGGCTACTATCACCGAAGCCGCATCGGGCTCGAGGTGGACACCTGCCGAGCACCATCCCGTCGCCGATGAAATTATGTGTGGACCGGTGTCCAAGAGTGCGGTGAATTCCTTCTTGCCGACCGAGACCTTGAGTTGCATTGTTTCATTGGCCTGATGCTCCATTCTGTCAAGGCATGAAGAGATACTGGGTGCTTGACTGGCTCCTGGTGTGTTGTCTTGCCCTCATCGTCATCGTCGTCCGACACATCAATATAGAACGATCGTTGGCAATGGTGCCTCGGACAAACTCGTCGCGAGTTAAAACAAAGGCCCTTCTTCCGCCGTTCGGCCATCTCGAGGGATTCGATCGTCGTATTGGTCGGCGGATGATGCTGTGTAGTTGAGCCGCCATGGTTGCATGATCGTGCGTCGATGGTCGTGGTACTACGGCAGTGGAGTTGATGGTCGCCGCCACCCGTCGATCGTGGACTCGGACGGCTTGCTCGCTCGGCGCCACGCACCCTGTCCGCGACGTTCATATGCTCTGGCGAGACTCATTGCCACCGGAGGTCATGCCGGATTTTGTAACTCTCGTCAATACGCAGATTGTTCGGGCAATCCAAGAGAAAGAGCGCATCGATGTAGTGGATGTAATGCCTCGTGTGACATAATAGTGCAAAGACGCTCAATATAATCTCGGTGAGTTGGTGAGCGGAAGACGTGCCAAAGCGCCAGAGGATTGCTTCTATCGGTGGCCCAAATCGGAGATGACAGAGGTCTTTGAAGCGCGAGGATGGCGCATCGCCATCACGTTCTAACGAAAATACCAATATGGGCGATTCAGGTGAGGTGATAAGAGGCGAGCCATACTTTATCGGTTTCTTCTTCTTTGTCGCGGAAGAATTGTTCACATCTATTAATCCAAGCCTCACTAAATAAAAGGGGAGAAAATACATAAAACTTACAGGACATAAACGCACAGGTCACTTGACAATTTTCTTTTCACTTTGCTATGCCATGCAAACGGTATGTTTGAATATTAGCTTGCGCTTGAAATATGCTAGGGTTGTATCACATGATTTTGAAAGGTATACATAAGCCAAATCATAAGGAACAAGGTATAAATAAAACCAGAAGATTGCAAAATAGTTTTCCTTTGTTATTGTATACAGATACTATAGCTCATGAAAAAAAAAATCATTTTAAGTACAACTTCATTTGTTGTTGTTGTGATTTGCATAGCAAACTAGTACCAATCAATATTGCATGTTGCCATAGAATGAGAAATAAAATTTCCTTGTTCTCATGATCTCTAGCTGAATATAACTGTATTTTTATGGCGTTGTTCTAGATCCCCTATCCCAATTTTCTGAAGAAATGGCAAGAACTCCAAGTGACCGTAACCGATCAAGCCGGCGTCTTAGGTCAGCTCCTTGTGCTGTACCTTCCTATTACCAGAAAGCAAAAAAGGCAGCCAAGCAAAGTGAATTGCAATTACTCTCAGAGAAAAAGGACTGGAAACATGCCACTTGCTCAATATGCTTGGAGCGTCCACATGATGCTGCCCTCCTCCTTTGTTCTTCTCACAACAAAGGTTGTCGACCATACATGTGTGGTACCAACTATCACCACTCTAATTGTCTTGAACAGTTTAAAAATGCTTATTTGAGGGGCAAACCAACACGTGAAGTGTTAACCGCGGTGGTGCCACCTAGCAAGAAACCAAAGGAGATGGAGCTTGCATGCCCTATCTGCCGTGGGGAAGTTAAAGGGTGGACGGTGGTTGAACCAGCCAGACAATTTCTCAACCGCAAGAGGAGAACTTGTATGCATGAGGATTGCTCATTCGTCGGATCATATAAAAAACTCTGCAAGCATGTGAAGTCCAAGCATCCTTCATCAAAGCCTCGTGAAGTTGACCGTGCACGTTTAGCTGAGTGGGAGGAGCTTGAAAGTGAAAAAGAGAGGCAGGATACAATCAGCATAATCACGTCCTTGAATCCAGGATCTATAGTCATGGGGGACTATATCGTTGATCCCAATAGTGGCAGCAGCGACTCTTATATGGATAGCTCTGACTGGACTGATAGCTCCAACTCGTACACATCCTCAGATGGTGGTGAGTGGTGACAGTGGATCCGTCGCAGAGTTCATAGGAGATGGGGAAAGACCAAAGGCAAAATGTCACAAATATACCAGCTGGTGATTCTGGCGTTCAGCGTAGTGGTTTTACCAACTCTCGAAGGCCATTACGGGTTGGTTTTATTCTGTCAACTCGGAGTTGGCCAAGGGGGCGTGTAAGATCCACAAATGGCAGCTGAGAAATGGAATCATTTTGCACTTGTGCACCCTGTCCATCTGTGAGGAAGCAGATAACAGTAACACTATTATGATAGCTGATGCCTGGTGGCGCTAATATTTATGAGGTTGTTCAAGTTTGTTTCTTTGCTGATCTGGTGATAGAGGGTGGGATTTAAAGGAGGTTTTCGCTTCGTTGAGCGAGGTTTTCGCTTCGTTGGGCCATCTTCCTGTCTCTGATGCTTTCTTATGCACTTTAGGATGAATGCAGTGCTTGTTTTGCATCCAATCCAACTCGTTAGGAGTTCATTGTAACTTCCAGGAGTCTGTACTGTTTATTGCATTCCATATGGCTCGTGATGCCTAATCTGCCATCTTGAAGCTGATGGCAAGAAGCCAATAAACACACTGCTCCTCGGCATTGTTTGTAGCGCGACGTTACCGCATGAAATAGATCGGCACTGTTACATGTTTTTCGCTATATCTGGAACAAAAATTACTCAACTATCTGCGCTCAAGTTACACATTCAGAGGTGACAATGTTAGCCCTTAGGAGATACCAATGGTCTTCCCTAGCAGCCACATGACCAGCGAGAACTCGATCATGAAGAGCGCGTGGAGCCATGTCCGGTCGACGACGAAGCCGAACACCGTGATGCCCGCGCGGTTGTTCTCCAAGTAGGTCACTGAAAACACCATGACCAGCTACAGTGCTAAGTACCAACATCGCACCACCGACAAAATCATACTACATGTGAATGCACGCACGCGTTGCTTGGTGCTTGCTTACCTAGCGCCTGCCTCTTCTGGTAGGAGATGTTGGTGACGTGGAAAGATGTGAACTTTGAGCTGTCAAGGCCGTCCTCGCTGCGGGATGACTCGTCGTCGTCGGACTCGTCGCCGGAGGAGGTGCTCACAGGGAAAGGGCTCGTGGGTGCCTGCTGGTACGCCTTGCTGGGCGTCCTGGGGTTCTCTTGGTCACGGTCTAGGCTGTTGATGGTGGCGTTGGCGTGCCATGCCGCGGCGACGCTGGTGATCGCCTGCGTCTTGTGCGTGATCTTGGCCGCGCTGTGGAGGCAGATGAGCAGGCCAGTGACGAGGCTCATCGAGCAGAGCTGCAGAAAATGGATGCGCATGCAAGAGCCGGTTAATTAGGTGGCAAACAACCAAGCAGCCTCTTTAAGGACAACGCCGGGGCGCGTTCGGCACTTACCGCGAGCTCGCCGGCGGTAGCGATGTTGACCTGAGCGTGGGGCCTCGTGGCGGCGAGCAGCGCCGAGAACTGGCTGGCGGTGACGAGGAGGAGGCATGACAGTATGAACTTCCGGTACCGGTGGCTGATACGGCGGAGCTGGTCACGGATGCGGCGGTGCTGCCTCAGCACGGCGGCGACGTCGGCGCACTGGCCGAAGTCCCGCGCGAACCCAGTCATGCGCAGGATCTGCAGGTAGCATATGATCCGGAACAGCACGCACACCATGAAGAACATGGCCGTGCGGTATATCCACGACGCCATCTCGAGCGCGCACGCCGCGGCCGACCACCATGGCGGGAAGGGCCGGTTCGCGCAGTACCAGAAGACCTTGTAGGCGGCGTCGGCTAGGAAGCAGGGGAGCACGAAGCAGGCAAGGAGGTGGAACGAGCCAGCGAGCTGGACGGTGTAGCCCACGCGGACGTCCTGAGAGTCGTGCCGGAGGCGGTCCAGGAGAGAGCCGCCGCAGGCCTCTGCGGCGGACGAGGGTGGAGAGGGTGAGGTAGGCGAGCGCCGCGGACAGGGTGAGCGAGGCCTGCACCTGCATGTCGTAGGCGCGGCGCGGCAAGGCGACTCGCGCGACCGCGGGAACGGCCACGGCGAGGACGACGAAGACTAACCAGGAGGCGGCGGCGCTGGCGCCGTCGGAGTGATCGACGCACATCCACCGGAGGCAGGACCGGAAGCTGCGGAGCTCGTCCCGCGCGTGCGACATGCACCGCGTGTACGACCCTCTCCGCCGCAGCAGCGGCGTCGACGCGGGCTCCGGATCTGCGGCGGCGGCCGCCGGCGACATCGACGGCGTGTCCGCCATCGCTGCGGTTCTCTTGGCCTCGTGCTCCTCCGCGGCCCTTCTCTTATTCCTTTATGGCTTTCCTTTTACTGGTCGCCCTGGCGTTTAGGGAGGGTAATGCCGTAATGCGCTGGCAAAAGCTTTACTTGTCGTTCAGAGAGAGAGAGAGAGAGAGAAATAAAACCTGGGATAGAAATGGAGAAAGAGAGAGATATTTTGTTGCTAGTTGCGACCTATCTCAAATTTGGAAATGTTTGTGGCTGTGTAACCTGTCACGAATGACATGCCTTACCGCCTTACGCTATTTTTCTCTCCTCTCTTGCTCAACTTCCAGCACAGGATCTCTCGACGATTCAGGGCTACAGGTTCCATTGCTCTTACCAACTCTTGTGATTTCTTTACTCAACTGATCAACTGATCATGAGATCACACGATGATAATGTCTGATACAAAAAACAGTACATCTACTGTCTTTTCTCAGTGTTGCTACGTATCACTATTGGCATGCTCAAACAGCACGTAGCTGTAGATGTTTTTGCACGGTCGCATTCGGTGCAAGTACCACAGCTTGCAATATATCGCAATGCGTGCGAAGGCATTCAACTATGTGTGCGCATCACGCAGGCATGTAATGAGCACTGAGATAGTTACGCCCACGTTGATTTGTCCCTGCATTGTCACTTGGTTCTTTGCTACTGGACAAAATAAAAGTAGAAATCTGTTATCTGATTGGAAGAGTGACAGTGAGATACCAGTACTACCATTGTACAATGATCATTAAGCTCCAGAGGCATCAAATTTTAGACTACTCCATCGGTGGACGGTGGTTGGGGACACACTACCAGCTCGCCGAGAAAGGAAACAGGAAAACAAATGGAAAGAATCCAGTAGAAAAGGAGAGGGGAAAACTTGCTAAAGCTGTTGACCATGGCTAGCTTGGCATGAAGGCCACATGATAGCCACTACACCAGCTGGAAGCCTGTTCTACCTTTGCGTCTTTAGGTTTCTTATTTCTTAACTTGTCTCCGCTTTTGGAATTGATTTAGGGAATATTAATGAAGATTATATATTTAGGGAGTTTGGAACGCATGCCACTATGCTCCGGGAGCTGAATCTCTGAAGCAGAGACAACTCAGACAAGCACTTCATGTTGAGAGCTGAAAGAACTTCTCATAGCTTACCTGTAACTAAGAGCAATTGTTAGAAGTGAAAGAAAGAAGACATTCTCATGGAGTGAATGAGTGATCAACATGTAAGTTGGAGTACTCTCCTCCCTCAAAAGTTCATGTCTGAATTCTCATTTGAAAAGTTGTCAACAGAGTGTGCTGCTGTAATTATGACATGTAGGTTTTACGTAAGGGCCACTATATACAAGATTACAAACGATCATTGGCGCCTACGATTTGATAAGCGGCTATTTACGTTTATAAATTTGACAAGCTAGCTAGCTGATCGTAATTAAGAATTCCATAGCAAAAGAGAAAGCGGCATATTGGAGGGAGATGCCAAGTTGCTGCTGGTTAGGAGACAGCATGATCCGGCTACATCCTAAAGCAAGCTAGCTACTACTCCTTTCCGAGGCTTAAAAATTGCACAATGAGAAAACCGAAAGGCGGCGGGCGCCTTTGATCGCTTTACAATTGTGCACTGTCCTCTTCTAGCGCACCGCATTCGCACGCTGATTGCTCCGCATCATCTTACTGCACTCGCGTACGCGTGCTGCGGTTGCAGAGCGAGAGTACACCAGAGCGCAGCACGACGCGAGCTAGCTAGAAGAGTCGTAGCAATGCAGCTTTTCTCAGGCCGGAGCAAGCTGCGGCGGAAGAGCGGCGACGGCGGAAGCGGCAAGAACATAGCGGCCGCGTCCACGGCGAAGGCGGCCGCGTCGAGGGCGAAGCACAAGAACGGCAAGTGCCGCGCGCTGTGCTGCGGCGCGTCCAGGCTCAGCGTGTCCTCGTCGGCGTCGTGCTCGTCCGTCGACGCGCCGGAGCCGCCACTCCCGCCGCCTCCGCAGCCGCGCGGCCTGTCCAACCTCGCCCACGGGATGGTCCAGGCTAGGCTGCAGTCCATGATCGACGCCGCCGGCCGGCAGTCGGAGCGCCGAGGGACGGTGGAGATGGCCGAGCGCCGGCGCCGGCCTTGCGGGTGCGCGTGCGCGTGCGGCGGCTACTACGAGAAGAGCGCCCCCTGCGAGAGGAAGCCGTGCGTCGTGTTGGTCGCGGTGGACAGGAGAACGTACGCCCCCCGGGAGGAGTTCCGGCGGTCCATCGCGGAGGTGATCACGGCGAAGCGGATGGCCGAGCCGGCGGAGCTGCGCGCGCTGCTCAACTGCTACGTGTCTGTGAACGCGCGCGAGCACCGCGCCGCCATCCTCGAGGCCTTCCACGAGGTTTGCTCCGGCCTCTTCTCTTTTTGCAAGGGTTGAAGAAAGCAGCTTGTAAATCGGTTGCCGCGCGCGTGTGCAACTGCATCGGTCGGTCGTCCTCTACTCCTAAGTACTATTATCGGGGAGTGTAATTGTGTTATTGTAGAGCGTAATAAGTGTAGCTCTCTTTCTTCCCTCTAATTTGTTGAAAGAATGTTGCAATAATGTGCTCAAGCGTGACGTGCCTGTCTTGGGGAATTTGCCATGTACATATTTGATATTTCAATATTTGACTACGTTGATTTGAATCCTTTTCTGGGTTTAGATGTAGTGTTCAGCACTCCTACTCCTACATAATAAATGCATGATCAACATTTTTGATCTTCTTGTATTGTTCTTTTGTGGTACAAATTATTACCGTTCTATGATAGTGTGCGAAAAGCTCTGCAAATGATAGACACGCTTTGGTGAGAGAGAGAGAGATATATATATATATATATATATATATATATATATATATATATATATATATATATATATATATATATATATAGCATAAACGGCTTTCTTTCAGTCGTTCAAATACTTTTATGGAAATGCTAAAAATATGTCTAGTGTTTTTTTTTTAAAAAAAAATCGGACGAATTTCTTACTTTCCGATCCGCTTAAAGATTTGTTCTCCGGTGAGCTCGCCCTCCTCTCCGGCGTCGTCATTTCCGTTGTCGCTGGGTTAGGGTTTAGGGTTCACTAAGGACTGGGGGCGGCCGGTTGGGGGAGTGACGACGACGCACTAGGCAGTGGCAGGGGCTGAGGAGGCGCCGCACGAGAGATAGGATCGGGAGGGATTCATGGCGACGTAGAGTTGGGGATTGATCCAGAGCATTCTAGGTCGGGGTGTAGTGGTTAGGAGATCCAACGGCTCAAAAAAAAAAAAAACGACTGATTTTTCCAACAAACCTAGTCGGCTGAGAATCAGGTAGACCCATACTTTTAAGCCAAAATCATTTAAAGGTGAAACGACGAAAAATAATCTGTTTTTTTTATTCATATAAATTTGGAAAATATTTTTCAACCCAAAAAAAATGGAAAAGAG
This sequence comes from Hsuehochloa calcarea, assembly GCA_036346395.1. Taxonomy (NCBI): domain Eukaryota; kingdom Viridiplantae; phylum Streptophyta; class Magnoliopsida; order Poales; family Poaceae; genus Hsuehochloa; species Hsuehochloa calcarea. Next base: position 29,958,190 of record CM070599.1, on the reverse strand, counting down.
CTTGGACAAGTTTGACACGTATCACTTCCATGGTATATTTGTGATTAGGGCGCACATTTTGATCGTAAAGGAAGGAACATAATGAAGCAGTAGGGTGCGCATGAGTAAACTAGTGTTTCATCATTACGACATGCTTTATTATCTGCTTCTGTACTTGTAGTTCCTGTACTACGGACTGTTGCTGCGTGCTTAAAAATTGTCGGTCTCGTGAAGTTCATCTGCTTTGTGCCTACCAAACAGTAATTAAACGCAGATTTCCGACCGACGACGAACCGATCGAAAGTTTGCAGAGTGACACAGAATAGATAATAGATATCCGGTACTATTTGTGTTCGACTCTGATTTTAATGAAAAAAATACAGGATAAATGATATCTATTCGTATATATCTGTAAATCAAGTGGTACCAGGAAAGTCTATTATGATTTCACTTAGAAACATGATAACAGATAGGTGGATTGTTACATCTGAGTAGGCCGGAGATATTGAATGTTTTTCCTTTGACATCTCAACGATTAGTCTTTCCGTGTTCGCTCTGATTGCACCTCTACTATCTAATGTCCTGTGTAGGGGGTGCAAAAGAAGTGAGTAATATCCGTTCGACCGACCGACCGACTGAAGGCTCGTGGAGCGAATACGGAATGAAGAAATGGGTATGCGACAATATCCGTGTCCAACTCCGACTCTGAAAGAGGACGAGTGGCACCCTTCAAGCGGGCCGCAACTGCATCTTGTATCCTATTTTGTATTTTTTTTTCTCAGAGTCGGATATTCGCTCCACGAGCTTTCGGTCGGATGTAAATTATCTGCTTCTTTCACATCCGTACACGTGACATTGGACAATAGAGTGCAATCAGAGCGAACACACAGAGAGACTAATTGATGAGATATCGAAGGAAAAAACTCAGTATCCCAGATGCAGCAACCAGTCTATCTGTTATCTTGTTTCTAAGTGAAGTCACAATAAACTTTCCTTATATCACCTTACATACGGACACATATGGACGGATATAGCTCATCTTGTATCATATTACGTTTTTTTTAAAGTCAGACACCGATAGTGTTGGATACCCATCTCTTCATCCCGTATTCGCTCCGTAAACCTTCTATCGATAAAAAATTATCTACTCCATTTGCGCTCATGCTACTTGCCTACTTACAGTTACAATTAGAGAGAGAGAGAGATAGCCTAAGGAAAGTGATGCGTTAAATTTCAACATTCCACGCGTATGTATATACTCGATATCACGCGGACGCGGTTAATTAGCTATACATTGACGTGAATTCATTAAACTAACAAAGGCGTGCGTAAGTCACTTATAAAGCAAGATTTCGCAAACGCGCTAGATTTGGGCCAATATATACTAAGGTTGCCTTTTGCGATTGGTTCCAAATCAACGATTACGAAAACGCGCGTGCGTGAACCCTGATCTCTGCGGAATGTCCGATTAATCCGCCAAGCGATTTTGGCGCTGATGGCGAATTACTTGGCGGTGATGAAGGCTAGCTTCGAGAGTATACTGTTAATTAGCTAGGTTTGCACCGTGGAAAAACAAGTACGCATAGTGACTAGTGAGGGATACGCACTGTGACCTTCAACCCGCATGCACGCACTTATATAAAGGGAAGGGCCTCAGAGACCAGGCGTACACGCCCGACTCCTGACGCTTGGCCTCGCTTTGCCATATCTGCCACCTGAAAAAGGGCAGTTGTTTCACTTTCACGGTTCCATCACCGGCCGGGCTAAAGGAGGGTGCACGCGTTTGATCGATCGGCAACTGATCGAGCCAAGTTTAGGCTGCGCTGCTTCGGCGGCGGTACGCCGGTGCGTGCGTACTCGCGCGTATATGGCCGGGAACAACAGCCCGGACAGGGTGTGGCCGCGCCGCGGCCGGTACGTGCCGAGGCGCCGCGGAATCCTGAGAGGTGTCCTCAGGGCCATCGCACGCGCGCTGGTTCGCCTCTGCGCTCGGCCGCGCGCGGGAGGTTGACGGCTGATGAGATGCGCGGAAGTCGAGAAGATAATAGGAGACAGCTAGGCGTATGGCCTGCTCTCAGCTAGCTGACGGGTCATACGTACTACAGTACTGCCCATAGTTAGACTATGGTATGCGCAGCCGAATACCATGGTTGATTTGAGACATCGTAAGCGTACGTACTTACGTAGTGTTACTGCTGTATGCGACTTCTTGTGGAATAAAAATGATTAGGGAATTGATGACGCATTCCGTCCGAATGTCCACTCCACTCTCTTTCCTTATTCTTCTCTCCAATCATTTGCAACCACTCATTCATCCCTTCTCTCTCCACTCTCATTTGCTCCATCCTGCTCCTCTTTCTCCTTGCCATGCCGCGCCGACGCTGGTGATCGCCTGCGTCTTGTGCGTGATCTTGGCCGCGCTGTGGAGGCAGATGAGCAGGCCAGTGACGAGGCTCATCGAGCAGAGCTGCAGAAAATGGATGCGCATGCAAGAGCCGGTTAATTAGGTGGCAAACAACCAAGCAGCCTCTTTAAGGACAACACCGGGGCGCGTTCGGCACTTACCGCGAGCTCGCCGGCGGTAGCGATGTTGACCTGAGCGTGGGGCCTCGTGGCGGCGAGCAGCGCCGAGAACTGGCTGGCGGTGACGAGGAGGAGGCATGACAGTATGAACTTCCGGTACCGGTGGCTGATACGGCGGAGCTGGTCACGGATGCGGCGGTGCTGCCTCAGCACGGCGGCGACGTCGGCGCACTGGCCGAAGTCCCGCGCGAACCCAGTCATGCGCAGGATCTGCAGGTAGCATATGATCCGGAACAGCACGCACACCATGAAGAACATGGCCGTGCGGTATATCCACGACGCCATCTCGAGCGCGCACGCCGCGGCCGACCACCATGGCGGGAAGGGCCGGTTCGCGCAGTACCAGAAGACCTTGTAGGCGGCGTCGGCTAGGAAGCAGGGGAGCACGAAGCAGGCAAGGAGGTGGAACGAGCCAGCGAGCTGGACGGTGTAGCCCACGCGGACGTCCTGAGAGTCGTGCCGGAGGCGGTCCAGGTAGAGGAGCCGCCGCAGGCCTCTGCGGCGGACGAGGGTGGAGAGGGTGAGGTAGGCGAGCGCCGCGGACAGGGTGAGCGAGGCCTGCACCTGCATGTCGTAGGCGCGGCGCGGCAAGGCGACTCGCGCGACCGCGGGAACGGCCACGGCGAGGACGACGAAGACTAACCAGGAGGCGGCGGCGCTGGCGCCGTCGGAGTGATCGACGCACATCCACCGGAGGCAGGTCCGGAAGCTGCGGAGCTCGTCCCGCGCGTGCGACATGCACCGCGTGTACGACCCTCTCCGCCGCAGCAGCGGCGTCGACGCGGGCTCCGGATCTGCGGCGGCGGCCGCCGGCGACATCGACGGCGTGTCCGCCATCGCTGCGGTTCTCTTGGCCTCGTGCTCCTCCGCGGCCCTTCTCTTATTCCTTTATGGCTTTCCTTTTACTGGTCGCCCTGGCGTTTAGGGAGGGTAATGCCGTAATGCGCTGGCAAAAGCTTTACTTGTCGTTCAGAGAGAGAGAGAGAGAGAGAAATAAAACCTGGGATAGAAATGGAGAAAGAGAGAGAGAGATATTTTGTTGCTAGTTGCGACCTATCTCAAATTTGGAAATGTTTGTGGCTGTGTAACCTGTCACGAATGACATGCCTTACCGCCTTACGCTATTTTTCTCTCCTCTCTTGCTCAACTTCCAGCACAGGATCTCTCGACGATTCAGGGCTACAGGTTCCATGGCTCTTACCAACTCTTGTGATTTCTTTACTCAACTGATCAACTGATCATGAGATCACACGATGATAATGTCTGATACAAAAAACAGTACATCTACTGTCTTTTCTCAGTGTTGCTACGTATCACTATTGGCATGCTCAAACAGCACGTAGCTGTAGATGTTTTTGCACGGTCGCATTCGGTGCAAGTACCACAGCTTGCAATATCGCAATGCGTGCGAAGGCATTCAACTATGTGTGCGCATCACGCAGGCATGTAATGAGCACTGAGATAGTTACGCCCACGTTGATTTGTCCCTGCATTGTCACTTGGTTCTTTGCTACTGGACAAAATAAAAGTAGAAATCTGTTATCTGATTGGAAGAGTGACAGTGAGATACTAGTACTACCATTGTACAATGATCATTAAGCTCCAGAGGCATCAAATTTTAGACTACTCCATCGGTGGACGGTGGTTGGGGACACACTACCAGCTCGCCGAGAAAGGAAACAGGAAAACAAATGGAAAGAATCCAGTAGAAAAGGAGAGGGGAAAACTTGCTAAAGCTGTTGACCATGGCTAGCTTGGCATGAAGGCCACATGATAGCCACTACACCAGCTGGAAGCCTGTTCTACCTTTGCGTCTTTAGGTTTCTTATTTCTTAACTTGTCTCCGCTTTTGGAATTGATTTAGGGAATATTAATGAAGATTATATATTTAGGGAGTTTGGAACGCATGCCACTATGCTCCGGGAGCTGAATCTCTGAAGCAGAGACAACTCAGACAAGCACTTCATGTTGAGAGCTGAAAGAACTTCTCATAGCTTACCTGTAACTAAGAGCAATTGTTAGAAGTGAAAGAAAGAAGACATTCTCATGGAGTGAATGAGTGATCAACATGTAAGTTGGAGTACTCTCCTCCCTCAAAAGTTCATGTCTGAATTCTCATATGAAAAGTTGTCAACAGAGTGTGCTGCTGTAATTATGACATGTAGGTTTTACGTAAGGGCCACTATATACAAGATTACAAACGATCATTGGCGCCTACGATTTGATAAGCGGCTATTTACGTTTATAAATTTGACAAGCTAGCTAGCTGATCGTAATTAAGAATTCCATAGCAAAAGAGAAAGCGGCATATTGGAGGGAGATGCCAAGTTGCTGCTGGTTAGGAGACAGCATGATCCGGCTACATCCTAAAGCAAGCTAGCTACTACTACTTTCCGAGGCTTAAAAATTGCTCAATGAGAAAACCGAAAGGCGGCGGGCGCCTTTGATCGCTTTACAATTGTGCACTGTCCTCTTCTAGCGCACCGCATCCGCACGCTGATTGCTCCGCATCATCTTACTGCACTCGCGTACGCGTGCTGCGGTTGCAGAGCGAGTACACCAGAGCGCAGCACGACGCGAGCTAGCTAGAAGAGTCGTAGCAATGCAGCTTTTCTCAGGCCGGAGCAAGCTGCGGCGGAAGAGCGGCGACGGCGGAAGCGGCAAGAACATAGCGGCCGCATCCACGGCGAAGGCGGCCGCGTCGAGGGCGAAGCACAAGAACGGCAAGTGCCGCGCGCTGTGCTGCGGCGCGTCCAGGCTCAGCGTGTCCTCGTCGGCGTCGTGCTCGTCCGTCGACGCGCCGGAGCCGCCACTCCGCCGCCTCCGCAGCCGCGCGGCCTGTCCAACCTCGCCCACGGGATGGTCAGGCTAGGCTGCAGTCCATGATCGACGCCGCCGGCCGGCAGTCGGAGCGCCGAGGGACGGTGGAGATGGCCGAGCGCCGGCGCCGGCCTTGCGGGTGCGCGTGCGCGTGCGGCGGCTACTACGAGAAGAGCGCCCCCTGCGAGAGGAAGCCGTGCGTCGTGTTGGTCGCGGTGGACAGGAGAACGTACGCCCCCCGGGAGGAGTTCCGGCGGTCCATCGCGGAGGTGATCACGGCGAAGCGGATGGCCGAGCCGGCGGAGCTGCGCGCGCTGCTCAACTGCTACGTGTCTGTGAACGCGCGCGAGCACCGCGCCGCCATCCTCGAGGCCTTCCACGAGGTTTGCTCCGGCCTCTTCTCTTTTTGCAAGGGTTGAAGAAAGCAGCTTGTAAATCGGTTGCCGCGCGCGTGTGCAACTGCATCGGTCGGTCGTCCTCTACTCCTAAGTACTATATTATCGGGGAGTGTAATTGTATTATTGTAGAGCGTAATAAGTGTAGTTCTCTTGCTTCCCTCTAATTTGTTGAAAGAATGTTGCAATAATGTGCTCAAGCGTGACGTGCCTGTCTTGGGGAATTTGCCATGTACATATTTGATATTTCAATATTTGACTACGTTGATTTGAATCCTTTTCTGGGTTTAGATGTAGTGTTCAGCACTCCTACTCCTACATAATAAATGCATGATCAACATTTTTGATCTTCTTGTGTGTGTGTGTGTGTATATATATATATATATAGAGAGAGAGAGAGAGCATAAACAGCTTTCTTTCAGTCGTTCAAATACTTTTATGGAAATGCTAGAAATATGTCTAGTGTTTTTTTTTAAAAAAAATCGAACGAATTTCTTATTTCCGATCCGCTTAAAGATTTGTTCTCCGGCGAGCTCGCCCTTCTCTTTGGCGCCGTCATTTCCGTTGTTGCCGGGTTAGGATTTAGGGTTCACCGAGGACAGGCGGCGGCCGGTTGGGGGAGTGACGACGACGCACTAGGCAGTGGCAGGGGCTGGGGAGGCGCCGCACGAGATAGGATCGGGAGGGATTGATGGCGACGTAGAGTTGGGGATTGATCCAGAGCATTCTAGGTCGGGGTGTAGTCGTTAGGAGAATCAGGTAGACCCATACTTTTAAGCCAAAATCATTTAAAGGTGAAACGACGAAAAATAATCTGTTTTTTTAATTCATATAAATTTGGAAAATAGATGATTTTTCAACCCAAAAAAATGGAAAAGAGCTTGGACAAGTTTGACACGTATCACTTCCATGGTATATTTGTGATTAGGGCGCACATTTTGATCGTAAAGGAAGGAACATAATGAAGCAGTAGGGTGGGCATGAGTAAACTAGTGTTTCATCATTACGACATGCTTTATTCTCTGCTTCTGTACTTGTAGTTCCTGTACTACGGACTGTTGCTGCGTGCTTAAAAATTGTCGGTCTCGTGAAGTTCATCTGCTTTGTGCCTACCAAACAGTAATTAAACGCAGATTTCCTACTGACGAACCGATCGAAAGTTTGCAGAGTGACACAGAAAAGATAATGGATATCCGATATTATTTGTGTTCGACTCGGTCTTTAATGAAAAAAAATACAGGATAAATGATATCTATTCGTATATATATGTAAATCAAGTGGTACGAGGAAAGTCTATTATGATTTTACTTAGGAACATGATAACAGATAGGTGGATTGTTACATTTGAGCAGGCCGGAGATATTGAGTGTTTTTTTCCTTTGACATCTCAACGATTAGTCTTTCCGTGTTCGTTCTGATTGCACCCCTATTATCTAATCTAATGTCCTATGTAGGGGGTGCAAAAGAAGTGAGTAATATCCGTTCGACCGACCGACCGACTGAAGGCTCGTGGAGCGAATACGGAATGAAGAAATGGGTATGCGACACTATCTGTGTCCAACTCCGACTCTGAAAGAGGACAAGTGGCACCCTTCAAGCGGGCCGCAACTGACAAAGAACTGTACTATAGAATTGCTTGGTATTAGAAGGTAGAATCGGAGCGGATACGAACATATATCGTTCATCTTGTATCCTATTTTGTATTTTTTTTTTCTCAGAGTCGGATATTTGCTCCACGAGCTTTCGATCGGATGTAAATTATCTGTTTCTTTCGCATCCGTACATGTGACATTGGACAATAGAGTGCAATCAGAGCGAACACACGGAGAGACTAATTGATGAGATATCGAAGGAAAAAACTCAGTATCCCAGATGCAGCAACCAGTCTATCTGTTATCTTGTTTCTAAGTGAAGTCATAACAAACTTTCCTTATATCACCTTACATACGGACACATATGGACGGATATAGCTCATCTTGTATCATATTACGTTTTTTTTAAGTCAGACACATATAGTGTTGGATATCCATCTCTTCATCCCGTATTCGCTCCGTAAACCTTCTATCGAAAAAAAATTATCTACTCCGTTTGCACTCATGCTACTTGCCTACTTACAGTTACAATTAGAGAGAGAGATAGCCTAAGGAAAGTGATGCGTTAAATTTCAACATTCCACGCGTATGTATATAGTCGATATCACGCGGACGCGGTTAATTAGCTATACATTGGCGTGAATTCATTAAACTAACAAAGGCGTGCGTAAGTCACTTATAAAGCAAGATTTCGCAAACGCGCTAGATTTGGGCCAATATATACTAAGGTTGCATTTTGCGATTGGTTCCAAATCAACGATTACGAAAACGCGCGTGCGTGAACCCTGATCTCTGCAGAATGTCCGATTAATCCGCCAAGCGATTTTGGCGCTGATGGCGAATTACTTGGCGGTGATGAAGGCTTCGAGAGTATACTGCTGGTTCGCCTCTGCGCTCGGCCGCGCGCGGGAGGTTGACGGCTGATGAGATGCGCGGAAGTCGACAAGATAAGAGGAGACAGCTAGGCGTATGGCCTGCTCTCAGCTAGCTGACGGGTCATACGTACTACAGTACTGGCCATAGTTAGACTATGGTATGCGCAGCCGAATACCATGGTTGATTTGAGACATCGTAAGCGTACGTACTTACGTAGTGTTACTGCTGTATGCGACTTCTTGTGGAATAAAAATGATTAGGGAATTGATAACTCTGCACGTCAAGTTTTCCGTCCGAATGTCCACTCCACTCTCTTTCCTTATTCTTCTCTCCAATCATTTGCAACCACGCATTCATCCCTTCTCTCTCCACTCTCATTTGCTCCATCCCTATTCCTCTTTCTCCTCTCTCTCTCTCACTCCCCGAGCTGCTTCCTTTTTCCCCCCAATTTCGCAGCCAAAATTCTCTCCCTCTCCTCTCCTCTCTCAGGTCACAGCCACTCATGTCACGAGTAGAGCTCAGTTCGTCCCCCAGATTGCCAATTGGGTCGCTTAGCATTGAGATCTGAGACTCAGAGCAGACACCACTTATTCCTCTTTCTCTCTCTCTCTCCAAGCAGACAAAGCTTCTCCCCAGAGATGGCTACAATGAAGACGCTCGGGACGCTCTCCGGTGGCGGCGGAGCCGGCGTCGAGGGCCTCATCCGCATCAGCTGCTGCGCTGCCCTAGCCCACGCTCGCGTCGCCCTTTGCATGCCGCTGCCACCAGGTGCGCCACCATCCCCGACGGCGGCCACCTCGTTTGGGGTCACCAGCTTGGCCCGGCTCTCCTCCCCAGGCCTGCTGCCGTCCCAACCGCTCCGCCAGCCCGCTAGTGAGTACTCAGTTTTGCATTTTTGATATGTTGCGATCTATATAAAAAAATATTGTATAATGTTCTTTAATATGTTGCGACCTGTTGAAAAAATTATTACGGTCCTTTGAAACAAATGTTGCAGTCCATTGAAACAAATGTTGTATAATATTCACACGGATATTACGACTCATTGAAAAAAATATTGCAGATGTTTTGCATGTGCACTCACCGAACTGGCACGCCGTTGCGCCCTCAGGCCGTCGGCAGCGCCTGAATGCCGCTGCCGCCTTTCGTGGCCGTCGCCACACACCACACAGCTTGCGCCTACGTTAACGCGTTGGCCGTCGCCTGCAACCTCGGCTCCGCGATGTGCGAGACATCCTGGGGTAGACTGCCAAGGAGATGGGGTGATGAAACATGCATGGTGTGAGACATCCTCCACCGGTGATCTTTTTGGACAGCGCCATCGCCCAGATCAACAAGTGAGCTCCCTGTCGTTGCAAACTAAGTCAATTGTTTTGATGTTGCGGTTCGTTGAAAAAAAATACTGTATACTGTTCTTTGAGATGTCGTGATCCGTTGAAAAAAATATTGTGACCCGTTGAAACAAATGTTGCATACCGTTCACAGGGATGTTGCGACCCGTTGAAAAAAATATTACAGGTGTTTTTGCATGTGCCCTAAAAAATATTGCATGTTGCTGTTATACGTTTTTTTCGTTGTATCAGATGATTTGAGATGTTGGGGAACCTCGGGGTGAATGCGTTTTCATGTAGCGCTCGAATTATAGTTTTTGTTACCGTGATAATATTTTTTGTTACGCGATTTATCGAGATGCTGTAATCCATGTGTACAATGCTAATGTTCGGACGGTACGCGGTTGCGCCCGAGTGAATATCGTGGAGTGAGCTGTGCTTAAATAATTATACACCCGAGTGAATATCATGGAGTGACCTGTGCTTCAATAATTATACAAGCTAGTTTCCTTCAGGTAGCTTTTGCGTTCATTTTGCAGCGTATATGCGTATATACGCATGTAACTTTCCTTCTACCTATGACTATGAGGGGCGGAGCTTAGGCTAGGCCAAAGTGGGCCATGGTCCCATTTTAAATTGAATTTACACTACAAAGCATTCTCTTGCTGCTACTTATATATTAATCAAACATCAAGTTAGCAATTGCTCAGTCTTACGCTGGTGGTTCGCTCGTCTCCGGTCATTAAAACTTGCCGTTCTCATTAGTCCAACTCCGGTCATTAAAACTTGCCGGTCACGGATTCACAATTCCCCGCCCTCCAAATTACTGACCTAAGCTAGCAAACTGAGTCGTCCCTCTGGACACTAGAGACTAGTCTGTAGTACGCCATGTGGATGTCGTTTGAAAACTGTTAATTAGGCAAGAGAAGACATATATATATATATATATATATATATATATATATATATATATATATATAATTAGGCAAGAGAAGACATATATATATATATATATACATGTTGATCGAGGTAGGTAATTACTTTAATTAATCGACAGGGGTAATGACGTACGCTTCAGATTTCAGAAGAACTAGATAAAAAGTTGGTCGAGGAACGCGTGTGGTCGGCTCACGTACCGATCTTCGTACGTGCATGCATCGAAGCGAAGACAGCATAAGGGGATCGCTAGTCATCTCGTATCTTTCTTACACACGACGAGAACTTCAAAAGGTTTCAGTTATTTATGAAGACTTGTGGCAACCATCCCCTGAACTGCGTATGTTCAGCGAAATGTCAACCTTGCAAGCTAGAGAAAGATTTGTTGCGAGGATGTAAAACATGCCTGCGTGATGTGTTTGGCATGGAGATATGACCGGCCGGAAAGATCATGACACTTTTGCAAACGTGCTGGTTGAAAGGATGCGTGTTGGGATCTTGGGCAACTTCAGTGTGCTGCTTTAATTAGGTACATGCTAGACCGAAGAAGCGACTAGAAGGGGTTGAATAATTATCACATAAAAACGATCTCTTCAAAGTCTTTTGTCTCAAGACGTTCAAGATTCTTTCACTCCAGTAGCTATGTGGAGCTATGAAGATCAGAGATAATCATTCAAATAAGAATCGGGCAACAAAAGGATAAAAAAATCACCAAAATCCCCCTTGATTGGTCAGACTGGTGAATACTGATGGTTAGATTGGTGAACAGTAAAATAGCGCAGAAACTGAATTTCAGCAGGATTTTAAAATCGCAAATTGATCCAACTTTTGATCCACAGCTCCGAGCTTCGTGAAACTTAAAACATACATTTTCTATGATATCAAGAACCTATTCCAATCAAATATCGTGAAGATCATTGCCAAAGTTCTGACATTTTTCCGTTTGAGTGAATGTTACTCCAAAACCAGACCAAATACGAAAACGGTGATTGAGAGGATTTCGTGTGAGGAATCAATCCAAGATGGCTAACGATGGTCTCCCATACGTCCTAGCACCCTCAATCACGAAAAAATAAAGCCAAAAGCGCTCAAGAGAAAACCCCCTAAAATCACCATTTCTGTCATTAAACCGGGCAAAATCAAACTTTGATCCAAAAACTTGCTCGTGGGTGGATGATGATCAATATGACCTTAGATCATATCCCACACATCCCAGCAATCAAGATCATAGCAAGATCCTAAATAAAAACTTAGGAAACACCTAAATCCCAAAGCCATCAAAGAGAGAGCAAGAATAAGACAAAACTCATCTTAAGGCAAATCTTGCATGAATTGATTATAGAGATTGTATGTTTACAGTCACTCTGTATGTTTACAGTCACTCCACCATGGAGGACAAAAGCTCAACACTTGAGCATTCAATCAATCAATCTCTCATGAACCCTAGTAATGTGACAATGGCCCGATCTTCCGAAAGGTACTGATAAATCGATTGTGGAGATCTCGACGTTGATGATCCAAAGGCTCCGACCAAAACAGATCGAACCCCTCACAATCACTACACCACTGCTCCGTTGGTTATCAACCATGCCGAACACGGCTGACCTCGCCAAGAAGGCTATCTCCTGCAAGCGAATCGAGAACACAAGCAAGAGAGTTCAAGATGCAATCTGAAATTGTATTGCAAATAAAGTGTAAGTTCACAAGTTGGGGTTTCTCAACCGAACATGCGGTGAAACTGCTAAGCAGAATAATCCTTTAAGAAAAACCCGAGGAAAACTAGAGGGGTGTGACCTCCTTAAATAGGGAAGGGGGAAGCCACACTTATCTAATGAAAAGGGAGGTGGTACTATTCGGTTTTACTGTTCATGTGGCCGTGGTACTGTTCATGTGAACAGTACCGGCCCAAATAGCCCAAGTTACAAGGCCCTCGGCCCACTTTGACTCGGACTGGAAAAGTGATGTGACTTGTTTTGCAGTTTCTGATCTGCTCGGATGGAATTTGGAGGTGAGACTAGATCCATCTGAAGTAGACTTCAAGAGCTTTCCAACGAGTACTCACGGCCCCCAAGAAGCCTTCTGGATTAAAAGTTATGGCCGTTTGAAGTAGACGCTGTTACGAAGGCCGAATCTGAATTGAACTCACGAATAGGACTTGGATTGCGCTTGACGGTTCCACTTCTACACTTGAGCTCTCGTGATTCTTCCCCATGGTTCCTAAGGATAATTAAATCATCACAAACATTAAGTAGTATGCCATTCTTTGAAATATTTGTATGCAAACTTAGAGACGCATTCACCTGATGGTTAAGTTGACGTGCTCGCGCTCGAGTCATTAGTCCTTGTATCATAGTTTCAGTTTGTTGAGTTTGTTGTGGAGTTGGCATAGTTGTATCTATAGAAAGGATGTCCTCATCATCCTCCCCTTCTTGAATTGGAGTCGTCCTCGACTCAAACTCATCTTCCACGCCCAAGCAAGGTCGCAAATCTGCAATGTTAAAGGTGGGGCTAACCCCAAACTCTGCAGGCAAGTCTAACTTATATGCATTATCATTAATACGTTCAAGCACTCTAAAAGGACCATCTGCACGAGGCATGAGTTTAGACTTTCTCAATTCAGGGAATCGTTCTTTACGCAAGTGTAACCACACAAGATCACCAGGTTCAAAAATAACATGCTTGCGTCCTTGACTATCTGCAACTTTATATTTAGCATTCATAATCTCAATGTTCTCTTTAGTTGTCTCATGCATCTTACGTATCAAATCAGCACGTTGTTGCGCATCGAAATTTACCTTCTCAGAAGCTGGAAGAGGCAACAAGTCGATAGGCGCACGAGGTATGAAACCATAAACAATCTCAAAAGGGCATTTCTTTGTGGTAGAATCAATGACGATTATAAGCAAATTCCACATGAGGCAAACATTCCTCCCACATTTTTAAGTTCTTTTCAAGCACAGCTCTAAGCATAGTAGACAATGTTCTATTGACTACCTCAGTTTGTCCATCGGTTTGAGGATGACAAGTAGTGGAAAATAACAGCTTAGTTCCCAACTTACCCCACAAGGTTCTCCAAAAATGACTAAGAAATTTAGCATCACGATCTGAAACTATCGTATTCGGAATACCATGCAAGCGAACAATTTCCTTAAAGAACAAATCAGCAATATTTGTAGCATCATCACTTTTATGACATGGTATAAAATGAGCCATCTTAGAGAATCTATCCACGACAACAAAAATACTATCCTCCCCTTCTTTGTTCTAGGAAGCCCTAAAATAAAATTCATAGAGATATCTTCCCAAGGTATGCTTGGAACAGGAAGAGGTATGTATAAACCATGAGGATTAAGTCGTGACTTAGCTTTTTGGCATGTGGTGCAGCGGGCAATGAAGCGTTCGACGTCACGCCTCATCTTTGGCCAATAAAAGTGGTGGGTCAGAATGTCCTCGGTCTTCTTCACGCCAAAATGACCCATCAATCCTCCTCCATGCGCCTCCTGTAACAACAAAAGACGAACAGAGCTAGCTGGAATGCATAGCTTGCTAGCACGGTATATGAACCCATCATGCACCATAAATTTATTCCAACCCTTTCCCTCTTGACAATTAAGCAACACATCTTTAAAATCAGCATCATGCACATATTGCTCCTTTATGGTCTCTAACCCAAAGATTTGGAAGTCTAATTGTGAAAGCATGGTATATCTCCTAGACAAAGCATCAGCTATCACATTTTCTTTTCCCTTTTTAAATTTAATGACATAGGGAAAAGATTCAATAAACTCAATCCACTTAGCATGTCTGCGATTCAAGTTGGTTTGACTTCGAATATGCTTCAAAGATTCATGATCAGAATGTATCACAAACTCTTTGGGCCATAAATAATGTTGCCATATTTCCAAAGTTCGAACTAGAGTATATAATTCTTTATCATAGGTAGAATAGTTCAAACTAGGACCACTTAATTTTTCATTAAAGTAAGCAACAGGCTTCCATTCTTGCATTAACACACCCCCAAGACCTATGCCACTAGCATCACATTCTAATTCAAAGTCTTGCTTGAAATCGAAGTTGAAGTAAAGGGCATGTGTTAGCTTATCTTTGAGGCGTCGAAAGCTTGTTGTTGTTTGGAGGCCCAAGTAAAAGGAACACCCTTCTTTGTAAGCTCATTCAATGGCGGCGAGGGTCTTGAAATCCGAACAAAATGTCGATAGAAACCAGCGAGCCCGAGAAAACTCCGCACTTGTGTGACCGTTTTAGGAGGCGGCCAACTTTGGATAGCGATGATCTTGGCTTGATCAGCTTCAATGCCCTGTGGAGTAACCACATAGCCAAGAAAAAAGACTCGATCCGTGCAAAAGGTGCACTTCTCAAGATTACCAAACAAACGTGCATCTCTCAAAACATTAAAAACAGCACGTAAATGATCCAAATGTTCTTCATGTGACTTGCTATAGATTAGGATGTCATCAAAATAAACGACCTCAAATTTTCCAATGAAAGCACGCAAAACTTCGTTCATCAAACGCATGAAAGTGCTAGGTGCATTAGTTAAACCAAAAGGCATCACTAACCACTCGTATAGCCCGAACTTAGTTTTAAATGCCGTTTTCCATTCATCTCCCAATTTCATTCTAATCTGGTGGTACCCATTACGCAAGTCTATCTTTGTGAAAAGAATAGAACTACTCAATTCATCCAGCATGTCATCTAACCTAGGAATAGGATGACGATACCGTATTGTGATATTATTAATGGCTCTACAATCAACACACATACGCCAACTACCGTATTTCTTAGGAACCAAAAGGACAGGAACAGCACAAGGACTAAGACTTTCCCATACGTACCCTCGGTCCAAAAGATCTTGGACTTGTTGCTGAATTTCCTTAGTCTCTTCCGGATTGGTCCTATACGCCGCACGGTTTGGCAAAGTCGCTCTGAATTAAATCAATTTGGTGTTCAATCCCTCGAATAGGCGGCGGCCCGGGTATCTCATTGGGAACACACCTTATATTTCTGCAAAGGTTAGTGACAGCAGACGGCAAAGAGCTAGATGTTTCATCAAGTGAAAATAAAGCATCTTTGCATATCAAAGCATAGCATGGCATATCATTATGACAAATTTCAGCAAGATCAGATTTGGTTGCAAGCATGACACAACCCTTTAATTTAATTTCCTCAGTCCTAAAACTAGATGCCAACCTCTCTTTCTTAGGTGGGAAAACATTCTTCACTACTTGCTGATTTTCAGATTCATGTTCAAGCCGTTTCTTCTCATTTTCAGCTAGCTCTTTATCACAATGCACAATTTCAGTAGGTGTCATAGGTAGCAAGGTTATTTCCTTTCCTTTGTGCATAAGTGAGTACTTATTACTTCTACCATGATGAGTTGCATCGGTATCAAATTCCCATGGACGACCTAATAAAAGTGAGCAGGCTTGCATAGGTACAACGTCGAAATCAGCAACATCATGATAGGAACCAATGGAAAAATGCACTCTCGCAGATTGTGTTACCTTCACCTTACCGCTATTGTTGAACCACTGAATGTGGTATGGGTGAGGATCTTGCGTGTAGTCAAGTCAAGCTTCTTGACCAATCCTAAATCCACCAAGTTATTGCAGCTTCCGCCATCAATTATAACACGAACACGGCAATCCTTGACGATGAGGAACATCTGAAACAAATTATGGCGTTGTAGCTTCTCCTCTTGCTCTCTTTGAGTGCTCAAAACTCGCTGTACAATTATGGTTCTATAGTTCGCCGTAGCAGCAGCACCTAAAATCTCCTCACCATCGCTATCTGCCTCATGATCATCACCAATACCTACAAGGTTAGGCTGCAAGAGCATATTCATCCCGAACATCACTAGTACTTACATAACCACCATCTTACATCGCAATGTCGCCCGTGACTTGGGCAATCTCTCATGGCGTGGCCCATCCCTTTACAACGGTGGCACCCAATGCCCGTCGTACGGCCCGTGGAAGCAACCGATGAAGAGCTCTGTGCTGGTGCTTGCACACTAGTAGATTTGCTCGTCTCGGGTGCACGTGATGGTGGTGGTGGTCTTCTTGAACGCGCCCTACTCACGGAGGGCGGCTCGAAAAAGCAGGAGGTGGGGCTGTCTTGGCTTGTCAGCGTTGATCTCGATGTAGAAATACTTCCACGATTGCTCCTTGTCCTTTGTTGCCTACCCTGCAATTCCTTTTCTGCCAAACAAGCAAGCTGGAACAATCTATTGATATCATTATACTCTTTGTAATCAATTATGTCCTGAATTTCACGTCTTAACCCCCCATAAAAGCAAGCCATCTTATCCTCCTCATCCTCTACAACATTACAACGCAACATGCCTATTTGTAGTTCTTGATAATATTCTTCGACAGATCTATTACCTTGGTCTAAGCGCTGTAATTTCTTACGCATCTCACGTTTAAGCGGGAGGAACAAATCTAGTACGCATAGCTACCTTCAATCTATCCCATGTATCAGGTGCTAAACCAGAATTAACTACTTGAGTCCACCAAATGATAGCAAAATCTTTAAATTCACTAGTAGCTTTCTGACTCTATGCACTTCAGGAACTAGATGGGCATTAAATTTTTGTTCAACAGTCATCTCCCAATCTAGATAAGTTTCATCATCATATACACCCGCAAAAGATGGTATGGTAAATTTTAATTTAGCAAATGGGTCATCATTAATACGAGCATTGTGGTACTGAAAATTATTACCTCCCATACCGTGACGGTTTTGATGTAGACGGTGTCGTTGGCGTGCATCTTGGGCGACAAATGCGATCTGCGCGTCGTGGTTTTGTCTCTCATTATCATCTCACTCCTCACGATCTTGGCCTGCATCGTGGTCATACTCGCGTCCAATGTTTGGTGGCCGATTCACCATTCTTTCAAGGCGTGCAGTGAGTGCTGCAATGCTCTCATTGATTGAGCACTGCAATGTCTCTGTCGAAGCTTGAAGCTTCCTATCGATGTCCTCATTAATGGTAGCACGTTGTGCATCCAAGAGCGTCATGAGCTCTCCCTTTACAACACACTCTTGCGCATTAGACGTCTCACCTGTCATGGTTAGTAGAAAACAAAAGACAATACAAAGGTATTATCCTACCTACTACTAGGTGGTGGAAGGTGGAATCACAAACTCTCAAGCGTCTTACCACACTCTTACAAGTGTTCTTACCAATGCGGCGGTGGTACAACCGGTGGTGGTTCGTGACAACGTGTCGATCGTGGATACGATTGCAGAGGAACCTGTTACGATCAAGAGTATGTGGAGCTTGGAAGGCACAATATGTAGCAATGGAGATCAATCGATTAATTTTAGAATTTGCATAGAATTGAATTATAGTTCGTATCTAGCTTTTAGCCTATGTTCTTTGATCAACCAAGAATGGAAGAAGGCTAAAAACAAGTGTATGACAATGTGTAGGAGTGGTAAATACGGATAATTCAATCCAATGCAATGCGGAATTGAAGAACACAAGGTTTGACCCAAAGCTGGCGAAGATTTACATCCTTTGGACAACACGTCGGTATTTTGGTCAGTAACTTTTTGTCGATGCCTCTTTTCATCGATTCTTTTTTTTCGACGGATTTTTCTCTGATTTTCTTTTGGGGACACTTACGAAACCCGACACGAAATTTTCACAAAAATCACAATCATTGTGCGATTCAAAGCAGATAATTGGGTCAACTTTGGTAGAAATGGAATTAGGGTTTGGGGAATTTTTTTGTTTGGATTTTTAGTGGAATAAAGATATGACCAGCAACTAGACAATGCTATGACGGACACGAATTCAATTTAGCAAACCAAAACTAACAGATTGAAAAGCACAACGGGGTTTGGACAGCGGGAAATAACTCTTTTTGTGGGGCAATTTTTTTCGGACTATAGGAAATAAAAGTCAATCTACTAACTGGAAATACAAGAATTACCTTACGGGCAACCGTTGCTCTGATACCAACTAATGTGACAATGGCCCGATCTTCCGAAAGGTACTGATAAATCGATTGTGGAGATCTCGACGTTGATGATCCAAAGGCTTCGACCAAAATAGATCGAACCCCTCGCAATCACTACACCACTGCTCCGTTGGTTATCAACCGTGCCAAACACGGCTGACCTCGCCAAGAAGGCTATCTCCTGCAAGCGAATCGAGAACACAAGCAAGAGAGTTCAAGATGCAATCTAAAATTGTATTGCAAATAAAGTTTAAGTTCACAAGTTGGGGTTTCTCAACCGAACATGCGGTGAAACTGCTAAGCAGAATAATCCTTTAAGAAAAACCCGAGGAAAACTAGAGGGGTGTGACCTCCTTAAATAGGGAAGGGGGAAGCCACACTTATCTAATGAAAAGGGAGGTGGTACTATTTGGTTTTACTGTTCATGCGGCCATGGTACTGTTCATGTGAACAGTACCAGCCCAAATAGCCCAAGTTACAAGGCCCTCGGCCCACTTTGACTCGGACTGAAAAAGTGACGTGACTTATTTTGCAGTTTCTGATCTGCTCGAATGGAATTTGGAGGTGAGACCAGATCCATCTGAAAGTAGACTTCAAGAGCTTTCCAACGAGTACTCACGGCCCCCAAGAAGCCTTCTGGATTAAAAGTTATGGCCGTTTGAAGTAGACGTTGTTACGAAGGCCGAATCTGAATTGAACTCACGAATAGGACTTGGATTGCGCTTGACGGTTCCACTTCTACACTTGAGCTCGCGTGATTCTTCCCCATGGTTCCTAAGGATAATTAAATCATCACAAACATTAAGTAGTATGACATTCTTTGAAATATTTGTATGCAAACTTAGGGACGCATTCACCTGATGGTTAAGTTGACGTGCTCGCGCTCTAGTCATTGGTCCTTGTATCATAGTTTCAGTTTGTTGAGTTTGTTGTGGAGTTGGCATAGTTGTATCTATAGAAAGGATGTCCTCATCACCTAGCATGTCCACTGCACTCTCCTATCCCTAAATCCCAAATTTGGGTTTCTATGCTACAAGTGTTGAGAGGTGCACAACCAACACCCCCCTTTTATAGTGGAGGCTAGCTCTAGAGACATACCAAATGGGTATCCGTTAAGGCCACACACAAACGAGTTTCACTCATGCACGCTTCTCAAAGCGTTGTTTTCATCTTCTCTTGACCTAAACTGCATCTCCTTGCGTTGTCTTGCGTCGCGGTTTCTCTAAGGCTGTTGGACCGAAAAGGCGACTAGAGGGGGTGAATAGGGGCACACTCACTTTTTCACAAATAATAGATTCAATAAGGTTTTACTCAAATAGCTATGGAAGTTATGAAGATCAATATACCAGTATAGCGGAAGACTAGTATTGAATCCAATTTAACCCTCTAAGCAAAACAACGAAAAACAACACAAGCTAGAAAACAAAACTCAGTGCTGGGTGGTCGGACCGCTAGGTCAATGGCGGTCTGACCGCTGACCCCTGGCGGTCGGACCGGTGACCTTGGGCGATCTGACCGCGGCTTGAAGAACAGATCAAATAGCCCAACAAACGAAGTTGCAAATAGATGTAACTTTTGATCTACAACTCCAAACTCGATGAAACTTGGAACACACCTTCTCTATGATGTCAGGAACCTATTCCAATTGAAGATTTTGAAAATTCTTGGAAGAATTACGATCCTTTTACGTTTGAGGGGAGGAAGGTTCAAAACCGAGTCAAAACGAAAACTAGATCCAAAATCTTGCTCGTGGGTGATTGATGATCAAGATGATTCTAGATATGTTCCCACATGTCACAACAAGTTAGATAACATGAAGAAATCAAGCAAAAACTCATGGATCAAAGAAAGACTCAAAATCATCAAATAGAGAGAAGGAAATCAAGGAGACAAAACTTTGATCAAACCTTCCTTGGATTGATTTGATATGATTTTGGTTTACAGCCACTCTATGAGTGGAGGACAAAGCTCAATCCAAGAGCACGAAAATCAAATCAAAACTCTCTAAAACCCTAATCTCCACATCTCCTCTCCCTAAGCAAAATTAGAGTTTCAAACAATAAAAGAGGCGAAGAGAGGTGCAGCCACCTCCCTTCTCTATTTATAGTGGAGGCTTAAACCTTCTAGAAGTTTGACTCAATTGGGCTCCCGTTAAGGCCCAAAACAAACAGGTCACACACACACACATTTTTAAAGCGCTGTCTTTATCGCCTCTTGACCTAATCAGCTTCATCTTACGCCATCTTGCGCCTCAAGTTGGCCAATAGGTCACCCTTGTCCATCTTGCATCACGCTTGAGTTCATTGACCTCACCCGGCATCGTCGATCGTTCTGGACCTCAGCTCTCCAAGCCCAGTCCCGATCATTCTCGCCGTTGACCGTCGTTGACCACCAAGCAACATGCACAACAATAGACAAGCAAAACGAATCCGGAAATAAGTTCTTCACAACTATACCCATGTTAGTCAAAACATGCATCATGCCACATATATGCACTGAAACTCATGACTTTGACCTAACAACCAAACATCGCCGCCACGAAGAACGTCGATATAAGTGAAAACCGGTCGACGGCCAAGATGGGTGGTCGACCGCCCTCGGCCGGTCGGCGCCACTGTTGGCGGTCTAACCGCCAGTTGGGACTTAGCCAAAATCAGCCTCTGAAATTCCGAAACCTACTGAAATTTTTAAACGAATAGAACTTTTGACTGGAGACTCCAAAAATTATGAGACCAAGTGCAATAGAATCCCCTCTGTTGCCTGCAGCCTCTATTTTTGGCCCAGCTCAAAACACCACCTTTAGAAATTGGCTGGTCCGACCGCCAAGGGTGGCGGTCGATCGCCTTATGGCGGTCGATGCCGCCTACCGGTCGACCGCTTGAGACCTGACAACATGCCAACATTGTCGAAAATACGAGAAATGACAAACCTTTAACGTCATTGCCAATTGTCACATCATCATAAGATTAGGAGCATATCCCCATGATATCCACAAAGGCCAAAAAGGTGGTTTCGCACACCATCAGTTCCCACTTTTCTAGTATAGAGCAATTTCCCAAAATGCCCCTCTACTGACCTTTGGCGATTCCTTCACCTCGAATAATCTCCCATGCTCCGTCATCATCCATGTGGCCCCAATGACTTCTCGCCAAGCTTCTCACGCGTTCGGATCCCTCACTTGCAATTGGGACCAAGTCACTTAGCGCAGCACATGTCTCATCGTGACTATACTCGGCTTCCTTGACCGTTCAGGACCTTAGATCCTCCCTGAGCCTAGTTCAGACCTCAACTCCTTCCTAATCATAGTCCCGGTCCACCTTACCACTACCCGTCATGTTAATCACCGGTAGCTTCTGCTC
Source organism: Hsuehochloa calcarea (assembly GCA_036346395.1). NCBI lineage: Eukaryota > Viridiplantae > Streptophyta > Magnoliopsida > Poales > Poaceae > Hsuehochloa > Hsuehochloa calcarea. Next base: position 29,936,331 of record CM070599.1, on the reverse strand, counting down.
CAGTTCCTTGTCTTCTCGGCTTGTAACCACCCCGCTAGCCTCAGTCATCTTTCAGCACCACCTCGATCTTGATGTGTGCTTATTCATGATGAAGGTGATGGAGTAGGCTACTATGGCTAGCTACGGCGCGGCTCAAGGCATCTCTCACGTCGGGGAGTGCGAGGCTGTCGAGTGCACGTAGCTGTGCTGGCAGCGACGCTACCGAGGTATACTACTCCCTCTACCCTTGCCCTCCCTTGCTCTGTGATGGAATGGGTGATGGTATTATTACTGGGGCATGTTCTCTCTGTGTATTGTTGTGTTCATATGGGTGGTTCCTTTTTGGACAACATGACAGTGGGCAAAATGGTGGGCTACCTTGTTTGGGTTGGGTTGAGGATGGCAGCGCTTGGCCGGGTTGGCGGTGGTCGTGGAGGCGATGATGATGCTCCCGGTGTTCCCTTTGGTTGCTTCCGGTTCTTGTCGGTCCGGCTTGGTCCTGGTGGTCGTTGTTGGTTCTAGTCATCGCTTGTCGTCCCCTACATCAGTCTTCCCCCAACTCCTTTGACTCTCTTCTTCAGTTGCTCTCTGTGTTTGGTTGGAAGTGGCAAGGTCGGTGATGCCTGGTTACTCTCTGCTACTGGCCTTTGCTTGATCTTGGGATGGCAATGAGTGGCTTTCTTTGGCTTGTGGTTGTGCTTGAGAAAGGAGGGATGCTTTGTGTTGGTTTGTGTTGGCAGTGCCTGCTTGTGGTGGTTTATGGTGGCATTGAACTTGTGCTTGGGTTTTTTGCCTTTGGCTGTGAAGTGAGGCTTTGACTTGCTTTCTTGTGAATGAATGAGGGCTTCGTGGGTGAGAAAGCTTATGATGGATGTGTTCTCTGGTGCTCTCTCTCTCTCTCTTGCTTTGTGCATGGCAATCTTGCCCTTGCCCTATCCATACCTCCCTCTCATGCCACCGTGGGATCATGGACCTTTGGTCCAAAGGGTGCTCCTGATACCATTTTTGGATTTTATGCGGCTAAGGTAAGTCGGTGTCGAATTTCTAAAACTGTCGGGTGATGAAACCCACTGAAGCGAGATGGGGTCTACTAACCTAGGTCAGTCAGGGAACCTCAATGAGCTTCACGAAATCTGACGGCCGTCCTTCTTTACTATAACTCCGATTTATAGCTTTTGGCTGCTCTCGATCTTTTGGATTTTGACGGTCGATGGAAATGTGGACAGAGTTTCGCATTGGCCGAGGAAGGTATTCGATTGGCTGAAAGACAGACAATGGGAAGGAAAAGCTTGATGATATGCATGCAAGATTTTATTTTATTTTGTAATGTACTTTAAGTTGTAATTTATATATTGATATGATGTAAAAGATTCTTGTAATAAATTATGAGTTTGTACTAATGCTTTACTTTTGATTGCAATGGATTTTTGTAATCGACTCTGAGTATATTGACGTTGAATTATTGTTGTAATAATTTGTATTGTAATTTATCTCTAATAATGTAATCCAAATATTATTGACTTGTTATGTGTTTGATTTGTTTTTAATCACTTTGTTGATGAGTTTATTTTACTGCTTATCGTTGTTTAGTTTAACTTAAGTAGTTAGGGTTCTCACAGGAATCACATCCAAAAGGGAATTAAGGAGCTTGGCCAAGCAATTTAAAGACATACGGAACGACACCGATTCCCTCGTCTTTTTCAACAAACTCTCCCTTCATATGCTAGCAAATAGAGTCGGTCATGGCGGACTAGGGAATGTACCTTCTATACCTACAGATGTTGGGGCATCTACTTCTCTTGACGACACTCAAACGATCAACGTTCGTGAAGATGGAAGCTAAATACAAGCAATGTAGTAGTAATTCATGTGGATTCCAAGTAAATAAAAAGGATGACAATTCCTAGTATGATGCAAGACCTTAAGGATGCATGTTGTGCAATTTTCCTAGTTGACATGGTGTAACAGGTAATTATTTTCTATTGTTATCATAGTTAATCTTAAATCAAATTAATCTAGGGGTGCTTATGTAAATGCAACAGAGAGTTAAAATATAACAGAAAATAAAATAACAGAAATCCAAATGGGCCTAGTCCGTTCAGCTTGCCTGGCTGATTGACACCCGGAGCCCACCAGTCAGCTGGACTTAGGGTCCAATCGGGTTGGATTCAGACGGATATTGTCCATATCATATCCCAACCCATATTTTTCCTGGATTCAAAGTCGGATACGGTAAGACCGGATATGAATACAAATTTAGACTATTCAAGTTTCAGACACGGTACTGTCGGGACGAATACATGACGGTTTCGGATCGAAAATGGATAATATAGGCGGATAGTACGCACATATAGAAAGGAACATACACACTGAACCATACCACCATCACTTCAAGCCTTCAACTAGCGATAAATTTATACATATTACATAAGTTCGACAACCGACACTAGGGATGGCAATTGGGCGCGTCGGGTATGGGTAGTGCTCGCCCATACCTATGCCCGCGACCCCTAATTCCCCACGGCATACCCGCGAAGGACGATTGCGAAAAATCTCGCCCATGCTCGTCGCCCGTGGGCATACCCGTTTACCTGCGAATAATGCATCGCCGACCGCGGGTACCCATCACCCGCAAACATGCTCGTTACCCGTGAGCAATGCATACATCAAGTTCATCATAATTCACACATCAATGGTGCATCACACATTCAACATATCATGTTTGACAAGTTTACTAATCAAGTTCAATAAATAAAATAAAAATACAAACTAATATAGTTCCTTACACAAGCGGGTAGGTTACGGATAATCGGCGAAGCGGGTACAGGTGGAGATTACCCATGCTCACGCCCGTTTACCCGTTGGGCAAGGAATTGTGCCTATTTTCATGCCCGTGGGCAAAGAAGGACGCCCATACCCGCCTCCATTAGAGTATTCGCCCACGGGCACACGGGTAATTGGGCACAATTGACATCCCTAACCGACACGACACAAGTTCAACATAAGTGATAAATTTCATACATAAGTTCGGCAACCGATAAATTCATACAAAGGCTCAAATGGCTCGGTATGGATGATAGAAGCGATTTTTTTTTCTTTTGTCAATTTTCTGGATTCTAGGTTTGAAAAATGAATCTACTACTAGAAAACTGAAAACTCTCACCAATGAACTGTAGCCCTGATACCACTTGATGAACCCGAAGGTCCTTGTTTGTTGGCCCGATCTTTCGATGAGAACAATAAGTTCGGTAGTCGTCGCTCAACTCTCACGATCCTGGCTACGAACACGCAAAGCTCGAAACCACACAATCGCTGAACTGCTCGACAAGTCGTTATCAACTGTGCATGAATACCCGGATGACCTGATCACGAAGATCAATTCCTGCATACACCGAAGAAGCAAGCAAGAACGAGGTAAAAAATAATCTGAATTGCAAATATATGGTTGAGTTCAAAAGGAGGGATTCCGTAAGAGGTCCTTTACGGTTGGTCTAGTCGACACAAGCGAAGAACGAGAGTTTTCACAATAGAGAAACTAATCAAACAAAATCCAAGGAAACTAGAGGGGTGCGTCCTCTTTAAATAGGGGATGAGGAGCCACAAATCTAAAAAAATAGCGGGGTGGGACTAAACTCGTAGGTTACTGTTCATGTGAACAGTAACCACGACCCAGGTGGTCCGCCGGCATATGGTCCAATTCCGATACGATTACAACGCCCAAATCAGCCTAAATCAGTGATATAGTACCTTCTTTTGACAATTTTGAAGTCTACAAAAGAAATTTGGAGGTGAGGCTAGATCCGTTGTAAAGATCTCGACGTTAGCTTTCCAACAAGCCCAAGAACACCCGAATCGGACTTCGTTTGCAAAAGTTATGTCTATTTTAAGTTGGTGCTGTCAGGCTGATTCCGGAGGCCGAACTGAATTACAAAACGGGTCCAGCTCGAACTGTTTGCTTGTCTTGGACCAAAAGTGATATGGTGCTGCATATATATATATATATATATATATATATTTCATCATTAGGTAGCATCATATAGTTCATATAATATAAAGACACTCCTAAAAGCAACCTCACCTGATAATTTAAGTGAAGCGTACGGGCTCTTGTATTTGGAACAACAAGCATAACAAATATGGTTGTATCCATAGGGGTCATGTCCTCATCAACCTGTCATCATCACCTAATAAAGTCTCAAATTCAAATATTTGAATCGCATTCAAACACAGAGAGAGATGCATGTTCAACAAAAATAAGGTGAACTTGGTCTGCCAAGTAGCGCGCCACGTCATGGTACAGTTCTATTTAAACACCGTTTATGATAACACAGACGGTTCTAAAAATAAAATTAGTATAATTTATTTTGTAGTAGTGAATTAAAATACATCAAACTGCCGCCCTACCCATCCACCCGTCGTGGCGAGTGATGATGTACACTTTATTTACATGCTCTCTAGAAGAAAAAAAGCCGAGAGAGAACCACAAGAAGCGAAGAGCAGATTCACTTCCTCATCCACCGATCGCCCCTCTCTCCCGGCATAGTTTCGCCCCGAATCCCCTCGATTTTTCCTTGCCACTGTTGCAATTTCATCTGATCTCTACCGATCTTGTCTTCGAATCATTCGCTACCCCGTTGGTTTGCCGCATGGCTCGATCCGGTACCTAGCGGTTCGATTTGGTCGATTCTAGTTTCGGGCGCAGCTAGATGCGGCTATGCTGATCCTTTTGTTGGTTTTGTGATCATTTGGTTCTTGTTGCAGCACCCATGGTGTCATTGGCGCTAATATGCGATACCAAACAGTGGAATGCCCTCCAGGTGCATGAACTGATGATGCTATACGCAATATACCACTATTTTGATATATATTTTGATCACATTGCTGTGGATTTTTTTGGGTATTATGCTCCGGTTAGATTGGTAGTCTCACAGTGGTTTCGTATTGTCACGCATGGGGAGCAGGCGCACATCAGTGCGATCCAAAAGATGCACCTGCGCGACCTGATGGCCGATGCCGAGCGCTGCAAGGCAATGACAGCGTAGGGATTTTATCTGTGTGCTTGTGAAGTTTCCGCCCTTGCGTGTGTGGGTTCCGTTTGCTTAGCTGAGGTGATGGTTGGTTGACAGGGAATATGAAGGGATATTTCTGGATTACTCGAGGCAGCAGGCGACTGGGGAGACCATGGAGAAGCTGTTCAAATTGGCAAAGGTGATGCCTATTTGATACTTTCTTTGCATCATTTAGGTGGTGGGATTGTCCACTTGCGTAGTAATTTGATATCTATTGGATTTATTATAGGCTGCAAAGATCGAGGACAAGATTGAAAAGATGTTTAGACGTGACTGGGTAAGTACTGCAATTCGCAACCATTGTTTAGTTGATCCATCACAATTGTTTGTTCAGTATATACTAATATGTAAAAAAGTACATTGCCATAGAATTTTGGATACATATATTTTTAGCTTGCATGTAATTGCTTAGTAAAGCTTGACAGTTTGTGTGTTCTTGAGAAAAAATAAAATTGAGTTATGATGGAATAATTTTAGACAAACATTCTGACCATCTTTAAGTTGTCTAGGTCTGCATAAATTGTTTGAAATTGCTGGAATAAATTTATAACGCAACTTTGATTGGTTTTGTTAGATAAATAGCACAGAGAACATGTTAGTGCTTCATGTAGTTCTAAGGGCTACAAGAAACGCAGTCATAAACAGTGATGGCATGAATATGGCCCCCGAAGTTTGGAGTGTTAAAGATAAAATCAAGCAGTTTTCAAAAACTTTTAGGAGTGGATCATGGGTAATCTTGAAACAATTCTTGAACTTAGTAAATGTGGTACAAACATAAATGATTGTTCACCGCTACTTCTTGGAATGCAGGTTGGGGCAACTGGAAAAGCATTGACGAATGTTGTGTCAGTTGGAATAGGTGGTAGTTTTCTTGGGCCTCTATTCGTGCATACTGCTCTCTAGACTAGTAAAATATAATGCAATTCATTCCTAGGTTCTCCATACTAAGATTGTTTTACTGCAAGTTTTGATCTAATATGCTCTGAAAATGTTGGTAATTTTCATATTCAGAAGCGGCAGAATATGCCAAAGGGCGACAACTGAGATTGTAAGTGTGTACGTGGAGCATGCTTTATGTATTGTGATTATTTATCGGCTTTACACTTTATTTAGATTCGTCCACCATTGAGGCCTCGTCGGGGTCCCTCGCGGCGGCTGCCACCCGCCTCTTCGGCCACTCCCGCATGCTCCAATCCTCCCGCGACTTCCACTTCTACAACAACTTACCCTCCTTCAAGTCCACAGTGGGCGCCACCGCCACCAAGGCTGATCCCTCGACATTATCAGCGCCACCCTGCTCCTCCCGAACAAGCAGCCGTCGTTCCCCCAGGATGACCTAGACGATGGCCACGACTGGGACGACGACCTGTTCGAGCGGTTCAGCGCCTCAATGGACGAGTTCATGGTGCTACGGGAGAAGGAGAAGGCCGCCGGTCAGAGGGACGCGCCGGAGGAGGCGGTGGGGGGACAGGTTCCAGGTTGTTTACGACAAGAAGAAGAAGAAGAAGAAGATGGGTAGTGGCGAGGAAGGCATTGGTAAAGGTGAGGCCTTTGAGGGTTCTGGCTCTGTGAGGATGGCTACCACGGACAAGTTGGCCGCACTAGGGACAAAGGTAAAGGTGCTCTTCCACATCCCCACCATCCTGCGGCCTCAGGACATGTACCGCATTGTGGTGGACAACATGAGCAAGCCATTCGAGCATGTCTGGCTTCAGCGGAGCGATGACGGTGCCCGTGCCGTCCACCCATTGGTTAGTGTTTGCTACATATATTTATGCTATTCTCACATTTCATCTTTCTGCCCATAGTTCCTGATTAGTGTGATTAGAATGAAAAAGATGCATGGAAGTAAAAGGATCAACATTTGTTTAGTGAGGCATGTAGAGAATCCTAGCAATTGGAAGATCGACAAGTATTGAACATGGATGATGATGTATCATCTGATATTCTGAATATGCAGAAATAGAATGTGCAATGCAAATAAAGCATGTTTGAGCGATTCGGTGCCTCAATGGATGAGTTCATGACGCTACAAGAGAAGGAGGTGGTCGTCGGCCAGAGGGATGCGCCGCCCTCTTCATTGCCGGCTGGCAATGGCCAAAACTGGACAGCGCGTCGGTGATGGAAGTTGGCATCAAGTTGAACTTCTAAAGTTAAACAATCTATGAACTCAAAATTTTAATTTCCGGGTAGTAGTAGTAACAGGTGATACCGTATGCTGAGTTAATGTTCTGTTTATATGTGTGAAATAAAATTAATATTTATTATATGGTTTATGATACCGTCTGTTGATATATATCACTCTCCTTTGGAGTTCTATTGCAACGCACGGGTAACGGTTAGTAGATAAAATGTCCACGTCTATTGGGTGCTCTGATGGGCTGATATACAACAGATTCCAATCTTTACCGAAGAAGTTACAGCGTAATATTGGTACGAACAAACGGCATCTGCCTTATTAAAGTGTTTTACACATGCTTTACAGAAACTGTAGAGCGGACATTTTTGGTACCTATTCCTCGACAATTTCCATGTCGGAAAGATCAACCGTTGTGAACTCGCCGTCTGGCGCGAACAAGCCTGTAGCTGTGACAATCTTCTTCTGTGGGATCTGGCTGATCTTGAGCAGGTCTACGTCGCTCAACTCCCAGTCGAAGATGCCAAGGTTTGCTTTAAGCCTGTCCTTGTTGAAGCTCTTGACGATTGGGGTCGCTCCTTGCTCATAAATCCATCTCAATGACAGCTGAGGAAGTAGAATAATAATAATAATAATAATAATAATAATAATAATAATGTGTAAGCATGAAAGGGACAGCATGATCTTTGATTATGTGACTGTAGAACTATGGTGATCACTTCACCAAACACTGGACTATAGTACTACATTATTCACCCCAACTAGCAGTAGCTAGACAGTATCCCTGAAGTGGAAACGGTACTAGTGCAGAAACTTGTTACTATCGTGTGTAAACCTGGTCTAATATTTCTCGATCAGGTCAAAATAACAAAACGTATGTGTCCCAGAAATTATCGCTGCATATCGATATTCATTTGAAAAAATTGCACTAAGCCAAACCACACATCCTCAAACAATGACATTAGATATGGTGGCAATCGCTTAACCCATCATTCTCAAACCAATAAAATTCCACACTACTTGACAATAATATCTAGACAGGGAGGGACGGGGCCAGGATTTACCGATGAGGAAGCCAAATAAATTATACTATTTCATTAGATTTGATGAGGAGACTAAGTAAAACTAACAACACCTAGCCCCCGCTCCCTCCGCCCAGGTGTGCTTAAGAGTCAAGATGGATGTGGATGTGGATGTGGATGTGGATGTGAGATAAATTAAAGTTGAATTTAACAGCCCTTTCCTCTGGCCTTCGTCAGAAATGAGGCAAACTTGAAGTGCACAATCTAGCTGATCTATCTGCCGATCGATCTACCTGTGCGATGCTCTTTCCTCTGGCCTTCGCTATCTCCGCGAGCACCTCAGATTCCAGCACGGCGTTTCCTTCTCCTGACCAGTTCTGCCCTCCCAACGGAGAGTACGCCGCGACGTGGATGCCCTTCTCTGCACAGTACGCCCTTAGCTTCCTCTGCTGCCAAACTGGGTTCATCTCCACCTGCGGATCACAGGAAGAGTTCTTTCGAGTGACGACTTGCTAAAATTAAGATCACTTCCAAAACATCAGTATTCAGTGTTGAAGTGTTTCCTCAGTTTAAGTTGTTAGGTGAATTGGTTGGTGTATATAACTCAACATGTATCATAGTAAAAAGATATTGAGTTAAAGACCCGCCTGACACAATTAAAAGTAATAATTGCAGCTTATTTCTATTCTACGTCTTAACTCTGTTATCTCCGAGCTTAAGCTATTGGGTGAACTAATTAGTGTATGCAACTCGATATTCAGTAACGTCGCACGTGTTATTCCTCTAAAGAAGCAAGAACGGCGTGCAGATTAACTTAAATCAACCAGCAGCTAACCTGGTTCACTGCAGGGGGGATAGTGGCAGATGCCAGGAGCCTGTCGAGGTGCTTGGTGGTGAAGTTGCTGACGCCGATCGCCTTGGCGAGCCCGAGCCGCTGGCATTCCTCCATCACCTGCCACACGCCCTCGAAGTCGAACGGGCAGGCGTCCTCCCTTTTGACCGGAAACGTGGGCGGCGCGGGCTTCAGGCTGACCGGCCAGTGGATCAGGTACAGATCGACGTACTCCATCTGCAGGTTACTGCTCTCACAAGAACATGAGAAAAAATATACATCGAGATTATGTAGAACTACTAGCTGTGCTGCCTTGTATTGGATGTTAAATTATTTTTACGAGTGGTCGTGTCTTACTGTAGGCTTTCACGGAGGGACGGGAGCACGAGGTGCGGGTGGCACTGGGTGCACCACAGCTTGGACGTGACGAACACCTCCTCCCGGGATTTTATGATCCCGCGTTGTATTGCTTCAGCGATGGCCTCACCGAGCGGCTGCTCCGTCATGTACATAGCGGCGGTGTCGAAGTGGCGGAAGCCGACCTCGGCCGCCGCCAGCACGGCGTTCTTTAAGGCCTCCGGCATAACTGGGAACGCCGCCGAGCCCATGCCGATCGCCGGCATGGGCCTCGCGTTGCCCGAACGCAGGGCCACCTCCGGCACCACAACCGGCGTCCTCTTCCCCGGCGAGGCCATGCGCCGTCTCTGCAAGTGATCAGCTGCGTCGGAGGCGGCGCTTGTGATGTGCCTGTGTGGGCGTGTAGACGTGCAATACTGCAGTGCAGGCGCGCGTGCCGTCCGTCACGGCCGGCCGGCCGGCTTTATATTCGACCAAGTGACATCTAGACGGTTCATTCTTTAGTCTTGGTGTGTTGTTTGGTTTATGCCCACCTACAAGTATACCACCCAAGTACCGAGTGTTAACGTCACGTGCCACGCATGCACTCCACAAATTAACGTCACGTGTTACGCATGCACTCCACAATATTCCCTTGATTATGGACTGAAGTTGGTTGTAAAATGCAAGGCATCTTTTTTTTTTTGTCCTGAAGCTGTTTGAATGTGACGCCCTATATCATTCATACAGGATAATCGCGGCAAGCCTTGCGGATTCTTATTAAATGCTGCCGGTGAAACAGCCATTTCGAACGAATAACAAACCGTTTATCGAGTTCTTGTGAGAAACGATAAGATAGAAAATGTATATCTTTATTACAGTAGTAGCCACGCAAGGCTATAGTCTTTAGTACAAATAATACACAAACACAAAAGGGAGCTCCTCCGCTTCTGTAGTTCTGCTCTGAAGTACTGCCCTTCTATTCGTCCCACGAGTTAAAGATGGCGCCCATCTCGCTCAGGTCCTCGTAGTCGATGCCTTCTCCTCCTGCGGCTGCATCGGTATCTGCAAGTCCTTCGTCGCACTCGGGATAGTTCCCGGCCGGACTAGGATCTACAAAGGAGAATACTAACAAGGTTGAATACAAACGTACTAAGCAAGCATTAATAGCAAAAGGTGCACTGCATGACTGATCTCTGTTCTTTACCACATTTTCTAAATCATCTCTTTTCTGAAAATAACTCATTAAAACATTAGGTGGTAAATTTTAATTCTGAGAATACTACTTGTCACTCGGAGAGAAGATATACCCATAGCGGTTCCGTAGACTCAAATCCAGGAGACTGGCATGAATTCATGATTTAATATAGCACTGCGTAAACTCGTACCACTTTACCCAAAACTACTCTGAACTCTCTCTGAGCTAGGTCCATCGCATTTCCTTTGATGCGATTTCAAGTTCATAATACAGAACGTTTTCCAGGTTACGTGGTTATGCCTCCACCCATTACTTTTCGTCGGTGCTGATTTAGTCACGGTGCTGACCTCGTCATACACCGAGTTCCAGTAATGTTGGTTGAGGCGGGTCTCGTCCGTGCCCAACACTCCACCTTGGGGCGGCTCTCTTCCGTGCCTAATACTTCCAATGTAACCCGTTGTGGAGAACTTAATTACGTAACAAGGTAGCATTTTCTGCCCGTCGAAACGGAAAAATAGTTGGCACTGAATTTACGGCTTCCAACCGAGTAAGAGTTTTGTTGATCCTTATATTCTAACCATATGTAAAGGGGTCTCACCTCTTACCTCATCATCGTCGTCGTCGTCGTCTCGTTTCCCCTGCCAGGGCCCCCTTTACCCACCTAGTAATTCTCATTCTCATCTCATCTCATCATCTCTGTTCTCTTATCTTTCTCATCATCTTAATCCAATTTGATTTTGAGAAATAGTTTTGATGCAATACATATATGATAGAGCAATATACGGTTTACATTTAACATAACTATGTTTATGTTCAAGAGAATAGCTTGCTTTTGGAGTTGTAGGAAAGGTTGGCGTCGACGAATCTCTTATCAGCTTCCCATGTCGGCACTGGTTTGCCCTCTGTAGCAATGCGACAGCACGAATAATATATACGTAAATACTTAGTTGAGTTTGAGTGATAGTAGGCGCATAAAATGCTAATACAACTCCTATGTTAGCCAATTTTAATTTAACAAAACTTTTCAGAACCCGACCTAGTTAGCACTTTCCCGCTAAAATCGTCCTACGGTTAACTCGCTCTACAGCCGCGACTGCCTAGCGCACGTTCTAACACACGACAAGCACTACCACTCGGGCTTACACTCTGCTACGCCTTACAAGAATCTACACGAGCTATACCGGTTCCCTAAATCTTCCTATACTCAAAAACTATACAACTAATTCCTAACCCTACTCTCTAATCCCTAATTACCTAACTACTCTAATCACTTAATCACCTAACCCTAATCACCACTTAACTGACTAACCTACCAGGCTAATCACCTCCTAACCCTATCTACTAACCTAACCCCTAATTCTAACCCAGTCGACTAAACCTAACCGGCTAACTTAACCCCTCCTAATCTACCCCAGCCGACACCCTCGGCTCTGCCGACACTCAACCTCACCCCCTCCTCACTCTCTCGCCTTCCCCGCCGACACTACTCCCATCCTCTTCCTTCGCCAATCCCCTTCCCTGCCAACTCCTTCGCACCTCTCCCTCTCTCTCGGAGATCTCCGCCGCCATCGCCTCCAGCCGGCCTGCCGCCTCTGGCTCCTTGGCGCTGCCTCGCCTCGCCTGCTCCAACTCCGCTCCCTGCGCCTCCTCCGGTTCCTATGCCGCCTCCTTCTTCACCCGGTGCGGCCGAAGGCCCGGCGCTGCCCTGCAAGTCGCCCTGCTCCTCGGCTTCGGCTCTAGCCCCGGCGCACTGCTCCTCTAGCTCCGCCTCCAGTCTGCTTCGCTCGGCCCAAGCGCACCGCTCCACCCTGTGGTGTTCTGGGCTGCTCCCGGCCCGATCTCCTACCCGGAGCACTCCGGCCAGGCCCGGCTCGGCCTCCCAGCAGCTGGCCGCCGGCTCAGATCCACCGCACTTTCCCCCTCTTCCTCAAATGCTACGCTCTGCTACACCACTACTAGCACTCACCGATGAGAGAAAAACCTAAAGCTAACTAGTACTACATGCATGCAGGCACAAGGTGATGGATCTGGTGATGGTGGCTGTTGGAGGTGGTGGATGGCTTCAGTTGCTATGGGTAAGTCTACACACAAATCTCCTACTCTATTCCTTCCCCTACTGCTCTGTGATGGGGTGAACTGAGAGCTAGACACTGAGATCTGGTGGTTATGTGTGGATGATGTGTATGTGCAAAGCATCCAGAGGTGTGACTGAGATTACCTCTACTGGGATTTGGGTTGGGAGAAGGGGATGGCAGTGCTAGCTCTGGTGTTGGTGCTCTCCTCTTCTTCCTAGCTCCTTGGTTGTCTTCTTCCACTGGCTCCCTTGCTGCTGCTGCTGGGCTGGCCTTCGGCTGGGAGATGTAGAGCTGAGTTTGCCTTCAGTTCTTGCTCTGGCTGGTTGGGGAATAAAGGGGATGTGGTTGTGGTTGCTTGAGCTCCTGATCTTGCCTTGCTCTTGATAGTGGGAGGCTTCTGGCTTGAGAACTGGGTGGTGGCTCTACTTTGTGAGGCTCGAGAAGGAGAATGGCTTCTAGGGGGAATGTATTGCTTGCTGCTGCTGTTTTTGGGGGGATGGATTTGCTGGCCTGCTACTGGCTTTGAAGGGGGGATGCACTCTGGCCAGGGGGAATGAATGGGTTGCTGCTCTGTGAGGGCTCGGCCAGGGGAAATGCATTGCGAGGGAAAGCTCTGGAATGACTGTCCTGCACCTGTGACGCTTTGACTGAGGGTGTGGTGAACTGAGATATGCACTATGGGCTTATACTGGGGTTTTGGCAATTGCAAACAGTGGGTGTTGGATTCTAATAATGCCAGATGAGGAGACCTACGAAAGTGACAGATGCCGAAGGACCTCGGGTGGTCTGGACATCTTAACGATCAAGGGGCCGACTAACTCCGGTTGGTCTGGGTATCTCTACTGCACTTTGGGAAATCTGACGGCCACTTCCTATACTCTAACTTCTATAATTTAATGCTCACGAAAAATGCTCTCAACTAAGCTTACTAACCGTTTTCTGATTTTCCTGACGAGCGAGGAAAACGGATCGCGAGATGGCTCTACGGACGGGCGCTCAGAGGACAAGGCGACGAGGAAGGCTGCTACCACAAGAAGGCAAGAAGAGGACTAGGGTTTTAATTACTTGTTGCCAGAAACACTGCAAATGGTTGTAAAATAAATCTTGTAAAAATATTGATGCAATGAAATGATGCTGCACTGATTTAGAAATGTTTTATGCTAACAAATGTGCAAATGATGCGGGTTGTCACATTGAAGAAAAGAAGAGAAGAAATGATCACTCACGAAGTGGTCGTGGCTCCATGTGAAGCATCTCGCCAACTCTTTCTACTACTCGAGAAAGGATGCACATCTTTTTTTAGTACATACACAACACATACATCACGCGCGCGTGCACACACACATAAGTATGTTCTTAGCACACGTCTAATCTAAACTAAAGACTTACACCTCACAGAACACATGTGCACATGTTTTAACCCCTGAACATACCCACGTGTGCATATACTATTCTCACCAGAGAACCCATCCCAAAGAAATTATTGGTGAGTGCGAGCGGTCAAAGCTGGCGGGTGAGAGCGAACTGTTGAGGTGTAACACCCTGACCCAAAATCGGCTCAATGCCCAGCTACCATGAGGCGGACCCGCGCACACATAGCACCTCACTTACACTTTCGTCCTCGCTTCGTGTAAAAGGGTTAACCCGGAGGTGCTACGTTTGGATCTAACACACATTATATACTACTACAACTCATTTGAGACAAGCAATGTGAGACTAATCCCACCACACAACTCCTCATGGGCCACATGGGCCATGCTATGAGCAGGCCAGGGTATTACACTCACCCCCTTAAGGGTTGACGCCCTCGGTAGCATACCGCATACGCGGCAAATGCCCAGAACCATCCCTCGGTACACGTCCGTGCATCCAGTGCCAGCACATATGCCATGCCATGTGTCCACTCCGGGCCCACATGTGCCATGCGCCATATGCCCGCGCCCCTGTCACGCCTGTGCCCGTGCAGTGAAGGTTGATGCTCTGATACCATTTGTAACACCCTGACCCAAAATCGGCTCAATGCCCAGCCACCGTGGGGCGAACCCACGCACACATAGCACCTCACTTACACTTTTGTCCTCGCTTTGTGTAAAATGGTTAACCCGGAGATGCTACGTTTGGATTTAATAGGCATTATATACTACTACAACTCACTTGAGATAAGCAATGCCGGACTAATCCTACCGCACAACTCCTCATGGGCCACGCTATGAGCAGGTCGGGGTATTACATGAGGAAACGTCGCTGATCTACCTCTGAGATTAAATTTTATCTTTCACTTTCTCATATATTCACTAGTGTATGTGAGTGCTTATATGCGTAAATAGATCCTCAAGGACATCCTATGTTAATGTTCCTCGATTAATTCAAGATATAAGGGGCCTATATATAAACATTTCAAACAGAAAATACAATGCATAGTGAATGTTATTGTGACATATGCTTACTTGCAAATACAATATGTGATTAAGGCCTTCCTTTGGGTGTAAGGGTGAGCTTCTGTAAGCACTAGAATTTGCACCCCACTTAGGACAATTTAAACTTCTGGTAATTCAAGCTGAAGTCGGCACTCCTCAAAACATGAAGGCTTGTTGGATGTCCATCTACACTCAATAACTATATATCCACACTTAATCCCACCATTGATCTAAAAAAGCCTCCAATCAAACTGCGTGCATCATTTGCGGAAAAACAAAACTTTCAAGATCAAAATAGTGTGTTCTATAATTAGCAACACTTCATTAGCTTTTTAGACCCTTTAGTGGAAAGAGATATTGGAATATCATCTCATGTATGATCCGTCTATCCAATTCCCTCAACTGAAAACCAAACCCCGCACCTAGACAATTGAGTTTGATGTACTAAGGCACTACATAATAAATGGAATGTTTAGGATTGTGAATGTCATAGGATTGCGAAAATAAAAAACTACTTTAGTCATACATGGAATGTTCAATACTACTTACAAGAGTAGTTTGTTCGTATGGCATGCAGTACTAACTTTGCAATGTTTTGTTCCAATTGTTGGATGTAGATGGATAAAGTTGTATGTGTTTGTACTGGTGGGCCTGTTAGGCAAATGGGTAGTGGTGCGGACTTTGGTGGCATGGAAGTGACTGTTCTTGTGTTTCGAGAATCACTAGGCTTTCAAACTCTTTTGACGATGATTAAGTCGACCTTTGTATGGGATGAGCCGGGGTCGTTGTTGGAATGCAGGAGCGATATGACACAGGGTTGGGTTCTAAGGTGCACGTCTTGTTAATGCCAATATCGTTCGACGATGATTGAGACACGTACATGGAGGTTGTGCTCACATCTCAGGTCCGATCGTTGGAGGTTGCGGTGGAGAGGAATTTGTAAAATAATTTGGATGTGGTCAATAGTAACATGGAGGACTAGAATCCACTCTCGATCTTTCGCATGGCCCCCTAATAGAGGGGCAACCTTTCCAAGAGTTCGTTGGCGTCGATCGTAACAACGATGCCTCCCGTTGGTGGATCTATCACATGTGTCTGTTTCTTCCATGCACTATGTTAGTAACCCCGTGGCTAATTTCAATGGCGCTGTAATGAACAACGAGTTTGAGGACGAGGTGTTTCGAGATGGAACAATCTTGCTCTGCTTTTCTCCTTTGAGGAAGGCCAGGTTCTTCGCAGCGTAATGGGTGAGGTCCCGTCGGTGTATGCATTCGATGATGTCAAAATGGCTGATAACACGGTCTGTGCAAATGGGTTGAAGAGCAGGAATGACATTGCAGACCCGAAGAATGACCTAATACGCAAGAACATGTTGTTTCCAAATATGGAGGGTATGAAGGTTTGGTTGCAAGAATACTCAGTATGGCACCATAGTCCGTTTGTAGTGCAACACTCTGATGTGGACAAGAGGTATACCGTGAGGTGCGAAAAGGGGGAACGGATGGAAGGTATGAGGGCGCAAAACTAGGGACAAGCAATCCTTCTGACAGAAAGGCGAAGTGGGCGCAGGCATACGATGAAGGTGGTTGTAGGTATGGTATGATAACAACGAACATCTCGGAGGTATTCAATAATGTTATTAAGGCCATCCGCGCTATGCCAGTATCAGCTATCTTGGAGTACTCATTTAGGAAGACCAACTCATACTTTGTGGATCGGTGGACCCATGCAAGGGATGCATACAATGCTGGCAAGCGTTGGGGTGCAGTTGCTGCCAAACACCTTGCTATGGTGGAGGAAGAGTAATGTAATCAGGAGGCAGAGGAATACAATCTGACTTTGCATATCTACGCCATCAGGGCAGCTAGGGGAACATCGATAGGGGACGAGCGTTATGGTGGTCGAAACCATAGAGTGAACCTGACTGCTAGAGATTGTACTTGCATGGTCTTGCCTTTGCTATATGTCTCATGCTCTCACATCGTCACTGCTTGTCGCGTGCGCGTCGTAAGTCACATGTCTAACACCTTCATTGCCAATGAATTCTCAAAGCGAGCCACGATGAGGACTTGGGAGAAGAGATTCGAGCCTTACCTTGATCCATCGCATTGGTCACCCTACGTGGGGGAGGAATACATTCCTGATAAAGAAATGGTGAACAAATGATGTGGTCGGAGGAAGAGAAAAAGGCTTCATAATGATATGGACCGCTGACAGCAGGCTGGTAAGGACATGTATAGCCTTGGGGACTTCGACGACGCCACCATAACCAACAGGTGCTCGGAGTGTCACAAGCATGGACACACTAGGGAAAAGCACATGAATGCGGATTGCCAGCCGCGCAGGGTAAGGCGACGCCGCTCATGTGTCTTGCCACCTTGAGGTACTACCATTTTTCATTGTAGGAAAGTATTGATGTGTCTTTATTGCGTATAATTAGTTGCATTTTCTTTAATGTTCTGTAGTTCCTGTGCACTATTGTTTCTATCTTGTATTGCAGGATGTCACAACACCCATAGTATGTGTTGCTCCTCGCGGAGTATGACAATGACCATCGCGCACGCCTTATAGCGGACGATGGTGTGGTGAGTTTTCATATTGTTAGATCATTCTAAGTGTTTTTCTCTTTTCGACCATGCTATCAGTATTTTGCCCATGTGTATGCCTATTTCTCTAGCAGGTGATCCAACCACTCCACCCTCGAACCCACATCTAATTCATCCGCACGACATGAGGAAGAGGATGACAATGAGGATGTGGATGCCAGGCTTCCTGATGAGATGGTCCTCTCGGACCTTTTTGGTGCGCCGACCCCCACGCAGCCGACTCAGGCCAAGCCTCTGCACCATAAACACCGTGATCGTGTGGACATTAGTTTGGTAAACGTCGTCGAGGACACGCGAGGCGAACATCCAGCATCTAGGTTCACACCAGGAACGGACGCGTGCCGAAAGCGCAAGTGATGTATGTAAGATTCATGTTGAATGAAATGATATATTGATGGATGATTCTTGAAATGTATTTTCTGAATTGATGTATGCATACGTGTCTATCTTTGAATGTTTGAATGAAATGAGATGATATGGATGATTCTCGAATGATTCTTGAAATGATTGCATGAAATGAATTTTCTGAATTGATATATGCATACATGTCTATCTTTGAATGTTTGAATGAAATGGGTTGATATGGACGATTCTTGAAATGATTCCATTCCACAAATCCCTGATTACACAAGCGCATAATGGTAGCCGAAGATGCAATGCAACTTCTTCCAACGGATCGACAGTCCAGAGATGTACGATAGGGCGTTCATCCAGCAGAAGTATATGTTCAACTTTCCATAGCCACCCGAGGTCTTCAAGCGCTTGCCACCTTATGTACCCGACCCCGACCCAACTGAAAAGGCATCGAACGAGCCCAAGAAAGCAGATGGGTATGACAAGGCCAAGCGGGGCAGACAAGGGGAAGTCTCCTGCAAGTGAGACCGTGGGCCGTACTACTGCTCTCCGTCAGCCGGGCGCACTACGGATCCAAGAGGTAAGTTTTGATCAGTATGCATCATAATTATTGATTTAGCCCGATGTTGCATTATCCTACCATCGTTCAACCGTTTAGCCCGTCTCGTAAGACATGGATGACTTCGAGACTGGCCGTCGCCGCCACGTGCAACAAGGGGAAGGCTCCTACAAGTGAGACCGTGGGCCGTACTACCGCTCCCCGTTGCCCGGGCGTACTCCGGATCGAAGAGGTAAGTTATGTTCAGTATGCATCATAATTATTAATTTGACTCGACGTTGTGTTATCCTAACATCATTCAACCATCCGACCCGTCTCGCAGGGTATGGATGACTTCGAGACCGACCGCCGCCGCGGGTAGCAAGGAGACAAGGGGAAGGGAACGATGGGCCACCGAAACTAATGATCCTTGTTCCAATCAACTTTATTTATATTCCAAAAAGAAGAAAATGTATCGTAGGTGTATTTCGGTTTGTTGCATCGTGCATAATTTTGTTGCTTATGCACGTAACCAAACCCTATGTGTCGTGTAATTTGCAACTTTATTATAAAGTCTATTTCAATTCGCAATTGCGTGGTCAAGCCGACTTTAAATCTCATTCTCTTTTTGAATTCAATTCTTGGTGTACGAAGGTAGGGAACAACATAAAAAAGGTCCAAACGGTGTGTTCTGCAAGTAGGCACTAAATGGTCTTCGACCCCTAAGTGACGACGAGCACCACCTATCATTGCAATAGGATGGGGTGTGCTAGCCTAACCATCCATCTGTTTAATTCTTGCTATCATCCACTTCCTAGGATTGTGCATTCACTTAGCACCGTTCAATTCTTGCAATCTCAAATCATGTTTACAAATTTTGGAACAGACGTTCATGGAAAATCAAATGCTAAGAACGAATTACATGAGAGTGAACTTGTGTATTACAATTTCATCATTCGTGACAAATGGTCCACGTATCTTACGCAACACACGTAAGATTTCTTCATCTGAGAACACCTTTAAATAAAGGTAGGCACTGTCACGCCACTATAGTTGGCGTGACAAGGCAGGCTTAACACATCATGGGTGCGGACGTGACAACGGCCACACAAGCCCTCCATTTTGCCAGTTGCCGCCTGCTCCCGCACCGCCAATCGTTGGCACCACCGCAGGGCCCGAGCCAACCATCTCCTCCTCTGTTTCCTCTTTGCTATGGCTGGCTCTCCCTTCCTCTGTATAGTGGGCCACCTTTGTCAGTGCCTCTGTGTTCCTCATTCTCTGATTCTTTTCCTCTCTTTGCTCCCTGTCAGGTGGTCCACCTTGGCAGTGCCCGCTTTGTTCTCTGTCCCTTTGTGTCCTTCATTATCACCCTGGTCCCACTTGTCATACACCTCTTTCCTCTCTCTTTCAATCTCTCTCACCTCCATGTGGGGCCCCCAAAGTCAGCCACTCCTCTCTTTTTCTTAAATTCCTGAAAACAAATATTCCAGGAATATTCTATTACCTTTTCTGATTTCTATCATTTCATGTGATAATCAACTTCCCGGACGTTCGTTCTCCTTCATACGAACTCCGATTTCGTCGATTCTTATGCCTAAATTCATCTAAAGTCGGTATCTTTCTATCAATACTAATTTTGTATTTTTTTTATTTTATTTCCATTTTTGTGTATAGATTTCAACGATTTTGGATAATCGAATTTCAACGCTATTTGAGAACAACTAATTGAGCAAGGAAAGTTGCTTCCTTTGATCATGTTTGATCCTAATATTTTAAATTATTTAAATTATTTTTAAAATTATTATTGCATACGTATTTATATTCAAGTTATTTAAATCCCTATTTTAAATTATAGTTATTCTCAATTCTATTGTATAGCCAAATCTTACTATTGAATTAGCCATTACTTGATACCATAGTTAAAATCTAGTAGGTACATTAGTATGAACTAGAACATATTGAAAAACTGGATGCTTTGTCAAAGCTTAGACCAAAAACATTCAATTTAGGGAGTTTAGCAAAAAATATTCAATTATGATTAAAATGAGACTATGGTATTGTTTTACCATAGAAATTTTGCAAATAAATTTTGAAAATAAAAACAAAATAAAAAATGGTTTAGACTTGGGTGAAATGGATGTTTGGATGGTGCAAGTTGATGCACATGATAGATTCATTTCTATGATCGAGACCAGGGTTTTATTAAAAAGTCATTCAAGTCAGTTAAGTACCGGTCTTCGAGCCGCATCTAGCTAAGCCCCATAGTACAACCATATGTCATGTGTGGTCAGGACCTGACCAACTAATTTGCAACATTCCACCATGGTTGTGCCATCTGGTTGCGTGAGTGTCAGAATGACCAACTTTTTATATATTCCCACATGGTGCGAGAGGGGACTTCTGGCGGACTGTTCAATCCAAAGGAAATGAAACATTAGCGGGCATAACTACGTTGGGATGCTGCATTGTAAAGGCCTCATGATAATTGCTTAGTTGCACGCATAAGGAAGTGTGTCATGGCCGATATTATAAGATGATTATCTCTTGTGAGTAAAGTTGTACCACCTTTATAGAGTGTAAAACTATTCGAATAGTCGTGTCGACGATCATGGACATGCTGAGCAAAGCCACTCAAAGTTAGACTTTGGTTTTGATTTCAAAAGAGTTTATCAAATGATTTTGGATAGTTTATCCAATTGGGAAATTGGGCGGCTTACCATGAGATAGGAGGGTATCCTTCACCACACTTGTACGGAGGTTATCTTACTATAAAACTTGAGAATTTAGAAAATAAATTTTAGTTACAGAATAACTGCTATAGAGGTTATCTTACTATAAAACTTGAGAATTTAGAAAATAAATTTTAGTTATAGAATAATTGCTTTGGAACTTAGTACATATATTTAAAAAGAAAATATTGCTTTATGCAAAGTAAACCCTATAAGCCTTCCTTTAATATATTTCTGCATGCATTATAATATATTATTGGGTGTAACTTGCGGAGTATATTTATTTGCACTCACCCTTGCTTAATAAAAATGTTGTTCAGAGGAGAAAGACTTTGCAACTGCTGAAGATCTCGACTACTAGGCTGCTACCCTAGTCGATTGCCTCCGGCTCATTAGCTGGGCTCTACTACTTCTTCTTCATCTTCCATTGTGTTCTTATTTGTCGGCTTGTAAGCCTTTCTTGTAATACACTATGATATTTATTAATAAAGTTTTGCGAATTATAGGTGTTACCATATTTGTTTACTGTGTGAGTTAGCTACTGATCATGGGACTAATTCAGAATACACAGAGGATTTGGGAATATTACTCCTGGGTCCGACAACTTTGCTTCGAGATACTGTGTAGGGATAAAGGACGCTGCAGGACGAACCACTGGAGGATCACCCACGAGTGCACCCTACACCGCGCTAGTTGCATATGCACTTGCAACAAGCCTCTTCTTCTGCTTAAGCCCTGCTCATATGTCATGGCCGCATGTTCGACGGTGGCACAACATCACAGCCAGTACCTCTCTGATTATTTCAACGCGGAGGTGATGCAAACCTGAAGTGCATAGTTGTATGGTTACGACGTGGTTGGTCATTTCACTGTCCATTCGACCTAGAAGCAACTTATCTGGGCCGCGAACATTGATAGGCTGAAGGGAAAGGTTGGCCGGCGACATGTACGACGTATCAGAAACGACATGGATGAAGCAGAAGCCGGGCGTCATACGAAGAAGTGCTCCATTTGTAGGGAGTTTGGACACACCTTCAAGAAATACCATACAAGAAATTCACAGAATGAATGAGACATCAGCAGTCCGAATGGTGCTGCGGAGACCTCATCCGACCACCGCACTCGAGGCGGTCAACATGGCGGACGTTGAGGTCTCGGCCACGGGAAAGGCTTGTCTTGTTGAAATATGTGGTACTCAATGCTTTGTAATATCATTTTGATTTGTCGATAGACTAGGTGGTGACGTTGTGCTGAATGTTTTGTAATATTAGTGTGATTTGTCGATAAAATATGTGAGAACGTTACGCTAAATGTTCTGTAATATCATTGTGATTTGTCGACAAAAAGCGATGACGTTGTGCTGACTATTTTGTAATATCATTATGATTTGTTTTCATTTCAACTAGCGACAGAGTCTGTCAATACTGTTTTGTAAAACAAAAATAACTATTTATTTTTATAGGTTTTTAAAAATGATATTATTATATCGCTGGTTCGAATCTGGCAGGTCGGATTGTATGTTTTCTTTCAATTTTTTATCTAACCTTTTGGTTCAGTCTCTCTCTCTCTCTCTCTCTCTCATAAAAACTAGGAGTAGCTCCGTGAGATTCATCAGTTTGTTTGGTCCCATGGTTTACTTTTATTTAAATTACAGCAAATTGAATCGTGGTGTTCATTCTTTGCTGATGATTTCTCTGGCAACCAAGAACCCCATCTCTGAGACAGAGAGGTGATGTGCTCTGCTGAATTGTTCCCAGGAGATAGCCTGCTCGTCAAAGTAGCGCTGCACATTTCTCACAACTGTTACACAGCCATATTGTGCCACAAATCCAAGATTTTAAAGCTTTTTGAAGGGAACCATCCCCATTTTTATTGGATGAGCCATACATCATCACGGACAAAATTCAAGGCGCAGAAAATCTGTCCAATAAGCAACCAAAGGGAAAAGAGGTAAATCATCCGCTAAGTTCCTGTACGAAACAAGGGCAAGCAAACATTTACACCATGATATGCTAGCCTTCTGACCAGTTTTCTATGAATTGGTTTCAGTGTGGCAGAGAAAGTAGCCTAAGCAGTAGCTCTACATTTACCACAGATTCCCCTGACAACAAGTTGAGCTCAGCAAATTCTACCAAGGACCGTTCTTCTGGAGAATTTTCATATTCAGAAAGGACAGATGTGTCAGATATGCAAGTGAAAAGTGCTTCCTCTTCTTCAGACATTCGAATCAGTGTTTCTAGTGTTCTCAGCACATCCAGCCATGGTTCTGGAGGTGAAGATTCTGAATCGTTTGGGGATGTTTATGTCTGGGGTAAAGTCATGTGTGATACCACTTCAAGATCAGGGTCTGATAGGAACGTTTACTCTCCTGGTGCAACTACTGATATACTTATACCAAAGCCCTTGGGAGTCAAATGTAATGCTTGATGTCAGTTATGTGGCTTGTGGTGTGAAGCATGCTGCGCTTGTTACAAGACAGGCGGAGGTATTTACATGGGGAGAAGAATGCAGTGGGCGGCTTGGTCATGGGCTTGGTACAAGCATTTTTCAGCCACGTCTTGTTGAGTCGTTATCAATCTGCAATGTTGAAATAATTGCCTGTGGTGAATTCCATACTTGTGCTATTGCTGCAACTGGTGATCTTTACACCTGGGGAGATGGTATCCACAATGCAGGACTCCTTGGTCACGGTAGTAACGCGAGTCACTGGATCCCAATAAGAGTTTCAGGTCCTCTGGAAGGCCTTCAGGTGTCAACTGTCTCTTGTGGTACATGGCACACAGCTTTGATAACTAGTTCTGGACAGTCGTACACATTTGGTGATGGCACATTTGTAGTCTTAGGTCATGGAAATAGAGTAACTATCTCAACTCGTGTCCAGAGGAAGTTGAGTCTTTGAAGGGTTTGAGGACGATTTCTGTTTCATGTGGGTTGTGGCATACTGCTGCTGTTGTTGAGGTTATCATGACACAGTCAAATGCTTCATCTGGAAAGCTATTTACCTGGGGAGATGGGAGACAAATATCTGTTACCGGTGCAGACGGAAGATTGGGTCACGGTGATATTGCAGATTGTAAGGTACCTACACTTGTTGAGGCTTTGAGGGATAGGTCTGTAAAACGCATAGCTTGTGGATCAGGCTTTACAGCTGCAATTTGTCAACATAAATGGGTGTCCGGGATGGAGCAGTCCCAGTGCTCGGCATGCAGACAGCCATTTGGATTCACTCGAAAGAGGCACAGCTGTTACAATTGTGGCTTAGTACATTGTCATTCGTGCAGTTCAAAAAAAGCTCCAAGAGCAGCATTGTCTCCTAATCCTGTAAAGCCATACCGTGTATGTGATTCATGTTACCTGAAACTAAGTAAAGTTTTGGATTCTGGTGTCAGTTATTACAGGAACACTATACCCCGCTTACCAGGGGATACCAAGGCTGAGAGAATGGACACAAAGTCAAACAGACTTGCATCAGCTACCAGTTCAGATATGATCAAGAATTTAGATGTGAAGGCAGCAAAGCAAACAAAGAAGTCTGACTATTCACCACAGTTCCCTGCAATTTTGCACCTTAAAGACATTCCTTCCATTGGTGCAGCTGACCTGAACTCAGGTTCTACACTAACAAACCGATATGCTAATGGCCCCATATCTACTTCACCATTTTTGAGAATGCCATATCTGAATTCTTCCAGCTCCTTGTCCTCAGAAAGCTTTGAGAGCCTCAGGGATGCAAATGAACTTCTAAAGCAAGAGGTTCAAAAACTACAGGCAGAGGTATGTTTGGTTCTAATTTTTTGGTACTAACTAAAAATACCAGGGAAAAGGAGTCCTTGTGCTTGTCTATGGATCAGGTTAACAGCTTGAGACAGCAACGTGAACAGCAAGATGCCGAGTTGCAGAAGTCAGAGACAAAAGCTCATGAGGCCATGACCCTTGCCGCTGAAGTGGCATCCAAATCGAAGGCTGCAGAAGAAGTTATAAAATCAGTAACAGCTCAGGAGATATTTCGAACTTAATCTTGCATGATCTTACTCTCTTGCCAGTTTTTTCTTTCCTCTTCTTTGCACCTTTTTGCATTAACCATGCATCAAAATCATAGCATGAATAACCTTAATTAGCGACATCAACATGTAAATTTGGGGAGTTAATTTCAGTTGACATCAAGAGCAACTTTTCTCCTCAATAGTCAATACTACTTTAGGTTCCTTTTTACTTGCTTCCATCCTCAGAATTGCAATGCAAATCCTAATTTTCTGAAGTTCCTTGGTATTCATGTTGACAACGGTGTCTTTACCCTCGAAACATTCAAATGTGCGTCTTAGGACTTAGGTGGAATCTGGCTCGGCTTTACACTATGAAGTTGCTAGGACCTCTATCTCTTCTGTCAAAGCGGAAGTTTACGATGAACCTCATTAAACTGCGAAGCAGGCTATACCACCATTTGTTGTCTGTGCCTTTTCTTTGTGTGGATATGTGCATCCCTACATGGGCTTGGAGGGTTGCATTCAGTTGTTATAGATGTTCGCAGGGTTATACCTTAAGTACCTAGGGCTATCAGTTCACAGCAGCAACTGCCTTCTGCGATTCTAAAGTCTTCAAGACTTCCTCTCCCATTCGCTTGCATCCAACCAACGTCTGCTAAGAAAGAATATAACTATAAGTTTCAGAAAAGAGAAAACAGGAAAGGGCAAATAGTACTTGCTAATGACAAGTGGCTCAAAGCGATCTTGGTCCCAGCACAATTAATCTTAAACATGGCATACCTCACGCCTTATATTGTACCGAAGTCACTCTGCGTGAGCACCAAGTACTTGCCGTTCATGTAGAAACAATACGAAGCTAACAAGCATTTAAATTTTTGTTTTGCCGAAACATACAAAGTAGCTAGTAGGAGTTGAACTTTTCCTTCAACATAAATTTAGCCAATATTAAATGTAAACACGGAATTTGTTGATAATGGTTGCATAACAAATTAATCTTACCGTTCCAGGAGAATATATGTCCCCAGTTCGGAACCCATTGTTCAGCGTTTCTATAACTGCAGCTTCAATTCTCTTTGCAGCATTTTCTTCTCCAATGCCATAACGCAATAGCATTGCAGCACTAAGAGTTGTAGCTAACGGGTTTGCCTTGTCCTGCACTCAAAAAAATAGAAGAGGAAGCAGAATTTCAAACAAAGCTACTTATTAAAAGCCAATGTAGTGTCTAAGTGGATTGTTTTGAAATTAGAAGTCATCTCAACCTGCCCAGCAATGTCAGGGGCAGAGCCATGAATAGGCTCAAAAAGACCAGGTCCCTGCAAAGAAAAAGATCCTTCAGCGCTTGTACTTCCATCATTTTCGGCTTCTATAAACAATTCAGAGGACTTGAGAGAACATTGAAGGACATCTATTACCGATTCACCAACACTGGCAGATGGGAGCATTCCAATGCTTCCCGTGAGCATTGATGCTTCATCAGATAATATGTCACCAAAAATGTTGTTTGTGACAATGGTGTCAAACTGCCATGATGCAGGGAATTTAGTAGGTCAACACATTCTCATATTGCTTAGACCAGGGTGCATTAAATTACATACAAAGAAGCATACCTGCTTAGGATTCCTAATAAGCTGCATTGCAGCATTATCAACATACATGTGTGAGAGCTCAATGTCAGGGAATTCGGAAGCTAGTGCAGTTACCCGTTTTCTCCAAAGCATAGATGCCTTCAATGATATTCAAGTGAAAGGGTATTATTAATTATGAGCAAAATAAAATGTTCAAAACTATGTAAGTGTTATCCTTTCAAGTGGTTTACTAGCGTCAGCAAAAGATAGATCGCATTCGTTGTATCCAAATAAATGTCCACGATAGAAACATCAAATATTTAGGTGTCGCAAATATAACTTCATGGCTCAGTTCAAGCTTCAATTCAAATGGAAGGGATCAAGTAACATATCCATACAACATATACTTCAAAAAAAGTTTTGAAAGACGTTTGGGGTTAATATAATAAATTACCTCAAGCACATTCGCTTTGTCAACCGAGCAGAGTCTCCCTCTTCTCTTACGAGCAATCTCAAATGCAATGCGTGCAATACGATCAATCTGGGGATGAAACACAGAATTCCATTAACACCAAAGATCAAAGTTGTTACAGGTCAATGCACTGTTCAATAAAAATGGTATCAAACCCAGAAAACACATCCTGACATCTGTGAGCAAAAAACAATAAAACAAAATGATCAAGAGATTTAGCCATGCTTATGTCTTGGGGGCCAGCAGGGACTATCACTCATTCAAGAAATATTTTTTCAAGGAGAGGTGCTAGAATGTCTAAAGAAGGGTGGAGCCACCTCAGAAACTGAATAGATTTCAGTGTTGAAGCCATAGTCCTCCCCCTTGTCATTGGTTCCAAAACCCCTAGGTTTGCCAAAGTAGATTCCTACAATATAGAATTACAAATTACTATTAGAAGTTTCAAGTTTCATCAGAATACACATAGAAATATTTAAATTAGCAATGAAAGAGGAATCATCATCCATGTTTAATCGTAAATTAGTTAACATTACCTCCAGTAAGCTCTCTAACAACCATAATGTCAACTCCTTCAGCTACATCTTTCTTCAAAGTAGATGCATCTACTAACTACAAAAGTGTTCGGCCAAAGAGAAAAGTAACTACAAAAAGAACATTTAAGTACCATTGGCAGACCGGAACAACATTGTTATTCAGTATATAACCACACAAGAATAGGAACAAATAAGCTCATTCATCCCAAATCTTGTAGCTATGCTTTCATTTGCTAGTATTCTTGTTGTTTATTTAAACAATTGAGACTATTGGTACAGATAGGAGACATGTTAGGATGCCTTTGATACATGGACTCGGATGCAATTAAGCGATACAACCAAGTGAGTAGCTTAGCTAAACTACGAATGACAGTGTTGTTAAACAAAGCTTAGTGCTTACGTGAATTGCACTGAGACATGGATATACCTGTGGTAACACTGTAGCTGGCCGCAGATTGGCAAACACACCAAGCCCAGCACGGATCTGGAGCAGCCCTGTCTCCGGCTTGAGGTGCTTCTCATTATTATCCCACTTATACCTACAACCACAGGGAAAACCACATACATTACATCCAATTACTGAAATAGAAATGCGCATCACGAATTCCGACCCAACCAAATGCAATTTGCTGCTGTTGCTACTACTTAATCGCTCGCTCACCCTCCTATTGCGCCGAGGAGGACGGCGTCTGAGGCCTGCGCCGCCGCAAGCGTCTCGTCGGGGAGCGGCGCACCGACCACATCCAGCGCCGCGCCGCCCATGGGCATCTCCTGGAAGCGGAGCTCGATGCCTGTGGCAGGACGAAGCAAGGGGTCATGGTCATTGTGCTAGTAGTTCAAGTTAAGGCACTGGATGCTGAGGGGTCGCCTGGCTTGCCTTCTAGAGAGCCGACGAGGGAGAGGACGTCCTTGGCGACGGCGACCACCTCCGGGCCTATGCCGTCGCCCGGGAGGAGCGTGATGCTGTAGCTCCTCGCCGAGGCGGAGCACCCGAAGGTTGCCATCGGGCGCCGCCAAGCCGCCATGCCGGCGCTCCGGCGGAAGAGGCTTAGGGTTTTGAGCGGTGTAGCTTGGAGTTGAGCCGTCATGCTTAGTTGTCTTTTGGGCCTTACCTAGATTAGATTAGAGTAGAGTATCAGTAATGTATGGTTGGACTTGGGCTCACCCACCACCCATGCCCAGTGACCCACCAGAGAGTGGTATATTATCAGCCTGAGACATCTAAAGTACAAAAAGAACACAAGAACTTACAGTTAGCATATAGGAAAGTAGCAATGAGCAGTGAAAGATTCACAAGACTTTTAAGTGATTTCAGGGGAAGGAAATATACATTGTGCGATCCTGCTGTTGACTCCTTGGTTGCTAACAAAAAAAAGCATTAAAGACTCAAAAGTTTCCGTGCAAACCCAAAGTCCTACAGATTTCATATTTGATAAATAAAATAAAATGCATCGGTATGTTATATATACCACAATCTAACATTAATTCCTACTCGTACAGATCCGCTGAAACAAATTAACGATACAACTATAGAAGTCCTACAGATCTACTCAAAGCCTGAAGGCTCAAAGGCTCAAACCGCGCAAATTAGCCAAATCATCAATACATGTCATAGAAAATTACAGATCAACTCAAAGAACAAATGTTTCATGCGGCCATGAGGGTACCAACCTGAGACTGAGAAGGATGCTTGTTGCTTTCCTGCTTGTAGAGGAGAAGAGGCCAGAGGGCGTGGCGGGCAGCGGCCGCAAGCTAGGCAGGAGAAGTGAACTAGATAAGGAGGGGGCGCAGGAGTCAGGATGGCAGAATGCGTCGTGCGTGACGGGTGAACCGCGAGGCACGAGCGTTCGTCCGCGCGGCAGCCGCTAGGAGAGCAAGGCACGAGTGGGGCTAGGGTTACTTGTGAGCTGTGACTGCGTGTGTGTGCGGCGTGGACTCGTGGGCAGTTTTGGACTGGGCCAGTGGGCCGATTAGGTGGTGGGCAGCCTAAGGAGGGGATTTTTTTTATTTCGGTATTTCAGTTTCTAACGGTTTACTCGCGGTTTTTACCGAAAAAACCGGATCCCAGAAGCATCTGCAAGAACCATTCAAAAACCAACAGTCACCCTCACCCAACTTTTGTTCGCGATGGTATTTAAAATTTTAAAATCCTATTTTCATAGCGCTATTTTCTTCAAAAACAGTTGGTTATACTAATATGGAAAAGAAGCGTGCCCACCTCAAGTGGGAAAAGATTATTAATTTGGGTGTTGTGGAAGGGTGAGATAAATTGTAGCGGTATATGAAGGAGAGCATCTCAAAGATTAACAATTTGTTATGTTGTATTTGTTCTGGTCTATCTAACAGGACAAGGACATCGACCTTACGCGCTCGATTAAGAATGTTTAAGAAAACAACATAATTGCAGTGCTTAAAATGAAGTTAAGGGTTGTAGGATTAATGTAATCAGATGGAATTTATCATGTATCTGTTATTTTGTGTTCAAGCTTTGCTGCCTGGTACATACATTGGTTGTAAATTGACTGCCATATTTTATGTTTGTCTTGTTCATGTTTCAGGCTTATAGCTTGAATACTCTGACCGATGTCCAAAGAATTGCTATTAGGGATCTGTCGGAGTTGGGATTAGTCAAACTACAGCAGGTAAAACTTTTGATTTAGTTTTTTTTCCCCTAATCAACTTGATGAACACGGGTTTCAATAGTAAATCAATAGCAGGGTCGAAAGGACAGCTGGTTCATACCTACAAAATTGGCTTCAAACCTCTCAGCAAGCTTGTCGGATTCATCTTGTTCGATTGGCTACAAAATTGTTCATATCTATGCATGATCTAAACTCGAAGAGGAGGATGGCGAGCTCCCGTCGCTGCCGTACGTTTAGTCCTCCAATGGACTGTGGCCACACGTCCGGTTGAGCGGTGTGTGTTGCCTGTTCGGTTGCCCGGCAGTTGTTTCCTCCGGTGGGCTGGGGACGCGTTTCTTCTAGATATAAACATTTACAAATATACATTACTGTATCTAGCCGCCTTTCAAAGAGAAATTCGGGTAGTTACTGCTAATAAGAAGAAAAGGAGGCACTGCCATTTCCTTTTGTTTCGATCATTACTTGGAGTGTACTGCAAAGAATATGGAACCAATCCCAAGCCTCCCAATTAATTTACAACTGAATCCTGGATGGTGTGCCAACTCCCAACTCCTAAGCAAATAAGCAAGCAAAACCTTAAAGATTTAAACCTACCAACATAAGTATCTAGATAGGTTCTAAGCTCATATATTGATATACAACCAACAGAAGTATCTAAACCATTAATATACATTCTACCAACAGTCCATCAATCTACTAGAAGTATCTAAGCCATCAATCTACATTCTACCAGCAATCCATCAACAAGAGCAGGTGGGGGGGAGACCTGGGCAAGTGCGCCTAGGGGATGGGGTGGCGAGCGACAGGTGAGGACGAGCGATGTGGCGTGCGGGAGGATGAAGATGACCAGGGCAGATGCGCTGACGAGTGGGGCCCGCCACTCCGCCAGGCAGAGAGGGAGGGAGAGTGGGGAGAGAGGAAGGGGCGGTTAGGTTGGGAACAGGGGAACAGGCCAGGGAAGCAGGGCGAGGGCGCGGGAATAGGAATGGGGCGATGGTAATTCGGCCCAAACGAAGAAAGGAAAATTTTAAATAGATTTTGAATTATACAAATTGAGAAAAAGGAAATAGCTTTTTATAAAATAGTAAATAAAGTCCAAAAATTTCAGAAAAATACACACAAATTTCCTTGCATTAATTTGAACTTAATAAAATTACTTACAACTTAAAGTTGTCTTTTAATTTTGAAAATAAATTATTTTAAATTTTTTGGGAAAAACGAAAAACCCTTTTTAAGTCCAAAAAATCAAAGTAAAGACTTTAAATAATATTTTTGACTTTAAATACCAGAGAACCCAGATAAATCAAGTTTTGAATTAATTGAAGTTTGGTTTAGTCATTTAAATTTATTTTAATTTCTAAAATTTTAAGTTAATATTTAACAACTCAACGAAAATCACATGGTTATTTTTATTTTGAATTTTTTTAAAAAGTCCTAAAAATTGGGATGTTACAGGTTGATCCTCCGTGCTCGTCCATTCAGCCACAAAATTAGCCAGGACCTGGCTTTTTATTGTTGTTCGGGCAATAAAATGAAGATTAAACTCCCCAAGTTCTATTGCCCATTTGGCTATGCGACCTGTTACTTCGTGGTTATTAAGTTGTAAATAGATGTAACTTTTAATCTACAACTCCAAACTCGATTAAACTTGGAACACACCTTCTCTAGGATATCAGGAACCTATTCCAATAAAAGATCGTGAAGATCCTTGACAAAGTTCCGATATTTTCCCGTTTGAGTGAATGATGGTTCAAAACCGAGTCAAAACGAAAACTATATCAAAAATCTTGCTCGTGGGTTAGAGATGATCCTAGATGATATCCCACATATCACAGCAACCAAGATTAGGGGCAGAAACCGAAGGAACACTTGAGAATCAAAGACGGCCCCAAAATCACAAAATAGAGAGCAAGAACGCAAAGAGACCCATCTCAAGAAAACTTGCATAGATTGATTTGTGATTGTTGCTGGTTTACAGCCACTCCAACATGGAGGACAAACCTTAATACATGAGTACACAATCAATCTCCTCTTCAAGAATCCTAACCTCTCCACTACTAATCTCAAAAAACAAAACTAGAGTTTCAAAAATAAGCAAAAGGATTGAGGAGCTGCACAACACCCTTCCATATTTATAGTGGAGGCTAACCTTCTAGAAGAGTTTCCTATTGGGCACATGTTAAGCCCACACACAAACGGGTTTAACTCATGCACGCTTTTTAAAGCGTCGTCTTCATCTTCTCTTGACCTAAACCGCTTCTCCTTGCGTCGTCTTGCGCCGCGGTTTAGCCAAAAGCAATCAAGGTGGTATTTCAGTGATATGACCAAAATACCCCTTCTCGATACTTCTCCAAAGACCGAGTCCAATCTTCATGAAGTCGTTCCATACTTCGCCACGTGTAGGTTGATCAACGGCTCTCCTCATGTCGGCAAGTCTCTCCCATCCGGCTTTGACCGAAACCACCATGGCATTTGCACCGACCCCCGCGCCGCTTGATGCAACCCGTTGCACCGAACTTCCTGTTCGGTCATCCTTGTCCATTTTGCGCCATCCTCGAATCCATAGACTTCACCCGGCATCCTCGATCGTTCTGAACCTCAGCTCTCAAGTGTAGTCCCGATCATCCTCACCATTGACCGTCGTTGATCTCTAAGTAACCTGCCCAACAATAGACCAATAAATCGATTCCGGGAATAAGTTCTTCGTAACTTGACCCACGTCAGTCAAAATATGCATCAGGCAACACATATGTACTGAAACTCGTGAACTTGACTCAACAAACAAACATCACCACTACGAGAGCCGATGATACAAGTGAAAACCAGTCAGACCGCCATTCAATGGCCGGTCTGACCGTCGGTCTGGCCGCCCAGAAGGGACTTAGACAAATTTTACGACTTGAAATCCGAAACCTCTCTAGAAATTTCAAACGAATAGATCTTTTGACTGGAAGCTCCAAAAACTATGAGACCAAGTGTATGAGAATCCCCTCTGTTGCATGCACCCTCTATTTTTGACCCAGTTCTAAATTCCACTATTTATATCTGGCCGATCCGATCGCCGTCATGGCTAGTCAGACCGCCTTGACCGGTTTGACGGCCAGGGGTGGCCAATCAGACCGCCACTGGCCGGTCTGACCGCCTATGACTTGACAGCACTGGATTTTTGCCGAAAACGCGTGATTCGACAAACCTTTAAAGCCATTGCCACTTGTAACATCATCCTAAGGTCATGAGCATATCCCCATGATATCCACAATCTCCCCCTTGATGAACACATTGGCAATTTCTGTAACACTCTGGAAATGGATCGGTAGAAAGAAAGAGGTCGGAGAGAGCGAAAGAAATTGTTTTCAGCGGAAAATTCCATTCGTCGGGGGGGTATTCGTTAATATCAGGCAACCTTTGGGCGCATTCGCGACCAGAGGCCCATTAGTGGGCCGCCACCCCACCTAGGGGCGGCCAAAGGGGAGCACCCTTTCTCCCCCAAACCCTATTCCCTCCCCTTTTTCCCCCCAAGCCGCCTCTCCTCCCCCTTGTGCCGCCCCCTCTCTTCCTCCCCTCCTCCTAGGCGCCTCCCTCTCCTTTGGTGGCTGCCATTGGAGATCCCCGGAGCTGCACCCCCCGTCTTCCAAGTGTTCCTCTTCGGTTCTTCCTCCGCCGGGCGATTTCATTCCAATCGGGTTCGTGGAGTTGGAGCTGGCCAAAGAAGGAGAGGGAAGGCTTTGGGAAGTTGTTCCTCATCGTTCTTGGTCTACAAGGGTAACGAGAGACCCCATCGCTGTTTGATTGCGTTAGAGTTGTCGATTCCATGTTTTTGATAGTATTGCGTAATCTCTGTTAGTAGATCGGTTCTGTACAGTATGTTGCAACTCGGTTTTGGGTGTCTTAGAGGCAGAATTGGATGATTTCGCCTTCTAGAGTTTTGTTCCTTATTTCATTAGCTTTCTTTTGGCACCTGGATCACGAATTTTCACCCAGTAGATTAAAAGTTATGGCTGTTTTACTACGCGCTGGTCTGTCTGTCAGAACTGATGGGTATAGTCGGTTGCACCTAGGTTTTGATCTAGTTAGAGTCAGAATCAGGTCGGCCACCCAACTAGGTTTTTGAAGATAATTTCACCATGTTTCCAGGCTGATAAAAATCACTTTATTTGGATCAGTGGTTTAAAAGTTATAGCATTTTCTTTAGGGCTGTTCAGATTTCTGGGCAGACTGCAGTTGTAGTTTTTCAATGGATGGTTAGACCTCTGTAATGGCCGAATTAGAGTTTACCATCAACTAGAGTTTTGTAGCCTGTTAAGTTAAGAAAATTTGAGCACTGGTTTCAGGTCTTTTGAACTTACGGTTTTTTATTGGTGAATTTTCTAGTAAAACTGCCAGATTGGGGTTAATTGAAATGGTTGGGTAGATTGATCAAATTGAACTTTTATTTGGTTAGTTTGGTTAGAGATTGAGGGAGGACACGTGTAGCATTTCCATACTCGCTTGTACTCATTTCCATTATTTTATATTGTAGGCGGTGAAGCGGTGAGTGGTGGGGTATCTCAATTACCTCCCAACCTTCTGTGTAGCGAGCAAGTAATTTGTATTCAATATTTGATGTCATGTATGATGTGTGAATGAATGTTTACATTTGTTCGTAATTGTAGATGAATGCCATGTGTTCTTTTCATTTATGATTACTATTCAATATTGACATGTGATCATCATGACATGCATTCATTATTTTGGTAAGACCCATCAATTCCAAGATGGGCATTTGAAATCCCATCAATTCCAAGATGGGTGCGTGAGTCCACCATTCCAATGTGGGCCACGCTTCGTGAGTCCACTATTCCAATGTGGGCCACGTTGGACGATCGTATAAACGTTCTTCATACGAATACTTTAAGTGAACACCGACGGTGCTTCACTCGCTATCTGCATTATATCTTTGCATTATGTCCATTTCCTTCAATGCACCATTCCACTTCATCCATTCATAAATTCGTTTCGATAGTGGTTCAAATTATGTTTGTGATATATTGCGCAATGTATGCTTGATTGTTACATCTGATTGCTTCTTTGAGTCTTTGGCTCATTCTTGCTTTATTGTCTTATTTAGGTAAATGACAAGGAGGAATGATCTTGTGGAGGGTAGTTCATCACGATGCACTCACTATATTATATCAAACAACTTGAGGACTTTTAATGTCTTTATTTATGATTTGAGTTGCTTTGTATTAAGCCAACATGGCGTGTTTACCATCTATTCTTTGAACTGTTTACTTCCATTTCGTTGATTAAGACTTGAGGATGAATGCTTGTTTTCATATATTCACAATAATCGCTTCATTTGTTATGCTACTTGATGTTATTCATTTGAAGAGTAGAGATTGTAGGTGACATCTTGACTTCCTTATAGTCATGGTGTTACTGATTGGTATCGAGCGGGCTTGGTCCGTGGTAATAATATTAAAATGACACCTTGTGCACAATAGGAAGGGTTGGGTAAACCATTGTTTTTCCGCAATTGCTTGGTTTTGTCCCAATTAATTTGATTATCGATTCGTTGAGCTATGTATTTGATTTTCTTTACATTGTGTTGTTCATAGATGGCTAGAGGTAGAGGTAGTGGTCGTGGTCGCCCACCGACCCGTAATGGTGGTCGTGGCCGCGGTCCGTGACTACATCGTCTTCGCCTCGAGGGTTGGTGGTCTTTGATCTCGAGGAGATTGCCTCACCGCGCCTCGGTTCTTGAGCCACCGCCGCAACCGTGATCTCATTCGCACCTTATTAAGGGAGAATCAACAACTCCGCCAACAATTGCGGCGGCCATTCCTGCGGCCGCCTTTGCCGGTGGCGGAACACATTCTTCTTCTTTGTTCCACCCGAGGCTAGGATGAGCCTCCGTGAGTGGATGTCGCCGTCTGGACACTTTTGACGGGCAGTACACCGGTTCAGCCGCGGATGGTTGAGGTACATGGAGCGTCGATTTGGAGCCTTAGAGTGGCATCCGCGCAGAAGCGCGATTTGTAACCTTTCACCAAGGAAGGGCCGCCGACATCTGGTGGGAAGGGTCCCGCTTCGGGACTCCACTCGAGTCTTGTTACTTGGGAGGTTTTTGTGGAGAGGTTCAGGACACAGTTTTATCCTGACTCCTTCATCGAGAAGATGGAGCAATCCCTCCTGACCTATGTGCAAGGAAAAATGTCGGTATCTGAGTATGAGGCGGATTTAACAATGCTGTGCGCTTTGTCCCACCGTGGCAAGTGATGATAAAGAGAAGGCTAAGAGGTTCGGCGGGGCCTCAATCAGAGTATCGCCAGATTAAGAGCAACAGGTTTACGTGACTTTAGCTCGGTGGTTGAGCAGGCTAGAGGGATGGAGTTGGAAAGAGCTCCTTCATCGCAAGGGCATGTTGCTGGTGGTTCTGTTGCTACTGGTGGATCTGGCAGTGGCCAGAAGCGGAGTTTCGGGAGGTGGTGGGTCTTTTCAACACCCATTGCTAAGAGGTTTCACAAGAACCAACCGCCCGTCCCTGCTCAAGAATGGCGATCTTCTTCTTGGCGCCACGTTCTTCATCTTTCGCCCCACAGTTGCGTCCTGTTCCAGGTCAGGGCATGAAGTGTTTCGGTGTGGTGACGAGCATCGAGCTTGAATGTTCCTTCAAGGAACATGCCAAGATGTGGTCGAGAGGGCCACAAGTCCTCGATGTGCAAGCAAAATCCAAATAGTATCATCAAATGGGAAGCCGTTCAGCAGCCTTCTTCCTCCGGCTTCCACAGAGGTTCGATTCAGACTCGACGGCGGCCTCTGCACCACAAGTACCCTCCAAATGGGGTCCACTGCAGCTTTTACTCGGCGCCTCTGCAGGTTCTATTGAATCCCGCACCATCCGCACCTCCGCGTTTGTTCCTCCAATGTAATTTTCAGACTTTCCGACGCAGAGTGTTGGTGCGCGTCTTACCTGCATGCATCGGGGTTTACGCCATGCCCACCCTCGAGACCTTGGGGCGTCCCGATGTGGTGACAGTACTTTACTTGTTGATTCGCATGATGCCTTTGTCTTTGTTTGATTCGGGGCTACTTACTCGTTCGTGTCTTTGGAGTTTGTTAGAAAAGTGGGTTTGAGTTTTGACTTATTTACGAGTCGGTGGTAGTCGGCTCCCGGAGGACTTATTTCTAGCTCTACCGTCTCATCCGGTTGTTCTATTACGATAGATGATGAGGTTTTCATGCGAATCTTATGGTTATTCAATTGGCACCATTCGATGTTATCCTCGGTATGGTGGTTATTCCAATACCGTGCCAATATTTGTTGTTTACGGAAGGCGGTGACCTTGCTAGCTCCTTCCGTGAAGAACGGTATTCGAGGCGCGCACCGTCGATTCAATATTTGTATCGGCTAATCTATTCCTAGCCGTCGTGCATCGACCATCGGATTACTTTGCTCCCTCAATGAAAAGACGATTCTATGCACGGCGTATTGAGGAGATTCGATTGTGAAGGAGTTTTCCGATGTCTTTCCTATAGAACTTCCTGGAATGCCTCCGGTGAGGAAAGTGGAGTTCCGGATTGATCTTGTTCCGGGAACTCGGCCGTTGTCCAAGTCTCCTTACCGTTTGGCTCGGCCATTTCAGGAAGAATTGAAGAAACAATTGGACGACTTGTTGTCCAAAGGTATGATTCAATGAGTGTTTACGCCTTGGGAGCGCTGTTCTCTTTATTAAGAAGAAAGATGGCAGCTGGCGTATGTGCATAGATTATCGGGCGCTTAATCAGGCGACGGTGAAGAACAAATATCCTTTGCCTCGCATTGATGACCTTTTCGACCAGTTGAAAGGAGCTAAGATATTTTCTAAGATTGATCTCCAGTCGGGTTATAATCAGATTCGAGTTCGTGAGCAGGATATTGAGAAAACGGCTTTCTCTACGAGGTATGGTCATTATGAGTATAAAGTTATGTCTTTTGGACTAACGAATGCTCCGGCAGTTTTCATGGAAGCCATGAACAGTATGCTGCATCAATACCTTGATGATTTCGTTGTGGTATTCATAGATGATATCTTGATTTATTCCAAGACAGAGGAGGATCACACCCACCATTTGCGGTTGGTACTTGAAACTTTAAGAGAGAATCAATTCTATGCCAAGCTGAAGAAATGTGAGTTCTGGATTTCTGAAGTTGGATTTTTGGGTCATGTTATTAATCAGAATGGTATTTGATTGATCCTAGTAAGATTTCGACAGTGGTTGAGTGGAAGAGACCAACCAATGTTAAAGAAGTAAGGAGTTTTACGGGTTTAGTGGCTATTACCGCGTTTTGTGGAGGGTTTTTCAACCATTGCTAAACCGATGTCGATTGACACGAGAAGGTGTTAGGTTCCATGGTCCGACGCTTATGGCGCGATTTTGCTCTTTGAAAGATAGATTAGTGATTGCTCCAATTCTTACTCTTCACGAGCACAGGAAGAGATTCACTATCTATTCGAGATCGTCCATAGTTGGACTTGGTTGTGTACTCATGCGAGATGGTAAAGTGATTGCCTATGCATCGAGGCACCAAGAAGCATGAATGTAATTATCCCACCCATGATCTAGAGCTTGTGCGGTGATTCATGCTTTGAAGATCTGGCGTCATTATTTGTATGGCGAATCTTGTGATGTGTTCACTGACCACAAGAGCCTGAAATACATCTTTACCCAGAAGGACTTGAACTTGAGACAGAGGAGATGGCTAGAGTTGATCAAGGACTATGATCTTACTATTCAGTACCATCCCGGCAAGGCTAATGTTGTAGCCGATGCCTTGAGTCGCAAGGCGACACCTCCTATCCTCGATTGTCTTATTGCTGATTTTGGCGTATGGATATTTCTTTACGCTTATGGTACCGCATGCATCGAGACTTCGATTGATTTTAGAGTCACCCTTCCGGATCGGTGCGTAGTAGCACAACAAAGAAGATCGGATGTTCCAACGAGTAAGGAAGCGTTATACCGAGGGCAAGCGAGGTCACCGGTGTAGACAAATTTGATTCTTTGCGATTTAAAGGGCGCCTTTGTGTGCCACAGGAGTCTCAGGTTAAATTGGAGATTTTGAAAGAGGCTCATCGTACTCCTTATACCGTACATCCTGGGGAGACCAAGATGTACAAAGATTTAAAGAAAAGTTTCGGTGGAAGCGGATGAAAATTGATATCGCACGAGATGTGGCTTCATGTGGGGTGTGCCCGGTGGTCAAGGTGAGCACAAGCGACCAGCAGGATCATTGCAACCCTTGGAGGTACCGGTTTGGCCATGGGACGATATATCTATGGATTTTGTGGTTGGTTTACCTCGCTTTCGGCGAGAAAGGATGCTATTTGGGTAATTGTGGACCGGTTCATGAAGTCCGCACATTTCATTCCTATTCGTACAACCAATTGACAGCGATTTGGCTCCTCTTTATGTACGAGAAATTGTGCGTTTGCACGGAGTGCCAAAGACCATTGTTTCGACCGAGACGCCAAGTTCGTTTCCAAATTCGGGAAAGTTTGCGAGTGCATTGGGCACACAACTCCGTCTTAGCACGACCTTTCATCCCAGACGGATGGGCGATCGAGCGCACCATTGGACTTTAGAAGACATGCTCGGTGTTGTGTTTTATCCCGGAAAGGTAATTGGGAAGAGCATTTAGCCTTGGCAGAGTTTGCTTATAACAACAGTTATCATTCCAGTATTCGAGCCGCTCCATACGAGGTTCTCTATGGGCGTAAGTGCAGTCCCGTTGTCTTTGGGATGAGGTTGGAGAGCGGGCGATCTTGGGTCCGACCGGGTTCAGTGACGATGGCTAGAGTGGCGAGGTTAGGCGAATTTGTTGGTCGCCTGAGCCGATGTAAGAGCTACTGTTGATGTCGAAGGCGAGATTTGGAATTGAGGTGGGAGCAGAAGTTCTGTTGAGAGTATCGCCATCTAAAGGCGTAGTGCGTTTCGGCACCAAAGGAAAGCTTAGTCCAAGGTATGTTAGACCCTTCCCAATCGTGGCACGAATTGGGAAGCTAGCTTATCGTTTGGACCTTCCTGATTCTATGAGTGGGGTTCACAACGTGTTCCATGTTTCGATGCTTAGAAAGTTTCTGGGAGACCCAAATCATGTCATCCCTTTGGAGCCTTTGATTGTCAGGCAAGACCTTACCTTCGAGTCCCGGCGTGAAGGTATTGGAAGAATCGAGCAGTTACGAGAATAAGACCACAAGTATGTCAAAGTTCTTTGGTCGCATCAGACTGAGAGAGAGGCCACTTGGGAGTTGGAGTCCCGCATGAGAGAGCAATACCCCGACCTGTTCGTTTAAGGTAAATTGTTTAAGTTGTATTTCTAGTATTTATTTCTTTCCGTTGGATCGTTGATTAGATTCGAGGTCGAATCCTGTTAAGGGGGGTAGACTGTAACACTCTGGAAATGGATCGGTAGAAAGAAAGAGGTCGGAGAGAGCGAAAGAAATTGTTTTCAGCGGAAAATTCCATTCGTCGGGGGGGTATTCGTTAATATCAGCAACCCGGGCGCAGTCGCGACCAGAGGCCCATTAGTGGGCCGGCCACCCCACCTAGGGGCGGCCAAAGGGGAGCACCCTTTCTCCCCCAAACCCTATTCCTCCCCTTTTCCCCCAAGCCGCCTCTCCTCCCCCTTGTGCCGCCCCCTCTCTTCCTCCCCTCCTCCTAGGCGCCTCCCTCTCCTTTGGTGGCTGCCATTGGAGATCCCCGGAGCTGCACCCCCCGTCTTCCAAGTGTTCCTCTTCGGTTCTTCCTCCGCCGGGCGATTTCATTCCAATCGGGTTCGTGGAGTTGGAGCTGGCCAAAGAAGGAGAGGGAAGGCTTTGGGAAGTTGTTCCTCATCGTTCTTGGGTCTACAAGGGTAACGAGAGACCCCATCGCTGTTTGATTGCGTTAGAGTTGTCGATTCCATGTTTTTGATAGTATTGCGTAATCTCTGTTAGTAGATCGGTTCTGTACAGTA
Source organism: Hsuehochloa calcarea (assembly GCA_036346395.1). Taxonomy (NCBI): domain Eukaryota; kingdom Viridiplantae; phylum Streptophyta; class Magnoliopsida; order Poales; family Poaceae; genus Hsuehochloa; species Hsuehochloa calcarea. The sequence continues at coordinate 29,894,866 of CM070599.1, read as the reverse complement.
TGTTGCAACTCGGTTTTGGGTGTCTTAGAGGCAGAATTGGATGATTTCGCCTTCTAGAGTTTTGTTCCTTATTTCATTAGCTTTCTTTTGGCACCTAGATCACGAATTTTCACCCAGTAGATTAAAAGTTATGGCTGTTTTACTACGCGCTGGTCTGTCTGTCAGAACTGATGGGTATAGTCGGTTGCACCTAGGTTTTGATCTAGTTAGAGTCAGAATCAGGTCGGCCACCCAACTAGGTTTTTGAAGATAATTTCACCATGTTTCCAGGCTGATAAAAATCACTTTATTTGGATCAGTGGTTTAAAAGTTATAACATTTTCTTTAGGGCTGTTCAGATTTCTGGGCAGACTGCAGTTGTAGTTTTTCAATGGATGGTTAGACCTCTGTAATGGCCGAATTAGAGTTTACCATCAACTAGAGTTTTGTAGCCTGTTAAGTTAAGAAAATTTGAGCACTGGTTTCAGGTCTTTTGGACTTACGGTTTTTTATTGGTGAATTTTCTAGTAAAACTGCCAGATTGGGGTTAATTGAAATGGTTGGGTAGATTGATCAAATTGAACTTTTATTTGGTTAGTTTGGTTAGAGATTGAGGGAGGACACGTGTAGCATTTTCATACTCGCTTGTCCTCATTTCCATTATTTTATATTGTAGGCGGTGAAGCGGTGAGTGGTGGGGTATCTCAATTACCTCCCAACCCGTTGCTGTGTGGCAGAATAAGTAATTTGTATTCAATATTTGATGTCATGTATGATGTGTGAATGAATGTTTACATTTGTTCGTAATTGTAGATGAATACCATGTGTTCTTTTCATTTATGATTACTATTCAATATTGACATGTGATCATCATGACATGCATTCATTATTTTGGTAAGACCCATCAATTCCAGTATGGGCATTTGAAATCCCATCAATTCCAAGATGGGTACGTGAGTCCACCATTCCAATGTGGGCCACGCTACGTGAGTCCACCATTCCAATGTGGGCCACGTTGGACAGTCGTATGAAACGTTCTTCATACGAATACTTTAAGTGAACACCGACGGGTGCTTCACTCGCTATACCGGTATATGCTGCATTATGTCCATTTCCTTCAATGCACCATTCCACTTCATCCATTCATAAATTCGTTTCCAGTAGTGGTTCAAATTATGTTTGTGATATATTGCGCAATGTATGCTTGATTGTTACATACAGTTGCTTGCTGAGTCTTTGGCTCATTCTTGCTTTATTGTCTTATTTAGGTAAATGACAAGGAGGAATGATCTTGTGGAGGGTAGTTCATCACGATGCACTCACTATATTATATCAAACAACTTGAGGACTTTTAATGTCTTTATTTATGATTTGAGTTGCTTTGTATTAAGCCAACATGGCCGTGTTTACCATCTATTGCTGAACTGTTTACTTCCATTTCGTTGATTAAGACTTGAGGATGAATGCTTGTTTTCATATATTCACAATAATCGCTTCATTTGTTATGCTACTTGATGTTATTCATTTGAAGAGTAGAGATTGTAGGTGACATCTTGACTTCCTTATAGTCAGGGTGTTACAGTTTCTCAAAAAGGTAAGTTTAAGGTTTGAAAAGTAAAATTACTCGTCGTTTTCGCATAAAGGCACAACTTGGTCTATGAGCAAGAGAAAGCAATGTAATTGACCAAGTTGGCTTTAGATTAGTGTAGACAAGCGAGATAAGTTAAAAAGAAAACAATAAAGCTTCAATTTCCAAAGAAGGGTAAAAAAATCTCACTAAAGTCCATATGAAAGAACAATTGTTCAAATTGACTTTTAATCATTGTGAGGCTCCAATAATTGCAATTCAAGTTCAGAAATGGCAATAAGATCATAAGAATGCAAATTACAAGCTCCCCCTTATTTTGATCATCATTTTTTTCAAAAAAAAAATTATTTTCTCTATTTTCTCCTAATAGCTCCCCTTTTAATATTTTTGCTTCTTCTTCTCCCCCTTTGACAATGGAGTCATCAAGGAATCACGCCTTCCTCTGATCCAGAGATAATAAATGTAGAAATGAGAAAGAAGCATAAGAAAGAGCATGCATGAAATGCGATGAAGTGACTTTTTTTTTTGAATTTTGCATATTTTAGCTCAAGAAGCTTTGAAGATTACCAAAAAAACAAGCTAGCATTTCTATAATTACACAATACATATCAAGCCTGAAAGCGCTAGTAAGATCATATTAAGACATATATATCAAAGCTAAGCTAGAAGGCTCAAAGTAAAAGCGATGAATTGTAACAATTTAAGCAAAGCTTCAAAACTAGCAAGTTCATCAACAGAGATCATAAAGTGATAATGGCCATGTTAGAATGTCAATGTGAGATCAAGAAACTAACAATGACAATCCTAGAGACAAAGTCTAGAATTGAATCATTTTGCTCGAAGAACTTCGTCACCCATTTTTTTATAACAGTTTTTCATTTACCATGAATATTGATGTTGATTAAAGGTTCATCTTAGTAAAGAAGATCTTGGACTAGGAGCCATCCACAAACTCTTCCTGAGCTTCAACCAAGGCAATTAACGGCCTATCTTAGTGAAGAAAATCCTGGACTATGAGTCATCCATAATCTCTTCCTAAGCTTCAATCAGGGCGACGAATCTTGAGGTTCATGTCAATTTTGACAAGCAATCCCCATGAGATCGTCTGGATCATCAAACTATCTCCAAGTTCATGTCTTTGACAAGCAGTCTCATGAGAATAGTTTGTCACAAATTTTGAAATTTGATTTTTCATTTTGCATAAGAGCAGTTTTTTGATTCACAAAAGAACAGAAAGCAAAGAAGATGTTCAATCCTAGATTCAAGAGCTAACAGAGCAATTTTGACAAGGCCAATGTCATAGGAGGATCATTAATTGCGCAACTTAGTTAAAAGATCTACAAATTATAATTTTTTGTTAAAATTATCTTAAAGTTCTAGCTCATTTAGCAAAGACTTAGCTACACATGTGAAAGCATGGTAATTCTAGCAAGTCAAAGAACTAGACATGATATTGAGCAAAAAGTATAATACTAAAACTCAATAGGGTGATAAGCAAAGCTTCATCAATTTAAAAGATAAGCAGTAAGGCTTATATTACAATGCATTTTTTGTGATTTTCATATGAATGCAACACAATACAATGGGATGAAAGAAAAACCTAAAAGCCTAAAAAGTTCAAAAAAATCAACAAGTTCAAAAAAGAACAAAGAAAGATTAGAAGAACAAGGAAAGTTCAGAAAAGAACTAACTCCCCCTCAAACCAACCCATAGGGGTAAATTACCCCTAACTCACTTCTCAAGGTGGCAAATCTAGTTGGGTCTAAAGACTTGGTGAGAATATCAACTAACTAAGCCTCGGACTCCACAAAATGTAGCACAATATCAACTTTTTCTACATGGTCTCTAAGGAAGTGATAGTGAATGTCTATGTGCTTGGTCTTAGAGTGTTGCACAGAGTTCTTAGCAATATTAATGGCAGAAGTGTTATCACATAGAAGAGGAACAATAGCAAAAGATAACCCATAGTCCTTAAGAGTGGACAACATCCACAAAATCTGACTACAGCAACTAGCAGCAGCTACATACTCAGCTTTTGCGGTGGATTGTGCAACACAAGACTGCTTCCTAGAAGCCCAAGAGTCAATAGAGGTGTCTAAGAGGTGACAAGTGCCTGAGGTACTCTTCCTATCTAACCGACAGCCCACAAAATCAGAATCAAAAAACACCCGAATGGACAAAAAAGAAGAGCAGGAATATCAAATGCCATACTGGAGGGTAGAGTGAAGGTACCTGAAGATGCGCTTAACGGCTTGGCGATGTGAAGTCCTCGGAGACGCCTGAAACTTCGCGCAGAGGCAGACCGTGTAGTGGATGTCCGGTCTTGGGCCGTCAGGTACAGAAGAGAGCCGATCATGCTGCGGTACTCGTGTTGTTCCACGGCTTCTCCATCCTCATCTTCATCCAAAACAGTCGAAGTCGCCATGGGAGTGGCGATCGGCTTGCAGTCACCCATCTCGAAGCGTTTGAGTAGATCCTTTGTGTACTTCGTCTGATGGATGAAGATCCATTCCTTGCATTGCTTGATTTGAAGCCCTATAAAGTAGTTGAGCTCTCCCATCATACTCATCTCAAATTTCCTGGACATGGTCTCAGAAAAACTGGAAACAAGAGCATGAGAAGAACCACCAAAGATAATATCATCTACATAAATCTGAACAAGCAGGAAGTCATTGACATGCCTAAGAATGAATAGAGTCTTATCCACCATACCCATCTCAAAATTATTCTTAAGCAGGAAGGTCTTAAGTCTATCATACCAGGCTTTGGGGCTTGCTTAAGACCATACAGGGCTTTGAATAGCTTGAAAACATGATGTGGATACTTGGGATTTTCAAAACCCGGGGGGTTGCCTAACATACACTTCCTACTCTATGTAACCATTCAGAAAAGCACTCTTGACATACATATGAAGCAGCCTAAAACCCTTAGATGCAGCAAAAGCAAGCAGAATATGAATGGCTTCTAATCTAGCAACAGGAGCAAATGTATCATCAAAGTCTAAACCCTCAACTTGGATAAAACCCTGAGCTACCAATCTAACCTTGTTTCTAACCACAGAACCATCCTGACTTTGTTTATTTTTGAACACCCAACGGGTTCCTATCACATTATGACCACTAAGAAGCTCTACTAGGTTCCAGACCTTGTTCCTCTCAAAATTTTCTAACTCCTCGTGCATGGCATTGACCCAGCTAGAATCAGATAAAGCATGTGATATATCACGGAGTTCAAAAGAGGCAATAAAAGCAGAATGGGAGTAGTGACTCGGATCATGATACCTAGAGCGAGTGACTCGCTCATAAAGCTGACCAATGATCTGATCCGGAGGGTGACTCTTCTGAATGTGAAGTGGAGCACCCGGGGGTGATAGCGTTTCTTCAACCTCCGCAGGTACTACTGATGATAAAGATGCAGCAGGAGCCTCAGATGATGGTGAAGTAGCCGCAGAAGGTTCTTATGCTGGAATGAGAGCCTCAACAGCAGCAGGTGGAACACAAGTACCAGCTTCATCCTTATATTCCTCCACAAAGATGCTCTCTGTAACCTGTGAATCACCTGAAATATCGGATCTAGCTATAGGGCTAGTCTTATCAAAAGTGACATTGCATGTCTCCTGCACAATGTTAGTTTCAACATTAAAGACCTGAAAACCCCTCGAATGTGCATGATAACCCAGAAATAAACTATCATAAGTTCTTGATTCAAATTTATCTAGGTTTCCTGCCTTTAGAATGAAACACTTGGCTCCAAAAACTCAAAAAATGAGAAACATATGGTTTTCTACCAAACCGAAGCTCATAAGAAGTCTTGCCCAAAGAAGGTCTCAAGAAGACACGATTTGTAATATGGTAAGCTGTAGCAATAGCTTCGGCCTAAAACCTCCTCGGTGTGCTATACTCATCTAGTATCGTCCTAGCCATCTCGACTAAGGTCATGTTTTTCTATTCCACCACGCTATTTTGTTGAGGAACGTGTGGAGAAGAGAACTGATTCTCAATACCACGCTCAACACAGAAAGAGGCAAACGAGGCATTTTTGAACTCCGTGTCATTATCACTGCGGATCGCTCTCAAGGCACCAGGAAGCACAGAAGCCAAACGAAGAACAAGATCATGATAATGACAGGAAACTTCATCCTTCGAAGCAAGAAAGAACACCCAAGTGTATCTCGAAAAATAATCAACTATGACAAGAAGGTACAATTTGCCTCCGACTGACCGAACCCTAGCAGGACCAATAGTATCCATATGAAGCAATTGTCCCGGTTCGTCAGTCATGACCATAATCACTTATGGGTGTGAGGCAGCAACTTGTTTGCCATGCCTACAAGGCGCACATAAAGCATCCTTGACAGCTCTGAGTTTGGACAAACCTCTCATGAGATCAAGATTGCTAATTCGTGTCAGATGATCAAAACCAATGTGCCCCAACCGTCGGTGCCAAAGCAAAAATCAGAAGAAGATGCAAGCAAACATTTGAGAGTTCCAGCAAGAGATTCAGAGCAATCAGCTCCAAAGATTCTACCAACTCTAGAAATCCAAAAAACGAGCTCACCAGCAGAATCAAGCACACGACAAGCATTTTTCTTAAATCTAGTCTCATAGCCATCATCCAGAAGCTGTGAGACAGAAAGCAGATTGTACCTTAGCTTGTCCACAAGAGCGACGTCCTTCAGGGTGAATTTGTCGTTCACCCTGATCGATCATTGTCGGTGTATTAGAACCGATCTTACGTAAAGATTATTTGATTCGGGGGGTCTCCTAGAGATGAAATCACGCAGAGTAGTTGACACGGGATGTTTAGACAGGTTCAGGCCTTCTCCGGAGAGAATAATAACCCTAATCATGTGTGGTGTGGTATTCTTAATGATCGAGTCAGAAGCTAAGACTCTTACAGAGAATTCAACTCTCCCTGCTCTACTCGCCCTTGACATCCTTATATAGTCGTGAAGGAGTAGCCGTTTTGCCCTGCGGAAGAGGCGCCTTAATTGAGCCAGTAATGGGCGTGTGATGGCAGTAATTACCGGCGCATTGGCTTCTCCACGCCGTCTGGCAATTATCATTCAAAGATAATGAGGTATTTAAGCACAATTACTACGCGGGATAGTAGTGCGTGCGGCACTGCTCGATTCCTTAATCAATTGGACCCACTCACCGTAGGTTTGATTATAAGGTGGTCGAGTTTACCTGGTCGTAGGAGAACTTACGACCAGGTAGTAGTCGTAAAAGGTCTTACGACTATGTAGTGATCGTAGAAAGACTTACGACCACGTGATAGTCGTAGAAAGACTTACGACCAGGTAGTAGTCGTAGCAAGACTTACGACTATGGGGGTGATTGTAGAAGATCTTACAATCACTTGGTAGGCCTCCCTTATAAAAATAAGGGTACTTCGAGACTATGTGACATCATATTTACCCATAATAAGAATTATAGATAATAGATAAAATGAGGATTATTAGATCCTCGCCATCTAGCCCCCACTTCAAGTGAAAGTAACTTACTTGGTGAAGGATTCGCAAATGGACTTGCGACTATGAAAATGTCGAGAACCATAGTCGAAGGAAAAACTCTTCGACACTTGAGTATTACTTTGACCAGAGTTTGCTTGGTCGAAAGGTTGCTTACGACTATCGAAAGTCATAAAACCCCTACAATTGTGTAGTGGTCGTAGTAAGGCGATCGGAGAAAAACCCTTCCGATCGATACTTCCTTCGGCCGTAAAGACTTGGTCAAGAAAGTGATTTTGCTTGGAGGTGAAAAAACTAACCTAACTTTCTCGAATGCACCGTCTGGGAATTGCAAACGAATTCCACAGATCTGTTGATAAACGGTTCCGGGCGATTGCAATCGTGAAGATTGCTTACGACTATTAAAAGTCGTAGAAACCCCTACGACCGCCCGGTGGTCGTAGTAGGGAATCGGAGAAAAAACTCTTCCGATTGATACTTCCTTCACCGTAAAGACTTGGTCAAGAATGTAATTTCGCTTGGAGGTGACAATACGCACCTATTTTTCTCGAACGGACCATCCGGGAATTGCAACCGCTCTCATAGACTTGTCCGATGAAGCGGTTCCCGGCGGTACAACCATCTCCCATAGACCTATAGCCGAGACGGCTTCCGGCGCGGCGATCGATCGTCTTGTTATAAAAACTTACCAGGAGGTAGACATGGGTTTTTACCTTTCCCCCAAATCACTCCGCTGTTCTTCGAGCTCTTGCTTTCTCCGTCCTCGACTAGGTTTCATCTTCTCCGCCGCCAACCCAAAAAAAAAAACTTCTTGCTTCTGAGCGAAATGGCCAAGAGAGTTTCTGAATGGGAGGAATCGGAGATGGATGCGGCTAAGATCAAGATCTTGGTCGATGCCGGGAAGATTCCAGAGAAGGCTCTGGTGAAGTGGATTCCAGCTATCGGGCAGCACTGGCCATCAGGGGAAAATGGGCAAATTCCCGTCTTCCAAGTGTATTGTGAGTGCGGCCTTCGATTGCCTACCCACCCCTTTCTTACAGTAGTACTCGAACACTTTGGGGTGGAACTGGTGAACTTAGGTCCCAATTCCATTACCATGTTGAGTGTGTTCGTATATCATGGCGAGGCGCACTGGGATTCCGCGATCTCGAGCCGTTTCAATATTATTATGGGATGGCTCGACAAACCGAATCGCCGGAAGTCATGGCTCAAGCTCCACGACTCAAGTCGAAGGAGTATATTCAGAGTTTCACCCGGTCTTCGTGGTCGGGCCGAGGAAGAGGTGGTTCTACCGAAGGTCACCTCAAGACACCTTTCTTTCGGGAAGGTCGCTGAAAAGAAATCTTCATGGGACTCAACCTCGAAGATATAGTTTGATTAGCCCTTATATTCAAGCTATTAAGGACTTGAAGGAAGAAGGGTGACCGGATGGCATGTGGTGAAGGATTTCATCACACGCCTAATTAGTCCTTCAAGAAACGAGCATCTCCTATGTGGAGATACTCGGAAGAGGAGACCCCACCGAGACTACGAGGAGGGTAAGTAATTGTCGACTTAGCTTTCGGCTTGGTCTTTCTCAACCTTGTCTAATGTTCTTATCTGCTTAAATGATCTTTCACAGCCGAGGTTGACTCTAGAGTCGACTCATCTGCAGAAGTCTCCACCACTCCGAGGGAGGTTCTCAAGTCATTGCGGCTTTGTCCGCAGATGAAAGGATAGAGCGCCTAAAGGTAATCAAAAGTTGATTCTTTCTTTAGGACTTTATAGTCGTAGAAGATACTTACGACTAAAGATGATCGTAGAATATCTTACGATCGTGGAAAGAGTCGAGAAAAACTTACGACTTGGTACTTGTCGAGAAAAACTTACGACTAATTAGTCATTCTTCTTTTCTCGCTTTGCTTTACGTAAAGTAGGCATGGAAAATCGCCGAACGACGAAGAAGTCGCATCGATGACTATTGGCGCCGGGTTGTCGAAGACAAAGGCTCGGCTCCTCCTCCAAGAGACGCCGACTTGTAAAATCTGCCGACAAAGGGGAGCAAGCTCAAGCTCGTCTTTCGACCGGCACTTTCTACAGACCGCGGCAACAGTAGTCAGATCTCAAGCCGAGGCCGCAGCCTATCGGCCGAGGAGGTTGAGGCAACCAATCTCTTAAGCGCAAACCTCGCAAGGCTAAGGTATCCTTCATTATGACAAAGAATCTTTCGTAGTTTCGCCACTCCTAGTTTTGTTAGGCAACCGAAAAGGAGAATTGGAAAGATTTTGTGTCTTTATGAAGGACGATGTCGATCAAGACAACTCGCGATCGAGGGCGCTTGCTTTTGGAATGGTCGAGACCGATCTCGGCCATCCAGAGAAACAGGAAACCAGAGCTCTGGTTCCTGTCCAAACTCTACGACCAGACGTGGTCGTAACTGAGCCGATTGTTGAACCTCGACCAGACGTGGTCGTGGAGAAGAAAAGGTCCTCCGTTGGGAGGATTGCCCCAAAATTCCCGGTTAAGACCAGGTGCAGGTATGTGAAATTTACTAAAGTGTAAGAACGACATTTACCTTTTTCTTTTCACAACCCGATTTGCTTTTCTTTATTTCACCGACTTCTTCGGTCCCCGAATGCTTCGCTGAGAAGTCCATTGCCATCCCTTCAGCTACTGAGGAGGTGGCAATGGAGGTGGTCGAAGCATCACCCTTGGCCCAGGTGGCCGATGAAGTCGAGACTCCCAGAGTAACTCCCACATCTGCTGAAGTTGTAGCTACGACCCTTGAAGTAGCGGCTGTTACTGTTGAGGTGACCGCTACGACTGCTGAGGTCGTAAAAACAACAAGGGCACTGTGGAAGCCTCGTCAAGGCGGTGACCACTTGTGCACCGCCTGGGAAGGAAATTGTAGGAGGCGTTCCTTCCCTACCCAAAGAGAAGTTACGAACCGTAAGGAGAAAATTTCAACTTCGTGGTGACTTCTTTGGGCCTCGCCTCGTCGTAGGGTCCTCTCACACAGATCTCGTGACCGAAGTCCCCATCCCAAAGATATTCCCAATACGGAGAATACCTTTGATAACGAGCGCTTTGAGAAGGTGTGGTGGGACAAAGTCGCGAGGATAGATAAGTCGCAGAACCCTGACCTTGTATATTCGATGTTTGCTAGGGCGACTATGAATGTAAGTATCTTCAAAATACTTATATATGTGACTTTCCTTCTCTTCTCACTGTTTTCTTTTTGCAGAAAGCTCTAGAGCAAATTGCTGTTGTTGGTGAGTACCATCGACAACTTTTAGAGCTAAGACAGGAGAAAGAACTACTCTGTGCAGAGGCAGAGAGATGGTAAGTCACTTATCATTCATAATTGTTTTCGACTTAAATACTCGTATAATGTTTTACGAGAATAGTCATGGAAGAAACTCATGACAAAGTACTAGTCGTAAAAGTTTACGACTACTTACAACTGTGTAGTGGTCGAGAAAGACTTACAATCATATCGTAGTCGAGAAAACTTACGACTAGGTTAGTAGTTGTAGAAGTACTTACAACCATTCGACTGATGTTGTTCTTCGCCTCGTTCTTTGTAGGTTAAACAGTGATACGAAGACCTTAGCTGACTCACTCGACTATGAAAAAGAAGAGTCGAGGAGGCTAAGGAACGAAGTATTAGTCCTCTCTGATAGACTTCGAGAGACTGCTCATCTAAAAGATTGCAGAAAAAATAAACAAGAAGTTCTCGAACTTAAGACCGCTTTTGATCTTTAACTTTACCCGACTCTCCTTTCTTCTCCGGATAAAGAAAAGAGATGCGAAGCTCCGCATCAAGTTCAAGAAAAAGCTTTGGTTATTCAGAGTTTTCCGTATTACCACGAATAAGGATCAAGAACTCGAGGGTCTTAGAACTCGATTAACGTAAGTAATTCTTTACTGTTATCCTTTTGAGTATTTTCCTTTTCTAATGCCAATTTCTTGTTCGTAAATTGTCGTCCAATTGAGAAGCCTCGAGGTCAAATCCAAGAAAAACCTTGATCTACAATGAGTCCATCCGCATCGCTAAGATGAATGCAGAGGACCTCGAGCATGGGAGAAAAAGCACATCAAACCATTGCTTCCCATCGAGAAGAGGTTAAGAAACTGGATTCTCAATTAGTAGGTAAGAAATGCTTTTACCTATAATTATCTTTGTGTTATCTTCCTCCGTAAGTTTATTTTCGCTTGACCGATTTTATTCTTTTCGTAACAAGTGGTCGAAAACAAGAAACTTCATGAGGCTTCGACTTGTACCCAACAGAGATGGAGTCGATGAAGACTAGTCTTCAAGGCAACATCACTCTCTGAACAATGTGCTTAGTGAGCTACATTCGAGGGAAAACTCCTCGAGAAGATACCATAGCGCCACACAAGTACCATTGGGGAACAAGTCGGAAAATTGCAAGAAATGGTGACCACTCAAGACTAATCAAAATGTCAATCAATAAGGAGGCAATAAGCCGCAGTAAGTTACGCTTTGGCGAAACTTAAAGCTCAAGACCCCCGCCTTAATGTTAAACCAATCGAAGCCGACTTCGACTGTCCTGAATCAGAGGCAAGTCGTCTGATTGAGGAAATGCATCAATTGGCAAAAAGGTGGCGAGGAAATGCAACTAGGCTCTCCCTTCGTGAGTAATCTTGTAACTACCTTGTAAGGCAGACAATTTCAGTTGATGAGTAATATATGATCCATCTTATTTCCTGAAAATCATCTTGTCGAGTAGTTAGTAACTCAAAAGATAATAAACGAATGAAAGACTAAGAATTGAAGTCAAATTAATAACTTTATCCTAGCCCCCGACTATTTGCTTAGATTGTTTAGACAATCTAAGTAAATAGTGTTTGAAATGGGGTTTCTGAAAACAAAGAGAGGTTTGTTTAACTTATAGTTTTTGTTATGGTTGTCAAGCACTTGGTCGAAAGAGTAGAAACGACTCGACACTAGGAAGTTCCTTCTAGTGGGCAAGACCACGTGCAGAGAGAAAATGCTTCGACTAGGTGATGTTACCATCTCCGACTAGTTTAATTAAACCAAGAACAGCAACTTGAGTTAAGCAAACATCTAGAGGACTTTAATAATTCGTTCGCCCTTTTCTGATGGACTCGATAAGTCTTTTCCAAAGAGCAAAAGTAGGAGACTGAGCAATATAGGAAGTTCCTTCTAGTGGGCAGGACCACATGCAGAGAGGAAAAACTTCGACTAGGTGTGTCTCTTCCTTCGACCAGTCCAAACGAAACGAGTACATCAAAGGTGGTCGAATAAATATATCGAGTGTACTCTTCTTAGAATATTTTTTGGAAATCACTGAAAAAATAAACTAAGATTGAGAGAGTTGGCTCGAGAACATTTCGATCGGATAAAACCCGAGCTCTTTGTATTGGTCAAAAATGAGTAACGAGTCGATGCTAGGAAATTCCTTCTAGTGGGCGTAACCACATGCGATAGGAGAAGTTTCGACTAGATGATGTTACTTGTTTTTCATCCGAAGTAAAGAAAACTAGGTGTTTTTGTATCATAGTCGAAAGATTAAAAAGCACTACTCAAAAAAATATAAGGCAAGAGAAGTAGAAAGAACTCGACTTTTATTGCTCGAGAAATTAGTCACACATAGAATTTGCGTGAATCGGTCGATGTTCCAAGAGTTTGAGAGAACTCGTCCATCTTCCATCGCTAGTCGTCACCGACTCGCCGTTACTTCGACCATCGTAAGGACCTTCCCATTTGGGGAAAGTTTATTCCGATTAGACTTGGATTGGCGAGCCTCAATACTAAGTCACCTACAAGAAGGTCAGCGAGGTTGGACCTTACGATCATAGTATCTCGCGCAGGCTTGTTGGTAGACCGCCAACGGATTAAGGCTAGGTTTCTCCTTTCTTCGAGTAGGTTAATGTCATCCGCTCGAAGTTGTTCCTAGTCCGAGTTGTTGAAAGTTTCAACTCGTGTCGACTGTAATTTCAGCTCCGAGGAAGCATGGCTTCGCCCAAACACTAGAAAAATGGTGTTTCTCCCGTTGCTCGATCGGTGGTCGCATTTAACCGCCCATAACACGGAGGGTAATTCTTGTACCCAAGCCCCGAGCGCTTAATAAGTCGGGTCAAGACTCGGTTTTAATTCCTCGCATTATTTGGCCGCTTGCACGCTCGACCGCCCGCTGCTTTGGGGATGTGCAATGTAAGCATAGCATAATTTGGTACCCAACTCGTCGCAAAATTCTCAAATTTTGCACTTGCGAATTGTTTACCATTGTCTATAATTATCCGACTTAACTCCAAATCGGCTAATTACGCATCTCATCATGAACCTTTTGTCGCTCCGATGTTATCCCAATTATGTGTTCACTTCAATCCATTTTGTGAACGTGTCAATAGCCACAAAAGGAATTCAAACCTCCGGAGCTTTGGGAAACGGTCCTAGGATATCGAGACCCTGTGTCGCAAAAGGCCAAGAAAGAGGTATTGTCTGTAATGCTTGAGCCGGTTGGTGTATTTGTCTACCATGAAATTGGCATCGACACACTTTTAACCACCTCCTTAGCATCATACAGTGTCAGAGGCCAAGAAAACCTTGTCGAAAGGCTTTACCAACTAAGGTTCTCAGAGGAAGCATGTGTCCCACAGATGCCACTGTATATCATGAAGGAGTGTTATTCCTTCGCTTTATGGAATGCATCGCATGAGTATCCCTTGGGTTCCTCGCTTGTAGAGGACTCCTTCACCAAAGTATACATTTTGGCTTTTCGATAAACGATGCGCCTCAAGATCATCTTCGCACGGAACCCTTGCGAAGATATTCGAGATGGGAGTCATCCGATATCCTCGTAATCTAATGAGGCCATCTCAATAGGAGGTGTCTCTCGTTCTTCGACTGAGACGGCTTTTGGAGTTGCTCCAAGAAAACCCCTTTGGTACCGTAGATCGGAAGAAGCCATCCGAGCAAGTTGGTCTCATGAGGAAATTATCCTTTCGAGGGATGAATTGTACCTCAAACCTAAAAATGCTTTTCTAGCTTGCGAACTTCCGATAAGTATTGAGACATTGTCGAGCTAGAGCACCGTACTCTTTCCGACTTGATTCACGACTAGTTGAGAGTCTCCTCTCACGAGTAGTCGATTTAATTGAGAGTGCTTTCGCACTCGTATGCCGCCTAGCAAACCTTCGTACTCGCCACATTATTAGTGGCCCGAAAGTTTAATTGTATGGCATACTTTAAGGTTTCTCCTAGAGGAGATACCAGACCACCCGACCCGAGCCACTTAAAGTAAGTGACCCGTCAAAGTACATCATCCACCGGTCGTGGAATCAGATCGGGATCCCGAACAGTTCAGATTTGTCCATTCGCGACAAAGTCCGCCAAGATCTGGGATTTTATGGCCGTCGACACGAATGGAGGTCGAACTCCCAAGTTCGATCGACCATTTTGCCATGCGTCCCATTGCTTCCTTATTATGGAGGATTGCTCCCAAAGGAAACTCGACAACATGGCTATTTTGTGCGCTGAAAATAATGCCGCAGCTTCTCAAGACATGAGGAGGGCATATAGAAGTTTTTGACTTGAGGGTAACGCCCTTAGGCCCGTAAAACTTCGCTAACGTAGTAAACCGGTCGTTGTATGCCACGCTCTACGACTAGTATCGCGCTTGTCGCCTGTGGCGTGGCGGCTAGGTAAATTAAGAGCGCCTCTTCCGCTTTGGAGAAACCGTAACAGAGCACTCGAAAGATACCTCTTGACATCCTCAAAGGCGCGTTTGCCTCATTCGACCACTCAAAACCTTCATGTCTCCCGAGAAGTTTAAAGAAAGGTAGTCCTTTTCTCCTAGTCGTGCGATGAAACGACTTAAAGCCGCCATGCACCCAAAGTGAGTTTCGGACTTCCTTTTTGTGTTTGGAGGACGATCCGAGGATGGCCTTTATTTTTCAGATTTGCTTCGATTCCTCGCTCGGATACTAGGAATCCAAGCAATTTTCTCAAGAAATTCCAAAACACACTTCTCTCGGATTGAGTTTTAAGCGGTGCTTTCGAGGTTGTCGAATGTTTCTTGTAGGTCGCTGATATGATTAAGTCTCTTAATGCTTTTTACGACTAGATCATCAACATAGGCTTCCAAATTCGGCCTAATTGAGATGAAAAAGTCGATTGCATTAGGCGTTGAAAAGAAGCACCGCATTCTTTAGACCAAATGGCATTTTGACATAGCAAAAGGTACCAAATGGAGTAATGAATGCGGTCTTTTCTTCATCGCTTAAACACATATTGATCCGTGGTATCCGAATATGCATCTAAAAACTTAATATCTCACAACCTGCAGTAGAATCAACCAGCTGATCGACACGAGGTAAAGGGAAATCATCTTTTGGACAAGCTTTATTAAGATCAAGAAAGTCCACGCACATACGCCATTTGCCGCTTGACTTTTTGACCATTACAGGTTAGCCAACCACTGGGTGGTTGACTTCTCTTATAAAGCCCGCTTAAGTAGCTTATCCAACTCGATTTAATAGCATCTCGCCGATCGGGGCAAATCTCCGTAATTTTTGTTTTACAGTACTTTATCGTGCCGTAAAGCTAGCCTGTGCTCGATCACCTCCACAGGGACTCCGGCATGTCGGATGCTTGCCACGCAAAGACATCTGCGTTAGCTCGGAGGAAGGTAATGAGGGCGCCTTCCTATTTGGGGTCGGAAGTCTCCCGATGCAAATAGTCTTGAGGGCTCTTCAAGGCCCGTGAGGAACCTCTTTGACTTGGTCGCTCGGCTTTGGTGTAGCTTTTTAGGCTTCGACTTGCTAGTCGGGTCGACTTTCATCTCGAGTTGGTATTTGACCAACCATCTCGAGGATCGACGGCCGCAGACTATACGCCATCTTTTGTCACATCAATGGTGATCACTCCTTTGGGACTCGCATCTTAAGACATTGATACCCGTAATGAGTAGCCATTAAGAATTTTGCCAAAGTTGGTCGTCCGAGTATGGCGTTATATGCCGATCGAAATCGACCACATCAAAGGAGACTTTCTCTCGTCACGAAATTACTTGGTGAGCCAAATGTTAAAGGAAGAGAAACTTGGCCAATAGGTTTGGTGAAGACCCCTGCGATTCCATGAAAGGAGTATCGCATCGCCTTACCTTTGTCCCGGTACTTGCATCTCGTCCGTGGCATTAGTAAATAATATGTTCAAAGAATCGCCACCATCAACCAACACTGATTGACCCGACAGCTTGTTGATGGTGGGTTCGACCACAATCGGATATCGACTGATCGACTCAGAGTGATTGGGCGGTCATCCTTCTCAAAAGAGATGGTAACTTCCGACCACTTCGTAACTTATTGACGAGAGGAGTATGTATGGAATTTACCTCTCGTCCGCAGCTTTAAGTTGTCGCTTGGAGTCGTATGTCGATGATCCTCCGTAGATGTGCTCAACGGTATGTTATGGATCTTGGAACGGCATCTCCTCATCATCCGACGACTTTTGGCCACTCGTATGTCCCACCCGCCGAGAGTAGGGAGTGGTGCTTGTTGCGTTGTAGTAGTCCTCGAGCTTTCTTTGGAAAACTTCGGCTATGGAGGTCATGTCCTTCCTTTTATGAAAAGGACACCACCTTGGTTTGTCGCTCCTACGATCGTATGCTTACCTTTGCCTTGATCGGTATGACTTGGTGGTTTGGGGCTCTCCATCTTTCACGGCTAGAACCTCCTTGGAACCACCGGTTTGTGGTTTTGACTTTTATTTTCTTCTTGGACTTTTTGCTTTTTATCCTTACCAACTTCACCGGCTCTCGAGGAGTATATGTTTCTCGATCGATAGTGTTGTTCCACTCGACCGCCTCGTAAGCGCTTGCATATCGATCGCCATCTCAAGAGTTCTAAGAATGTTGTTGGGAGGATTCAAAGCAATGTCCTCCGTTATTCTTCATCATGGACTCCTTGCTTAAAAGCCCCGATCACAGAGGAATCGAAATTTCCGGATTGAGTTACGAACCCGACTAAAGCGCTTGATGAATTGACGCAAAGTCTCGTTGTTGTTCGCTTTATCCGGCAAGTCGCCTTCTTTCCGTATGCGGTTGTATGTGCCTTGGAAATTCGCCTTTAGAAGATCGCAGAGGTGTTGCCAAGAGTAGATCGACTCGAGTGGTTGGTTTAATAATCACGATCGAGCGGATCCTTCGAGCACAATCGGAAGGTAATTCGCCATTACATGCTCTCCTCCTCCGCCGCTCGGACAATTGTAGATAGATCTCAAGAAATTCGATGGGATTTTGAGATCCATCAAATTTCTCCATGTTCACCGGCCGAAAATGAGGTGGCCAATGAATCGCTCAAGGTCGGCGAAAATGCCCAGATCCGGTAATCACTTCTTGACGCCTTCTTTGTAGGAAAGAAGGGTTAATGTCACCAGTGATCGATACGACGATACCCTGTGAACAGTCGACTTGCTCGTAGTAGGTCTCGCTTCTACGAGGAGAATACTCCTCGTATTCCACTCGCTAGAATTTCTTTGTCGGTGGTGAATGATCACCTCTCAGGGGCTTCTTGATCTTCACCGATCGAAGGTATTTCTCGAATAGGGATCGATTCGACTTATGGCCGTGTCGATTCCTACGAGAAAATATTCGATTGATCGCTAGCCGAGGAAGTCGATTGTCGCGACTACCGAATGTTGTCGATGAGGTACCTCCACCTTGTCATCACAGTCAAGTCTTTGCGTAATCTCTTCAAAGAAAGAGATCGTACTCGCGCTCGAGCAAGCTCTTGGTCCGGGATTCTCGAGTAGGTCGTTGATGTCCCGGAGTTCTTGTACCTCCTCCGATCGATGTTGAATGCGCCAGCGTGTTCTTCCGATCGCAATTTTCTTTCTTCCGACGACATCAAAATCCTCCTCATCGTCTTTGAGGCCTTCTTAGTGGAGTGCGAGAATGTCGAGGATTTCTCGCTCATCGTAGTGTTGGTTCTCTCTCGCCAACGGCGGTGCCCTTGCCATTACCACGAGGGGCGCAGCAGTGTGATCTTCGGGAGTGTTCTTATCTCGGCCTCCATGAGGTCGACCGATTTGGGGAAGGACGAAGACCTCCGCTGATGATTCTCACTTGCGCCAAGCCTCCCGCTTGAGGAGTGCTCGAGAGACACCATCTGGCGACTTGGAGTAATCCTCCGTAGGGGAACTCCGGTTATAATCGCTCCATTCGCAAATGAGATCTGCGGGGAGACGGCCGAATTTGCAGAAAGCATGCTTGATCCCACCCTCTCCGGAGTTACCCCGAGAGAGGATCACTAGATGCTTTGGTGGAGTCCTCGAATGGTGGCTCCTGAACTTGACTTACCAAGTCGGACCGCCTTAGGGGACTTGAACACTTGGAGAAAAACTCTCGTCGTGTTGTGAGTCCTCCCGGGAGCGGTCCCGTCGGATTGACCCTTGTCCTTTGAGGGAATTGGCTCCTCTGTTGGACGTATTGTTGTGGGGATAAGGATCCTCCTCAACTCCATTAATGGGATGGTTTCTGAGAATAATCTCCGAGGCAACATCACCATCGTGGATGCATCACTCGGCTCGTAGTCGAAACCGCATCCATGTCGACGTCACAGAATCCGCCAAGTCAAACCAGCTTCTCCTCGCTCCATTCTCCCGCCATGATTGCATGAGATTGGAAAAAGAGAGTATGTTGACAAGAGATTACCGGAAGATCCCCACGGTCGGCGCCAACCGCTTGTATTAGAACCGATCTTACGTAAAGATTATTTGATTCGGGGTCTCCTAAAGATGAAATCACGCAGAGTAGTTGACACGGATGTTTAGACAGTTCAGCCTTCTCCGAGAGAATAATAACCCTAATCATGTGTGGTGTGGTATTCTTAATGATCGAGTCGAAGCTAAGACTCTTACAGAGAATTCAACTCTCCTGCTCTACTCGCCTTGACATCCTTATATAGTCGTGAAGGAGTAGCCGCTTTGCCTCGGAAGAGGCGCCTTTAATTGAGCCAAGAATGGGCGTGTGATGGCGATAATTACCGCGCATTGGCTTCTCCACGCCGTCGGCAATTATCATTCAAAGATAATGAGGTATTTAAGCACAATTACTACGCGGGATAGTAGTGCGTGCGCACTGCTCGATTCCTTAATCAATTGGACCCACTCACCGTAGGTTTGATTATAAGGTGGTCGAGTTTACCCGGTCGTAGGAGAACTTACGACCGTGTAGTAGTCGTAAAAGGTCTTACGACTATGTAGTGATCGTAGAAAGACTTACGACCACGTGATAGTCGTAGAAAGACTTACGACCAGGTAGTAGTCGTAGCAAGACTTACGACTATGGGGGGTGATTGTAGAAGATCTTACAATCACTTGGTAGGCCTCCCCCTTATAAAAATAAGGGGTACTTCTGGAGACTATGTGACATCATATTTACCCATAATAAGAATTATAGATAATAGATAAAATGAGGATTATTAGATCCTCGTCAATCATGTCCCTTCAATCCGCCCTTGTGTACCATCTCCAAAGGTGATGAAGTCATCACCCGTCGCCCGCGTGAAGGAGGTGAACCATTTTGAATCTCCGATCATGTGGCGTGAACACCCGGAGTCAACCAATCACGTGTTCTTCCCCCTTTCGCGGTGATCCTGAAAATCAAGGCACAGAATAACGATGTGTCTCAATACTGGGGTTAGTTAATCATGACTTGGGAACCCAGTACTGAGACACACGTCTGCGAGTAGTATACAAAGCAGAAATGCTATCCTTGGGTCTATTTGAAGTTCTATCGCGAGCAATGGTCACACGAAAATAAGAAGCATCCTTTCTAGGAATATGATGATAACTAGCATGTGAAGCAAATCCTAGACCAGGTTTATTCCTTTCAAAATGACCATGTCTCACGACAGCTCTAGGTTGATGAAGTGAATTTCTAGTAAACTTTTTTCTATTATTTTTCAACTTACGCCAACAGAACTCGACCAAATGTCCATCCTTCTTGCAATAGGTGCAATGGTACTTGATGCCACTTGGAGAAGCACCCTTTGACTTAATAGATGGCTGAGCAAAACCTACAGATTTAAAAATTATTTTTGCAGGTTGGGTTTTGAATCTAACTAATCCATTTTCCAAGACTTGAGTAACTTTTAGTTTTGAATTGTCTTGGACTGAGTTGTATCCTAACCCTTGCTTCTTGTAAGGAGTTTTAGACTTGTCCAGAATCATGTTTAACTGTTTCTTACCTTTAGAGAATTTTTCTAAGGTATCCTTAAGATAAGCATTTTCTTTTTCAAGATTAAAACATGATTCACAAGTTTTACCCTTAATGGCTCTAGCATATCTCTCCTTATACAAAGTAACTTCAAACTTAAGGGTTTCACATGAAATACAAGTAGCAGAATCAATTCTATCCTTAACCTTAGCATACTTAGCTCTAACTGCATCTACTATGTATTTTGCTTCATGTTCACGTTCAATACAGAAAGAGCAAAGGCTAAAGTCAACATTAATAGAAGCAACCAAATTGCTAGATTCTAAGCATTTTTCACAAGAAGCAGATTTAACTTCAATTAGCTCAGTTCTAGCATCTTCAAGTTGGTGTAAGGCAACATCATGAGCAGTTTGCAAATTAGCAGGTTCAGAATGTAAAGCATAGCAGGAAGTAAATTCGTCAACATCAAGACTCTTTACAAGTTCTAATTTCAGATTATCAATTTGTGACTCTAAGTCCTTATTCCTAGCCATGGTAAATTCTAAAGCTTCATCCTAACTAATCAGTTGCTCATACGTGGTCTCACATCTAGCAAATAGAATGTCATAGGATGGAGGTACCTCATTAATGTCATCGACGTCGATGCAGTCGGCCATGAAGCACATGCCGGTGAATTCCTTGGCCTTCCCCTTCTTCTTGTCTTGCGGGATCTCCTCCTCCTTGTCCTCTTCGCTCCCGGAGTCCACATCCCTCATGGATTGCTCTCCAAGACTAAGAACCCGGTGAGCGGCCTTCATAAGATTGGCAGCATCAAACTTGGGCTTGTTCCTATGAGGCTTCCTCCAAGCCGCCTTCACCTCCTTGTGGTTGCTCTTCCCTTTCAGCTTGGGGTAATTTGCCCGAATATGGTTGAGCTCTCCACACTCATAGCAAGTCACAGGGCCACCTCTCTTTTTGTTGGACCGTAAAGGCGACTAGAGGGGGGGGGTGAATAGGAGCACGCTCACTTTTTCACAAATTATGAACTCAATACAATTTCACTCCAGTAGCTATTAGAAAGCTATGAAGATCAATATACCAAGACAAATGGAAGACTAGTATTGAATCCAATTAAACCCCTAAGCAATGCTACAAAAATCAAGCAGAATCAAAGCAACACAAATCTTGGCGGTCGACCTCAGATCGAACCGGTCGGACCGATTGCGGCGGTCGACCGGCGTTGTCTTGGCGGTCGGACCGCTCCAAATCGGTCGGACCGGTGGTGACGGCGGTCGGACCGGCGATCTGTAACCGATCTGAAACAGTAAAATCAGCCCGATGACGAAGATGCAATTAGGTGAAACTTTTGATTCTCAACTCCAATCTTTATAAAACTTTGCACACACCTTCTATATGCTATTGAGGACCTATTCCAATCGAATATTATGATAATTCTTGGAACGATCTTGAGCAATTGCCAATTGATTAACATAAGGTCTAAAACCGGGCAAGAACGAAAACTTGATCCTAAAGCTTGTTCGTGAGGGATTGATGATCAAGATGATGCTAGATAGATTCACACATATCACAGCAAGCTAATTCACGTGAAAGAATCAATCACAAACTCGCGGATCAAAGAAAGCCCTAAAAACACGAAATTGAAAGCAAGAACGAAAAGAGACTTATCTCAAGCAAACCTTGCATAGATTGATTTCGTGATTGATGCTGGATTACATCCACACCATCATGGATCAGTGGACAATCAAAGATCACGAAATTCACCACAAACCATCAAGAGCCCTAGCCTCCACCTCAACTCCCCTAAAGACAATTAGGGTTTTGAAACATAAAAGGCGAGAGAGAGAGGTGCACCACCACCTCCTCCTATTTATAGTGGAGGCCTAAAACTCCTAGGGTTTGACTCAATTGGGCTCCGTTAAGGCCCACTAACAAGCGGGTCACACACGCACGCTTCGCATAAGCGCCGTCTTTAACCTTTTGACCTAAACCGCTTCACCATGCGCCATGGATTTGCCAATAGGTCACCATTGTCCATCTTGTGTCACACTTGAGTCGTTGACCTCACCCGCATCGCCAATCGTTCGACCTCAACTCTCCGAGTCTAGTCCCGATCCTCCTCGCCGCTGACCGTCGTTGACCACCAAGCAACTTTGCACAACCACGCATAAGCAAACACGAATTCGGGAACAAGTTCTTCACAACTTGACCCATGTTAGTCAAAACATGCATCATGCAAAACATATGACATGAAACCAATGACTTTGACCTAACAAATCAACATCGCCACGAAGTTGGCGGGCGTTCAAGTTATTACGGCCCGACCGCTCCAGTGAGCGGTCGGACCGCCCATGGCGGTCGGACCGCTCCACAATGAGCGGCCGGACCGCCTTGGGACTTAGCCAAATTCAAGCTTCCAAATTCAAACCTTCGAAATTAAAACCAATAGAACTTTTTATCGAGACTCCAAAATCATGAGACCAAGTGCATTGGGATCCCTCACTTGCCTACAACACCTATTTTTGGCCCACTTGTTTTGAACACTTTTAGGTCACCGCCGTCCGATCGCCCCACATGGCCGGTCCGACCGATTTGGGACCGGTCGGACCGCCGATGCAAGGACCGGTCGGACCGCCTGACTGAATACACAGTAGCTTTGTCGAAAACACGTGAAACTACAAACCGTAAACGCCATTGCCAATTGTCACATCATCCTAAGATCTGGAACATATCCCCATGAAATCCACACTTTTTGTTTATCACATTGTTATAGGCCCTTGTGAACTTTCTGGTTAGAAGGGCTAATTCAGCCTCAGGGATACTCTCAAGTCCCTTTTCATGGATAGCAGATAAACAAGCAAGAGAAAATCCATAAGAAGACTCAGAAAAATCATTAAAAAGCTCTCTTGAGAGGATCTGCTATTAAAGCCATATTCTCCTTCTTGGGATGGTCAACTATTTTAATTTCATGGGTCTTGAGTTTGCTATAAAGCAACTTCAAAGTAAGACTCGAAAGGTTGACGTTCTCCTCAATGGCGGTAGCCTTCATCTCCCACTCCTTGGTGTTGATTGCAGCCAAGAGGTGGGTGGCATTCTCAGATTGAGAATATTCAATATCAACCGCTCTCGGTTGGTTGAGCACCTTGTTGAAATGAGTAAAGACGTCAAAGATGATTTCTCCAGGATGCATCTCGAACTTGTTATACTCTCGCTTAAATACCATCTGACACACTTGTTTGATCTGGGACGAACCTTCATGGTAGGTTTCGAGGGTGCTCTAGATCTCGTACGTGGTCTCAAGGTGACAGATTCTATTGTACTCCTGTCTACTAAGTCTGGTATATAGGAGGTTCTTTGCCTTATGGTTGTTAGCCAAGAGGGCTGCTGAATCCGGCGTAGCAACCTCGGGCAAAACGAGCGGAGCTCGAACAACCTCCCATATAGCTTATCCTTCGCTCTGAAGGTAGACACGCTTGCGATTCTTTCAATAGGCATAGTCGAGCCCATCAAAGACATGTGACTTTGTGAAGTACTTATCCATCGCCAAGTTCAGTGACCGGTTAAGATCAAGATTGAACTAACCGAGCTCTGATACCACTTGTTGGACCGAAACAGCGACTAGAGGAGGGGTGAATAGGAACACGATCTCTTTTTCACAAAGATCGAATTCAACATGATTTTCACTCCGATAGCTATGAGAGCTATGAAGATCAATATCCAAGCACAACAGAAGTCTTGTATTGAATCTAATCTAAACCCCAGAGCAAAACAATCAAAATCAACCAAAACTCGATTTTCAAGTAATAGGCGGTCTGACCTCTATGTTAATGGCGGTCGGACCGGTCACCTTGGGCGGTCTGACCTCCAGCCTGATGAACAGTGAAATCAGCCCAAAAAATAAAGTTGCAAATAGATGTAACTTTTGATCTACAACTCCAAATTTGATGAAACTTGGAACACACCTTCTCTAGGATATCAGGAATAATTTCCAATCAAAGATCGTGAAGATCATTGGCAAAGTTCTGACCTTTTCCCGTTTGAGTGAAGAATGGTTCAAAATCGAGTCAAAATAAAAACTAGATCAAAAACCTTGCTCGTGGGTTAGAGATGATCCTATATGATATCCCACATGTCACAGCAAGCAAGATTAGGGGTAGAAACCGAAGAAAAACTTGATAATCAAAGACGGTCCCAAAATCACAAAATAGAAAGTAAGAACGCAAAGAGACTCATCTCAAGAAAACTTGCATAGATTGATTTGTGATTGTTGCTGGTTTACAGCCACTCCAACATGGAGGAAAAAACTCAATACATGAGCACATAATCAATCTCCTCTTCAAGAATACTAACCTCTACACTCCCTAATCTCAAAAACAATACTAGGGTTTCAAAAATAAGCAAAAGGATTGAGAAGGTACACAGCACCCTCCCATATTTATAGTGGAGGCTAACCTTCTAGAAGAGTTTCCTATTAGGCACCCGTTAAGCTCACACACAAACGGGTTTAATTCACACACGCATTTTAAAGCGTCGTTTTCATCTTCTCTTGACCTAAACCGCTTCTCCTTGCGTCGTCTTATGCCGCGGTTTAGCCAAAAGCAATCAAGGCGGTATGTTAGTGATATTACCAAAATACCCTTTCTCGATCCTTCACCAAAGACCGAGTCCAATCTTCATGAAGCAGTTCCATGCTTCGCCATATGTAGGTTGATCAACGGCTCTCCTCATGTCGGCAAGTCTCTCCCATCCGGCTCCGACCGAAACCACCATGGCATTTGCACCGACCCCCCGCACCGCTTGATGCAACCCATCGCACCGAACTTCCCGTTCGGTCATTCTCGTCCATTTTGCGCCATACTCGAATCCATAGAATTCACCCGGCATCCTCGATCGTTCTGAACCTCAACTCTCAAGCCTAGTCCCGATCATTCTTGTCGTTGACCGTCGTTGATCTCCAAGCAACCTGCACAACCAAAAAATCAATTTCGGGAATAAGTTCTTCGCAACTTGACCCACGTCAGTCAAAACATGCATCATGCAACACATATGCACAGAAACTCATGAACTTGACTCAACAAACAAACATCGCCGCTAGGAGAGCCGACGATACAAGGGAAAACCGGTCAGACCGCCATTCAACGGCCGGTCAGACCACCCAGAAGGGACTTAGCCAAATTTCACGACTTAAAATCCGAAACCTCTTTGGAAATTTTAAACGAATATATCTTTTGACTAGAAGCTCCAAAAATTATGAGACCAAGTGTATGAGAATCCCCTCTGTTGCATACACCCTCTATTTTTTGCCCATCTCCAAATTCCACTATTTATATCTGGCCGGTTCGACCGCCGCCATGGTCGGTCGGACCGCTTCGACCGGTCCGACCGCCAGGTGGCGGTCGGATCACGCTCGGCGGTCGGATCGCCTATGACCTGATAGCACTGGATTTTTGCCGAAAACGCGTGATTCGATAAACCATTAAAGCCATTGTCAATTGTAACATCATCCTAAGGTCATGAGCATATCCCTATGATATCCACACAACCCTCTCTGGTGCATTGCGTGCAGGCATATGCGACTTGGTCACGCTCTTCAAATCACTAAAGTGGTCAGACAGTTGATTCGCTAATGCTTGCAAATCAATTATCTTTTGGACTTCTCTATTTGCTTCACTAGTGCACGAGTCATGTGCATGAATTTCCGTGGCTTGCCACGTTATTTCTCGATATTTTTCATCAAGGGGTTGATTTCCCCCTTAATAATGGGAAACTATCATAATCAAATATGCTATCAGCAAAGCGGGCTGTATGCAAATCTCCTATTATGGGGTCCAAATACTTGATTATGGATGTTGTCTCGTAACCAACGTATATCTCAGACGTTCGGAGAGGGCTCATTGCAGTTCGTTGTGGTGGTGGTATCGGTACATAAACCTTGTAACCAAATATGTGAATATGAGAAATTTTTTATGCGGGCCCTTGCGCTAGTTGCATAGGTGAATGAATGTTATATGCCGATAGTCTAAAGTTGATGAGAGTTGCTGCGTACAGGACATCATGTCCCCAATATGTAGTTGGTAAATTACAATTCTGCAAAAGCGGTCGGACAATAAATTTAATCTTTTTAATTAATGTCTTTGCAAATCCATTATGAGTGTGGACATGCGGTACAGAATGCTCAACGGTAATTCCAATTGCTATGCAATAATCATCAAATGCATTCGAGGTAAATTCTCTGGCATTGACCATTCTGATGGACTTCATATGATGATCAGATAAATTATTTTAAATTTTAATTATCTACGAGATTAGCTTTGCAAAAGTGTGGTTTCTCGTAGACAACAAACATACGAGCGACCATTTCGAGGAAGTATCGATAAGCACTATAAAGTATCGGAATGGCCCAGACAGGGGCTGTATAGGACAAAAATGTCTCCCTGGATACGGTCCAAGAATGCAGGGATTTCATCCTTCACTTTCAGAACAGAAGGTCTAGTAATTAATTTCCCGGTGGCTCATGCGGGGCACACAAAATCTTCCTCATTCGGAAAATTATTTACATTGATATTATGTCCTTGAGAATTGTTAATTATACTTCTCATCTTCCTAAGACTTGGGTGGCCCAATCTATCATGTCAGAGATAGAAAAGTTCAGACCTTCTAAATGTGGCTTTCAGGACAGTATAGGCTACAAGTGCCTTAATATTAGTGTAGTATAGCCCGGTTTCATATGAAGAAAGTCATTCTAATACCCTTTTCTTCTATCTTCATGCTTTGTAATGAGCATGTATTCCTTACCATACACTTCTTCAGTCTCTACGTGGAAATCGTCAGCGCGAATTGAAGGATCGCGAGAAGGCTACGATAGCACAAAACAAAATTTTTACAGCACAACCAAGGAACCTCTGCTAGTAATAGATCACGAGATTACCACTAGACGTTCCAACTCGTAGCGGAAGTAGAGTCGATGTAGCGAGATGATACGGTCGTAGTCGTACTCGCCGCACGTCTTCTCCTCCGAGTGGTCGTACTCGTCGCGCGTCTTCTCCTACGAGTAGTCGTACTCGCCGCGCGCTAACTCCTCCGAGTAGATGTACTCACCGCGCGTCTGTTCCTCCGAGTAGATGTACTCGCCACGCGTCTACTCCTCCGAGTAGATGTACTCACCGCGCGTCTGCTTCTCCAAGTGGTCGTAGTGAGTTGCGGATCGTCCTAGTGCTGATGCTTCGCCACAACACCTCTAAGGTATCTACACGTACGGGGCAGAGATACCACGTGCTGGAGTGCTAGCACCGGCAGCGTGGTTGAGAAAGACGTGGCTATTAGGATTTCGAGAAGTTCTTCAAAAGATCATCATTCCACCCCTTACCACCGCCCCTCTATTTGTAGGCATCCATGATGGGTCTCGAACTTGAGGCCTATTACGAACTCGAAGCCTACAAGAATTCGGATCACCGTCCAAATCAAATCCCAGCCCTTTAAGTGTGCGACCCTATAGGTTTATGTGTAATCGGTTGTGACTCGAAAACTCTTTTTCCGATCACTAGTCATCAGCGGTACCTAGCAGCACATAACGATTTCCAAACACACATAGAATATATCAGATGAACCTTAACGCAATAGGATCTACGACCAGGTCCATATCACTAACAACCAGCTCGTATCTCTATACGACCAGTTTCTATTTGGTCTCGACCAATTCGTAACTTCTTACGACCAGGTTTCGACCACTTAGTGACCATGTTCGACCAGCCTACGACTAGCTCGTATCTCCATACAACTAGTCCGTATCTGATCAAACTGAAAGATCTTGTCGTGTATTCTCCCTTTGCCCCACGATGTCTGGTTGAACTCCAGGTGATATATTGTATCATCCATGGACTGTTCAATACTTTCTCGATCAAGTGTCGAATAACTTTGTGTGGTCGACACTTCAACCACTAGTGGCATGACCATGCACTTTCTTTATCCGACCACAACGAGGGGCCCAGAGACATCTCTCCTGTTATGTTAGGAGGGGCAAATTCCATATCCAACCAGTCACATCCCTCCGTATATTTTATAGCATACCCGAAAGCTACCTTTATAACTACCTAGTTACAAGTAGCGTTTGGCAACCCCTAAGAGTGCTACTACATATGTAGGAAATCATGCTGATCTCAGGTCTAAGGATTATACATCATCATTTCTTGAGACCAACTAATGATACATAGGATCATAACAATCTCAACAGTGTCTCAAGGTGTGTGTTTTCCAACACTATGTTCTCTAACATGTGTCCATATTATTGGTTTGATATCTCCATATCCATGACTTGTGAAACATAGTCATCAACCAATACATATGCTAGTCTATTCATATATGTTCTCATATATTTCCGACCAGGGAACATTTAAGAATAATCATCACAGAAATATAGAGTTTCACAATCAAGTCACATACTTGATAACAAATATTATTGATATTATTCTATGAACAAGATAACATATAATACAATGTTACGAACATATTGAAATATAATCATCTTTATGATTGCCTCTATGGCATATTTCCAACACGAATATCCTTAAAACTTAGGAGAGTTCTAGGCGATTTTAGGTATAACAAGGCTTCTTCAATAACCAAAGTTGTGCCTATCGGGAGTACAATTGTGGCCCTTCTTGAGCCTATTATACAAGTATCTCTGCCTGCTATTGTCGTAAGACTACAAGCATTCTTGCTTATTGACTGAAATAATTCCGTCTCTCTCAATATGGTATTCGTTGTGCCGCTATATGCTAAGCACGCTTCCTCCATAGGGCGTTACACGCGTTCTGATATAAAGTATTTATTAATATGAGGTAGGTAGCAATCCACACATAAATAAAATACTTCAAAAACAAAACATAACTTGCTATTATAAATACAGAAAAATTAAGCCTTGTAGGACTCATAATAAGAATGTAATATTTTGCTCTCCTAGAGCTTACAACCATTATTCAATAATTCAATGTTTCATAACCATAAACTGCAATTGATCATAAAAAGATCCAAGTGTAATGCGTGCACTAGATCGAATCAGCGAAGTACGAAGAAACTTCTGGCTGAATCTACTCCATGACGATCTTCTCCTCTTGGGCAACTACGGCTGCAGTCACTGCGATATCCAAAGGAAAGGGGATGGGGGCTGCTATAGGGCTGTCCACATCCATGAGTTTAACTAATGGTTGTGGATCTTTTGTGCCTACAATGGAGAGGTATGCCTCATGCTGTCTTTTGCCCATCTTCTTAGACTGGAAAGCATCAATGATGTGCTGCGGCTCACGGCAAATCCGTGACCAATGCCCCCATATGCCACATTTGTCGCATTCTTGGTCCTGTTCGCCACAGGGCTTGTCACCGCGCTTCGTTTGTCTGCCCTTCTTGGCTTGAGCATTTGGCTTAACCTTGCGACCTATGACCTTACCCTTCTTACCTCTTTCCTTTGAGTGGGGCTTGCTCACCTTGTAGCTGCTAGCATTGGCTTCAAGGCCAATATTGCTACTAGGCGGCTATGAGATGTAGTTTTTCTTTAAAACATCATATTGAGCTTCCGCAACTTGCATGATGTCAATCAGTTTGGCATACTCCTTGTAGCCGTCTTGACGATAGTTGCATGCGGATTGCACCGCATTCGGGTGAAACGTAGAGAGAGTCTTCTCAATCTTCTACTCATCCATCGTTACCTTACCACAGAGTTGAAGACTGGTACAAATTCTGTGCAAGGCAGAATTGTACTCTCCCACGGTCTTATAGTCAACAAAATGCAGCCAAGTCCATTCCTGCTCTGCCCGAGGAACAATGGTATACTTTAGCTTCTCGAACTGCTTCTTTAGGGCGGTCCACAAAGCTAGTATGTTCTTTTTCCGTCATATACTCATTCCTGAGTGTTTGGTAGAGATGGTGTCAAAGGAAGTGAAGTGTCTGATCATTTTCCTCAGCAGTGGGATTGGCATCCTGCGAGGTGCCAAATCCAATAGCCGTACGAAGCTTCTTGGCCCCAAGTATGATCTCGACGTCTGATGCCCAAGTCAAGTAATTCTGGCCATGTTAGGTCAGTTCTTCAAACTACCGGTTCGTGATGCCAGTTATATGCATATTTTTTCAAAGAGTCCATAAGATTACTGCAAGTAATGGTACAAAAACTCTCATAATATTTTTGTATTTTCTAAGTATTTTTCATGATTTACTACTATTTTCAGTGATTAAAAGCAATATAAACAATCACAGATAATCAAAATAGTAAATACAATATATAAATTACATGGAAATAATAATAACAACAAAGTTAAACATGCTTCAAATGCTCAAAATGATTCAAAAATTAATTTCCCGAGATCCTTTTCTGCTGGAATATGAATTTTCAGTGAATTCTGCAATTTTTAGGGGCTAATCCGCTAAATTTCAATTTTGAAAAAATTTCTATGCAATTTTCCATATTAGGGGGGGAGTCTAAAAAAATTCTTATTCACGAAATTTCCTCGTAATTTCCAGAACTCTAAGGGTTTATTTGCAAACTTTTGGGATGTTCCACCCCCTTTTTTCTTCCGTTTGCCACCCGGGTCGAGCCTTTCTTTGGCCTTTTTGGCCCAATCTGGCAAATACGACTTGGTAAAAAAAAGTGCAGGGAGGATAGGAATTCCCCTCCCTGTTCCCCATCAATGGCTGCAGCTCCACCCGGGCCGGAGGGCAGCGTAAGGGCGGCTAGACGGCAGCGCGCCCGTGCGGGAGGGCGGCTGAGGCTTCAAGCGCGCGGCTCGATCGCTGCGTCAAAGCGGTGGCACGTTCGGCGACGGCACGCCCATGCGGAGGTTGGCGGTGACTTCGATCCGGTGGTGCGATGCGGCCATGCGAGGCGCACCGTCGGGGGCGATGGAGGCGGCTTCGGTGCACGTCTGCGGGGCCGGCGCATGGGTCGGTCGAGCAGTCAATGGCCTTGGTGCGGCGGCGGCCGTTCGACGCGAGACCGTCTGAGGCGGCAAGGGGCCGTGCAAGGCCATCAAGGTGTGCAGCGTGGCCATGCGGCGGCCGGTGGCGCGGCTTCGGGCCGATGGTGCAAGCGGCGTGGCCGCATGCGGGCGACCAGCGGCGTGTGCGTTTTTTTTCTTTGTGCATTCATGAACATTGCAATCAACAATTCCTCTTTCCAACCAATCATTCGATCGAAATTGTACCAGTGACTCCAAGTCGGCTCGCGGATATTAGAGGAAATTTGCAATCTACTCTCCACAGTGCAATCGACATCTACTCATTCATGCAATCTTTTGATCGATATTGTGACGACGACTTTAAGTCGGCTCACGGTAGATTAGAGCGGATTTGCACCGTAGAAAATAATCTAGAAAGTCAATTTTGCGGAATTGAAAGTGATCTAGAAAATATGATTCGATCTACGAGCGTCGTTCTACGACGATTACCTTTCGATCCGAGTAGAGAAGGCCAAGAAGTAGGCCAGAGTCGATCGTGCTGATAACGTGTTGAGAAACCGTCGCTGGCGAGTCCAGTCCGAGCAATCACCTCGTAGACAAGCGTATAATCGCACAGAACGATGCAAGAACAAATAGTAGATTGAATAAAGAGATATAGGGGGACTTCTTTCTTCTCTTTATTTCACTTTCACAAAAGTACGTACAATAGTTGAGGGATCGCCTCCTATATATAGTCTACCGGCAGATGAGGAGCCCATCATGGGCCAGGCCTGCAAGGTCTGAGCCCAGGTTTCTTAACCATTGCTGGGTAAGAACTACTCGATGCAGAAATTTGCCACAATTGAGTAATATCTTATCATAAGTTTAATCCTTGAATGATCGTCGGCTGGGGAAGTGGTGTTGAAGTGCAAGTTCTTTATAATTCAGTTGAAAGTTGCTATATGTCTGTTAAATTGTTTTTTTTGCGTGCGTTTTCCATTTAAATGCTCTGATGTGTTTTTCCAAAATATGCAAAAGTTGATCTTCATGCTATTTAAAAATTTCAATAGCAACTCTCAACAGGATTACGCATTAACTTCTCTTATTCAGCACTTCCCCAATGGGCGGACATCTACATATTAGCATTGCTTATATCTCATATTCATGATTAGTTTGTTTTCTAGGTTCACAAGAAGTTACTCGAGTAACCTAACGTATACAATGGTGAAGATACGTTCCTCGTAGATACGGTTCCCTTTTCAAAACATAATTAAATTAGGGTACAATCTACCATTAACATTAGTGGGTACCCTATGTATAATAAGATTAATTTAATCTTGAATGCGTATTTATGTACAACGTACGGTGCTGGGCATACTGCTGCAGAGTACAAACCGAAGGAGTGCCTCGCGATGTAAGTAATATGGATTTCAGGTGACCCTCTGTAATGGATGTTTTTTTTTAAGAATCAGCTATGTAATGGATGTTGTTCAATCGTATGAATGATCCACAATACGAGTGTGGGTTATTGTTGTACCATCGAAGATAATATAAGATGTTTACAGCATGCAATTCATCGAAGAAATCGATAAAGAGCTATATTTTAAGAAGTTTAATTCGTCTAACTCCCGGGTTCCAAATGGACTAACAGTGCATTTCATAGATGTAGAAGACTTCGATCTATTAAAGCGCTTGAAATTTTCTGTCCTGTGCGACCAGCAGTACAATTCTTGTTTGGCAAATGCTACTGTTCTTACGTTCAATTACATATAATAAACGGACGGTACTCTCGAGACCAAACTTTAATTCATTTCCTCGTGTTCACACTCCACGGTTCCACACCTTCTTTCCCAAAAAATTCCCCTCATCCTCTCAGTCCAATCTCCAAATCCTCCCCAAATCCACGCACCCACCTCCAAATCCCCCAAATCCACTCATCCTCCTCCAAATCCAGCACATCTTCATCTCACCCGTGCATGCGAAGGCCTGGTTGCATCTCGTGGCCGAGCGAAGACGACAAAGGCACGCTCAACGATCGAAGGAGGCGGCAGTGGGGAACGGCCAAGAAGGCCATGGTGGCGAGGTCTCCGGGTTGTTGGCAAGCTTCTCGATGTCGAGGGCGATGCTCTTCACCGTCCGAGCCGGCTGCGGTTCACTCTCGGTGTACCCAGTCAATCCAAGGACAGCAGGTAGATGCCTAGCTCTTGTGCCAGCTCCTGCATCAGTTTTCAACACAGAAATAGAAGTTGATTGTTCATCCTGTCAAACAAACAAACATGTTGTGCCTGTTCAGAAAAAATATTGTGAGCCGTTCAAAAAAATGTTACATATTGTTCTTTGAGATGTTACGACCCGTTGAAAAAAAATATTACATCTATAGAAAAAAAAATGTTGCATACTGTTCAAGGTGATGTTGCAAGATTTTTCAACGCGTTTTTTTTTCAGATGCTTTGTTTTGATTCTAAGCTTAGATAATGTTCACGGTGATGTTCTTTGAGACGATGTTAACACGTCTGTTCGCAGTGATATTATTTGAAATGGTGTAGATGAATTTTTGATATAGTATGCCCGAGCGCTAACGCCGTCCCGAGCGTCCCAGTGTAACATCGGACCGTAGTTTTTTTTCTTGTTTTTGTACGGATCAAACAAGAGAAAAGAAGTATTGGGCGGAGCAGCCGCCGGTAGCTGTAAAACTCTCTGCTGGGCCGCTGCCGCCGCCGTCACTTTTTTCTTCGGTGGAAAACGTGCCGATCAAAAAAAAAAAAACTGCAAATAACATAACTCCAGAAGTCACTCAAAATGTAACACACCGAGATATGGAAGCAGTAAAACTTTCGGACAATCGTAACTACCTGCCCGAGTCCAGTGCCGAAAGCCGTGCGCCCGGCCCGACGTACCAGCGGATGTCGTGGACGCGACCTTCGTTCCTCTCCCCCAAGAACCATGGCGCCCCCACCACGTCGCGCCCATGCCCATGCCCCCGCCTCCCCTTATAAAACAAACACCACTGCTCTGCTGCGTCTTGTGAACCCACTGCATGCTCTTCTCGTCTCAGACAAACTGAGCGTTGGTAACCGCTAAAATAACCAGCCGAGGCAAATGGCGGTCTCCACAGCGCAGACGAACTCCGGCGAGTCTCTGCACTCCTCCACCTTCGCGTCACGCTATGTGCGCACCTCGCTCCCGAGGTACAGTAGTCTACAGATCGACAATGGCGCGTTGCTTTCTAAGTCTTAATTTGAGCTATATATGCAGAGATTGATGAGTGTGGGTGTCGCTGTTGTGTACGTACGTAGGTTCAAGATGCCGGAGCAGTCGATCCCCAAGGACGCGGCGTACCAGATCATCAACGACGAGCTGATGCTGGACGGGAACCCGCGGCTGAACCTGGCGTCGTTCGTCACCACGTGGATGGAGCCCGAGTGCGACAAGCTCATCCAGGCCTCCGTCAACAAGAACTACGTCGACATGGACGAGTACCCCGTCACCACCGAGCTCCAGGTACGACGGATATGATTCGGGTCGACCATGTATATATATCGCTCTGCAACCGCGTGACATGATCCATTCGCACCTGCGTGAAACAGAACCGGTGCGTCAACATGATCGCGCATCTCTTCAACGCGCCGATCGGCGACGACGAGACGGCGGCTGGGGTGGGGACCGTCGGCTCTTCGGAGGCCATTATGCTTGCCGGGCTGGCGTTCAAGCGCAAGTGGCAGAACAAGAGGAAAGCCGAGGGCAAGCCCTGTGACGAGCCCAACATCGTCACCGGTGCAAATGTTCAGGTACACAAACCAAAACTCAAGTACAGCATTTTTCAGCAGTCACACGAGATCATCACCCGATCAGTCACGACTCCCTCCCGCCCACCTTACATTTGAGATTATTTTTGTCGCATGCGTACGTACGTACGTAGGTGTGCTGGGAGAAATTCGCGCGGTACTTCGAGGTGGAGCTGAAGGAGGTGAAGCTGAAGGAAGGGTACTACGTCATGGACCCCGAGAAGGCCGTGGAGATGGTAGACGAAAACACCATCTGCGTCGCCGCCATCCTCGGCTCCACCCTCACCGGCGAATTCGAGGACGTCAAGATGCTCAACGATCTGCTAACGGCCAAGAACGCCGAGACAGGGTACGCGCACAACTTGCATCCAAACTGGTTAACTGGGACCGGCACGTGTAACAAACTAGCAATGCAGATTTGGTTTATTTCATTCGGTAATATACTGGGTTTCGTCAGGTGGGACACTCCGATCCACGTGGACGCGGCGAGCGGCGGGTTCATCGCCCCGTTCATCTACCCGGAGCTGGAGTGGGACTTCCGGCTGCCGCTGGTGAAGAGCATCAACGTCAGCGGGCACAAGTACGGCCTCGTCTACGCCGGCGTCGGGTGGGTGATCTGGAGGAGCAAGGAGGACCTGCCGGAGGAGCTCATCTTCCACATCAACTACCTCGGCGCAGACCAGCCAACCTTCACGCTCAACTTCTCAAAAGGTAGCCGGCATATTTTATTTTATTTTCTTTCCATAGCGGGGTATCCCCGGGATTCCATTACTTCTCCAAAGGTTGCCGGCATATATATGTTCTAAGGGTCTCGCGCTCACCTGTGTTGCTTGATACGTGCTAGATTGGTTTGTTTCTGTGAGTAACTAAGTTTATTCATCTGCTCTGTTGGATAGGTTCGAGCCAGATAATTGCGCAGTATTACCAGCTCATCCGTCTCGGCTTCGAGGTAATTGCAAGTTTGAATGTGTGATGATGATCCTAATTTCTACTCTCTCTGTTCAAGAATATGCGACATTTTGAATATCGATACGGTCTCTAACATGCAACTTTGATCATTACTTTTTATATGAATATGTTCATTAAATCATATAAAATTATTATATTATGAAAATATTTTTCATAACTAATCTAATGATACAATTTTAACATGACAAATATATATATATAATAAGAAAGTTTAACTCCACACTTTCTTAAACATCGTATATTTTTGAATGAAGGGAGTTTGTCCTACTTGCGTTTTTATGTCCCAAGTATTTTCTTGCAAATCACTGATGAACATCTGCACATACTACTCTGAGTCTCTGACTGGC
Organism: Hsuehochloa calcarea; assembly: GCA_036346395.1. NCBI lineage: Eukaryota > Viridiplantae > Streptophyta > Magnoliopsida > Poales > Poaceae > Hsuehochloa > Hsuehochloa calcarea. The sequence continues at coordinate 29,858,619 of CM070599.1, read as the reverse complement.
GCCATCCCATGCTGTGTTCATGTTGCTTGTTTTTTCAAGGAACACGGAAACTTGTGTTGTTTGTATCTGCAAGCAAAGAAACACGAGTAGTCCATGCAATCCATGCATTTCAGGTGGATGTCTAGTTTGTTGGGATTTTGTCGGTTACTTGATCGTGCCATCCAAATTTTCTTGGCGCTAGCTAACACTTGATGTCTTTTATTTTTATTTTTTAGTGTAGCTAAAACTTCATGTCTTTTATTTTTCGGTTTTGCTTGTTCTCGCCTAAAAATCAAAGAAGTTTCAGTCGATTTACTCACCGTTGGATCGCACGTGGAGATCAGTGCTCGAGGTCCTCTTCTTCTTCTCCAGCCGTTAAGTTAGGGTTAGGATTCACCGGTGCCCCAGGCTTAGAGGGAGGCCGGAGTGGCGGTAGACCGGAGGTGCCGCCAGCGGACGCGGGTGAGGAGGAGGGCACTGTGCGGTGGAGGTCAGCGGGGGCGATGAAACCGAAGTGCTTAGAAGGTGGCGGGAGGCGGTGGTGGATCCGAAGGTGGCAGCCATCGGAGACGAGGAAGAGGGCGGCGGCGGGGGCTAGAGAGGCGGGCGGAGGAGGAAGAGGAGGAGGGCGACAGGGGAGGTGCTCGTCGGCGGGCCTCGTCGGCGCCGGAGACGCAGCGGGAGGCGGCGCGGGGTGCGAGTGAGGGAACCGAGGGTGAGGTGAGGTGAGGGTTAGGGTAAGGATAGTTTGCACGAATCTTGGAACAATCGAGTCCATTGAAAAGTAATTGTGGTTTAAAAAAGAAAAAAACAACCGACTGTGCTAAGGTCGCCCCCTTTATTTTTATGTTTAACTGTAGCTAACACTTTATATCTTTTTTTTAACTGTAGCTAACACTTCATGAAATTGGCCAATCTGTATCGCGAAAACAGTTGTCTTATGCACTCAGACTTGCACAAACTAAGGATTAATTTAATTTGAGTTCCGTGCATAAATTAGACCACGATCTCTTAAGAGCTAATAAATCATCAAAACATTTGCGGCACCATAAGATCAGTGTGTTGTGCTGATCAGATATGTATTGATCGATCAGTCTGCAATTTGGTGCCGTTGACGCGCATGCAGGGCTACAAGGACATCATGCAGAACTGCCGCGACAACGCGACGGTGCTCCGTGAGGGCATCGAGAAAATGGGCTACTTCGACGTGGTGTCCAAGGATGTGGGCGTGCCGCTGGTGGCCTTCTCCCTCAGGGACTCGTCCCGGTACACGGTGTTCGAGGTGGCCGAGAGCCTTCGCCGCTTCGGCTGGATCGTTCCCGCCTACACCATGCCGGCCGACGCCGAGCGCGTGGCCGTCATGCGCGTTGTCATTCGCGAGGACTTCAGCCGCAGCCTCGCCGAGCGGCTCATCGCCGACCTCAACAAGGTGATGGAGGACATGGACGCGCACACCACCAAGAAGGCGGCCATCGCCGCCGAGCCGGTGAAGAAGACGGCGCGGGAGATCGAAAAGGAGGTGGCCACCTATTGGCGGAGGCTCGTCGCCAGGAAGAAGAGCAGCCTCGTCTGCTGATACCCCTACAATGCGAGCGACCGAGCGTGCAAGAATAATTCTTGATCCGACCGAGTTTTTTTTTTTTTTGTGATTTCATTTGAGCTCCTCATTTACCTGGTTAATTTTTGTGTATGTTTGGTCGTGCCAACGATCTGCTGTCGCTGACAAGTTCTCATGTATAGACACGGTGTCGAGTTGAAGTACAACTACAGTAACGTAATGCATCGGCATTTAGACAGTGCATGGCTCGTCGAAATTGATACTCATTTAGCTGCCGTCCACTGGATAGTGAGCCAATAAACTTCCGCGGGTTCGAGTGTACTTCTGTCCCACGTGCTGTCAGCTTTTTACATCTTCATCCACCCTCGACTGCGCGACGAACCGAGGCACTCGCGAGTCGCAACTATAACCGTATGACGACCCCTTCCCATCTCCCTGGTGGCATATCTAATAGTCCTATCAACTGTTCTTTACATATCATATCACTTAAAATTACAGTTGGCTAATAATAATCGGTAGTTATGATCCTGTCTAAATGCTCCCTCTGTTTAAATACTTGCCACTTTGACCAAATCACGCAAACCAAGGAAGGTATGGTTGAATAAAATTGGACTAAAATACCGTCTATTAATTCCATAAGCATGAAAAACAAGGTAAAAGTAGAGGTTCATGGGTAGAGTTAACAGGGGTATTTGGGAAAATTTTCCTCGTGGTTAGCAAAGTGCAAATTATTCGGGGAAGAAAATTTCGGTCAAGAGTGTCAAGTATTCATCAATGAATGTAACACTTGTTCTCCAACTTTAGTGATTGGAGGGGAGTTTCTAAGAGAACCCGAATGTTCCTGATAAGTGTCCGTAGATATAATCTTGCAAGTTAATTTTCCTTTCCTACGTCCATATGCAACAGAACGGGTCAGAGTTCATTTCCCAATGGGAACCGGTTAATTTTTACCAACGGTTACGGTCGCGTATGAATACTCTTGGCCACAAGAAGAAACAATCGGTTCCCAACACACACTGGCTAGTTGGAGTACGTCATGATTTCCTAAATATGTAATAAGCCCTTTTGTATCCAACAAGAAGTAATGTATAGATTGCATATATTTGGCTACTTATACAAGTTAATTAGGTGGTTTATACCATTACTAACCAGTAACACATGAGTATTATTGTTGGGTAATTAATATATAGATCGCATATAAGCGTAATAATGTTAATTTGTAATTAAATGGTTGAAAGTACTCGAATTGTTAAATTTCCATGACACTATATTAACCGTAATGCTGAATGGTAGCATATATTATGTATCTAGTGAAGGAATTTGGGGAGAATCCATAAACAGTACAGTAAATTCCAGTTTGTCAAATGAAGGGTACGGATTTCAGCATATCACGTAACACACACTTTGCTACAAATTAATGACACAATTACCAATTTTTATAAATAGCATCAATCCTATATCAAGATATTGGTGAGACACTAAATGATACATAAATATTCAATCCATAAATTTATAAAAATGAAGGGTTCATGAGTCGGAATTTTGTTGTTGCCGTTGTACATGCACAGAAGCAGAAGGATCAGTTGGCTAAGATGCTCAAAATTAAGTCGCACCAAGTTGAGGTCTGGTTCCAGAACAAACGGGCAAGGTAACTGACTAATATATAGATCTTCTACCCTTTTTTTTTTATAAAATATCTACTCTTCAAATATGTGTACATGATGCATATGATTTCCTGTTATATTGCCACCCATGGTGGAATTGCTGCCGGTGCCAGATCTTCTTTTGCACCACCACCGTCACCACACAGCTGGCTCAGCAATGGCCTCCATCCCATCCCACCCCACCCCTTGGTCGTCCAACAGGTGTTCCATGGCCAGCCATGACAAGCGGCAAATTTATATAATAGTATGTGCTGCAGTCTGCAAGGAATTTATGTGGAGCTATGGATGGAGGATGAACTATGTAGTTCTTCTTCTTCTTCTTTTCAAGTTCTCGGTTTAATTAGTCGGATTATGGTTAGAAAGATGTGCTTTCATTAAGAAGAGGAGCAAAATTTGTAAGAACAAATTGTTGGTGTTTTGATCAATTTTAATTTCTTAAAAGAAGACATTTTTATTAGACTTGATGTTTCCAAACATAGCAAATTGATTTATGAGCTTGCAAATGGCTTGTATGTTTAGAAGATGTTTACCTAATGCATGTTTTGTTTTAGCTACAAACAGAGCAGTGCGACACTAGTACATTAATTGGTAGGTGTTCCCACTGCGGTCCTCGATTCTTGCTTTGGTACTTCTCCTATAGGGAAAAGTTTACTCATCTTAAAGCTACTTAATTATAAAGGGTAAATTAGTACTTCCAATGATTAACTAATAATTAATTGGGTTTAGATTGGGTGATCCAATTCTGGCCCTGTATCCGATTGAAACCTTAGCCAAGTAAAAAGGATCTGACTATATTAATCTCCATCATTTGGGGGAAAAAATAAACTTTTTTTGAAAGAGGAATATAGTACTAACCAATGAGCTTTTTTTATATATCAACCTGGTGGGTTAGGTTCGAACCCATAACCGTAACCATAACCTTACGGAGCGCAGGTACGTGCTTTTGCATTGTGATGCACATGTGTGTGCGTAGTTGACTTAAACTGTGCATTGATATGGTATCATTTGCAGTGAACTTCACCTTTTTCATTTGTGTATTGCATGTCCTAGTCTTTATATTGTCTGGATAACATTTCCTACCACGAGACCAGGAATCAGGGAGGGGATGCAAATATGCTATATATACAGTGTACATATATATTTGACGAAGGAAAGAAAATTTTGATACAAACAAAACCCTTTGAATACAAAAGGTCATAACAATAACAATAATAATATCCCAAGAGGGGGCCAGCCCCTGCTCCTCCCTCCGTGTGCCACTAGTACATACAAGTCTATTTGAAAAGGCTGCCCATCTAGTTGTCCTAAATAATTACACCAGATCTTGACAAGAACCGCCAAATAGCTATACATATAACTTCCAGTGGTTGCACCATACTAACACATTATATACACATTTGGATTGTCATTTGGAATTTTAGATGGAATAATTTACCAAGTAGTTCAGATTTGAAGTTAATTTCATTTTATTGTTGTAAAAATACATAATGCTCACAAACAGGTGGCAGACAATTTGTTGACGACACTTTTTCCACACGAAGTAAAGCAAAATGTAGTTATCATCCAAACATGCCCTCAAATGGTAGCTAAAGTTTCCACGGGTGTGACGGCCAATTTGCTTGCCACACTTTTGGTACACAAAGTTGTGGCTTCCACACTTTTGGCAAACAAAGTATGGCAAAATGTGGCCATCTTGCAAACAGGCTCTAAATGTCACTCCATAAATCATAAATAGTGGAACTAGAGGGGATTTGGGCTCTTTGATTTAGAAACACAAATAGATTTTTCACAGCAACTTTTTCCCGATCAATTGAGAAAATTCGGTTGCAAGTCCTTTAGACATGTCTCCTCGCAGAAAGAAGGGTTTCCTTAAAAATAGAAAGGAAATGTTGTGGTTGTTACAAAAAGAACATCACATATAAATCTAAATAGAATTGATTGAGCATATTTACCAACCATAGTAGACTTTTCACAATAGCTTTTTCCCCTTGGTAACTACCAAATATATAGTGTGAAACTAACACGACTAAAGTGTCCCCAAAGTTGTGTGGAGGGCACAAATGGCTTGCATACAATTCCTGTGCAAGATTTCTTCTTAACAAAGTTTGCTAAAATAACACTAAACCCTTTAATGATTGATTCTAAAAAACTACCTTTGGAAAATAATATAGGACAAAAAGACAGAGAGGCAAGCAAGGAAAGTAGTAAAGGAAATTTATTGTCTTACATTAACTCCGCTGGTATAGGTAACCCTCTATTAGATTAAACATTTGTTGTGGTAACTCTTATGGTTTTTAATAAGGACGCGGCTACGCCACGCTATACTGTTCAGAACCACTCCAACAGGATAGCATCCAGCCATTGGATCCCCATCTAATCAGACACACATGATCCCCATGTATATGTTACTCATTCCCTTCGTCCTCCATATCGCGTGCATTTGTGCACGAATTCGCCGCCTTCCTCCATCACGAGCTCGAGAGATTCTTGTCATTTTCCTCCACGCGTGCATGACAATTCCCCACCATCCTACTTCTGTGCGTCCCTGTGGGCGTGACAGTTCCCTGCTGTCGTCCTCCGTTGCTCCACGTGGAAACTCCTCCAACGAGACAACAAGTATCAAAAGTGAACAAAAAACATGACTGAAACATCATGTTTCAAAACAAAAACTTAATTTTTACAATTGAAACTCAAGCACCAAAAATGTAAAGTTTCAAAACTAAAAAACATTATGGAACTTGATTGAAACATCAAATTTCAAAACGTTTGGTTTTGAAACTCGAACTGAAAGTTGAGTTTCATGGAGGTTTTAACACGTACATTTCACGGGAGTTTCAAAAAGTCTCACCGATGTTTCAAGGTCAAGTTCCATCTGAGTTTGACGTTTTGAGTGCGTTTCATCCAAGTTTCTCGGGGGATCTCAAAAGATGTTTTAAGCAAGTTTCATTTAGGTTTCAACAAATTTCATTCGTATCTCATTAAATTTTAGAGGGTTTCTGGAGAATTTCAAATGAAATTTCAGCAAGTTTCATAACAAACAGATGAAACACAAATGCAAAGCAAGTTTCGCAAAAGTTTCAAAAAAACGAGTAAGTTTCACAAACATTCAGGCCACAAACAGGCTTAACAGCGACCACACGATGTTTGTTGCACTCGCTTGTCCTTCACAGGCCTGTCACCGCTCTCCCAATCTCCTTGTCACCTTCCTATGAACACTTGGTCATCACTCTGACATACGGGAAAGATACTATGAAGTTTGATGAGATTACCGTGGCCCTGTTGGTGCATAATCAATGGAAGCTGAACGCGGGGGAGAGCTCTCAGGGTGATAGTTTGTATACGAAGGGTGACCATGGAAGAAAACAAGACAAGGAAAGATCTGGAAGGCGTAAATCCAGATCAAAAGTCAAGGAGCAGAAAAAATATCGAGTGCTACCAGTGCAAGGAGATGAGACATATGAAGATAAATTGTCCAAAATAGAATGAACATAATGGTGGGAAGCGTGATGAGAAGATTATCAACGTGGCTAGGGAGAATGACTCAGATAGCAGCGATGCAGATGTTCTCTCAGTTTCAAATGGTCGGTTTATAGATGCATGGATTCTTGATTCGGGATGCTTGTATCACATCACGCCTAACAGGGAGTGCTTCACTTCATACAAGTCAGGTAATTTCGGTTATGTTTACCTTGGTGATGATACATGTCATAGTATTGTCAGGATAGCTGAAGTTGAAATTAAGATCTATGATGGTATTGTGAGAACAATATGTGATGTTAGGCGCATACCAGGGTTGAAAAAGAATCTGATTTCTCTATGCTCCTTACATAATAGTGGTCTTACTTATAAAGATAATAATGATAAGGAAACCATGAAAATTCATAAAGGTGCATTGACTGTGATGAAGGGTATGAGAACTGCTGAAAATATTTATATATTGCTAAGGAGCACTGTTGTAGGTGGAGTCAGTTTAGTGGAGTCATATAATGATATGGCAAAACTTTGGAATATGCGGTTGGGCCATCTTAGTGTTCATGGGATGGCGGAATTGCATAATAGATGCCTATTGGCAGGAATTAAAAGTTGCGAGTTAGGTTTCTGTAAGTTTTGTGTTCTTGAAAAATAGTCTAAGGTTAGTTTCTTAAGTGGCAAATATAAAACAAAAGGAATACTTGATTATGTACACTCTGATGTGTGGGGGTCTACTAGAAAACCGTCAATGGGTGGAGCTCGGTATTTTGTTACTTTTATTGACGATTTTTCCCGCAAGTTGTGGGTGTATTTCATGAAGCAGAAATCTAAAGTGTTTGCCAAGTTCAAGGTGTGGAAAGCTGAGGTGAAAAAACAAATAGGCAAGAAGGTAAAGTATCTGAGATCTGATAATGGTAATGAATATACAAATTCACTGTTTCAGAGATATTGTGAGGAGCATAGTATTCAGTGGCATTTCACGGTGCGCAAAACACTGCAGCAAAACGGTGTGGTAGAAAGGATGAGCATGACTATTTATGAATGAGCAAGGTGCTTGAGGTCGAATGCAGGGCTTCCTAAATGTTTATGGGGAGAGGTTGTGAACATGGCGAGCTATCTCGTAAACATATCACCGTGTGCATCTTTGGGTGGTAAGATTATAGAGGAGGTATGGACTGGTAATTCAGTTAATTTTACTAATATAAAATTTTTTTGTTACCCAACCTATATGCATATACCAGCTGATGAAAGGTCGAAGCTTGATGCAAAATCAACAAAGTGCATCTTTCTGGGTTTCAAGAAAGGTGTTAAAGGGTACAAGCTTTGGAATTCAACATCAAAGAAGGTGGCGATGATCAGGGATGTTGTCTTTGATGAAAAATCAATGTTACAACAAAACAAAGAGGGTGTATCACATGAGATTGGAGGTTCATATACGATGCAGGTAGAGTTACAACATAGTTCAAGGACTCATGGTTCACACACACTGCCTCCAGATTCCACTTCAAAGGATTTGCAGAATTTTCAATTGGCAAGAGATAGACTGTGACACACTAATGTGAAAGCTCCAAGGAGATTCAGGTAGGAAAGCCAGGTTTCATATGCTCTTCTTGTTAGTACTGATGATCCAGCTAATTTTTAAGAGGCTATTACAAGCCAGGAGAAAGATAGGTGGATGAATGCAATGATAGAAGAAATTGAGTCTTTACGGAAGAATCGGACTTGGGAGCTAATTCATCTTCTTGAGGATAAGAAAGCCATTGGGTGCAAATGAGTCTACAAGAGAAAACCTGCAGTATCAGAAAAAGAAGGAGAAAATATCGGGACCCAAATATAGAAATCTGGACCCTTTGTGTATACTGCACTAGTCCAGGATCAAGCTAGTGCACACAGTGTCAACATTGATGAAATATCACCTCCATACAATGAAATAATAAATAAACGAGTAATTTAAATAGCAAATAACTGTTGTGACCTTAAGGTCGAGTTTTACATTTATTAAGCCATGCAATGCTGACAATAAAGAAATAAGCTGCAACGAAAACAAAGTAAACTCCAGCAGAATCCCATTAATTCACCACAGGCAACTGACTGGGATCGAGACCATAACGATCAACCTTCGTAGAACTCCTCTTCAAAAGCAGGCGATGACTCCTCCACTTATGTTGATTGATTATAGCAAGTATGAGTACACAACCGTACTCGCAAGTCATACCACAAAATGCAATTTATAGATGATGGCTTATTCCAAAGGAATGGCTTTTGTGGTTATTTTGTAGAAATGCAACATTTGCAATTGAATATGAATAATAGATTGAAAGCGTAATTCAAAATAAATAAACAATAATAAGTTATCATTCGATTCCACAAAGACACACAGCCTAAACAAGTTATTCACACAGCTGTATGACTTAGATCACACAGCTCCCTTCCCATAGTTTTATGAAAATCTACCCCTCGTGTGAAATCTCCGAGCATGTCCATGACCGTGGACTCGGCTATTTGAGTAGATTGATTGAACACTCTGCAGATGTTGTACACTTTACCCACACGATACAATCAGTGCGGCCCACACTGGTCATAACAAAACCTTTCGAAAACTTCGTCACAAGCATTGATACTCCCGATGTGCTTTACTGCCGTCCAATCGATACACACATCGTTTGGTTACGACACACACCGTTGGACAGGGATGCGGTGAACCGTCCCGCAATGTGACGTATCACACCTCCAGCCCATCACACAGCTTAAATTACAACCTGAGTTGTCAACGTTAAGATTTCATAACTTACTAAGTTAGGCCCAGCCCATACTAGGCATGTGGTTGTACAGTAAGGCTTAGTTCAATGACGCACAAAATGAAGTTCTTAATTGACCAAGGCAAGACTTCCAATTATAACTAAATCACACAGTTTTATTATTCCCAGCACAAAAGCTCCACCAATCACACAGAATCCACCACTTGCCTCAGTCTAAATCTTTTCCCACCCTGATGATTAAGTGCAACACATACCATCAACAAGTAATAGCACACAACACATACAGTTTCATCACACAGTTCCATAATCACTTAGTTAAGTTTATATTTGCAACTCACATGAAATGATGACTCGTGGCATGGCTAAGCAATCTACTCGTATCTAACCAACCCACGTTGGTATTACGATAATACCAACTAATAATGAACCAACCTAGGGTGATAAAAGATCATGGCATACAATAGACAAGGTGGACATAACAAGTTAGGATTAATAACTAAACCCAAAAGCATTTAAATAAATACTTGAAATAGAATGAAATACATTGAAACAAAGTATTTTGAAAATTGGGTTCCATATGATCAAAGGTATAACTTGCCTTGGAATAGGTCTAAGTATTGGTCTTGATCTTGAGGTGCTCCTTCTTCTCCAAAATTTCCTGAAGTATCGACGTCTACTCGCAAACGAGACAAAAGAAATAAAAACAAATAAATAACAGAGGTAAAATAAACTCCAAAAATTAAATAAAATTCACCATTAAATAGATCTTGATTTTATATTAATGTACAAATTTGAATGGGCTCAATCGGAGTTCTGATGCAAAAGTTATGTGCTTTAGAAGATTGGAAATAATTAGAACCCTAATTTTTGTTTTTAATTTAATTTCTAAATTATTTTTATAAAGGAAAATTGGATTATTGCGCAAAGCTTGCGTCAGCCAAGAATTTTTGGAAAAAGAAATAACTAAAAGAAATTCTGACATGTGGGCCCCACATGTCAGCCTCTTAGCTCACGGTGGACTGAGTTCACCGAGCCAGGGAAGAGCGGGTGGTGGACTCGCCACGCGTCGCATCTTGTTGGCGCCGACATGGCGAAGACGTGGGCAACAAGCGGTATAAACGATGGCGTTAGGCTGGCGACGAGGCACCTGATAGAGGAGGCGGCGTTGGGAGATCGATGGTCGTCGGCAATCAGCGGCGAGTCGCTGGCGGTGGAGGGTACCGGATTGATCCCCGTGCTATTGCGCACTTAGGGGTGCCCTTACCAGTGGCTGGCAACAAAGGCGACGACTGGCGGCGAAGGCTCGGGTTTTGTCGGACGTCGATGACAGCGGCGCTCCGGCGAAAAGGAGGCGCGCCCGAGGTGGCCTGGGACTTGCTGAGCACGGTGGTGAGGTCGGCTGGGGCAAGGCGATGACGGCGGTGGCGCAATTGCCGAAATCCGACGGCGACAAAAGGGGAAAATGGAGTTGTGGCGACTCTAGAGCGAGAGGGAGGGCGAGGGTGGCTGCGCTGGGATGAGGAGGAGGAAGGGAACCTCAGGGGGGGTTCTTTATAGGGCTCGGGAGAGGCTGATTTGGAAACGCCCAATTTGAGTCCGTTTCGAGGACGATCGGGAATCCCCGAATTATAGGAGATTGGGATGGATTCGAAGGGGGTTCGGTTGGGGATAAGTGTGGGATAGCCGGGGGTTTGTTTTGGTAGAGTTGGCGCGAAGAATCAGCAACGGGATCGCCATTGTCGGATTCGGCGGGAGCTCTGGCAATGGCGGTGTGCGGGCGAGGGCACGGGGAGGAAGAAAGGCGCGGAGACGACGACTCGGTGGCAGCCCCACTTGGCAGTGGCAGGGCAGAGGCGCGGCGCGAGCGAACGCACAACGTCCGATAGGGATACACGGCGACGATCGAGCGGAGGGAGGCGCGGGCGAGCGGGGAACTGGGCTGGCGCGCGGGAATAGTGTTGGGCTTCGGCCCAACACTGTTTCGAAGGATTTAAATTGATTTTTATTTTTAGAAAATCCAGAAAATGCAATTAGCAAATAGAAAATAGCAAATAAACTTTAAAAAAATTCTAGAAAATATACCCAAGCCCATAGAATCCAATAAAAAAAGTTTTGACAATTGTTGATGTTGGGGTTAATCACATTAAATTATTTTTACATGAATGTTTATATTAAGCTTTAAATAAAGATAATAAAACTAATATAAAATCAAATATTGTATTTTTCCAACAAGTAATAATTCAAAAGATTTTTAGAGCTCAGAAATTTGGGATGTTACAGAAAAGTTCAAGACTCGATTAGTTGCAAAAGGGTATTCACAAGAGAAGTGGATTGATTATGATGAGGTATTCTCCCCGGTTGTGAGGCATACTTCTATCAGGATAGTTCTTTCATTGGTAGCCAATTGGGATTTGCACTTGGAACAGATGGATGTGAAAATGACGTTTTTGCATGGTGACCTTTATGAGCAAATCTACATGGAGCAGTCAGAATGGTTCACTAAACCCAAAAATCAACAGCTGGTATGCAATTTAAAGAAATCATTGTATAGGTTGAAACAGTCTCCAAGACAATGATACAAATATTTTGACTCCCATATGTTGGAGATTTGCGACAGTCGATGTGAGTATAAGTGTTGTGTTTATGTTCGACGCTTTGATGATGGTTCATGTATTTTTTTTTGCTACTATATGTGGATGATATGCTAATTGCTGCAAAGCACATGTGTGATGTGATTAGTTTGAAGGGTTTACTAAGTCAGGAATTTGATATGAAAGACTTAGGGGCAGCAAAGGAAATTTTTGGACATGGAGATACACAAGGATAGAAGCTTGAGGAGATTGTGGTTGTCTCAACATGAGTATGTTGAGAAAGTCTTGGAGCAATTTGATATGAGCAAGGCCAAACCAGTAAGTACTTCATTGGCACAACACTTTAAACTTTCTTCTAAATTTTGTCTTGAATCATACAAAGAATTTGAAGAGACAACGAAGGTTCCATATGCTAGTGCGGTTAGTTGTTTAATGTATGTTATGATTTGTACAATGCCTGATTTGGTGCATGCTGTTAGTCAAGTCAGCAAGTTTATGGCAAACCTAGAAAAGCAATACTGGGAGGCAGTCAAGTGGATATTCAGGTACTTGAGAGGTACAACAAGTCATGGTATTATTTTTGGTAGACATCAAGGTAATCATTTTATTGTTGGATATGTGGATTCAGACTATGCTGATGATTTGGATAATATGATGTGTACTACCGGGTATGTGTTTACTCTAGGTGGAGGGTCTATATATTGGAAGTCATCAATTCAATTTATTGTTGTATTATCTACAACTAAGGCAGAGTACATAGCTGTTACAGAAGCTGCAAAAGAAACATTATGGCTTGCAGGATTAGTGAAGGAGCTAGGTGTTGAGTAAGGTGGAGTTTAGGTGCATTGCAATAGTCATAGTGCAATTTATACACGCAGGTGTGCTTAAGGGAATCACCCAAGGCAAGAAACAAATGATACACGCAGATGTGGTACGCTAATGCCATTCTCTTGTCAACTATGGAACAAACTACACGCGAAAATCCTATATGTCGCGCGCGCGTCAAATAGCAAGGCACCACGCAGGGCCGGCCCACGGGCCGTTAACTTTCCCTTTGCGCACGCGGGCTGTACGAGCCACCATGCGGTTTGGCATAGGGGCAAATATGTAAATTCACGGTAACTAGGGTTTCCATCCCATACCAGCAGGCATCAGCCCCTCTATATAAGAGTACCTGACACCCCACACCAAGCCGCCGTCTCCCCTATCCGCCGCCAATTAGACGATTTTCTTCTCTGCTCGTTTTAGAAGCCATCGTGATTTCCTCTTGCGGTTTTTCTCTATCCCTCTTTTTTGTTCCCTTTTTTTTTTCTCCAGTTTTGGGCTGTGCATTAGACGATGATGATTTACTCAATTATACCATCAAACTCTGAATCAATCATACCCTATGTTGATTGCTCAAACCTTTCGTGAGTCTAATGCGATCTTTTCCAATCGTTTTCAGATTTTTTTTGTAACTATTTTTCTTCCTTTTTTTAGGCAATAAATTAGAGTCTCTGATGCGCTTCTTTTCAATAGCGTCTTCAGTGCTGTACGTTGCCGAGAGGAAATCTTTGGGCTAAGATTCTGGCACTAGCCATCCTCTTATATGGCTTGCTGCATTCAACTTGTCCATACAGTTCTTGATCTTTTCTTTTGCGTGTTGCTAAGTCGAGATTTGTTTGGTTTTCTTCTGTCTGTTTCGATTGATTTTTACCGTAATAATATGGCTAGTTTATATTTGTGTTTTTCTTAGCGTATATTGGTAGCACAAACTTTTTCCATTAATTAACCTATTTGACCACGCATGACAACACGTGCTGGCGTGCCGATGTTATTTTGCGCCAGCGCGTTCCGATCATCATCATCATCGTTATTTCACCGTATCGAGTTAATTTACCAGAAGGATGAGGCACCTGAAATATGTAATCAGATCTGTTTTCTTTTTTTTAATAAAAAAAATTTGAAACAACGGTTCAGGAATATGCTTAAATACGCACTAAACGCCGTGTTTCTAGCCCTGTAGAACTAATGAACACAATCCTTCGTTTGTTATAAAGCAATCCATGGGGCACAATGAGGCATGATTAATAAACGGAAAACACACGATTGAGTCACACGATGTCACAAAGGTACTCAACGTACTACCAGTGGATGGAGACTCAAATTACCAATGGATGGAGACTCATTTTCCGCATCTTCCTTTTGATGATTGAACTGGGCCAGTCGATCTCGTCGACCTAGCCGTTTTGGCAATCCAAGTTCGATCGACGGCATCGCTAACATGGCAACGAACAGCAGCGTTAGCATGGCGAGGAACACTTCACACAAGAAGAATGCTCTACAGAAGTACAGATATCCATTGATTGTTTATCTATAGGGATACTTTCTCTACTAAATTATGTACATTCTACAATATCAGCTCCCCATCTTAACAAAAAAATTCAACTCTTTTCATGTTTCGGCCCAAATCAATGGCAATTTGGCTTACGAGGGAAAAATTTACAGCAAACTAAATTACTTTTGCTGAAACTTCTCCCTGCCCAAGTATAACGAGTGAAAAATCCGCGCGAATCGTTTCACTTTATCTGATGGCTATATGGTGACGCTGTTCGGGACGCCTCGGCAGGTGATGCCCGACCCGGACGACGGCGCCATGAGCTCGTACGGCAGCACGCCGGCTCCGCACCGGTTGCGCCGGGCAGGGTCGGCGTTGCGCCGCTCGATCTCCTCCTCGGCGCGGCGCACGTCGGCCGCGAACTCGCGCGCGGCCGCCAGCGCCTCCGGGTCGGCGGTCCACTCCTCGTCGGGGCGCTCCCCGAGGTACTGCTCGTCGGCCGAGTGCGTCGACAGCGTGTCGATGACCGTCATGAACGTCGTCGTCTGCGTCAGGCTGGGCAGCGCCGACAGGAAGAACCGGTGCGGGTCCGCGACCAGGTGCGCGTACTCCGGGTCGCCCTCGGCCGGCACCAGCCGGCGCATGAGCGGTGGCCGGTTCGGGATGTACCCGCCGAGCGGGTACTGCCCGAAGTTGAGCGCCGCGTGCTGCGCCGAGCAGAGCCACACCAGCGTCGTGAGCAGGGACGCGAGGTCGCCGGGCGTCACGAGGCGCGGCCACCACGGCGCGTCGCACTTGTCCTGGTGGCCGGTCTGCACTGCCTCCGTGTACCAGGACTGCAGCTCGTAGTCGCTCTGCACGGCCTCGTCGGTCGGGTAGTACGCCGCCACGTAGGCGTCGCACCACCGCGAGATGGCCGACCAGAGGAGCAGCCCGTCGGTGGCGTACGGGTAGTCCTCGATGAGCAGCCGGAGCCCGTGCGGCTGGCTCGGGTCCTCCACGGCCATACCTCTGCGCGCAACAACCAAACACCAGATGAATTAAGCGCCCATTCCGTTTATGTTGCATTGCACGCATCTAGCAAGAGCAGAGACGTTCGAGGTGGTGAAGTAAAGCGTGTACCTTCTGATGAGGTCGGCGGGGAGGCCCTCCTGGTCGAGCCGCCAGAGCTCCCGGTACGCGAAGGCACTCATGTCCATGCAGTAGCGGCCGGGGGTGAACCCCGACTCGATGACGCCGTCGCCGTTGATGAGGATCTGCCGCGCCAGCGCGTTGATCTTGAGCGTGTACCGCATGTGCGGCTTGAGCAGCTTGAAGATTGGGTGCATCGCGCTCATCTGCCGGTGCGCCGCGATGATGAACGGCTCCATGCACGCGTGCGTTCTCAGCCTGTGTTTGTGTAGCCAACCCATCAATCAAACCGTTCAGTTCTTCTGCATCAACTGCCGTGGAAATTGGAATGTCAAGTCGTAAAGAGGCATACCAGTGGTTGATAAGCTGGTGAACGCCGGCGTCGTTGGAGCAGACGTGGGCCTTGGCGAGCTGCCACAGCCAGTTGCTGGTGGCGTCGGTGGGGGGCATGAACACCCGCTTCGCGCGCTTGCAGTCGTCGGTCATCGGCGGCAGGCTCAGCTCGATCGCGATCGGCTTCAGCGTCCCCGCGGCCGTCAGGAAGAAGAGCGTGCGCGTCCCGTAGGCCTTCCGGCCGTCCAGCGCATTGATCCTATCCAGGAACGGCAGGAAGATGTCATGGTAGTCCAGCATGTACAGCTTGTTCTCCTCCAGCGCCTGCTGCACCGACATGCCGTCGAGGTACCCGATGATATGCTCCTCCGTGATCGCCGACTCCGGCGGGCCGTAGACGGCCGGGTCGAGCTTGCTCACCGGCGGGAACGCCTGGAAACGCAAGAGTAAAACAGTGGCGATCGATCTTTCAGCTCCATTGTACATAGTACAGACAGCAACAGTTTTGGAAGATTCAGAGTTGCGGTGTTTGGCGCGAGAGCGACGGCTTACCTGAAGACGCTCGATGTTGACCGGGTTGATGCCTGCTAGCGCCTGCCGCGCGAACTCGTCGTCACGCAGCCACGCAAACTTATCCTCTGCCACACGCCAAGGTGGGGGGTAAAGCCAACGAAACGACAGCGTCAGTACAACAATGCCGTGATGATCCGTATCCGTATCGATCGTATCGTATCTCCATGAATGATGGGAGGCTTTGGCTTGGCTTAGGCTTACTCTTGATGATGTCGGGGGTGTCGTAGCGGAGGAGGCCCTCGCTGTTCTCCTGGATCTTGCGGACGAAGGGGATCTTCTGGAACAGCTGGTCCTGCAGCGCCTGCTTGAGTCGGAGGCCCTCCTTGAAGAGGTTGTCGACTTCGTGGAAGGCGCCGAAGTCGCGGTTGTTGGGCGACACGGAGCTGACCAGCAGCGGCATGAAGTTGTGGAGCAGTGCCTTGAGCGCGCCCTCCGACAGCATCTCGTTCTTGCCCTCCTCGAACTCCTCGTCCCGGGACACGTAGATGGGCTCCGGGTACTCCACCCTGCTCTCCGCGCCCTCGTCTGCAGTTCAATTCACATCGCATACGGCCGTGCGTGTCAGCGTCAACGTCAGTGGCGATCGGGTGGTTCGGATACGAAAGCAACGCGTCGGACCGACGGTTCCCTCCCGCCATGTCAGGGAGGCCACTGTTGCTATCCGAGAATTTATTGGATGGGTAGATGGTGGTAAGGGCGAGGCTGATTAACTTGCCTGTAACGGTGCTGGGCCGGCCCGTCCGCATCCGCCGCGGATACGGCAGCCGCTCGCCGTGGAGGACGGGGCGGGCGAACCCGACGCCCTTGTCCGGGTTGCCGAGGTCGTTGTACACGTCGTAGTCGTACACCCGGTCGGTGGTCTTGCGCTCGCCGGTGCGGTCGCCGCGCAGGTCCTTGAGCTCCCTGCGCCGGAGCCCCCTCAGCCCCGGCGGCGTCTCGGACGGCAGGTACGGCTTGTTGGTGAAGAAGACGCGGGGCTTGGGGTTGACGCGTGTGGGCTGGACCCACGAGTTGCAGGTGAAGTGCGCGGGCCCCGACGGGAAGCCCTCGACGACGATGCTCTCGACGAAGAACTCGCGCTGGTGCCGGTTGAGCACGGTGACGGCGCCAGGCTCGCCGAAGGCCGCGTCGACGGTGAACTCCGCCGTGTACACCACCCGCTCCGCCTTGACGTCCCTCTTCTCGAACCAGCCCACCAGCCCCGACCTCTTGCTCTTCTTGGGGGAGCCCTTTACTATCAACCAACATAGCAAATAAAGATTCAGTCAGCATAATGCATGCTTGGAATAATTCGTCTTGATTTCGATGCCTCATACGACATGTGAGAGGAAAAGGTCAAATCAAGAAACAGGATTGGGGTGTTCCACTTGGCCCATTCGGACAAAGATGACTCGAAAACAAACACCCCAGGTTAAGAGGCACCAGCTGGAATATTCTCGCTCCAGCTTCTGTGACGCTGAAGCAGCGAATGGAAAGCGAGGAGAGAAGAAAAAAAAAAGGGAAGAGAAAGGGAGAAGCAAATTGCACGAGTACAATTCAAAGATGCAACGCAAGAGCCCTGGAATTCCAAGGGAGATAGATGTAGGGGGCGCACCGCGAAGCTTCGCGCAAGGCGACGGAGATGATGGGGGAGCTTACTTGAGTCGGTCTCCGTGCTGATGAGTTCAAGCTGGACGCTTCGGCCGACCCTGTCGGCGTAGGCGTCCACCTGCTCGACAACGCGTTCCTTGACGTCCTCCTTCCGCTTCCGCCGCACGGTCACCACGGCCCTCGCGGCCACGCTCTGCGAGTGCGCATCCGGCCGCCCCGCCTTCTCCACCGGCGCCGGTGTCACGACGACCCGCTCTGCCAGGGCGCCCACCGGCGCCGTCGACCTCACCGGCCTCCTCGTCCTCCCCTGCCCCCCCTCCAGGCTCGCGAAACAGAGCCCGCCTCCGCGCTCCCGGGCGCCGCGCAGGGCCGCGGGGCCGGCAGAGCCCGGCAAGAACGATCTCCCCAACAGCTCCATCGACGCCATGAAAGTAGAACCTTCCCCTCGATCGTGCCAAATAAGGTTAATCGTACGTACCCCGAGAAAAAAAACTTGGGTCAAAGCAGCTGCTCCCTCTCGCGGCCGAGGAGGGGTGAAGAAAAGGAAATGATTGTTTGCTCTCTATTTCTTGGACCAGTCTCTCTTTCTTTCTGCTGCCTTGCTCGTAGTGGGAGCATTATATAGAGGCGGGCGCGG
This sequence comes from Hsuehochloa calcarea, assembly GCA_036346395.1. Taxonomy (NCBI): domain Eukaryota; kingdom Viridiplantae; phylum Streptophyta; class Magnoliopsida; order Poales; family Poaceae; genus Hsuehochloa; species Hsuehochloa calcarea. Next base: position 29,840,016 of record CM070599.1, on the reverse strand, counting down.
GTGGGGATTGGGGAATGGGATGGCGCACGGCCGGTCAGAACTCAGCAGGCCCGGGGCGCGCGGTAACACGAGCGAGACAACAACCAGCGCGCGGGCGATGCGGATTCCCGCTCCGGCCACACGTGTTCCATACACCCTACGCACCCGCTCCGCGCGGGGGAAGAGGCGAATAGACAAAAGCGGGCTCGAGGCTTCGACGCAGGTGAGTTGAAGCGTGAAGGCGACGAGCGTTGCGGCGTGTGTGGTTGGTGATTCGGACAACAATGCCCCGGCCCCGGGTACAAAAACCAGGGAGCGCACTGACGCCGCGCGGGCCATCGGGTGGGACCCACCGCCTTTTTCCCCCGTGGGAAAGCGAGAGCGCAGTCGGCCTTGATCATACATACATACATACATGCATTCGTACTGACGGGCGATAGTGAAACTGTAGCGTGATTTCGTTTAAAAACGTATCGGTGACTACTTGGAATTGAAATCAACGGGATAGCAGGTTCCAAGCACGTTTTCGATCCCAAAGCGTCGAATTTTAAGCGAGTATCAAGCGATGTTTTAGCAAAATCGAATCTCAACATATTTTACAAGGATTTCCATTTTACAAGTATCCCGAGGAAAAGGAGATGAAAAAAAAAAACCTGGATTCACTATGCTGGGCTAGAGCTCGCCAGTGGCGACGAAGACGGGGAGGAGGGACGGTGTGCTCCACGACGTCGTCAAAGGAGAGAAATCAATAAAATGTGAAGATTCGTGAAAAAGACGGCGTGAATGGATGCCAATAAAAGAGGATCTAATGGCTTACAAGATTTTTTGTGGGCTTTGGACGGTATTTTGTTCGATTGTTCTCTCCTTTGTTTTGGAACTCTGGAAGCTCAAATGTTGTACATTATGTTTCGCTTTATTATTATTTTTTTCTAATCCGGAAATGTCCTTACGTTGGATGCCAAGGTGGTGGACATGCATCTTGGCACATATGACGGAGCTTTAAGCAAATTGTAGAGTAGATCACTCTTAAGATGATTGTAAAGAAGTAGATACTGTCATTTTAATTTCTTTGAGGTTTAGTCAAGTGTTGGAGGGGCCATGACCCCCTCTGGCCTGCACAGAGCTCCGCCGGTGCTTCTTGCAGAGCTCCCAAGTTCCTTCTTGGCTATTGTCGTAGCCTCATTGAAACCTTTTCGTTCCACCCAATTAGGATTGTAGATTAGCTTCCATCTACAAGCTTAGCCAAAAGGTGAGCTGTTAAGGGGACGAGCACTTTCCTCCTTTTAAGAAGTGTGATCTTGCAAGACAAAACGGGTTGGAGAGAGAACACCGCAAGGAAAGAGCATATGGCCAAAACGTATTTCAAAATCAACATTTATTTTTGCAGCTACATTGGTTGCTTATCTAGTAGTAGTATGATATGAGCCATAAATCATTTGCATTGAGGTTTATCTTTTGGGGAAGACTAAGTAGCTCACAAGCCTCTTTGCTAAAAAGTAAGTAGCTCAGCAGGCGAACTTTTTTTATTATTTAATCTATTTTTCAAAAAATATTCTAAAGACAACATTTGTAACATCCCATTTTTTGGGATTTTTTTTAAAAAAAATTAAAATAAAAATAACCATTTAAATTTTCCTAAATTGTTAAAGCTTAATTTGAAATTTTATAATTTAAAAACAAATTAATGCGAGTAAATCAAACTCCAATTAAATAAAAATTGATTTATTTTGGTTTTATCTTGTATTTCCTTTTTTCCAGACCTTGTTGTTATTTTCGTTGAGTTCTTTCTTTTTCTTTTCGGCTTTCCCGAATTTCAAAGACTTTTTGAAACTAAAAATAAAATAAAAAGGAATAATTTGATTTATCTTCATTTGTTAAAAGATTAATGTGAGATTATCAAAAATTGAAAATGTTTAATATGAATTAATCAAACTTCAATTAATTTAATTTTTGTTTAGTTGAGTTTTCTAGTATTTAAAGTCAAAAATATTATTTTAAGTCTTTTCTTGGATTTTCTAGTTTTTTTAAATGGGTTTTTCCTTTTTTCCCAAAAATTAAAAATAATTTATTTGTGGACTTAATTACCAATGTTAAATTGGAAATATTCAATTTAACCATCATATCTTTGGGAATTTCTGTGAATGTTTCCATAATTGTTGGGGCTTTGAAACTCAGTCTAAAAATTCACAACCCTATCAGCCTTTTGAAGCCCTCTCGTTTTCAACAACCTTCTCGGTTTCGACCACCCTCTCGTTTTTGACCGCTCTCTCGTTTTGACCGCCCTCTCGGATTCAACCAAACCCTCCCACCGGTCTCTCTCTCTTTTCTCTGTCCGACGAGTCCCGCCTGTCAGCCTTCTCTTCGTCTGGCCACTGTCTCCTTCCTCTCGCCCATACCACCGCGACGAAAGTTGTCACCCCTGGCGCGATTCCCTTCCTCGATTTCCTCAGCTATGAAAATTTCCCTTTCGCCGCACCCACTCCCTCTGTTCTTTCTCCTCCCCACTTACTCATGTCTCATCCTTGTCGTGTCGCCTTTGTTTTGTAGTGTCCGGAGCTTCGCCCATACCGCGAAGCTTCTCCATTGCTCCTTCTTCCTCGTTAAATAGCGCCTCGTGAGCGCCCTGGGCCTCCTCTTGCTTCCCCCAACTCTCCCCTCTGTCTCGCCCCCTCTTCGCCGCTATTTGAGCTTCACCGCTGTCGACCAGAGCTCGCTCCTCCGCCCCTAGCGCCACTGTGGAAGCCCCTCCGCCGTCGTGGTCGCCATCGTTGGCTTCGCAAGGTGTGTTCGACAAATCGAATCTCAACATATTTTACAAGGATTTCCATTTTACAAGTATCCCGAGGAAAAGGAGATGAAAAAAAAAACCTGGATTCACTATGCTGGGCTAGAGCTCGCCAGTGGCGACGAAGACGGGGAGGAGGGACGGTGTGCTCCACGACGTCGTCAAAGGAGAGAAATCAATAAAATGTGAAGATTCGTGAAAAGACGGCGTGAATGGATGCCAATAAAGAGGATCTAATGGCTTACAAGATTTTTTGTGGGCTTTGGACGGTATTTTGTTCGATTGTTCTCTCCTTTGTTTTGGAACTCTGGAAGCTCAAATGTTGTACATTATGTTTTTTTTTTTACTAATCCGGAAATGTCCTTACGTTGGATGCCAAGGTGGTGGACATGCATCTTGGCACATATGACGGAGCTTTAAGCAAATTGTAGAGTAGATCACTCTTAAGATGATTGTAAAGAAGTAGATACTGTCATTTTAATTTCTTTGAGGTTTAGTCAAGTGTTGGAGGGGCCATGACCCCCTCTGGCCTGCACAGAGCTCCGCCGGTGCTTCTTGCAGAGCTCCCAAGTTCCTTCTTGGCTATTGTCGTAGCCTCATTGAAACCTTTTCGTTCCACCCAATTAGGATTGTAGATTAGCTTCCATCTACAAGCTTAGCCAAAAGGTGAGCTGTTAAGGGGACGAGCACTTTCCTCCTTTTAAGAAGTGTGATCTTGCAAGACAAAACGGGTTGGAGAGAGAACACCGCAAGGAAAGAGCATATGGCCAAAACGTATTTCAAAATCAACATTTATTTTTGCAGCTACATTGGTTGCTTATCTAGTAGTAGTATGATATGAGCCATAAATCATTTGCATCGAGGTTTATCTTTTGGGGAAGACTAAGTAGCTCACAAGCCTCTTTGCTAAAAAGTAAGTAGCTCAGCAGGCGAACTTTTTTTATTATTTAATCTATTTTTCAAAAAATATTCTAAAGACAACATTTGTAACATCCCATTTTTTCGGATTTTTTTTAAAATTTAAAATAAAAATAACCATTTAAATTTTCCTAAATTGTTAAAGCTTAATTTGAAATTTTATGATTTAAAAACAAATTAATGCGAGTAAATCAAACTCCAATTAAATAAAAATTGATTTATTTTGGTTTTATCTTGTATTTCCTTTTTTCCAGACCTTGTTGTTATTTTCGTTGAGTTCTTTCTTTTTCTTTTGGCTTTCCGAATTTCAAAGACTTTTGAAACTAAAAATAAAATAAAAAGGAATAATTTGATTTATCTTCATTTGTTAAAAGATTAATGTGAGATTATCAAAAATTGAAAATGTTTAATATGAATTAATCAAACTTCAATTAATTTAATTTTTGTTTAGTTGAGTTTTCTAGTATTTAAAGTCAAAAATATTATTTTAAGTCTTTTCTTGGATTTTCTAGTTTTTTTAAATGGGTTTTTCCTTTTTTCCCAAAAATTAAAAATAATTTATTTGTGGACTTAATTACCAATGTTAAATTGGAAATATTCAATTTAACCATCATATCTTTGGGAATTTCTGTGAATGTTTCCATAATTGTTGGGGCTTTGAAACTCAGTCTAAAAATTCACAACCCTATCAGCCTTTTGAAGCCCTCTCGTTTTCAACAACCTTCTCGGTTTCGACCACCCTCTCGTTTTTGACCGCTTCTCGTTTGAGCCTCTCTGATTCAACCAAACCCTCCCACTGGTCTCTCTCTCTTTCTCTGTCAGCGAGTCCCTTTGTCGACCTTCTCTTCGTCGCCACTTGTCTCCTTCCTCTCGCCATACCACGCTGACGAAAGTTGTCACCCCTGGCGCGATTCCCTTCCTCGATTTCCTCAGCTATGAAAATTTCCCTTTCGCCGCACCCACTCCCTCTGTTCTTTCTCCTCCCCACTTACTCATGTCTCATCCTTGTCGTGTCGCCTTTGTTTTGTAGTGTCCGGAGCTTCGCCCATACCGCGAAGCTTCTCCATTGCTCCTTCTTCCTCGTTAAATAGCGCCTCGTGAGCGCCCTGGGCCTCCTCTTGCTTCCCCCAACTCTCCCCTCTGTCTCGCCCCCTCTTCGCCGCTATTTGAGCTTCACCGCTGTCGACCAGAGCTCGCTCCTCCGCCCCTAGCGCCACTGTGGAAGCCCCTCCGCCGTCGTGGTCGCCATCGTTGGCTTCGCAAGGGTGTGTTCGACCCCCTGCGCACCTCCTCCCCGTCGTAGCGCCGCCGCAAGCCGGATATCGCCACCGCTCTTCCTCACGCTGCTGGTCACTCCGTCGATCCTCACCGCTAAAATCATGCTCCTTGGGTTTGGCTAACTCCCCTCTCCCCGTTGCTACCTCCTTCCGACCAGTTAGTCACAACCTCCCTCCGACCACCTATAGTCGCAACCTCCTTCCGACCAGGTAGCCGTGACCTTTCTCCGACCACCTGTAGTCACAATCTCCTTCCGACCAGGTAGTCGCGACCTCCTTTGACCACCTGTAGTCGCGACCTCCTCCCGACCAGGTAGTCGTGACCTCCTTCTGACCACCTGTAGTCGAAATTTCTTTCCGACCAGGTAGCTGAAATCTCTTTTCGACCACCTCTAATCGAAACCTCCTTCCGATCAAGTACTAAAAACCTCTTTCCGACCACATGTAGTCGAAACCTCCTTCCGACCGCGTGTAATCGAACCTCCTTCCGACCAACTGAAGTCAGGTGAGTAGTAGTCGCAACCAAAAAACTTCGGAAGACCCGTTCTCCTCCGTTATAACTCCGATCTTAGTGAAATTTGTTTCTAATTTGTTTTAATTCAAGACCTTGCTAATGATACTATTCTTATTTAATTTGGAGTTCATTTACATTTCCTTGTGTATTTATTTATTCTCTTGGCTTGTTGATTCTTTTTCGGTACGTTCGTCCAAGTAGTGTTCGGAGGAGCGGGAGATCTCTATTTCGATCGAGTGTAATACCCCGGAAATGAAAAGAGTAAAGAATCGAATCGAGTAATTTGAATGGAAGCCGGGGAAAGAAAAGACAATTAAAGGAGTAGAAATTCCTGAAAAATAAAAGGGGTTTTCCATAAACTCTCGACAACCTGGGCCTGAGCCACGGCCCAGGAGGGGCCCATGTGGTGGCCGGCCATAAGGGGGTGGTTCCCACCCCCAAACCCTAAACTCCACATTTCTCTCCCCCTCCCCCCTTTGGAGCCGCCGCCCCCCTTCCCCCTTGCTGTGCACCTCCTTGTACGTCGATTTTGGATAAGATGCGTTCATTTTCTGTCCTGTCCATCTCTTATAAAGTTGTAGGTATTGTTCTTAGCTTTCCATAGCCACCAAGATCACGTGATTCCGCCTTACGGTTTAGGAGATATGATTTTTTTAGTGCGCGCTGTTCTGTCTGTCTGACGAGAAGGATCTGTCGGCTTGATCATAGGTTTTGATTTCGTTAGATGCATTTTCAGAACCTCCACCCAAATAAGTTATTGTAGCCCTTTAAAGTATCTTTCAAAGATGATAAAGATCATCTATATTGGATCTGTATAATGAAAGTTATGATATTTTCTTTACCACTGTTCTGAATTCTGGGCAGATAAATGTTAGTGTTTTCATCTATTGTTTAGACTACTTTAGAGGCCGAATCTGGGGTTTTGCCCTTCTAGAGTTTTATTCCTGGGAACGTTAGCTTTCTTTTGGCACCGAGATCAGGAATATCCGATCTGTAGTTTGGGAGATATGAATTTTTGATTCCGAACTGTCCGGTCTGCCTGAAAACTGAGGTCAGTAGGTTTGTCCCTCTATTTTGTTCAAATTAGGGGCCGAATCAGAACCTTCACCCAACTAAGTTATTGTATATCTTGAAATTATCTTTCCATGTTGATAAGGATCATTCTCATTGGATCAGTATGCTAAAAGTTACGCCATTTTCTTTATTACTGATCTGTATTCTGGATAGACGTAGATGAGTTGTGTTTAGCTGATAATTAGCTCTCTGTTTTGGCCGAATCAGGGGATTCCGCCAACTAATGTTCTGTAGCCTGATCTGTTAAGATTCAGTGAGCACTGGTTTCAGGTCTTTTAGAGTTACAGATAATTAATGGTGAATTTTCTTGTACAACTGCCCGTAGATCGATAATCTGGACTTTTGGCGTAGAGGTCAAAACGAACATTTGGGCATGTGGGTTGATTAGAGGGTATCGTAGAAATCGTGTAATTATGTTATACCATGTTATCCTTATTCCGTGACAATGATTGTATAGGCGGTGAGGCGGTGAGTGGAAGGACACCTTCGTTGCTTCCCAGTACGTCATAGCACGGAAGGCAAGTGCAATGTTTAACTTGTGTGAATTCGATAAATGCATGATAATTTGGTAACTTATGAATATTCCTGTCATTTGAGCATGATGTGGTAGAATTCAATTCCTTCTTTTGTGATAAATTGAGATGAAGTTCAAGTTATGCATTTCATTCAATGCACACATATTTCCTTTGCCGTCCACGGGAGTGGAAACTTGATTAAGTCCCATTAATTCCAATATGGGCATGTAAGACCTACCATTCCAAAGTAGGCAGTTTTGGATATTCCGTATGAAACGTTCTTCATATGGACTTAGGTCCCCGCTCTTGGTTAAGGGCGGGCTTTAGTGAACATCGACGGGTGTGTCACTTGTTATATCGGTATAATCACGTGAGAGGTCCATTTTCCTTCAATGCATTCATTCATACCATGCCTTCACAAACTCATGGATGCAATTGTTTTTACTTGGCATATTCTTCTGATTCAGAACCCTTTGTGATATAATCATTGTGCTTGCTGAGTTTCGACTCATCCTTGTTTTTATTTGTTTAGGTGATTTCCGGTGATCTTGTTGCTAGCGGGAGGGAGTAGTCCAAAGACGTCCACACACATGAATAAATCATACATTTATTAAGATTCTATTTACGTTATTTGGTTTAATTATAATGTGATGAATTGTAATAAATGTCACTTGGATGTTCATCTTTCTCTCTATGGTTAATTCTTGTTTTATTATATTGATGAACTGATAGTAAACTCTAGATTGTTATCTGGATTATTCGTTTCTTTATCTTTGAAAGCGATATTAATCTTAGGAGTTGATTAGTATGTTGGTCTGTTAGGTGGCATCTTGTCTTCCGAATAGACAGGGTGTTACATCGAGCACAAGACTTTCAAGACTCTCTTACCTTTAATCTAGATTCCGACATTTCCAAAAAAAACTTATGTAACCGTCTGCCGAAGCATTTCAAACATTCAGCGAAGGCAAGTCGTAGACCTTTGATCATGTTGAACCCATTTTATAAGCATATTTAATTACCAACATGGGTGCTTTGTGATAATCACTTAGTCGCACACCTCGAAAGTGTGTTAAACGGACATTATAATTTGATTATCTCTGGTAGGTCAAGTTGTACAACCTCTTTCGACCACATGTAGTGAAACCTCCTTCCAGCGCGTGTAATCGAACCTCCTTCCGACCAAGCAAGTCGGTGAGTAGTAGTGCAACCAAAAACTTGGAAGACCCGTTCTCCTCCGTTATAACTCCGATCTTAGTGAAATTTGTTTCTAATTTGTTTTAATTCAAGACCTTGCTAATGATACTATTCTTATTTAATTTGGAGTTCATTTACATTTCCTTGTGTATTTATTTATTCTCTTGGCTTGTTGATTCTTTTTCGGTACGTTCGTCCAAGTAGTGTTCGGAGGAGCGGGAGATCTCTATTTCGATCGAGTGTAATACCGGAAATGAAAAGAGTAAAGAATCGAATCGAGTAATTTGAATGGGCAGGGAAAGAAAAGACAATTAAAGGAGTAGAAATTCTGAAAAATAAAGGGTTTTCCATAAACTCTGACAACTGGGCTGAGCCACGGCCGGGAGGGCTATGTGGTGGCGGCCATAAGGGGTGGTTCCCCCTCCAAACCCTAAACTCCACATTTCTCCCCTCCCCCTTTGGAGCCGCCGCCCCTTCCCCTTGCTGTGCACCTCCTTGTACGTCGATTTTGGATAAGATGCGTTCGTTTTCTGTCCTGTCCATCTCTTATAAAGTTGTAGGTATTGTTCTTAGCTTTCCATAGCCACCGAGATCACGTGATTCCGCCTTACGGTTTAGGAGATATGATTTTTTTAGTGCGCGCTGTTCTGTCTGTCTGACGAGAAGGATCTGTCGGCTTGATCCTAGGTTTTGATTTCGTTAGATGCATTTTCAGAACCTCCACCCAAATAAGTTATTGTAGCCCTTTAAAGTATCTTTCAAAGCTGATAAAGATCATCTATATTGGATCTGTATAATGAAAGTTATGATATTTTCTTTACCACTGTTATGAATTATGGGCAGATAAATGTTAGTGTTTTCATCTATTGTTTAGACTACTGTAGAGGCCGAATCTGGGGTTTTTCCCTTCTAGAGTTTTATTCCTGGGAACGTTAGCTTTCTTTTGGCACCGAGATCAGGAAAATCCGATCTGTAGTTTGGGAGATATGAATTTTTGATTCCGAACTGTCCGGTCTGTTTGAAAACTGAGGTCAGTAGGTTTGTCCCTCTATTTTGTTCAAATTAGGGGCCGAATCAGAACCTTCACCCAACTAAGTTATTGTATATCTCGAAATTATCTTTCCATGTTGATAAGGATCATTCTCATTGGATCAGTATGCTAAAAGTTACGCCGTTTTCTTTATTACTGATCTGTATTCTGGATAGACGTAGATGAGTTGTGTTTAGCTGATAATTAGCTCTCTGTTTTGGCCGAATCAGGGGATTCTGCCAACTAATGTTCTGTAGCCTGATCTGTTAAGATTCAGTGAGCACTGGTTTCAGGTCTTTTAGAGTTACAGATAATTAATGGTGAATTTTCTCGTACAACTGCCCGTAGATCGATAATCTGGACTTTTGGCGTAGAGGTCAAAACGAACATTTGGGCATGTGGGTTGATTAGAGGGTATCGTAGAACTCGTGTAATTATGTTATACCATGTTATCCTTATTCCGTGACAATGATTGTATAGGCGGTGAGGCGGTGAGTGGAAGGACACCTTCGTTGCTTCCCAGTACGTCACAGCACGGAAGGCAAGTGCAATGTTTAACTTGTGTGAATTCGATAAATGCATGATAATTTGGTAACTTATGAATATTCCTGTCATTTGAGCATGATGTGGTAGAATTCAATTCCTTCTTTTGTGATAAATTGAGATGAAGTTCAAGTTATGCATTTCATTCAATGCACACATATTTCCTTTGCAGTCACGGAGTGAAACTTGATTAAGTCCCATTAATTCCAATATGGGCATGTAAGACCTACCATTCCAAAGTAGGCGGTTTGGATATTCCGTATGAAACGTTCTTCATATGGACTTGGGTCCGCTCTTGGTTAAGGCGGGCTTTAGTGAATCATCGACGGTGTGTCACTTGTTATATCGGTATAATCACGTGAGAGATCCATTTTCCTTCAATGCATTCATTCATACCATGCCTTCACAAACTCATGGATGCAATTGTTTTTACTTGGCATATTCTTCTGATTCAGAACCCTTTGTGATATAATCATTGTGCTTGCTGAGTTTCGACTCATCCTTGTTTTTATTTGTTTAGGTGATTTCCGGTGATCTTGTTGCTAGCGGGAGGGAGTAGTCCAGCACGTTCCACACACATGAATAAATCATACATTTATTAAGATTCTATTTACGTTTATTTGGTTTAATTATAATGTGATGAATTGTAATAAATGTCACTTGGATGTTCATCTTTCTCTCTATGGTTAATTCTTGTTTTATTATATTGATGAACTGATAGTAAACTCTAGATTGTTATCTGGATTATTCGTTTCTTTATCTTTGAAAGCGATATTAATCTTAGGAGTTGATTAGTATGTTGGTGCATTAGGTGGCATCTTATCTTAGAATAGGCGGTGTTACATCGAGCACAAGACTTTCAAGACTCTCTTACCTTTAATCTAGATTCCGACATTTCCAAAAAAAACTTATGTAACCGTCTGCCGAAGCATTTCAAATATTCAGCGAAGGCAAGTCGTAGACCTTTGATCATGTTGAACCCATTTTATAAGCATATTTAATTACCAACATGGGTGCTTTGTGATAATCACTTAGTCGCACACCTCGAAAGTGTGTTAAACGGACATTATAATTTGATTATCTCTTGTAGGTCAAGTTGTACAACTTCTGCAAAGTGTAAAACTACTCGAATAGCTGTGTCTCCGGTTATGAACAATGCCTGGTGATTTCACACGAGGGGTAAATTTTTATAAAAATATTGGTTGGGAAGCGATCTGGTTGTTGGTTTGGAATTGAATAGGGGTGTTCACTAGTTGTTTCAAAGAACTTGTTTACTTATGTACCTAATCTTTTAAATTATACTCTTCAATCTTTTTATTGTATTTACCGTTAATACTGCTTTCTGCAAAATGACCATAAAGCTATCCTTGTCAAGCCTCGCATGAATACTATTAGCATACATTTCCCTACGACTTGCTGAGTACTTTATGTACCTACGGCTATACGCTATTTGTTGATGAGTCCCCGTAGAAGAAACAAGGAACTCAGAGTTCTACGATGAGAAATATTTTGAAGATTATACGAGTTAGGATGCGTTCTCAACTCGATTGCGTGTGGGCACGTCAGATGGCTACCACGAGTTTGTTATTCCGCTATAAGTTTACTCTGTTATCTTTAGCCCTACGTGATAACTCTGTAAACCTTAACCATAAGGTCCTTTTGCTATTAAGTAATATTAATTTGTCTGCTTCTTAGCTATTTTGTTGTATAGATATGATTTCATCGATGTTGCAAACTGTGTGAACTAACTACCGATCATGGGACTAGTTCAGAATACACATAGGACTCGGATCCATTGGTCCGGGGTCTTGACAACATCTCTTTAACTTTATTTTTCAATTCTAACCCTTTGGCCATACCACAACGCGTGGCGTGGCAAAAGCACGTTGTCACGCTATGGACCTCGGGTGGCAACGAGTGATATCACGTCACTCCTCTTGGCGTGATCGAGACTTGGCCAAAAATGGACGCGTGTTGGCTCGGATGGCTATCGTGGCGAGTTTAGTTCTGAGGTCGGAGACTTGATATATAGTTTGATCACGTCACGGGTCATGACGTAGTCAAATATGTCATAATTGGAAATAAAATTAATAGGAGATTATCTTTAAATAATTTTTAAAAATAGATTAAAAAATAAAATAAAATAAAGCTCTCATCAGGGCATGCAGTTTTCCTTGGGAAGAGCGAAAGAAAACGATACGTAAATGTCACTTTCTTTTCTACATTGTGCATTTCATAGTTATATTGATTGGCAAGCCTCGTCTTCCTAATTTGGGATGGGGTTGCGGTAAACCGAACTCTTAAGGTGCTTTAAAAAAAATGAGTTTACTTTGTTCAAAGTAGACAAACATCTTCCATGTTAGAGACTTCACAATTTCTTAGCCGTGTCCACTACCAGAATTAGTTCCACTCTTCACCGTTCCTTTTCATCTTTACTATTATAAAAGAAGAATTCAGAGTGGTGATCTGGTGAGTCTATCATCCAGCTCCCCACCTCTTGAGTTGGTGGGATCTTTTAGATAAATATATAAAGTTATTTGAATGATTTTATGTGGATAATTAGATTATCTCGATCAGGTTTTTTTCAATAAACACCCTAAAAAAACTAACCGTGCTCTTCTAAATAACACACATGCACGGGCTAGAAATGAAGGTTGCAGAACAATACTGATTCCGAAGGATTCGAATCCGTATACATGCACCTTATCCAAAAGGCCCTTATAATTTGTACAAGTCTCGATTAGATTATTCAATTCTCCATCAATGGTTTTGCCTTCAACCTTAAAAAGGAAATCCTGGATGTTGAACTCGGTGAAGTACTCACAATCCTTTCAAGATTCAGGCGGTCCGTAGATCAGCTAATGCTGCGGCGCATGTCTGTGCCATTCAGGCGACGTTGAGCTCCCCAAGAATCACTTGGGTGAACATGGTCCCTTCCTTCTTTATTCTCATGTGATGGATGGTAACTCTGTTTTGCGTCAGCAATAAAGTTATAGATCAGTGGTTTCACAAAAAAAAATACATGTTGTTTTAGCTACTATATAGTCTTCAAACAACTTTGATCACTAATTTATTATAATATAGTTATAACATTCAATAAAAATATAATATTATAAAAATATTTTTTAGACATCTATATATGATTTACGGTATCTAATCAAATATCTTAAAAATATCGGTAACCAAAGTTTTGAAAAATTTGACAGCGTGTTCGGGACTATATATCAGTGCCCGGAGGAGTAATATTTTTATTAGCACGTGCAGTCGAATTGTCAACAGGAGTGTGATAACGCAGAAGGATAGCTTTTGGTTAACAACTGGCATTTGTGGCCATTGGTCTGCATTATCGTCGTGATAACGCCCAAGCAGAAGGAACAATTAATAGAGACGGCGCATGGTCACTAGATACGTCTCATCTAACTGGTCGGAAAGATGTCACTAACTTGTACCGGCTGATTGGCAAGGCCCAAAAAAAAAAAGGTCGAGCACAAAAAGGGGAAAGGCAGATCGCAGGAGCCCTCTACCTCCAGTTACATGAGAGTTTTGATCAAATATATTATTTATAATTTATAATTTAAATTTATAAAATATTACAAGTGAATTTTGTGAAAATATTTTTATAATATTGTATTTGGAACTCGAGTTCTACGATGAGAAATATTTTGAAGATTATACGAGTTAGGATGCGTTCTCAACTCGATTGCGTGTGGGCACGTCAGATGGCTACCACGAGTTTGTTATTCCGCTATAAGTTTACTCTGTTATCTTTAGCCCTACGTGATAACTCTGTAAACCTTAACCATAAGGTCCTTTTGCTATTAAGTAATATTAATTTGTCTGCTTCTTAGCTATTTTGTTGTATAGATATGATTTCATCGATGTTGCAAACTGTGTGAACTAACTACCGATCATGGGACTAGTTCAGAATACACATAGGACTCGGATCCATTGGTCCGGGGTCTTGACAACATCTCTTTAACTTTATTTTTCAATTCTAACCCCTTTGGCCATACCACAACGCGTGACGTGGCAAAAGCACGTTGTCACGCTATGGACCTCGGGGTGGCAAACGAGTGATATCACGTCACTCCTCTTGGCGTGACAGGACTTGGCCAAAAAATGGACGCGTGTTGGCTCGGATGGCTATCGTGGCAGGTTTAGTTACGCCGAGGTCGGAGACTTGACAGTATAGTTTGATCACGTCACGGGTCATGACGTAGTCAAATATGTCATAATTGGAAATAAAATTAATAGGAGATTATCTTTAAATAATTTTTAAAAATAGATTAAAAAATAAAATAAAATAAAGCTCTCATCAGGGCATGCAGTTTTCCTTGGGAAGAGCGAAAGAAAACGATACGTAAATGTCACTTTCTTTTCTACATTGTGCATTTCATAGTTATATTGATTGGCAAGCCTCGTCTTCCTAATTTGGGATGGGGTTGCGGTAAACCGAACTCTTAAGGTGCTTTAAAAAAAATGAGTTTACTTTGTTCAAAGTAGACAAACATCTTCCATGTTAGAGACTTCACAATTTCTTAGCCGTGTCCACTACCAGAATTAGTTCCACTCTTCACCGTTCCTTTTCATCTTTACTATTATAAAAGAAGAATTCAGTAGTGGTGACTGGTGAGTCTGTCATCCAGCTCCCCACCTCTTGAGTTGGTGGGATCTTTTGTAGATAAATATATAAAGTTATTTGAATGATTTTATGTGGATAATTAGATTATCTGTATCAGGTTTTTTTTTCAATAAACACCCTAAAAAAAAACTAACCGTGCTCTTCTAAATAACACACATGCACGGGCTAGAAATGAAGGTTGCAGAACAATACTGATTCCGAAGGATTCGAATCCGTATACATGCACCTTATCCAAAAGGCCCTTATAATTTGTACAAGTCTCGATTAGATTATTCAATTCTCCATCAATGGTTTTGCCTTCAACCTTAAAAAGGAAATCCTGGATGTTGAACTCGGTGAAGTACTCACAATCCTTTCAAGATTCAGGCGGTCCGTAGATCAGCTAATGCTGCGGCGCATGTCTGTGCCATTCAGGCGACGTTGAGCTCCCCAAGAATCACTTGGGTGAACATGGTCCCTTCCTTCCTTTATTCTCATGTGATGGATGGTAACTCTGTTTTGCGTCAGCAATAAAGTTATAGATCGAGTGGTTTTCACAAAAAAACTAAAAATACATGTTGTTTTAGCTACTATATAGTCTTCAAAACGTAACTTTGATCACTAATTTTTATTATAATATAGTTATAACATTCAATAAAAATATAATATTATGAAAATATTTTTTTTAGACATCTATACGTATGATTTACGTGTATCTAATCAAAATATCTTAAAAAATATCGGTAACTAAAGTTTTGAAAAATTTGACAGCGTGTGTCTCGGGATGATATATATATCAGTGCCCGGAGGGAGTAATATTTTTTATTAGCACGTGCAGTCGAATTGTCAACACGAGAGTGTGATAACGCAGAAGGATAGCTTTTGGTTAACAACTGGCATTTGTGGCCATTGGTCTGCATTATCGTCGTGATAACGCCCAAGCAGAAGGAACAATTAATAGAGACGGCGCATGGTCACTAGATACGTCTCATCTAACTGGTCGGAAAGATGTCACTAACTTGTACCGGCTGATTGGCAAGGCCTACACAAAAAAAAAAAAGGTCGAGCACACCAAAAGGGGGAAAGGCAGATCGCTAAGGAGTACCCCTCTACCTCCAGTTACATGAGAGTTTTGATCAAATATATTATTTATAATTTATAATTTAAATTTATAAAAATATTACAAGTGAATTTGCTGTGAAAATATTTTTATAATATTGTATTTTTATAATTTTTTAATATATGATAAGATAATTTTTTAGTGATCTCGTTGACTCGAAAATGTTACAGCTTTTGTGACCGAAAGAGTGTATGCATACTGCATGTGTGTGGGGGGTGGCTGGCTAGGCCACGTAGCACATCTTTACATGGAGACGATGCCGTATCTCCAATTATTACATTAGCTGATCCAACAGCCTGAAATGTTGCAATCCACAACGATCGATCGCCATGATCTCCGGAGGTGTCCACAAGATTGAAAATGTATGTTACTGTTCGAACGATGATCCAAGAAGGATACAAGGGTCAACACAGGCAGTAGGTGCAGTTCTTAGTTTTCTCAAGTAAAATATCAAAATATTTATATTTACACTTATCAATATTTAGTTCTCACCTTATGATTCTTAGATAAATTTTTTTTTGACTTCAACCTTGCAAGGGAGGCTCATGGGAATCTGAACAACGAGAATATGGATGGACGTGAGCACGTGACTGGGACGGACAAAAAAAAAAGAGATAGAATGAATTTTTAAGGTACACCTAACTTATTTTAGACCATCCATTTTAGAAGATCTAATAGTGGATATTCCTATTACTATGTAGGTAGTAATAGGTCACTGCTAGAGCAAAACTAAAGCTAAATATGATCTAACAACATTAACCTTAACTCAATCATTGAGCACGAAGCATAATCGTTAGAGTGGAAGCGTGAACACATACCCGATGAAGAAGATGCCATCGTGACTGAGGGTTGGCCGGGGTCGGCGAAGATGTGGGGGGTGCACAGATGCGTCGGCCTGATGCGGTGTGTAGTCGAAAATGGCGACGAAGGTCGACCGGCGGTGTCATGGTGATGCCGAACTGTGTTCGATCTTCGTCCACCAAAACACCCTTATAGATTGGATCTATTTTTGGACTTGAATAGCCTAGAGCGATACCTTGGCTTGCCGAGTCCAACACATTTTATATGGCGTTGGTGGACGGGACCGAAACCAATACGTTGGTTTCGCCCCAATCAGGGCGCGTAGTGGGTATAGCCCCTAATTTCTCGGAGGTTGTTGCCGAGATCAACCCAACATTCTCCCCTCTGATCGAAAGGCTAACAACATAAGCCCATCCTCAATAAAATAGCATACCAAGGTAATGTGTCGCATAGCCAATGAAGTGTCATACGACCCCAGTACCTATAGTGTACTATCTCATCTTTGAAATAGATATTCATTATACTTAATGGGAGTTGGTTTGTTTTAAGGTCCTTTTATCCAGAATCAGAGGCTTTCCAATAAACACATGCCGGCAACATGATCACGAAAGATATTGGGTGGTAAGCCTTTAGTAAGCGGATCCGCAAGTATTGACTTAGTACTAATATGCTTGATACTAATGGTTTGATCCTGGATTCTATCTTTCACAACATGATACTTAATGTCAATGTGTTTAGCAGCACCACTTTACTTGTTACTCGCATAAAAGACTGCTTGATCGTTATCTTATTATAAGGTGAGTGGTCTAGAGATGCTGCCTACCACTCTAAGACCCGGAATGAAGTTCTTAAGCCATACAGCCTGCCGGTAGCCTCATAACATGCCACAAACTCAGTTTGCATCGTTGAAGATGCCGTAAGGGTTTGTTTGGAGCTTTTCCACGAGATAGCTCCTCCAGCGAGTATGAAGATATAACCTGACATGGATTTCTTAGTATCAACACATCCCGCAAAATCTGAATCTGAATAACCAATTACTTCAAGATTATCAGAATTCTTATATGTGAGCATGAGGTGCTTAGTAGTTTGCATATAACGCAAGACTTTCTTAACGGCCTTCTAGTGGTCCGTTCCTGGATTTGACTGATATCTGCCAAGCATTCCGGTTACAAAAACTAAATCAAGGCGTGTGCTTACATAATGCTTCCGACAGCTGAAGCATAAGGAATCGACTTCATATGATCATTTTCATATTGGTTCCTTGGACATTGAAATGTCCCAAACTTATCGCCCTTAACAATAGGAGCAGGCGAGCCAGAGCATTTATGCATATTGTATTTCTTTAGTACTCTGTCAACGTATACCTTTTGAGATAAATCTAATACTCCTTTGGACTTGTCTCGGTGAATTTCAATGCCAAGAACGTAAGAGGCATCACCGAGATCCTTCATATCAAAATTGGATGAAAGAAATCTCTTGGTCTCAAACAACATATCCTTATCGCTGCTAGCCAATAATATGTCATCCACATAAAGCACTAAAATTGTGAATTTACTCCCCTTGAACTTAACACTTAACATATATGCGTTATCAACTTCATTTTTCTTAAATCCAAAATTTCTTATAACTTTTTCGAATTTGAGATACCACTGTCTTGATGCTTGTTTTAAGCCATAAATAGATTTCTTAAGTCGACATCCCATATGCTCCTTGCCATCCACGACAAAACCTTCCGGTTGAGTCATGAAAATATTTTCTTGCAAGTCGCCATTAAGGAATGCCATCTTAACATCCATCTGATGTAACTCTAAATCATAATGAGCTACAAGTGTCATAACGATTCTGAATGAATCGTTAGTTGAGACAGGAGAAAATGTGTCATTATAATCAATCCCCTCTCTTTGTGAGAAGCCTTTTGCTACGAGTCTTGCTTTGAACCTTTCGATATTTCCCTTAGAGTCATGCTTGGTTTTGTAGACCCATTTACACCTACTGTTTTGACTCCGTCAGGAATTTCTACTAA
Source organism: Hsuehochloa calcarea (assembly GCA_036346395.1). Classification (NCBI taxonomy): domain Eukaryota; kingdom Viridiplantae; phylum Streptophyta; class Magnoliopsida; order Poales; family Poaceae; genus Hsuehochloa; species Hsuehochloa calcarea. The sequence goes on along the minus strand of CM070599.1, from coordinate 29,821,622 downwards.
GTCACATACATCATTAGTGCTCATAGACTTTAGTTCATCCTTCATGGCATCAAGCCACTTAGGAGAATATTCACTCATCATGGCTTCCTTATAAGAGGTGAGATCATCTACCTTCCCTATATCATTAATATCCTTATTCATATAAACAACATAATCATTTGGGATGGCAGATCTTCTCTCCCGCTGTGATCTTCTAATAGGTTCAGCAGCTATTGCAGGAGGCTGCTGAGACATAGGAGGCTGTTGAGGCTCATTATTAGGTATGACATTAGGAGTTTCAGAGACCTCAACAGTGGGTGCAACAACAGTATTTAGTACTGGAGGTGCAACCACCTGAAATGCAGGAAAAAAGGTATCTGGAATAAGCGGTGAAGGAACGTAACCCCGCTTCTCTTCAAGATCTATTTTCCTAGGCTCCAGGTCCTTGTTATTTTCTAAGAACACAGCGTGTCTTGTTTCTACAAACTTAGTTGTCCTATCAGGACAGTAAAACCGATACCCTTTTGATCTTTCAGGGTACCCAATAAAATGGCAACTTACTGTCTTAGTATCTAATTTTCCAATATGTGGATTAAATATCTTAGCTTCAGCACAACAACCCCACACTCTTAAATATTTCAAACTCGGTTTCCTCCCAGTCTATAATTCATAAGGTGTCTTAGGTACTCATTTACTGGGAACCCGATTAAGGATATGTGCGGTTGTCTTTAGTGCCTCCATCCACAAAATAGTTGATAAACTAGAATAGCTAAGCATGCTCTGTACCATATCCATAAGTGTACGGTTGCGTCTCTCAGCTACCCCATTCTGCTGAGGTTCACCTTGTGTAGAATATTGAGCAACAATGTCATTTTCCCGAAGGAACTTAGCGAAAGGGTCAGAAATTTGTTCATAAGGAGCATGTCTTCCATAATATCTCCTCCACGGTCCGATCTTACCACTTTAATTCTTAGGTTGTGCAGATTTTCAACTTCAGCCTTAAATATCTTAAATTTATCAAGTGACTCAGATCGGTCCTTAATGGGAAAAATATAACCATAACGAGAGAAATCATCAGTGAATGTGATGAAAGAATCAAAACCATCCACTGATGTCGCAGGAAAAGGACCACAAATATCAGTATGAATTAACTCTAATAGTCATGTGCTGTGAGTTGCTCCCTTCTTTATTTGCTTTATATATTTTCCTTTAATGCAATCAATGCAGTGGTCTGAGTCAGAGAAATCTAATGGTTGGAGAATCTCTTCCTTAATGAGACGCTCCATTCTCCCCTTCGAAATGTGGCCTAAACAACAGTGCCACAGTTTCGAAGAAGTCTCATTATTCTTTTTACGCTTAGCATCACACACATTCAAAGATATAGGAGATTCATTAAAGGAAGGCATATAGAGCTTGTCTTATCTAGCAGCAAGACCAACATCATTTGAATTAAATGTAATAACACATTTATTGTTACCAAAATTACATTTAAAACCATCATCGTCCAATAAAGAAACTGAAATTAAATTCCTTCTAATGGAAGGAACAAAGACTACATTATTAAGACGAAGTGTGAAGCCGCTATCTAAAACTAATGAAACAGATCCAACTGATTCCACTTCGGCTTCTTTTCCATCCGTGACTCTAAGACTTCGCTCCCCCTTTCTTAGTGTTCTCGCGGTATGGAATCCCTGTAAAGAGTTGGTAACGTGCACAGTTGCACCTGAGTCAATCCATCAAAACTTAAGGGAAAAATCAGCATAAAGAGTTTCATCAATAAACATTATAGTATCATTACCCTTCTTGGCGAGCCACTTTAGAAAACCAACACAATCCTTCTGGAAGTGCCCTGTCTCCTTGCAGAAGTGACATGCATTCCCATTAAGTGCTTTAGCAGGAGCAACATAGGGCTTAGGTGCATTTCGAGCCTTAGGCCCTGACTTATCTGAATTAGGGGAGTAGTGCAGTTTTTTCTTGGAATTGAAGTCCCCTGAGAACTTCCTTTTGCTAGGACCACCAACTTGATTCACAAAATCTTTCTTTTCGGTTCTTATTCTTTCTTCCTCCTAGACACACATGGCGATTAAATCGCTCATGCTCTATTTATATTTCTGAGTATTGTAATTTATCTTAAAAACAGTGTACTCAGAAGGAAGAGAAGTCATAATAAAGTGGACTAGGAAACCATCGGATATCTCCATGTCCATACCCTTGAGTTTTCCGGTCATATCTGTCATCATCATGATATGATCTCTTATGCTGCTGGACCCGTCATACTTAGTGGATAAAAGCCTCTGGATTAAAGTACTGACATAAACCTTAGTGGAGCCTTTAAATTTCTCCTCAACTGAAGCCAGGTACTCCTTAGCATTTTTCAGAATCTGGGATTGCTCCCCTGATCACAACTGAGATAGAGGTCTTCAAGATCATTAATGACAAACGGTTAGACCGCTCCCATTTTTCAGCATTAGCATCATAAGTTTTCTTTTTCTCATCATAATTATCCTCACCGCTGAATATTAAAATAACGCAAAGTCAAGGTCTAAAACTAGAAATAACACAAAACCCGTGTATTGCATGTAATTAACCATATGTTGGTACAGTGAAAATTAGAAATAACATGCAAAACTACGTTGGTCTAATTCATATCACATATCACCTTGTGCAGAAAATGAAGAAGAACTTCAACAATTAATATGGTGACACATAACTACAAACAACGTTGGTCAGTATGTAATCATGCGCATACATAATGCCAAAATAAATCATAAAAAATCTATAATTAAAATATCTCGTTAGTTCAATTTTAATTAGACATAATTATACAATGTTACTTGAGCAATTAACATTAATTAAAAACAATGTACGTAACCTTAAACGAAAAAATCCCTTAGAAAAAGAAAAAAAATCACTGTGCGTAGCACGGCCCTCAGCGCTCGCCCCGCGTTTGGCCTGCCTATGCGCGCACCGAACGGCTTTGTGCTCGCCCAAGTCCACCGGCCCAAGAGAACTCGGCCTGTGGGGATTCGCGCGTCCGGTGGCTGTTGGATCTGATCGGTCAGCCGAGATCTGCCGCGCATTTTTACTTCCACCGGCCGAAACTAATGCCAAACGTCGGATTTGATCGAACGGCGGAGAGCGAAAAGCGCTCCATATAAAAGTTCAGCGGATGGGAAACCCTAACCCTAAACCCATTCATTCGCTCCTCTCCGAAATCTCCGTGCTACAGCGGCGGCGTCGCACGCGAGGAGAACGGCGGCGATGACGCACCCGATGAGAGCAGCGGGCTCAGCTCCGTCGGCAACAGAAACGAGGAGCGGCGGCGGCGGTGGAGCCGCATAAGGCGGCGCCCCCGCATCCCTCCTCGCCGGCGCGCGTGTGACCGAGGTCGCGCGCGCCGCCGTCGAGTGGAGCTATGATGGCGCCCGAGACCGGAGAGGCTCCAGATCCCCAAAAAAACATAAGTATTCCGCCGCTTTTCGATTCCGATATGGAATTTTGAGGGTTTGGGGGTTCGGGATTTCATTTTCGTTAGGGTTTCACTAAGGATTTTGAATCCCCTCCTTCTAAGTGCCAAAACCGAGCCGGCAACCATTAGATCTGGGCGAGAGGGAGACTCGGTTGGGGCTAATAGGGTTCAAGCTGAGCTAGGGTTGCTCTGATACCAAATGGTAGGGCAAAACTAAAGCTAAACATGATCTAACAACATTAACCCTAACTCAATCATTGAACACGAAGCATAATCGTTAGAGTGGAAGCGTGAACACATACCTGATGATGAAGATGCCATCATGACTGAGGGTTGGCCGGGGTCGGCGAAGATGTGGGGGGTGCACAGATGAGTCGGCCTGAGGCGGTGTGTAGTCAAAAATAGTGACGGATGTCGACCGGCGGTATCATGGTGATGCCGAACGGTGTTCGATCTTCGCCCACCAAAACGCCCTTATAGATCGGATCTGTTTTTGGATTTGAATAGCCTAGAGTGATACCTTGGCTTGCCGAGTCCAACACATTTTATATGGCGCTGGTGGACGGGACCGAAACCAATACGTTGGTTTCACCCCCGATTAGGGCGCGTAGTGGGCATAGCCCCTGATTTCTCAGAGGTTGTTGCCGAGGTCAACCCAACAGTCACCACTCACCATTCAAGGGTAATAAAGACTTTTGACTACATATTATCTTTACTACTTAAAAAACATAGTGGTGATGGTGGTGATATGTAATCTCCCCTTCAGCAACCCTAAAATATATAACAAAAAACAGAAAAAAAAACCAAAACAAACAAATCAACTTATCTTAATAACATCATCTTCTAAAAAACTTGATTGTACATGGCACGAAGCCGAGGGTGGTAGAGGTACAACGCTGGCTAGGGCGAAGCTCGACCTAGTGCGGTGGTGGAGCCAAGGGAGCGAAGCAGGTCGAGCCTCACAAGATGACTCAATGTTCTGGGTAATATAATTGTTTTCATCCGTAGCAACGCACCAACATTGAACTAGTATATGGACACAAATGTTAATTTGACATTACTATTTAATGTTTGCCCTCAACAGGGAAAGCAATAAGTGTTTCAGACCACATTCCCTTTTTGAAAGATAGGATCATTTACTAATAATGTCATATCAAATACAAACATCAAACAATGATAAAAAGTAAGAATAAATTTTATCATAATTTGTAATTTAAAATATTAGGAATCAAACAAAATTTTAGAAAATTAAAAGTACAAGAACACAAATTTGGAAGTTCAAATATCTCCAAATAATTTTAAAAAATGTTTAAAAAACCAGAAATACTAATAAACTTAAATTCAAAACTAGAGAATTTTTTTTATAATAATGTTAAGATAGTGTACTAACTACTAACATGTTTTTTTACATCCTCACTATGCATTTAAATTTATAATCATTAAAACTCAATCCTGCCAATAAAATTATGTATAAAAAAATAAGAAAATATTCATACTCGAAAGCACACATGCCTAGTTTCTACTTTTAATATATTAAGGTATTCTTATGCAATTTTAAATTTCAAAATTCATATTCAATCAGTTAAATTTGAATGTTGTAGTGTTTTATGGTTGCATGCGTGGCATCGATGCAACATTAGTATAATATACTCTTTTTAATTGGCGAAGGAATCCCAGCTCGAGAAGCTCCACGCTGTCTTTTTTGCGAAAAGCCCCCCAGTGTTTCCGAAATCATGTCGAGGTCCTCCACATAAGTTTTTTTTGTGGAAAGCACCATGTTGTTTCTGAAATCATGTCCAGGTCCTCCACGTAAGTTTTTTTTTGCGAAAAGCGCCCAGTGTTTTTGAAATCACATCGAGGTCCTCTGTGTTAGTTTTTTTTTTGCAGAAAGCCCCATGTTGTTTTCAAAATTATGTCTTTTTTTTTTTGCCAAAAGTCCCCTTTGGTTGCGGAAATAACATCGAGGTCTCGTTACATTTTTGCAAAAATCCCCTGTAATTTCTAAAATCACGTTGAGGTCCCTCAATCAACTCTACGGGTGTAGCGTAGTGCATTTATCATCCTATTATTCTAGAACGAGCTAACTACCGCTCTGTCTCTTGTTGTCCTCAGTCGTTTACCCTTTTCCTTGGCTAATGACCCCCTTCCATATGCGATGCATTAGCAATCCCTAACGGCAATATTATACTACCCAAGATTGTATTTGTTGACGAATTATGGTTGATTTTATGAAGTAGATGTGGGAGACACAAAACAGGGGGGACACATAGTGTTTAGACAGGTTCGAGCCTTCTCAGGAGAGAATCACAACTATTGAATGAGAGTTGCAATGGGGTGCACAGCGCTTAGGATGAACAATGTGCGGCTAAGGCTACTGTTGAGCGATGTTTTGCCCTCTGTCCTCTCCGTCATCTGACGCCCTCCTTAAATAGCGTTGAAGCGGTGGCAGTTGGCGCATGAGGAGAGAGGCCTCGTTGGTTATACAGCCATCCGCACGTGTGGAGCGGTTGTTGTGTAGTTATTATCAGAGAAAGAGAGTGAGGATGTGTGGTTATGTCATAGAGATAAGGGCGCATGTTTCCTTGACCTACCGCACGTAGTCACTTACGGTAGACATCCTACCCGGTTGAAGGGTTTATGTCCACATGTTGATCACGGACACCTCCGACCAGAGGATGGTCGATGCTCGGGATGGTATGAGCATATTCTTCCCGACTGGAGTACTCGTGAGAGCTATTTGACTAAATCTTGTTCCAACAGCTACTATAGACAATAAGCCATTAATTATGGATTACTTAATCTTGGTTAATATCCATCCTCTGAGATCAGTCATAACACATAGATTAGACGGTAAGGTGTAGTTAGTGGCAGAGAAGGTTCAGTATATGGTTGGTGAGCACTTTCAATACATGTGACCGGTCGACGATCGTCTGATTGAGCCATGCATCCATACCGTTTCGCAATGAGGTTAGTTGAGTGCAGTCAAGAGCACATGATAATACTGCCTAGCTTTTGGTTAGTTTCTTATGTGTAGTTTCGTTGATTATTTAAAGAATCGGCATGCAAGATACGGACCAACCAAGTTTTCTAATGCATGCTTTGGGCGTCATATACATATACTAGTGTCATTTATGGTGGTGGTGTTTTTAGCTCTGACCCACTAACCTACTATAACAGGTTAACAACTCTTTTTCTAAAAATACCCTTAGACAATGGAAGACTAGGACTCACCAAAACTCTTACCGCTTGAGGGGGAAGTGGTGCACCTTAAGAGAAGTCTAGATAGAAAGAGCAGGGGCAATACGGTCAAGGAGTCATTGCCGAAGCTACTAAAGGTGTGTTTGGCTACATGCATATCCCTAGCCTGGTCCGTACGAGTTAGCCAGACTGAACCTAGTTAGATCGAGTGGATGCAATATTGGGTTGTTTGGTTGCCTACAGGGACAGATCCTCCCTTCGGGCATGGTCGGGTGGTTGCCCAAGCTCCCCTCCGGCCGAACCACCCCCTCCCTCTCCCATATGGCTAGACCACATGCCCGGCATCCATACCACAGGCGGCCCACGGCCTGTGAGGAGAAGACTGCCGAAGCACCGAGTGCCGAGTGGAGGTTGAAGATGAGGCTGCTTCCTGGTCGTGACCCCGTGGACTTTGTTCAATTGAGCCTAGCCTGGCCGACTGGCCCATTAGAAGGCACTGCCTACAGCCTATAGTCGCACCATATTTTCCTCACAGTCTCACGACCTCCTTTGGTCCTCACTCACGCCTCCTCCATCCTCTCCTCTCCTAACCCTAACCAAACAATGATCGGCGGCAGGAGCGCAGCGGGCAGGGGGTGAGGCTACTCCGCGAAGGCGCTTAGCAGTAACTGGCAAGGGCACGGGCTGTCGGGCGTGTGGCGAGCTGGCGAGGCGAGGCAACCAGGAGTCTTTGGTCCACGCTTGCAACTCCGCCCTACCTAAAATTTTCCTAGGTCTGCCCCTGGTTGCTTGTTTCTGTTGAGCTAGGTTGTGCTGATATGTTGTTTGGTTGGCCGCATTAGGAGAGTGGATGCATGTCTGCATGCAATGTTAGGTTGTCTGGTTGTCTGCATATGACTGAGTGTGCTCACCTCTTCTAGTGGGGTGGTGTGAATACCCCTTGTTAGAATACCCATTTAACTAATTATCCTGCTAACTAACTTGGTTCAAATGATATTTTTCAATTAATTACTAATTGGCATAAGGCTTCAATTTGATAAGGAATTCCTAAATTAATTATCACCTTATTGCATATTTGATTCAAAGGATGTATTGTAAAATTGTAGAAATGCTCTCATCTAAACACTAACAATCCCATTTCTACAATTTCGAGGAGGGCCAACTGTCAGTTGCATACTAACAATCCTCCCAATCAAACATTACAGCGTGGGTAGTGGGCTCCATGGTCAATACCTCACATCTAATAGACACAAACACACACACACAGAGAGAGAGAGCACATAATAGAGGAGAACAGGGAAGGTCCAGGGGGAGACGGTCCCATTGGAGGTTGTGTCGCGGTCGAAGGTGGACGGTGGCGGTCGGATGATAGTGCGCGGCGGTCGGAACCGGGGGAGGAAGAAGCGGCAGCGGCGCTGGAGGGGGAGGGGGAAGAAGGAGGCGAGCACGAGCACCCGAGAGAAAAGGGAAGTTCACCGAACCGGTTGGTGGAGGCGGTGTGAACCCGAGGCAGCACAGTGAGTTCGTCGTGGCGGTGGCGCTACGGGGATGGGGAGTCGGAGCTGGTGGTGAGGGAAGGAAGACAAAGGCGAAACGATGCTTCGGTAGAGAGTAATTGAGAAATGACTCACCGGGGAGAGGATGGTGGCGGTGGAGGCGGTTTCGGGCCGGAGTTGGGGAAGAAGACCATAGCGCGAGCTCCCGTGGACGAAAATCGAAATTGTTTGGGAATTTTTGATCATGACGGTTCGGAACACGTTGTGATGCACAAGGGAGTGGGTGGAGCTCATAGGATTGACAGGAACAGCGAGGTGGGTGTGATGGCCAGCGCGGGTGTGGCACAATCGTGGGCTCAAATCGAGCTTCGGGAGGGGAATGCGGCAGAGAAGATGACGAGGAAGACGATAGGAGGAAGAGGCACGAGCAGTGAGGGGAGGCGAGAACAAGGTTGATCCGACGAGCTCCACCGAAGCTAGGGAGAGCAGCGAGTATGAGGAACGCTAACACATGGAGTGAGGGCAGCTAGTGGTAACGCTAACGCTAGGTCATGCACACCCGGGTGCATCGTTAGTGGCTCGGAGCCGCGCACGCTGCATCCGCTCAGCCTGGCTCGGTAGCAAAGGTCGTTCTATGTGTTTCCCTCGGGCCAAGCCCGGGAGGGAAATTTGCTCGAGTTGAGCCTGGCCTGACGTAGCATGCGGGCAATCAAATAACCAAAACGTTGCATCCGATGGTGCGAGCCAAGTTTATGCGGACAACCAAACACACCCTAAGAGACCATGGAGGGTTGTGACTACCCCTTCAATTGTAAAGTTGATTAAGTACTTACTAGTTCTTAAAGAATCAAGTGATTGGCTAAAAAATTGACCCTCTTCTCATGATAAATGTCTTTCTTCCTAATGGCTTAAAGATGGCCCTCTAATTTTTTGTTGACCCTCCGCCACTGCAAGGAGTAATCCTTTTGTTTAGGCCATGATCACAGTAGCACGCGATGCGAATGCATGTCTTCTGTGCGTATAGCACAAGACAATTAAAGGCTCTGTTTGTTTAGGCTTAAGTCTTTTTGGCTTATAGGTTAAAGCCAACTTTTTAGCTTTTGACTTTTAAGCTAAATTTTAGTGTTTGGTAATCTGGCTTTTTATAAAATGTTGGCTTATTGAGTTGTGTATGAAGAGGATAATGGAATAGCGAAAAAATGGAATGATTTGTATTTATATGCAATGACATTTTGTGGGTAATTTCAGCAAATTTTAGTGGCAATCGATTATTCTATTCCGCACGAGTAAAAAAAAATGTCTTCCTTGCTTATAGCTTTTAGGCTTAAAATGACTTAAGTTTTTTTTTATAAAGTAAGATAAAAAAAGCCACCTATCTATTTAGATTTAAACTTTTTTTATTTTAAAATTAGACAAAAAAAAAACTTAAACAGACAGGGGCAAAATAGGCGTGTTGACCTAAGCTTTCCTAGCTAGCTCCTCGCTTCACAGCAGGGCAGCGCAGCGTCGCGTCGCGTCGTCGAGTCAGATCGAGGAGGAGTGGGCTGCGAAGTCGCACACGGCCGGGCGCTCCGGCCTCACTCGCGGGGTCGTCAAAAGTCAAAACCGTGTACCAGCTGACCTGCAGCGCCCGTCGCGGTCGATCGCATTGGCTCCGCCATGTGGCAGAATGTAAATTGTATCACACATTTCGCCACTTCCAGCTTAATCATGCGGCGGTTTCTTTCTACCACCTCATTGCTATTCCTACATCTATCTTACGTTGCGGGAATATATAGCAGAACCGTAAGTACAGGCTTGGTCTCAAGTTTATATAATCTTTTATGAAACAAGCTCAAGTCATTTAATCATCTTTGATCTGTTTCTCTCAGATTTCATAACCTGCAAACGCTTAGACAATTCAAAAGCCATGTATTCTTATGAGGTCAAAGGCTAGCTGTTGCACTTTTTCTCCCTCGACAAATGTTACCACAATACGTACGTATTCTCATGACCCATGTAGCTAGTCCAAGTCTATACGCATGTATCGTGTACTATATGTGTGTATTCACGACTCTTTGTCTCTAGTTCTAGTTCTGCTTTGACCCCAGAAAGTCTTAACGCAAATTACCCCATCTTTCCTATTTCAAGCTCCAACCCGTGCGCATGCATGCACAACATTATGTAACCATTGACTGATCGATGCAAAGATCAATTAAAAGGTTTAGTTTATACAAGAAAATCAATCAATCAACGGAAGCAAATTAAGTCAGCATAGCCAGCCACACACGCGTACGTACGTAACGTAACCACCTCTCCGACCTCCTTTGCAAGAGACTAGCTAGTGGCTTGCGCCCTAATCCAATGACCAGCTGGCCGTTCACGCGCACACATGCCATCATGCGATTTGTGAATAGCTGAGTTTGGCCTAACTAGACCCAAAAAAGGCTTGCTTTTTAGGTAGTACTCATCTGATTCACAAATACAAATCGTTTTAAATATTAATATGGTTCTTAAAATGTAATTTTAACTACTAATTACTATTATAATTATTTATAAAACCTAACAAAATTATAAAAGTACTTTCCGAAATGAATCTATATCTAATCTAAATATAAGAAAAGATACTTGCGAAGACCAGATAATTGGGTCATCGTGCTCGCATATCCAACGGATCGATCAATGGATTTGGGTCATTGTTTTGATCGAAGCAGCAACTAAAAGTGTAGGAGAATCATAAAAGGTGAGTGGTAGGAGTGGACTACTAGTACTCCGTATAAAGTATGTGCATTGCATGGAATACGCAAGCGATCTAAAGCCAGCTAGATGCACTGAATGGCTGCGAAGGGAACAGCGCGGGGACGTGGATCTCTAATTAGTATGTAATCATTGGAAGGGCTCAAGAACCTTCTGCTAGAAGCGACTCCTTCCAAATGACCGGTGGGGCTACTGGCTAGCCTCTGTCACCATTGTGCACGCCGTGTCTGTCACCAGATTATTGTGCGCGTCAAACTGGCTAAGCATGCCGTACGTGTCGCGGCACGCGTGAATCGCCCTTTTCTTTTTCTAGTATAATATGCATCCCTTGTTTATATGTTCTGAACATTGAAGGTTAATTAATGTAAACAGCATCTACCTAACGTGCTTGCGTTTCATTGTTGAGAAAATTGGTTACATGACATAGAATAACTCTCTTCTTCACGATTTATCATCTAACTTAACTCATTCTTCGCAATGTGCCAGTAGGTTCTAGTTTTTCTTCAGAGGAGTGTGCCTACATTACCCTCGCCATCCAAGATCATTCTATCTCTACATGTGGGACCCGCAAGTCTGGTCTATCATCTTCCCCCATTCTCCTACGATCGACAGCCGACTTCGAGACCCTCGCCAGCTTACACCGCCCCGCCTTTCACACACACACACACACACACACACACACACACACACACACACACACACACCGTCGCCATCCAGCCGCTCATCCCCACTCCACTGCCACCCTTAGCCGGTGAGGAAGGAGATGCCAACGAAATTGGTTAAGATGGAAAAAAATCGATCAACAGAACCTATCTCACCAACCAATTTGCAGAAAGGGTATATGTGCTATGCATGCAGCATCAATTTCTCCTAGCTATGGTCATATTAGGGACTTCACATTAAGGGAAGGTGAAAAAATAACTCAAAGTCATTGTATAAGACACATTTAGCACCTCCAATCATCCCTAATGGTGGTCACGCAATTGGAATAATCTTAGAAAATATCAAATTCCATACGGTAATTGGAGGGCAGAAATAGCTGTTGCATCTCAATTTCAAAATCAAGAATTACATCTACTGCAACTTAGATTCAAAAGAAAAAAAAGAGATGTTAACTTTGGACATAAAGCAACGATATTAAAAATTAGAACCACCTCGGGCCGATGTGCAAAGCACCCGATCACCCATGCGTGCTTGCTAGCCTACGCCACCTCGCCCATGCGGTTCGCTGTGGTTCGCCGCCGCCGCTCCCGGTGAAGGAGCAATACCAGGGATGGGTGGGGAGAGAGAGAGAGAGAGTGTTTGCGTTGGGGAAGAATGAGAGGGGAGAGGGGGAGAGAGAAAGAGATAAGGTAGGGGTATTTTGGTCATTTTGGATACAAATTGACAAGGTGAACAGATGAGTTTGGATGGCAAGTGACCGTGATGGCATATTGTGAACAAAAATTGGAACCCGATGACATATTGTGAAGGAGTTATTCGATGGCAAATCGTGCAGAGTGGAGTTATTCAATGGCATATAATCAATTTTCTCTACATTGTTTGTTGATGGTGTTCCACCATTAGCTCGAGACTAGCTAGCACCAGTGTAGAGCTCTCTACGCCATATCATACGACAGATTAGGCAAAAATGTGAGACGCAAGAGTGATAGATGTCAAGAGAGAGAATATTTTTTATGGGCGGCGAAAGAGCTTCGGGCCAATACATTAAGATAGGAGAGAGAAAAATATGTATACAAGTGTCTCTTTATTTGCATGTGTTTCCACCCAAATTTAGCAATTTTAGGGTGACAAACAAATGAAATTGAAGACAGTGCTCTATGGGCCAACATGATCGGCAAAGGAATTTCCTGCACTATGATGGGAAGGATTTACGTACATCGGTATATGCATACCCATGCATGCATGAGAGAAAGGAAGCCAAAGCTATCCTACTACTACACGTTGGCTATGGTTGATTTACATTGAGTCACTACAAGCAAGTTTCCCATGCAAAGGAGGCCAAATGCCCAAGCTGTTAAACGATATTAGAGTTCGATAACTAACTTTCAGAGTTAGTCGGTTGATTCTTTTGTCGCCATAATAATACGGCAATGTTTAGTTAAGCTCAGTTGTATTCTTTTTGATTGTCAGTTGTAATCTTCCTTGACTATAATTATATGGCAATACATCTAGTTTTTCATGCTATCAGAGCCTTTGGTTTATCTCACACATTAAGAACTCATCTTCTTGCATCCAAATTCAGATCCAATCTACTGTAGCTATGACCATCTTCGGCATAAACAACTCAACATCTTGAGCTCTCATCTCCACTGCTTCCTCCGTTGTTCCAGCCGCACCAACATTCAATCATTTCATCAACGTCAAGCTTAACAAAGAGAATTTCCTTCTCTGGAAAGCTCAACTCGTTCCGTACCTGCGTAGCCAATGGCTACTCAGATTTGTTGATGGCACAAAGCCGGTTCCTCAAATGATGAACATGGAAGGCACTGGTGAAGCCGCACGCCAAGTTCCCAATCTTGAATACCTCTCATGGTTTCAACACGGTCAACTACTTGTGCTAAGTGCGCTGCTCTCATCCATGACTGAAGAAGTTTTGTCCGACGTCCTGTTTCACACCACTTCGACATAGGTGCGGAATGCGCTTGAATCCATGTTTTGATCATGCTCGAGAGAAAGAACCATGCAGATACACATTCAACTAGCAAGTCTACAAAAGAAGGATTTGTCGATGACAGACTATTTTCACAAGGTAAAAAGTCTGACAACACTATGGCTTCAATTGGCCATCCCATGCAGGAAGAAGAGATCATCTCCTATCTGTTGACTGGACTTGGAAGTAACTACAACTCCTTGGTCACCTTTGTTACTACAAGGTAAGAGTCGATGAACATCGGTGAGCTTTGTGCTCATCTCCTTAGCTTCGACAGGAGCACAACTGTGAGACCCCGGTTTATCCGTCTTGTAATGCTTAACCATCCATTCGGTCCTAGCATCACAAATCAGATAATCCGAGACTCGAGACATGTATACTTCCCAGAAATGCAGTATACACACCTCTTTACAAAGTTCATGCATCAATTCCATCCATTCACATAGAACCGAAGCAAAACAACAAACCAGAAGATATCATAAATAAAAGATGGATGTTACAAAAGAGAGGCCGACCGGCCAAATACATACATAGACAAAAGAAGTAAACAGCGGAAGCAAAAGTGCCATAAGATGGCCATAAACAAAAGAGCCAATCAGTGTGCCTTTACCCCACAAGGCAACCGACGGACCGCCAAGCTAGTCGTCGAATCCACAAAGATATTTCACAAAAGTGAGGCCCTTGGGGCTCACCTTCCTCTCCTCAGAATAAAGAGCCCAAGAAAGCCGGGTGAGTACTTTGAATGTACTCGCAAGACTTACGTAGAGTAAATGCACTTGACATAACTATATGCAAGCTTTTCGAGTGGAGGTTGTGTGTTTCATTTTCAAAGATAAAGCAAATTTTATTTGCAATAAGATAGTACATTTGAAAGCAAGTTTAACAAATCAGTTTTAATGTTCAAATAATCGTAAATGACAACAAAGATACAAGAAATAGAAGACAAAGAATATCTGGAAGTGACTAACCCATAGTCACCACAACAATAGCATGAATTACCCATTCATACCACCCATGTCAAATTTTAAATTTTAAAGGTTGTAGTCTAGTTCTTGCACGACCTTACCAAGCATGTCCATAACCTAGGACGAGGCTATTCAATAGTTTTATCCTCGCAGGGTGTACCAATGTACCCACACGCTGCATCGCCTTTTGCCAAGCTATTAAGCACACTTCCAAGGTATGCTCAAGACGGCTAAGTCTTACGAGACGCTTCCAATATTGTGAATTATTCACGAGCCGCCTGTATGGATAGAAACCCATACGCTGTGTCGAGTCATTGTAAAGCCCTGCTAGCTACCCATCTCGTAAAGCCTTGACAACTACAATGCTCCTCGAGGTGGAGAGCCTACCCTAATCTCCACCACCGCACACCCAACACAAGAACACCGTAACACATATCATGTTTCACACAACACACACAACCCCTCCTCGCGACTGAGATAACCCACGCCAAAGTATTAAGTCAAGAGAGGTTCCATATCCTCTCGCGTGGTTAGCACGCATAAGCGCTGGCTTAGTGACACAAGTAACTCGGTCCTTGATGACCTAGGCACCATTCCATTCACACCAACAGATCACACCAATATACCATTGTGCCCAAGTCGAAAATGCTTTATTTTCGCTTTTGACTTTACAAAGTAACAAAGCACAGGGTGCTGGACATAATGGAGTAGCAATAAGATTTGTGTGATCAACATCATCGACTAAGTCGATGACTGCCCAATACTACCGACATCTAAGCATTTCTAAGCATGACATCGAAAAGATAACAAAAGAGCATACTAAATCACCTGCTCTAATCCACCAAATGATGTTAATAACTTATGTTTGTGGCAGGGGGTAACAAATTTGAGGGCAACAGTGCAATAGGAATAACTACCTCTAATCGGGAAAATTAATTTGACACAAAAGCATGCATACATATGATTTGTAAACAAGATATTAGACTTAAAAAGTAATGGGATTAACAAGATCAAACTGCTTGCCTGCTTGCTGTGGGTCAAGATGTTGCGGAGGATCAATTAGGTTGTCAATGTGCTCTTCGGATCCTATCGAGAAAGCGAAAAAGAGCCAATAAGAATGAAGAAAACAACAACAAACTTTCTCTAAAAACTCTGAAAATTGCACAGTAGCAAGAGCACGATTTATAAAGAATTTAGCAACAAGAACCAATTGATTTGAATTCTTAATGCCAAAAATACGACCAAAAGAAAATCTTACGACCAGGTACCGGTCGTAGCGGAACCTACGACTGCACAAAAGTCGTATAAGGATTTACGACCAGGTAGTGGTCGTAGAAGAACTTACGACTGGGTTCCAGTCATAGACGGACCTACGACTAAATCCAAGTTGTGGGAGAACTTATGACCCTGACATAGTCGTAGTAAGACTAACGACTCAGGTACAAAGCCGCGATGTAACTTACGATTGGGTAATGGTCGCAGAAAGCCTTGCGACCACGCCATAGTCGTAGTAGGACTTACGACTAGGGGGGTGATTGTAGGAGAACTTACAATCACTTGGTAGGCCTCTCCCTTATAAATTTAAGGGGGTACTTCTGAGGACTACGCGACGTCATATTTACCCATCGTAATACTGCATCTGGTCGAAACGACCAAGCTACGGGGACTGGTCGGAATTCCGACCACGAGGCGCAGCCCCGCACGCTTTGCTAGTGGCTCGCGGCTTCCCGACCACAAACGCGCCAATAAGGGCGTGAATGAGTGTCTAAAAGTTTAACGGTTCGACCGGGCGCCAAGATCGGTCGAGTACGGATGTTACGGTGGTACGACCACGGAGTGCGGCCGAGTAGGTATGGCTCGGGAGAACTCTCCGAACGGGCCATACCAAAAGAACAACGAAAACACACCTAAGCTCCTACAGGCAATACGAACTTACTCGAGTCAAGAACGACTGAGACTCACGAGTGGCTCCGCGACGAGTGACCGAACGGCGGTGGTAAGGTTCTCGCTAGGCCACAGCGACCTGGGCACAGAGAGAACCAAACCGAGTGAGAGTTAAGCTCCAAAGAGAAAAAGGGGGAGCAGAGGGGGCAAGGACTCGAAGAAGAAAACCCCCGCTGCACCGCTTCCACTGAAGCTCAACACTCAACAATGGCGTCAAGAGATTGCGAGGGATCGCACTCAAGCAAGCCGGTGAGTGCTAGCCGGAGTTGCTAAGTGCTAAAAGAAGCCAAGGGTGAAGCAATGGAGTTTAAATAGAGCAATGACAGAGAGCAACGGCCGGGTTTTTCTAGTCGGGTCAACACTGCCATGAGAGCGCTTGAGAGCGATGGGAGCAGTTGAGTCATGGCCCTCTGAGGGATGAGCGCGACAGGCATTTAATGCGCCAGAGCTAGCGCTTAAAGGTGGACATAGAGTGGATCGCACGCCATCGCTTTCTCCTCTGCGACGCCATGGCGGTGGCTCTCGCTACGGACAGAGGAAGGAGACGACTCGTTGGTCGCCGGATTGAAATCGAACGGCTGGGCTGGATCGCGCGGATTGAAACGATCCCAGCGATCGGCTGGTTGAAGACCGTTCGATGCCGACCCAACTACCGAAAGTTAGATCGGGTGGTTTACCACGACTCCATTCGCTCGGCCGGTCAAGACCGTGCGACACCGATCCAACGGCCACGACCCTAGCGCCTTAACGACCGAGTTGGCACAGCTAGTGGATCGGACCGAGTCAAGTGGCTCGAGCCCGAGTCCGATTCAACCTACTAATAGTGCAAATCGGTTAGGGTTTGAATTTGAATAACCGATTTTGAGGAATTATTTAGGCGAGCAAGCAATCTCCAAAATTACAAAATTTTAATCGAGATTGCCGACACAGAGGGACCTCACATAAAACTTCCATGGATTTTGATGTAATCAATTTTCCTCCAGAAATTCCAGAAGGTGCGAGCTATGGTTTGACCGGCTTTGACTCACCTCCCAAAAATTATCAAATAATTTCTAAAAATCATGAGATAATTCAGAGGTGTTGCCAAGCCTCCCTAAAACTCAGGAGAAATACCCCCAAGGGTTAGGCACAGGATTAATGCCAAGGAGATTTTGGATTAGAGTCAAATGGAGATTGGATTTTGATTTTCCATAATTCTTTTAAAAGAATTACCAAAATGACCAGGGGTCTCAAGATGCAAGAAAAGCTTTAATTTCTCCTGATTTTCTTACATTTGAAACACAAATCCATTTTGGGATGTTACAACAACAACTCCGTTCTTTATATCAAACCCTCGGCAAACAACGTCAATCGCACCTGTACCAACAACACCAATCCCAACCGTGGTGGGGGAAAGCGATTTGATCGTGGATGAGGAAGAGGTCGTGGACACAACGATGGGAGTGATCAGCAAGCACCTGGCGGCAGCAGACCTTCCTGCCTAGTCTGTGGCAAACACGACCATGACACACTTCGCTGTTCTCATAGGTTCAATCACTCATATCAAATTGAGGGTTAATGCGTTGGCGCAGCAGCAACCACATCAGCTTACAATGTTGACGTCAATTGGTACGCCGACTCCGGAGCAACCGATCACAACACAAGCGACTTGGATCGCTTGATTGTGCGTGATCGATACAAAGGAGGAGAACATGTCCAGGTCGCTAGTGGAACATATTTGCAAATTTATCATGTTGGTCAATTCTTTGTTATTGGATCATCTCGTCCTCTTTCACTTAATAATATTCGGCATGTGCCCCACATCAACAAACACCTTCTTTCTGTCCATAAGTTAGCTACTAATAATGACGTCTTCATTGAGTTTCATCCAAATTTCTTTTATGTTAAGGATCGAATCACGAATAAAACTTTGCTTGAAGGTCAATGCAAGGGTTGCCTTTATCCTCTATAGTTCCCACATCGACCTCGCCTAGTCCTTGTCTGTGTCCAAGGTTTCAAGGGAGGGGGCGACACCGTCGTCTCGGCCATCTGTCATCTCCAGTGGTTCAAAGAGTTCTTAGTGTTGGAAATATGCCCTAGAGGCAATCATAAAGATGATTATATTTCATTATGTTCATAACATTAGATAATATGTTATCTTGTTCCTAGAATAATATCAATAATATTTATTATCAAGTATGTGACTTGATTGTGAAACTCTATATTTCTGTGATGATTATTCTTAAACGTTCCCTGGTCGGAAACATATGAGAACACATATGAATAGAGTAGCATATGTATTGGTTAATGACTATGTTTCATAAGTCATGGATATGGAGATATCAAACCAATAATATGGACATATGTTAGAGAACATGGTGTTGAAAAAGACCCACGTTGAGACACTGTTGAGATTGTTATGATTCTATGTATCATTAGTTGGTCTCAAGCAATGATGATGTATAATCCTTAGACCTGAGATCAGCATTGTTTCCTACATATGTAGTATCACTCTTAGGGGTTGCCAAACGCTACTAGTAACTGGGTAGTTATAAAGGTAGCTTTCGGGTATGCTATTGTGGATATCATGGGGATATGCTCCAGATCTTAGGATGATGTGACAATTGGCAATGGTGTTAACGGTTTATCATTTCACGTGTTTTTGGCAAAGTTTTAGGACTATCAGGTCTCAGCCGGTATGACCGGCCAGGGCGGCGGTCAGACCGGTCCAAGATCGGTCTGACCGGCCCTAGCGGCGGTCGGACCGGCAATGTCAGAAAGTGGTGGATTGAGCTGGGCCAAAAATAGAAGGTGTAGGCAAGAGAGGAGATTCTATTGCACTTGGTCCCATAATTTTTGGAGTCTCCAGTCAAAAGTTCTATTGGTTTGAAATTTCTAGTAGGTTTCGGTTTGCAGAGGTTGAAAATCGCCTAAGTCATTACTGGCGGTCTGATCGGCCAATAGCTGGGGGTCAGACCGGCCGAGGGCCCTAACCGCCCTAGGGGCGGTCTGACCGGTTTTCACTTGGTTCGTCGCCCGTCGTGGTGGCGATATTCGGTTGTTATGTCAAAGTCATGAGTTTCAGGGCATGTATGTTGCATGATGCATGTTTTGACTAACATAGGTCAAGTTGTCAAGAACTTGTTCCCAAATCCGGTTTACTTGTCTATTGTTGTGCAGGTTGCTTGATGGTCAACAACGGTCAACAGCGAGGATGATCGGGACTAGGCTTGGAGAGCTAAGGTCCAGAACGATCGACGATGCCGGGTGAAGTCAATGTACTCAAGCGTGGTGCAAGATGGACAAGGGTAACCTATTGGCTAATCCGAGGCACAAGATGGCGCAAGGTGTATCTAGTTAGGTCAAGGGGAGTTAAAGACGGCGTATTAAAATGCGTGCGTAAGTGTCCCGTTTATTTTGAGCCTTAACGGAGCCCAATTGAGTCAAACTTCTAGAAGGTCTAAGCCTCCACTATAAATAGGAGAGGGAGGTGGCTGCACCTTCTCTTCGTCTCTTTGGCTATTTTTGTAAACCCTAATTTTCTTAGAGAGAGCTTTTGTGGAGGCTAGGGTTCTTGATAGTTTGATGTGATTTTCGTGATCTTAGATTGAGCATTGTCGTCCATTGATGGATAGGCTGTAAGCCCATATCATATCAATCAATTAAAGGAAAGTTTGATCAATATTTTGTCTCATTGCGTTCTTTCTCTATATTTGATGATTTTGAGTCCTTCTTTGATCCACGAGTTTTTGATTGAATTCTTCACGTGATCTAGCTTGTTGTGACGTGTGGGAACCTATCTAGGATTATCTTGATCATCAATCACCCACGAGCAAGATCTTGGATCAAGTTTTCATTTTGACCCGGTTTTAAACCCTTCTTTGATCAAATGAAAAAGGATCTTTATTCCTCCAAGAATTATCATAATTTTTTATTCGAATATCTTCCTGATATCATAGAGAATGTGTGTTCTAAGTTTTTATCAAGTTTGGAGTTGTAGATCAAAAGTTTCATCTATTTGCAACTTCGTCATTGGGCTGTTTGATCTGCTCGAGGCCAGCGTGATCGACCAAGCAATATCACCGGCCGATCGGCAGTAATCGATCCGACCGCCCTTGAGCCAGCGGTCCGACCGGCAGTACACTGAGATTTGTTATCTTGTGTAGTATTGCTTAGGGGTTTTTATTGGATTCAATATTAGTCTTCCGATGTACTGATATACTGATCTTCATAGCTCCCATAGCTACTGGAGTGAAATTCGTGTTGAATCCATTATTTGTGAAAAAGTGAGCGTGCTCCTATTCACCCCCATCTAGTCGCCTTTTCGGTCCAACAGCTATAAAATATGCGGAGGAATGTGGCTGGTCGGATATGAGATTTGCCCCTCCTAACATAACAGGAGAGATGTCTATGGGCCCCTCGTTGTGATCGGATAAAGAAAGTGCATGACCATGCCACTAATGGTCGAGTGTCGACCACATGAAGTTATTCGACACTTGATCAAGAAAGTATTGAACAGTCCATAGATAATACAATATCTCACCTGGAGTTCAACCAGACATCGTGGGGCAAAAGGAGAATACACGAGAAGATCTTTCAGTTCGATCAGATATGGACTAGTTGTATGGAGATACAAGCTGGTCGTAGGCTGGTCGAACATGGTCACTAAGTGGTCGAAACCTAGTCGTAAGGAGTTACGAATTGGCCGAGACCAAATATGAATTGGTTGTATAAAGATACGAGCTAGTCGTTAGATATATGGACCTATTCGTAGATCATATTGCATTAAGGTTCGCCCGATATATTCTATGTGTATTTGGGAATCGTTATGTGCTGCTAGGTACCACTAACGACTAGTGGTCGGAAAAGAGTTTCTGAGTCACAGCCGATTACACATGAACCTATAGGGTCGCACACTTAAAGTGTTAGAATTTGATTTGGATGGTGATCCGAATTCTTGTAGGCCACGAGTTCCTAATGGGCCTCAAGTTCGAGACCCATTATGGATGCTAACAAATAGAGGGGTGGTGGCAAGGGGTGTGATGATCTTTGGAAGAACTCCCAAAATCCTAATAGCCAAGCCTTCCTCATACCACGCTGCCGGCACTAGTACTCCAGCGCGTGGTATCCCTGCCCCGTACGTGTGGATACCTTGGAGGTGTTGTTATGAAACATCAGCACTAGGACGATCCACAACTCGTGACGATCACAGGAGCAAGAGGAGAAGACGCGTGTCGAGTACGACCACTCGTAGGAGAAGACACGCGCCGAGTACAACTATTCGGAGGAGAAGACATGCGTCGAGTACGACTACGACCGCATCGAGTCGCTACATCGACTCTACTTCCGCTACGAGTCGGCGTATCTAGTGGTAATCTCGTGATCTATTACTAGCGGAGGTTCCTTGGTTGCGCGGTAAATTTTTGTTTTGTGCTATCGTAGCCTTCCCGTGATCCTTTCACTTAGTTCAAATAATTTAGTGATTCCTTTGACTAAAGATATCTGTGTTTGCAATGCATGTCCTTAAGCAAAATTGCATCAGTTTCCTTTTAGTTCATTTGTTAGGGGCCTTCTTGTCCTCTTGAACTTATTCATTAACTTATTTATTCAAATGTGTGGGGACCTGCTGTTAAATAAGTAGGAGGTTTTCAATACTATGCTTGTTTCATCGATGATTTCAATCGATTCACTTGATTTTATCCTTTAAAACAGAAGTTAGAGGTTGAACAAACCTTCCTTCAGTTTCATAATCCAGTACAGATGTTACTTGGTTTTAAATTTTGTGCTTTACAAAATGATTGGGGGTGAGTATCAAAGGTTGCATCATTTCATTAACAATGTCGGCATAGCTCACCAAGTCTCATGTCCCCATACCCACCAACAAAATGGTCTGGCCGAGCGAAAGCACCGACATGTTGTTGATACTGGACTAGCACTTCTTGGACAATCAGGAATGCAATTCGGTTCTAGGAAGAGGCGTTCCTAACGACATCTTTTCTCATCAATAAACGGCCAAGCCGTGTCATAAACAATCAAACACCTCTCTATCGAATTTTTAAAACAAAACCAGATTACACATTCCTCCAGTGTTTTGGTTGTGCCTGTTGGCCTAATTTACAACCATACAACACACAAAACTAGCTTTTCGGTCACAACAATGTGTCTTTATCGGATATAGTCATCTTCACAAAGTATACAAATGCCTTCATAGAGCTACTGGTTGAGTGTATATATCTCGAGATGTATCCTTTGATGAAAATATTTTTTCCTTTTGCTTAGCAATTTGCAACTGGCACACCTACCTCTCTTGATCCTCTACTGCACACACTACCTTCTCCCTTGATTACTGAACCACCCTTGATTACTGAACCACCTTTGATTTCATCTCATTCTGGTCCAGTAACACAAGATGATCAATTGGAAACCCTAATGTTTCTCCATAACATATCCTCAA
The DNA here is from genome assembly GCA_036346395.1 of Hsuehochloa calcarea. Lineage (NCBI taxonomy): Eukaryota > Viridiplantae > Streptophyta > Magnoliopsida > Poales > Poaceae > Hsuehochloa > Hsuehochloa calcarea. Next base: position 29,798,749 of record CM070599.1, on the reverse strand, counting down.
TATAACAACACAAGATCAAGGTGGGGAATTTGATGCTGGTGGTGGAACAGCACAAGCTGTGTTACGACCAAGAACTCGAGCACAGAACAATGTTCTTCGTCCTAAGCAATACACATATGGTATTGTATGGTATCATGGCAACTATGAAGCATGCACAGTAGTTGTGTCTGAACCAACATCTCATTAGCAGGCCTTTGCTGATCCCAACTAGATACAAGTGATGGATGCTGAGTTTGCAGCATTGCTCAAGAACAAGACCTGGAAACTCGTTCCAACTAGGCAAGAACAGAACATTGTGGATTGTAAGTGGGTTTTCAAGGTGAAGAAAAAACCAAATGGCACTGTTGATCGCTATAAAGACATACTTGTTGCCAAGGGATTTCATCAGCATCATAGTATTTACTATGCAGATACATTTAGTCCAGTGGTTAAACCCTCCACAATTTAGCTAATTATATCCATTGCAATCTCAAAAGGATGAAGGCAAGTTGATGTTCAGAATGCATTTATGCATGGAATTATCAAGGAAGATGTTTATATGCGCCAAGTCCCAGGCTATGGCTATGAAGATAAAAAGCATTTTCACTTTGTTTGTAAACTTGAGAAGGGATTGTATGGACTAAACCAATCACCAAGGGCATGGTACTGCGTCTCAATGAAAAACGGTTAGAATTGGGATTCTCATTCTCAAAGGCTTATACATCCTTATTTATCCTCAATAAAGTATGATTAATCGTGTACATGTTAGTCTACGTGGATGATATAATCATTGCGAGTTCAAGCTCAAATGCTACTGAGAAGTTTATTCAATGTCTGACCTCTGACTTTGTTATTAAGGATCTTGACAGACTAAGTTACTTTATGGGAGTTGAAGTGGCAGAGGGTAAAAGAGGTATTGTTCTCACTCATAAGAAATATGTTTCAGATTTGCTATAGAGAGTAAATAGGCAACAATGCAAATCCATACCTACACCCATGGCTACTACTGAAAAACTATCCAAGGAAGTTGGCACACAACTTGCAAAATATGAAATTTTTCAGTACAGAAGCGCTGTTGGAGCGCTACAATACCTCACTCTAACTCGACCAGATATCTCTTATGTCATAGATAGAGTCTGTCAGTTTCTGCAACAACCCACATATGTACATTGGAGTGTTGTTAAGAGGATACTCAAATACATCAAAGGAACAGCAAACACTGGACTTGAAATCAAGCAACCACTGTCAACTCTGATGAGTGTGTTCTCAAACAAAGACTGGGCAGGATGCCCCGATGACAAGCACTCAACCGAGAGGCTTTCCAGTGTACTATAGACCAAATCTAGTGTCATGGAGCTCAAAGAAGCAACCGACCGTATCAAGGTCCTGTACCGAGGTGGAATACAAAGCCCTTACAAATGCCACTACATAAGTAATATGGTTGCAGTCTGTTCTGAAGGAACTAGGAATATTTCAGTCAAGAGCTCCAGTTCTTTGGTGTGACGATTTGGGAGCTACTTACTTGACTGCAAATCTGGTGTTTCACACACGTACAAAGCACATCGAAGTGGATTTCCACTTTATCAGAGAAAGGGTCGCTCTCGAAATGTTGGAAGTGCTATTCATCTCAACGATAGATCAGGCTGCAGACATATTCACAAAAGCTCTCTCGCAATTCGTTTGAATGTTTTCATCACAATCTCAACCTGACAGGTGGCTGAGATTGAGGGGGAGTGTTAAACGATATCAGAGTTCAGATAACTCTGTATAGGGTTTTAGAGTTAGTTTGCTATGCTGATTTTGTCGTTGTCGTTTACTGTAGATAATATGGCAATGTTCATTAAGTTCAATTGTATTCTATTTTGATTATCAGTTGTAATCTTCCTTGACTATAAATACAGAAGAGCCTCAATGGCTGAATCATACAACAATACATCTAGTTTTTCACAAGTTGCATATGTCATATTCATAAAGGCAAGTCAAAGGTGAATTGATCTCTCTGTTATGCATACAAGGAAAGAGCGTGTTTATCTAAATTCTTCTTGGTGAACATGAAGAGGGCTTCGAGGCTACATGTAAAACTTGTACACGACTAACTCAACTTTACCTTTCATGTACCTCTACTTTTCTTATACCTTAGAATTGGTTTTTGTTGGGTTCAAAAAAGCACTAACACACGCAATCACGGAAGATGAAGAACAATAGTTAACTCATGGGGAGGATGAACACACAGAGAATTTTTTGCGTAGCACCGCAACTGTGTAGCGCTACTTTTATTCTTCTGTTATTCACTCACTCGATTAGAAAATTAACTGAGAACTTTAACAAAGACACACACACGGTGACGACCACCTTGATCCTAAACTCACACGACGCCTCCTTCAGAAGTGCTCCACTACCAGAAAGGGAAATGTGCACCTACATGCAAGCTGCTACTCAAGTCAAATAAACATGCACAATGCCATGTAGACGTGTACAGGGCATGCAAATACACTCCAACGATACAACATCCACCCCTTAATCTTGTTGTCGCTATAGCAGCACCGGTTCGTCGTCGTCTTCCACCTCAATGAAATGTGCCCTCTCTTTCTCCTCCTTCGACTTGCGACATTCCGAAGCGAAATACCCATAATCATTACAATTATAGCACCTCGCTTTTTCCTTGTTGAATTTTTTATTCTTGCGGCCTCGACCACCACCGCCGTTAGAGCTGTCGGAGGAGCCCTCGCCCTCGCCTTTCGACAATCGAGCCTCCCAATCAGCATGGGTTAATAGTAGGTGCTCATCTCCACTGCCACCAGATCCCAGATTTGTTCCTCGTGCGCCTTCAAGCGGCCAGTCACCTTCTCAACCGTCATCACTTTGAAGTCGCCGAACTGCTCAATGCTGGAGAAGATTTGCAAAAATATTTCAGGAACTGCAGGAAGGAACGTTTCACAACATAGCCCTCTTTCATCTTATCCCTCAAGGTTTGGATTTGGTCAACAATGGTCATCAACCTCATGGCGACGTTGTCGACCGACTCCGTCTCTTTAATGTGCATCCCCTCGAACTCGCTCTTGAGGGTCTGCACTTGCGCTTCCTTGACACGATCGGTACCAAGATGCATCATCTTCAACGCCTCTCATGCAACTTTGGTCGTCTCTTTTTATACTAATAGGAAGAGCATTTCCTCCGGGATACCTCCATAGGGCCACCAAGGCCATCTGATCCTTATGCACATCAATGTTGCCATCCTCGATCGCGTTCCACACACCATGAGCTCGCATGTACATCTTCATCTTGATTGCTTAGGCTACATAATTGCTCTTCATGAGCATCAGATAATACAGCGAGACGGCGGAACTCTTCTTCTCCATCGCACCCGATGGCGCCTCATCACCGGTGACACCACTTCCCGGAGAGGGCGACATGATCTTGGGCATACGCATATCAAGAACTCAGGATCTGATACCAAATGGAGTGTGTCCCTCCAGTACCCCCTGTTGACGGGCGGCAACTACATGGTATGGTCAGTAAGAGGAAGGTATAACTTCTTGGAGATGCGTCAGAAGATCAGCTTTCGAGTTGTGAAGAAGACGTAACAAGATTAAGGGGGAATGTTATATGTTAATATTGTTATCGTGTCAAGTTGCATATGTATGCACGTAGAACAGGGTCTGCACGACACAGTACATGTAGTTGTGGTACCATGTACAAGTGCGTGTTTGTTTAGTCAGCTTGCATGCAGCTAGATATTAGTGTGTTGAGTTAGTGGACCATGTCTGCTGGCTTGTGGCATGAGTTCAGGATCGAGCTGTTGCACAACATGTGTGTGTGTGTGTGTGTGTGTGTGTGTGTGTTTTATCTACTGTACTTGTTATTTACATTCAGTCGGACGAATGATGGAATAAGGAAAGAAGAAAACGGTGCTAATGAGTTGCGGCATAAGTGAGAGTCTTCATCCTCCTTGTGATAACCATGTGTGAGTTTTTCTCGAGGAGCTGGTCCAACATTTGGTATCAGAGTGGGCGAAGCCGCGTTCCGGCGGCAGGCTCGGTGGCACATCGGGCGTAGGTGGGCACATTGGTAGCTGCAACATGGAGGAAGCCCATTCAACGCGGTGATGGATCCAAGCGAGTGTGCACGGATGGCGCGACAGGCGCATCGACGTTCACGCACGCAAGTTGGAGCCCGAGTGTAGTGGCACCAGCATCTTCGTCGATGGAACACAAGATGAGTTGCGTGTTGCCAAAGTGAAAGCGTTGTGTTGGCACTAGGCAGTTGTGGTGCCGTGTTTGTGTGTGTCATGTGAGTTGTGTCCACGAGCGCGATGTGTGAGTCCTTGTAAGTGCGTATCCAAGTGTCCATGTGTGTATGATTTGGTGTGAGTCTTTGTCGTCGTCAAGATGCGTCACCGCGGCAAAGAGGTGATGGCAATGGTGTGGAGGCCATCGTCGCAAGAAGAGCCATGTTGTTGATTGCCCAAGATCATGCTGAGGTCATCGAGGTCAAAGTCGCCGGTGAGTGTATCACTGGCAGGGAAGAAATGGCTGCAAAGGGAGGAAGATAAGGGAGTGTGTTCCTCTAGTACCCTCTGTTGACAGGCAACAACTAAGCGGCATGGTCAGTAAGAGAAAGGCATAACTTCTTGGAGATATGTTAGAAGATCAGATTTCGAGTTGTAAAGAAGACGTAACAGTATTAAGAGGGAGAATGTTAGATGTTAATCTTGTTAGTGTGTCAAGTTGCATGTGTATGCACAATAGAACAGGGCATGCATGACACGATACATGTAGTTGTGACACCATGTACAAGTGCACGTTTGTTTAGTCAGCTTGCATGCAAATAGATATTAGCGAGTTGAGTTAGCTGAGTTAGTGGACCGTGTCTGCTAGCTTGTAGCGTGAGTTCAGGATCGAGCTGTTGCTCGACGTGTGTGTGTTTATCTCCTATACTTGTTATTTATATTAAGTCCGACGAATAATGAAATAAGGAAAGAAGAAAACGGTGCTAGTGAGTTGCAGCGCCACCAAGTGAGAGTCTTCTTCCTCTTTGTGATAACCATGTGTTTGTTTTCTCTGGTAGTTTGGGCTAACAATTTTTAGCTAGTAAAATCTTACCTTTGTAATTTGTTGCTGGTCAATATTCTTATTATCGACGTATTGATCTACATCGATTTACGCCAATCTAAGAGTTGTTTCTGATTGATATTGCTTCGCCTCGACGATTCAACTAGGAATCGACTGTTGCCTTCGGAGTCGGACGATCTCCGTCGGTTTCGCGTCTCCTTATCGAGTTCGGTAAAATCGGCTGGCACGCCATAGCCCACAATGTACTTTTACCTTTGCTTCCTCCGTAGAGACACGGTGCGAGAATTTCCCGACGGTAACTACATGGTAATCGGCGGCTCACTCCCCTAGCACAAAACAAAGCCATATAATAGTATAATATACCACTGGGCTTAGATCCCCACCCTAAACGAGCACGAAGAGCCGGAGAAGATCACAAATGGAATTGCCACAAATGTCGTGCTAGAAGCCTAGATGGACATGTGCTACATCAATCTGCAATAAGGTGAATTTCTTTACCTGTCCGATTAGCTTCCGTATCTAGCCAGCAGCCAGCTGAGTTTGCACAAGTAGGATGGAGCACAAGTGTGTGCTTTTTCAGTGGATGCTGAGACCCATTTACAGTCTCTAACTGTCTTAACTTGCTTCCTCTGCCTTTCCATTACAGGCTCCTACTGTTTCGAGTACTCCCAACTACTGGGATCATGTGCAGGGCTGCATATTTGGAATGCATATATAGCTTTTCGGCTGTGTGCTTTTCCTACAGGATATTTCTGTCCTTCTGGAGTCTTTCCCCCAAAGAGTACATTATCCTGGACGCAGATGAGGTGCAGTCGCTGTAGTAGTGCAACTTGGCAGTAGTAGTTGTTGATCTAGCCATCCAACAAGGAACCAATGTCTTGGATCAGCTGGACTCCTGCTCCCTCCTTTTTCTCTACTGTTTAGAACCTCAAGAGACTGTCACTGCACTTGTTATTCTTCCCCCTTTGATGACAATAAAAAAACGAAATGAATCATGTACAAAATTACAGATTGTTATGAGAAAAATAGTTGATGTTTCCCCTCAAAACTGAATGTTTGACATCCATTGCAGTACAAAAGAGGATATAATAAGTTCCTACTAGCCTAATCCCATGTACAAAAGTTTGCATTATCCAAAACCTGATTCGTCAATTGTTTCAATAATCTTTAGAAGGCAATGAAAATATGAGCTGTAACAAAGCATGAGCTCGCTTACATCAAAAAATATATCCAGAACTACTATATCAAACCCTTCAAAGGAATGATGATTACTTCCATCTTGAACATGATCAGAACTCTGAAAAAGAAGACACTAGCATAATCAGATTAATTGTTAGCAAACGTATACAGTTAATTGTTGTAGACCTTTGAAATTTTATTGCTGTGTAGTGATTAGGTTGGAAAAGAAGTGAGGATCAAGCATATTGGATGGACCGGAAGTGAGAGGAAAAGTGAAAGCATAATAATCAGATTAATTGTTAGCAAACGTATGCAGTCAAGAGGAAAGATAATGGTGGGAAAAGGTGGGGCAGTGAATCCTATACGTTGATTGCTTGTTGGATGGCCAGATCACCTACTACTGCCAAAGTTGCAGTCGCTAAAGCGGCTGCACCTGATCCGTGTCCCATTACACTGTGTGCGACCCCAGATTTTTGTATTCGGATCTTCTGTGAAATTACTGTGCTATTCTCTGAATCAGTAGATAGCACTTCACAGGCACAATGCTGAATCAAACCATACATGGTGTAAAATCATTCCATTCATTAATTTACACATCAGAGTTTACATAAACCACTTCGAGCCAATTTTTACAATAAGGGCCGAACAGACCAAAAGAATACATTACAAAGATAGCAGAAGCAACAACGGAAGCAAAGAGGTGAGGGCATATCTCTCCGCAGGCAAGTGACTGGGGAACCCATGTACGCCCGATATTATCTGAAAACTTCAGACAATATAGGAAGCACACAAGAACCGACGGAGTCAGCTAGACTGGGGTGAGACTAGAACAACTAAGCACTAAACTACGCTCAACGATTCACGGTCTTGGACTTACGGATCCTTGTTGCGATCGGCCTCGAGGTTCCTGCTTCGATGGTTTGGGAAAGAGCGAGGATGAGCACAACTACCGTGCTCGCGAGCCAACACACACAGATGCAATAATATACATGCAAGGTGTAACAAGGATGGCTCGGATTCTTTTATTTGTGTAAAGCAGCAATTATAAATACAGATATTAGAAGATCCTATCACTTAGCATTTTAACAAAAACATGATTTTGTAAATAGAATATTTGTGCAATATTACTAACAGCAGAGGCTACCTCCACCTTATGCTTATCTTTAGTTGGGGCTACCCCCATATTTTAACAACGCTGGATACGACGATCCAGGAAAAACATAAAACCTCAGGCTAGGTGAGCCGACCTGGTTTTTTTTTCCACCCACAAAGATTTTTGAAATAGAACTACCTCAAATTAAGTTCCCATGTCCGCCTATGACCGTAGGCGCGGCTGTTTAAACAGATTTTGACTCTGCAGAGTTTGTACACTGTACCCACAAGAGACAATCATACTCGTTACTCCACATGATTCCGTAGTCATGTAGTTGTGCGATCGTCACAATAACTTTTCGAATTATTTTGCCCCTTCCGTCATCTCACCCATATGGGGTTACGCCCATACGTTGTGCGAGATGTTCACCTCAGCGACTAGAGTAGTTGAACGCGGAGTCAACCTACCCCTCAGCGACTGGCAAACTTCACCTTTCCTCGGTGTCCCTTTCAAGCCGGAACGCATCTTGCCACTTGCACATTCCCTCTCTCCCACCATGCGAGACGACATTCAGAGTTTGATAATTTTACTAAGCTAAGTTGCACTTTGCAGACTTATGGTTGTACTTTTTTTACACAAGAGGTCATGACAAGATTAAGTCCTTAATCCATCTGGGCGATTCATACCACATACCAACCACTCTCGTGCACGACGGCACCCACCTCTTTACCATCCGCCCAAATGTGGTATTAGCAAGTTTCAGGGTTTTGGAGAAGTGTAAAACAAATTAACTTAACCACTTCAGTCATCTACCCCAATGACTGCCCAAAACAATCTTTATGCTTAAAGGATGATGATTGGGGTGATTAGCACCCCGGTACTCAAGTAAGGCTAGCATGACACTTGAGTACAAACTATAACTAGTAAGTTACCATATAATTACTAGGGTAACAAGGATCAGGGAATTCAATTATCAAGGGCAAGGTATAATAATTACTTAACAATCAAGTTGGCATTTAGCTACCTTAGGACCATTTAACATACATTTGTGTAAAAATTAAAGCATGCAGTTTGCTATTTTAAAAGAACATAATTTTACATAAAATGTAGGATCAATATGATCAAAGTGTTGACTCGCCTGGGTTATTTTTACCGTGGCCTTGATCTTACTCAAAGCCTGATTAGACAGAGGTTCGAATTCTTAGTCAGCGTCCTTGCTTGAATCTTGGATCTGCTTGAGCCGTCGATTCTTCTGGACTTCGATTTCTAATTACGCAATAACGATTGAAAACCAAATAAATGCAAAGAATCCAAAAGACCAAATAAAACACAAGAGACTCAGAAAGATTGCAGAGGACGGGCTTGAGAGAAGGGTTTGAGCGACACTGGAATGTTTGACAGAGTCAAACGACCAGTTGGGCGAAAGGAGGAATGGCAGATAATGTCTGCCCGGAGGGAGGATACAAAGGAGGGTAAGGTCGAATGAGCTTTTGCCGGAATGCTCTACTGCAAGACTATCCTTCTTCAGGCGACAAGGCAACTTAACTACTAGTTCTATACCAAATCGAGGATACCCGATCAACACACAATCCAATGGCAATTCAATACCAATATCAGCTGCCAAAATAATACTCAACGATTCAATTGCTAACTACTCAACCTACTACTACAACCTACTACCAAATAAAGACGCGGATTCTATCGGCGAATAATCGATGCCAGAATCACAAATCCTTGCCAAACAATACGGATTGATAAAGCAATAAAATCAATACTTCCAGCTTTCACCAAATACTATTACTTCCAACAATCATGACCTACTGACGAAACACTAACCAACAACTAACAATTGATTAACAAATCCAATAGACAATACTGCTACTGAAGATTAAAGCTATCCCTAACAATCCGGATCACAACCAATCATTTAAGTTACTGCCGAAACACTTATACTGATGATCCGTAACCATAGACAATTAAGCAATAATCAATCTTACTACCAGCAAAACATCCTGCTATCTTATTGCAATATTTCTCAATTGTTGAATCGATTGCAACCTCATTGCTACCGCTCTAATCCGGGGAAGCAACTACGAATCAAACGTTGACAATTGAAATGGACAAATGATAATTGATCGCAACTTCTACGACACAACAACTTAATTGACATAAATTCCAAATGCCAGCACTCAATCTACTACCACATCAACCATACAGCTTTCAATTGTTAGACCAACCAAACTATTGACTTAAAGCACCGATACACAATTGCAAGATTACTAAATATGGGTTCAAATGACCTATCAACATCCTCAAGTGTTGGAGCAATTATTAACAGAGTTCAAACACAGATTTCCAATTGCAAGTCATACAAACTACTGGCCTAATGCACCAATTCACGAATGCCAGATCAACATATACATGATTCCTTCGGTTGACAGATTACTAACAGGGCATATATTAGCAATATCAAAACATAAGTTCTTCATTTGCCAGCTGCACAAATCTCAAATTCCAGATCACAAATTCTGACACTGAAGAACAATAATCAACAACAATCAATTACAAATACTGAGGTTCAAGGCTAATGATCAACACTCACTGCCACACATGATACTAAATATCAACAACAATTCATTATCAATATTGATCTGGGAGCAATTACAGACACAACAACAAGCGATACTGCCATCGATACCAATTTTCAAATTGCTATCAAACATTGACATTTGAGATTTCAATTTGACAAATCAGTTATGCTTCGCTGCTAGTGCTTTTGAACCGACCAAGGAGGCGGGCAAAACAAAGATGAGAGGGGGAAGGCAGGGAGCAGGAGGAGGCTTGAGGTTGAGTGGGCGGGGTTGAGTGGGCAATCCGGTCCGACGGGGCATCGGGGGCTCGGGTGCACGGGGCGGCAAGGCAAGCGTGGCGGGAGGAAAAGAGAGGGGAAGCTAGAGCACGGGAGAAGGGGAGGCTCATCGAGCGGCCGGAGGGGAGGGGCGCCGAGGGAGGTCAGCGATGGAGCCACGGGCAACAGGGAGGAGCTTAGCGGCGACCTAGAGGTTGGGAGCCATGACCGCAACTGGGGAAGGCTCGGGGAGACGAGGCTACTTATAGCCGGTGGAGGTGGCGGAGGGTCATGGCGGGCAGCGCCAGGGGGTCACGGGCGGGCGAGGAGCGGCGAGCGGGCCGAGGCGCCGACCGGGAGCGGTAAGGCTCGAGCGGCGAGTCGCGCTGAGCTTCCAAAGGCATGGGCGACGACGGACCGAGGCGGTGGCGAGGACGACCGGCGGGATTCGCGGCGGAGAGGTGGCGCCGGCTCGGGCGGCGCGCAAGCGAGGCGCGCGCAGAGGGCTCACGGGCAATGCACGCGCGTGGGAGAGAGAAGAAGGCGCGGGGCCCGGGGAGGCCCGCTGCAGGCGGATCAGGCGGAGGTGGGGGCGGAGCTGCAGAGGAGAGAGGCGCGCGGCGCTTCTGATGGGTCAAGGAATCAAGGGCCGAGCGGGAAGAAGAAGCCGGGCCGAGCGAGGGAAGAAGGTGGGGCGCGCTCACTGGGAAGACGGGCCGAGGGAAGGTGAGCGACGGGGGAGATGAGGTTGAGGGGGAGGCCGGGCGGAGGGGGATCACGAGGGCGGCGGAGTGGAGGGGAGAGGAGCCGGGCGAAGGGAAGGAGACCGGGCCGAGAAGAAGACGGCGATGCGGGGCGAGAGAGAGGAGGCGAAGCGGGTGGAGCGACCGGGGAAATGGAGGGGAGAAGACGAGCGGACGGGCAGCCGAGGAAGAGATAAGGGAGAGAGAGAGGAACGGGCGAGCGGGCCGGGAGTCGGTTGGACCGGCGGAAAAAGCGGGCCGCGGACTGGGCTAAAAAAAATGGGATGTCACACCCTGCATCAGTATGTCACGTCCCTAGAGTTTGGATTGGATGTCTGTAACTTTCTGTCATTTCGCTACCATATCCTTCTTGTTTATTTCGAGGGCACCGTTATCACCATCTAAAGCTTTGTTGTTGTTTTTTGTTCATCCATTGTTCACATGTGATATCTGATCTAAAAGTGGTTTTGTCTTTCAGAAATATATCTAAGTGACTAAGTAAGCCAGCTTGCATCACTAACCAACATAAATTCAGTGGAATGAGTGGCGCACAAAATTGCCAACTAGAACGTTTCTCCCTTTCTTCTTCCCTTAAAAAAAGAGGGGCACTACTAGTACCAGAAGAATTTTGCATTGTCGTGCTCAAGACGAGGAGGACAAATGCAGGAGGCAAGCAAACAGTGGCGCACAGTGCCTTGAACTTGAGAGCTCACCAACTCTGCGCAGGACATTTTTATGGATCGCATCTCAGAACAGTGGAGTACACTACTCCATGGACAGATTCCTGATCTCGTTTTGGACTATTGTAATGTACTAGTTAGTAGCAGTAGTACCAAGCTGTAGGCCTGCTGCACTGTGCCTCCTCACCTGCTCAGCTATAGCTGTCTCAAGTCCTGACGCCGTATGGGGCATGCTTCAGTCTCATGATCTGGCTATATCTAGCTGGATGTCCTCGTGGGCTCCAATAGTCAATCAAGTTGCAGTTTCATGGGACTGGAGCCGGGACCAACTGCAGTACAGATCTTGGGATTGTGTACTGGTATTATGTAAGCATGTTCTTTTCGGAGACCGATGTTTATGCAGCTTGAGCATTGATATGTGTGTACAGGTAGATGTTGCTAGCAAGTTTTTGCCATCAGGTGTCGGTGCATTGGTGGAGCATATAGATAATATCTGCTTGATCTCATGTGTGAACCTTCCTGATTCATCAGTGTTTAAGTAATTTCTGAACATCCTATTGAAGAAAAAAATCATTTCTGAACATCCTATTGAAGAAAAAAAAAATCATTTCTGAACATTTTAATGATGTTACATTTTGCAAGTCATACATTTCTGCGAATTTCGTCTGGCGTGGCAGGGGCAGAATCACAGAATCGAACGCAGCGTATATATACATCGCAATTAATCGGCACCGTCATGCATTCATAGATCTGGTGTTGTTTTCTTGAGGTGTTGACAAACATGAAAAGGTTTTGACCAAACTTCTCCAGCCCGGTAGTATAATGTAGGTAAGCGACATCGATCGATCGACTATTCCTAAACAGTGAACCCGTGTTGGTTAGTATCAGTCAGCAATGCGGTCGATCGCATGAGCGGTTTGGTATCGGTTGAGGACTATAACTCATTGCCATGTAAAAGTCAGACAGTTCGCCGTGTTTGGCTGCTTGCACTGGGTCTTGCATGATTCGATCTGCGAGGAACAGAGCAAATTAGTAGTCAGAATCGAGACGCTAGATACGTCGGATCGATCGACTCTGTCCTAACAGATCGAATCCACCGGTAATCTGCATCTGCTGCTGATTTTGGCTACTTCCACGAGATAGACATTTCAAGCCTTTCAATTTGAGAATTTTTTAAAATAATATTAATTTAAAAGATAACTACAAAAAATAATAGTCTTTTTTAAAAAAAAATGTATATATCTTCATTCGGAACGGCATCAGCCTCCTATCGCCATTTGAAATAGCAAAATCACTTATTTGTTGTCAGTGGTCTTTCCAACTTCCTGTCGTTATTTCAACTTGTGATAGGAACTGATTATATATACCCCAAAATTCGGTAGAAAAGTCATTTATTTCCGAAAAAAAGAGAAGATGGAGAGGAGGAGGAGAGACTTAACGAAGCCCTGCCGGTTCCTAGCGTATGAGAGAGAGACGGAGCAGCAGACCTAGTCGTCCATTTTTGCAGGTAAATGTTCTTGCAACTTTGTACATAAATTCAAAACCTTGTAGGTTAGCAAATAAAAAAAAGTGATATATAATTCAATGGATTAGATAATTTTAACTGTGTTGTTGCTTGATGTAGTACATCAGTTTAACTGTGTATAGTTTACTTCATTGTATATATATTATTTATATTACAGTACTTGAACGATTTAGAATAAATCCGCAAAATACTAATAAAACTTTGTAGGTCTTCAATTTTACACGATAAATATTTTGTTAATAACGAAAATACTTTTTAAACTAGGAAATAGGAAGACACCTCTAAAAATAACAAGATACCTCTTCAAAATATGTAAAAATTGCAGAGTAGCTAAATAGGGTATGTAGAGCTTAATAAAAATAATTTCAACATAATTTTGGTTCCCATTAGCGCATGGTAAATATTTTTTAATGCCGAAAGTACTTTTTAAACTAGAAAAATAGCAAGACACCTCTAAAAATTCTATAAAAAATCCAGAGTAGGTGCATAGGGTATGTAGAGCTGAATTAAAATATTATGAACTTAATTTTCATTTCTATTTGTACACGGTGAATATTTCATAAATACTGGAGACACTTTTTAAACAAAGAAAGTAACAAGATACCTATTAAAAATCTCTAGAAAATGTAAAGTGGTTAAACAGGGTATGTATCCCAACTTAATTTTGGTTTCCATTCGTGTACACTAAATAATTTATAAATAAGGAAAATAGCAAGGTATTTATAAAAATTCCATAGTAGCTAAATAGGGAATGTAGATGTTAATTAAAACATTATGAACTTAATTTTACTTTCCATCTGTACACGGCAAGATACCTCTAAAAATTTATACGTCGATACAATTGTGTGCAGATCAGTTTCCTATGTGTCGCTAATCGTGCAATAATTGAATTAATTAGATATGTCGCTTCTTATTGCTTTTGTATATGTTTCGTAGTATTTACATTATATACACTGAATTTTTAGGTATGATAGACCCAGGAGACAGTGCGCAGTGGTTGGATGAGTTGCTTAACTTGGCCATTGACGTGCATCACCATAGCTGCCTCAGTACCATCCTCCCCCATGAGGGCGAGATGGCGATTGAGCTTGGCGAGTTACGGCTGCGCACGCCCACGAAGGCATGGAGGGTGGACCTATGTTGGGTTTCAAAGTATGTGTAGCTGTGACCTTCATGTACTCAATTGCAGTCTTACTACTTTGGGTGGACTCACGTTTGTTCATAATCCTTTCGACGTAGGTTGAGAGCGGCTGGCTTCCTTCAACTAGCGAGGATGGTGGAGGCGACGTGGGAGGACGACTAGGACCGTGCAGGTGGTGGTCGTACATCGAGGCGCTTTCCGTACGATCGATGCCTCATGGCGGCACTAGTTGACCAGTGGAGGCCAGAGACGCATACATTTCACCTCCGTAGGCACCGATGCTTCGGGCGTGAGTTTCCTGACAGGTTTGCCCTGCGCGGGCTTCCCCCTGGCGGCGCACGGTGCCCCGGTCACGTGGAACACGAAGTTCCTCTCGAGGTTCCAAGGGGTACTACCACTCAACAGCGGCTAGAGGGAGTTCAGCAGCACCCACTAGCCGCCGCTGAAGTGGATCTGCTAATTTTACATAAGTTTTTGTAACTTTTGTCCCCCTACTTCAATTGCTTTGTGCAACTTACTGATGTGTATCTGTCTTCTTGTAGTCGGATCATATAGCAGAGGACGCACCCGAGTACACGATGAGGAGACACTTCGGAGTCTACTTGTTGTGCTTGTTCGGGTGGGTGATGTTCCTAGGGTCCCACAATGAGTGTGTTGACAAGCACATGATCCAATACGCACGCCAGCTGACGGACTAGTAGGTTGAGGAGATCCAACTCTACGCCTGGGGTAACCACGTGAGGGATTCAGCATCGTGACAACCCACCTTTTCATACCACACCGGGTCATGCCACACACTGCCACTTTTGTAGACCGAGATGACAACACACTCGATGCTACCTTTCCGCACCAAAAAGACCACACTCCTCCACGCCCCCTTTTCAGACAGAAAAGATCGCATCCGATCAGGCCACACACTGCTACTTTTGAAGACCAAGATGACAACACACTTTGATGCTACCTTTTCACACTGAAAATATCACGATCCGACATGCCCCCTTTTCAGACCAAAAAGACTGCACCATATCACGTCACACGCTGTCACTTTTGCAGACTGAGTTGGCAACACACTATGGCGCTACCTTTTTCAGACTGAAAAAGCCACACTGTGCCACGCCAACTTTTCAGACCGAAAAAATGCACCACAACATGCCACAAAACTGCGACTTTTGTAGACCGAGATGACAACATACTACAACACTACCTTTGCAGATAGAAAATACCACACTCTGTCATGCCACCTTTTCAGACAAAAAATGCCCATTATAAAAGGAGGGAGAAGAGAACTAGAGGAGAAGAGAGTTGGTGGAGAACACTACGCCACCACACGCAACACTTCACCAAAGCATGGTTCACACAATTGAGAGGAAGGAGATGTCGGACTCGTCAGTGAACTTCTACGCGAAGATGCTGCGAAAGCGCAAGTGGCTTGCCGAGAGGGCTAAACCCTACCCGGATTGTTCTATGAAGGATGCGCTGGTACCACCAAAGTTTCCACACCCGTAATGTGTGTGCAAAAAACAAGCTAAGATCATCTAGTCCACACACCCAGCGACGGATCGCCCTGGCGTACTACACGTGCGGGAACCATCTTTGTAAGCGAATCTTGCACACACATAGATTTTTCACATCTTATGTTTCATTCAACAAATCCCAAACTACATCCACGTATAATGGCAGTCGAAGATGCGATGCAACTTCTTCTAATGGATTTACGGCCCGGACATGTAGGATAGGGTCTTTATCGAGCAAAAATACATGTTGTACTAAGCTATGCGAGCCGAGACCTTAAAACACTGAAAATCTTACATACCCGATCCTACTGAAAAGGCACCAAAGGAGCCCAGAAGAGCAGGGTGGTGGTGGAGATCGAGTACGAACGGGACGAGTATGCGGTGCACGGGGGAAGGCTCCTGCTAGTGAGACCGGTGGTCGTCCTAACGCTCCCCGTTTCCCGGTCGTACTCTGGATCGAAGAGGTAAGTTATGTTCAGTTTGCATCCTGATTATTAATTTGACTCTACGTTGTGCTATCATGACATCGATCAACGTGTGTTGATGCGTAATGTGGCCCAATCTTTCACGGTACTTGTATTTCAATTCAAAACTTCGCTTTCCTCTTTCTTGATTCGACAAAATAGAAGAACAAGTGTATCTCCAAAGCAAGTAATACTTGGTTGATGTTGAATCAATCCGAAGAGAGAAACAAAATCAAACCGGAAGAACAACACCAAACCGTGAGCAATTGAGGATGCCATGAATTGGTGAGATGATCCACAAGGAATCACGGATCTTAGAAGAACAACCTCCCTCCAATATTCACGCAATCACAAAACCCTATATGGGAATTTCCGAAACACATGTATTCATTTTAAGCCACAAGAACCTGTGACTTTTCTGAATTTTTTTCAACTCTAACTTGCTTACAATGGGGCTCTACCCCTAAATATATAGCCAATGAACAGTAATCCGACTCAGCTACTGTAGCAATGAACAGTACCCGACGGGTATTCTTATTGCAAACTCCTTTAATTCAAAATTTAAACTACTCTAATTACTGAAAATAGATTAAATTATCATATTACAAGTAATTTATAATTAACTTCTTTTAAAGAATGATCCGAATTGGAATTGCACCAATCCAAACCCATTTTGGATTCTTAGGTTGAAAATGTATTGATTTCGGAATAGAGTTTGAATTTGGTTCTTCTGTCTTTTCTTGGCTGAATTCTCTTGTATACTTTGCAACATGTAAAGCCCTTTGTTCTTGTGTCTTCCCATGTCCGCTAAAGCTCCCCGGTCGGCCTTCCTCTCTATCCTTGCTCTTTGCCGAACCTAGTACATGTTTATTTCTCCATTGATGCATAATAAGCTCAACTTGAGGCTTAATACACACTTGCAGCTTAGGGATATTGATTGCCGTAGTAGATGCAGCTAGGGCCTCATCATCCTCCCCTTCTTGAAGCAAAACCGTCCTCGATTTTAGTGTAGTCTTTACGGCCTTCTTCTTGCAAATTACAACCAAATCACTCTTGATTTCTTCATTAGTCTTTGACAGAAAAGCATGAAATTCTCCCTTGTGCATGAAAGTATATCGGTTGGACCGTCCTTGATGTGTAGCATTCAGATCAAATTGCCATGGACGTCCCAATAGAATATGACCAGCATGCATAGGTACCACATCACACTCCACCTTATCGACATAGCCATCAATGCTGAATGGCACTCTCACCTTGTGTGTGACCTTGATTTTGCCAACGTGGTTGAGCCATTGGATGTAATATGGTTTAGGATGTCTCCATGTGGACAATGAGAGTGATTCCACCACATCCTTACCAATCATGTTGCTCGAACTCCAGTTATCATTAATCAGCTTACATACCTTTTCTTTGATCTTGCAATCGGTTTGAAAGATATGATGTCGCTGTCCCTTTCGCACAATAACGCTATTATCATGTTGTACCGTTTGAGCTATCAAGCTAATATCTTGTTCTGGATAACAAATGATTGGCTCTAGCTTCTCAGATTCATCTGAAGGTTCAGATTCATCGTTGTCGCTCTCCGTTGCATAGCCATCATGTGTAAGCAACACTTTCTTCATGTTTGGACAATCCTTTTTCATATGACATCGGCCCTTGCATTTAAAGCATTCAATGTTGCTAGTTCTAGCCGTAGAGAATGCACTAGAATCAGCATGTGAGGCTGCTTTGTCTGCAACACTTAGAGGCTTTGAAGCATCCTTAAATGTACTCCGAACCGATATAGTGGATGCAACTGGTTTAGGAGTTGATCCCGCATCTCCGTCATGCAAAGTTGCACGCCTCCAAGTGCTATGAGTGGTTCGACCACCCCTTGCTTGGCTGTCCTTCACCCGTTGTTCAGCACGCTCCGCTTGATGAAGTAATTCTTGCACGGTGTTGTATTGCATTAAATCAACATGGTTCCGCACATCTTCATTCAGCCCCTCGAAGAAACATGTCATGGTCACTTCCGCTGACTCACGCACACTTGTACGGATCATGAGCACTTGCATCTCTTGATAGTACTCGCTCACCGTCTTAGCACCCTGATTAAGTCGTCGTAGCTTTGTATGCAGTGTCCTTGTATAGTATGCCGGCACGAATCGTTCCCGCATAGTTTGTTTTATTACTTCCCAAGTTGTAGGACGTTTCCCTGCACGATTCAATTGATCCTACCAAATAATAGCATATTCGGTGAACTCAATCGAGGCAACACGAACCTTCTTCTCTTCGGAGTAGTGGTGGTTGTCAAAAATTTGATTGACACGTA
This sequence comes from Hsuehochloa calcarea, assembly GCA_036346395.1. Lineage (NCBI taxonomy): Eukaryota > Viridiplantae > Streptophyta > Magnoliopsida > Poales > Poaceae > Hsuehochloa > Hsuehochloa calcarea. The sequence goes on along the minus strand of CM070599.1, from coordinate 29,780,200 downwards.
TCTCCCACTCCAAATAAGTCTCCGGATCAGATCTGCCCTTGAACTCCGGTATAGTGATTCTTATTCTCCTGACACCGTCATCTTCACGTTCATCGCCTCCATTATGACGTCTACCATGTCCAGCACCTCGATAATCAAAATAATCACGTCGTGGGCGTCGTTGATGTCTTTCACGATCATCGAAAACGGTCTCCTCTGAATCAGCAGCATAGAAGTCATCTCCAGCATGGCGTACAACACGTTGTGCACGTCCATGTTGTGGTTGGGGTAGCACCGTTACATTAGCTCCTCATGGCGGTGGTAGCCTCTCCTCCAAGCGAAGGACATCAAGATTCAGACTGTCAAAACCTTCCATCATACGACGTTCATTCGAGTTGAGACGATCGTTCAGTGTGTCTTGCACTCCTCGGATTTGAGCTTCAAGTTGATGGCGTAAAACCTTCTCGCGAAGAAGAAAATAGCCAGTAGTTGCATTAAATTGAGCACGTACGTCGGGTAATAGTGTATCACCGTACGTAGGCTCCTCGTCCGATCCACCATTAGAACCACGCTGGCTAGTTTTTGATATGATGATCAACCTCAATGTACTGAGAAAAAAAATCCACGTACTGTGATCAACCACGCTCTGATACCAAGATGATACGGATCAACGTGTGTTGATGCGTAATGTGGCTCAATCTTTCACGGTACTTGTATTTCAATTCAAAACTTCGCTTTCCTCTTTCTTGATTCGGCAAAATGGAAGAACAAGTGTATCTGCAAAGCAAGTAATACTTGGTTGATGTTGAATCAATCCGAAGAGAGAAACAAAATCAAACCGGAAGAACAACACCAAACCGTGAGCAATTGAGGATGCCACGAATTGGTGAGATGATCCACAAGGAATCACGGATCTTGGAAGAACAACCTCCCTCCAATATTCACACAATCACAAAACCCTAGATGGGAAATTTCCAAACACATGTATTCATTTTGCGCCACAAGAACTTGTGACTTTTCTGAATTTTCTTCAACTCTAACTTGCTTACAATGGGGCTCTACTCCTAAATATATAGCCTATGAACAGTAATCCGCCTCGATACTGTAGTAATGAATAGTAATTTGAGTCGGTTACTGTAGTAATGAACAGTAACCGACTCGGTTACTGTAGCATGAACAGTACCCGATAGGTATTCTTATTGCAAACTCCTTTAATTCAAAATTTAAACTACTCTAATAGCTGAAAATAGATTAAACTATCCTATTACAAGTAATTTATAATTAACTTCTTTTAAAGAATGATCCGAATTGGAATTGCACCAATCCAAACCCATTTTGGATTCTTAGGCTGAAAATGTATTGATTTCGGAATAGAGTTTGAATTTGGTTCTTTGTCTTTTCTTGGCTGAATTCTCTTGTATACTTTGCAACATGCAAAACCCTTTGTTCTTGTGTCTTTCCATATCCGCTAAAGCTCCCCGGTCGGCCTTCCTCTCTCTCCTTGCTCTTTGCCGAACCTAGTACATGTTTCTTTCTCCATTGATGCATAATAGGCTCAACTTGAGGCTTAATACACACTTGCAGCTTAGGGATATTGATTGCCGTAGTAGATGCATCTAGGGCCTCATCAAGGGTGGTGGTGGAGATCGAGTACGAATGGGCCGAGTATGCGGTGCATAGGGGGAAGGCTCCTGCTAGTGAGACCGGTGGTCGTCCTAACGCTCCCCGTTTCCCGGTCGTACTCTGGATTGAAGAGGTAAGTTATGTTCAGTTTGCATCCTGATTATTAATTTGACTCTACGTTGTGCTATCATGACATCGCTCAATCATTCAGTCCGTCTCACACAACATGGCTGACTTCGAGATTAGCCACCGCCGCGGACAGTCCAGAGAAAAAGGGAGGGGACGATGGGCTACGAGGATTGATCTATTTCATTTCAATCAACCTTTTTTGATTCTAAAAAGGCACACGTGTGTCGTAGGTGTATTCCGGTTTGTGGATTCGTGCATGTTGGCATTTCTAATGTACGTAACCAAACCCAGCGTGCCATGTGTTTCGCAATTAAATTATGTAGTCTTTCAAACTTAAATATCTTTTTCCAAATATTTTTTACTATTAAATATGACATAATCTTTTCTCAAAGGAATCGGTTCCATGAACAATATAAAAGGGACAAGAACACGCATGGCAACCCTAAACCTATTTTTTTAATTTCGCTCCAAAGGAGGTTATTTGTGTTATTGCACCGCCGAACTTGTGTTCCAAATTGTGCAGCCGATCTTGCATTCTCTACTTCACATTTTGTTATCTTTTCCAATTTCATAATCCGAATTACGCGAACACTTCAAGGTATTACCAAAAACTTCATGAAATACATTATATATATATATATATATATATATATATATATATATATATATATATATATATATATATATATATATATATATAGTCATGTCACTATTCAATATTCCATATCCTCCTATCGATTGAATCGATTTAATTGTCATGTCGCCAGTTCAATTGGCAAACGGAACCTCTCTACAATGTTCTAATTAACTGGTGATAGGGTCCTGTCACCAATTGAACTGGCGAAATTATCATGTCGCTAGTGCAATTGGTGACGGAAACTTCTTCGCACTGTTCCACTTGGCGATAGGGATACTGTCGCCAATTGGAATGACGATAGAAAAAGTTCATCATTCTAAATGGTGATATACACCTATTTTGTAAGAAAAAAATCTACTATTTTTTGTAATTATCTTATAAATTAATATTATTTTTAAAAAATCTTCAAAATGATACCCATACAACTATTCAACCAGGCATAATGGTCTAGCCCTATTTACTTCCAAGAGTAATTAATCCTGGTAGCCTCGCGTTGGCTGCGTGCTTGGGAAAACCATGATTTGTTGTCGTACGACATGACACTTGGGACGATTGAGGTCTACCGGTGGCAAATTGGAGTAGCTTGCGTAGCCATACATGCAGTTAGTACTACTATCAGTAGTAGCGAATTTAAATCCGGTTGACTAAGCAAGCCTGCCCTACCGGCTACTAGCTCGACCGATGGCTAGCGTGGACGGGGACGGCCGCTCCACGTCCACGAGACGCTGCTGCTCCTCCTACTCGCCCATCCATCTACATGGCGCCATAACTACGCGGGCAGCAGCCTAGAGCAAAGAAAGACGCACCGGCACCGCACGCGCGCGGCGGCCGTCTCGGCCACGCAAACTTTGTGTGGCCGTGCCTGGCTCCAAATCGCCGCGCTGCCTGCTCACACGCCGGAGCAGGCGCTTTCGCGCGCGGCGCCCTCGCTCGGCACGTACGCATCACCGGCCGGCCTTTTAGGTGCACGACCGCGTCGAGAAAGCGGCAGCCGCGGACCGTGGGGTCTTGAGAGGCGCGCGTTCCTCGCGATCTTACGACGCGACCGCTCCGTCAGCGACGACGATCGGCGGGTGAACGGTGACTGGAGGATTCGACCAATAATAATATGGGATGGGCCACGCCGCGCGCGGTCGATCGTACGTGGAGTTAATTGCATCGGCACTGCAGGAGACGTACGGGCGTGCGCCACGGCGGCCCGGGTGATGGGTGCGGACGCTTGGATCACGTCGCGGCGTATGCACGCGCGGGGACCGGCCGGCAGGGGCGACCGATTGGCCGGTGGTTGCATGAATTAAGGGCTACGTGGCTACATGTGTGAGATGCGTGGAGCGGGACCACACAGGACGTAGGTACACAGAGGAACGGCGGATCGATCATCTGTCTTGAACTTGAAGAACGAAAAGACAAGATGAGCGTTGCACCGTGCACCGCTCACGATTGATCGTTGGATCGAGTGCTCCTGCGGGCTGGAGATCGGACCCTGGATGTTCATTTCTTGTGATACGACTGCGCGGTGAGTTTCATGCACAAATTCGTCCAAAGCTAAACATACCAAGGAAATATCTATTAATATACGACTGTAATGCTCCATTTGAAACGCATAAATTTCACGCAAAAAAAAAAGTTAAATTCCTGCAGACATGGGGAAAATCCCCACGTTTCAAACAGGGCTTAATTGGCGCCTTCAGATTTGATGTCTTTTAGGCTATATAGCTTGCTTTGTTACCTGGTTATTTTCACTGGCGGAGCTACTAAGGGGCCAAAGAGGGTTATGGCCTCCCCTCGCTTCCTAAATGCGCAGTGGTTACTTGTTAATTCTTCTTGAATGATCTAGCAATGGACTTGAAATTTGGCAATCTCTTCTCATGACTAAATCTTCTTTCTTTCTAGTGGCATAAAGATGGCCCCGCCCCGCTAATTCTTTCTTGACGCTCCGCAACTGGTTATTTTCCATCAACCTAAACATGAGACCTGTAGCACGCGGTTTTGGATATTACCTGTAGCCTTGATGTCACCTCTATTTAGCTTCGGCTCATCAGCTCATGTGGAGTTCGCACATGAAAAAAAAAATGAGAGTGTAGGCGGCCAAAAAAAAAACCTGTCTATTTAAAAAAAAAAATTGAACTATACTTGTCTCTGTCAGACTGAGTAGCACTATGTTTATCTAACAGGAGCAAAGATAGTCCAATTCCAAGACACTATTGGTATTCCGACGCAACTCAGCTGGTTGGTTGATCAGGAAAGTTGATGAAGACACTGACCTAGTATTTCGATGGCGTATGACACTGACCTACGAAGGGAAGCGCATCATCCGCAATTGCAACTACAATGGCAGAGGGCTGAAGTGGCATGCCATTCCCCCAATCTTACACCTTGATCGAAGAAGCAACGGACTGGATCCATATGTACAGCAAAGTGCCACAATAATAATAATAATAATAATAATAATAATAATAATAATAATAAGAGGTGTCGTTTGCTACAGTGCATGCATGCATCTTGCTATCTCATTTTTGAACAAGCCGCTCCCATCCTTAATGGCACCGATGCAATGGCAGAGGGTGACACAAACATCGCAATCACTCCCATACTAAACTGCTACGAGAAGGCCTAACCCAATCAATAAACAACCTGCCTAAACCGTCCAGCAAAAAGCTCTACCATGTTGGACTAAAAGACCAAAGGTACAACTTTTTCAGAAGTTTCAACGAAGTGGTTAACCACACTTCTGTAAAAAAAGAGTAGTTAACCATAAGGAATAAATAATAACTCCACTCAATTTGGACAATGAAGTACTCCAGTACTAGTACTTAGTCAAAGTAGCAAAAAGGAATAGCCCGACTATCATATCAGCCAAGGTGTCGCGTTTTCAGAGACTTGAAAAACTGCAAAAAGCGCCACTCAAGTCTGAAGAAACGCACCCACAAAATGTGCACTCCCAGTCCCATGTCTAGTGTAGCGCGAGCAACCACCGCCAAAGGGACATTACGGCTGGCTGCTGCGCGGCCACCGTCCATCCAATGCTCATGCACCCGGTTTCTGAACCGAGGTGGCCGGAGCGTGACCTGCCGGAGAAACGAGAGGCCGCGAAAGCGACGCCGCCGCCCACGTGCGCGCGGCACCGACGTGCCGGAGGCTTCCCAGCGCGTGACTCGTGCAGCGCACCGGACGGAAGGTTCCGGCTGTTTGTCGGGTTCAAACGGTTCCCATTTGGGCCCTTTTCGGGATCTCCTAAATCTGGTCAGAATTAAGTAGTCTTTTTCGCCTTTGATGCAGAATGAGGTTTGATGTGCACATGGCGACTATTTTGATGATTTGATCTGGACAGTCCGGTGCTTTTGTCAGGTCAGGAAAGCATGCGTCTCTAGAAGATTAGACCAAGGTTAAACGGAGAAAACCAGGTGCTGCGTGGTCAAACTTTTGGGTATTTCCAGTGGTATTTTGGTAAAGGCAGGTTGATGACTAGCTAAGTATAAGCCCTTTTTTAATTGTAAGGAGAGTTGATTTGTAACATCCAAAATCTATATTTTGGGAATATGCGTTATAAATGTATTAGGAAAAAAATATTTTGATCATTTTGCATATGAAAACATACATAGGTTTGAATTTTGACTTTTGTATAAAAACAAATCATGAAACATAAACAAATATGCACTAAAAAGAAAAGGTGGTTAAAACAAAATAAAAATAGCAGAGAGAATTATTTTGTGCATGATTAGGGTTTTAGTTATTGTTCATCGTTTCGACTATCTGGTCGGAAGGAGGTTCAACTACACGTAGTCGGAAGGAAGTTCGACTATACGTAGTTGGAAGGAGGTTCGACTACACCCTCGAGGGAGATGGCACCACGGGTGGTGGCGGAGGCACGGTTGCGCGTTGAACCGGCAGTAGGGCGGCGCTTTGTGCTGGTGCAAGGGGGCATGGGGGAGGACAGGGCATGGGAGCTCACTAAGACCGAGAGAGAGGCCAAAGGAGGTCGGTGGATAGTGAACGACAGTTGAGAATGTGCCGGCCGAAGACGAAGAGGGAGGCAAAATACGGCGGCGTCAGTGGGCCAAAGACAAAACCGCTTGGGGAAGAGCTTCCTCACGCTATGGTGTAACAGATGACGCGGTGGAAGTGGCGAAAAACTTACCGGAGGGACGGTTTGTCAGCAGAGACGCACGGTGACAGTGGAGCTCGGACGTTTCTTTGCTCTTGGTGTTCGTGAAGAAGGGGAAGGAGAAGATGGGGAGGGGCAAGGGAGGTGCACCGAGGCTTGTTAGAGCCAGGAGAGGGAGAAGAACCTGGGGGGATGGAATTGGGCGTGAGCGGTGCGTGCGCAATGCACCTGGGTGGCATGGGAGTGGCCAGGGGAAAGGCAGGGGCAGGGAGATGCACCAAGGCAAGGAGAGCGGCTGGCGGGGAAGGCTGGGCTAGCGCGGGTCGCGTGAGCTAGGGTTAGGGGGGAAAGGGAATCAGGTTGGAGAAATTCGGCCCAGAGAGGAAAAGGAGATTTACATACCTTTTTATTTAAAGAAAGTACAACAAATTCGAATGGCTTTTAGAAATTAGTAAATAAAGTTCAAAGATTCAAGGAAAATACACAGAAATTCCTCGAGTCATTTGGAACTTAATAAAACTATTTACAACTTTATGTTGTCTTATAATTTTGCAAAATAAATTGTTTTAAATTTTTGGGGAAAAGGAAAACCCCTTTTTAAAATACAAAAATTCAAGAAAAAGCTTAAAAGAATCTTTTTACTTTAAATACCAAAAAGCCCAATTGAACTAAATTTGAATTAATTAAATTTTGATTAATTCATATTAAATTATTTTTGTTTTCTAAAATTTTCAGTTAAGCTTTAGTAATAAAATCAAATGGTTATTTTTATTTTTGAAAAATTCAAAAGGCCCAAAATTAGGATGTTACCACAAAATTGAAGGAATTTGTAAGTCTTAACCTACTCCGTCACTATAACACAATTAAGTTAAAAGCATAAGTTAGCCCTTGACTTCATCATGACTCATGAAGTGCAAATATTTTGATCTAACAACAAAGCTCCATTCTTGATCAAGCTGTTAACGAGAACATCTCTAGGAACACAGCTTGCTTAGCAATTCTCTTGCCTCCTTCAAATAGCCCTCATACGCTAAACCTTCCATGAGTATAATGTAAGTCAAGTCATCAGGCATGCAACCACTAGACACCATGTAAGCCAAAATATCAATGGCGTAGTCTGTTTTGCCATTTCTGCAAAGCCCTAAGAGTATAGTATTGAAGAGCACATTGTGGGGTGATATGCCCGTATCTTGCAGTTTATGAACCATCTGAATTGCCTTTTCAATTTTATCCTCTTCATCCGGACACCCAGCTAACAACTGATAAATTTTATTTGGGTTGAATCCTTTGCTGGCTATTTCATTCAACAACTCAAAGGCTTGTTCCATTTCACCAGCCTTGGCAAGCCCATGTATCATTGTACTGTAAGTGATTGAATTAGGAGTGCAGCCTTTCTCAGACATTTGCTTAAATACTTTAATGCCCTACACCGTCAATCCTTTTGACACAAGAAACTAGTTAGTGTGTTGAATGTCGCATTGTCTGGGAGGCAATCATTTTGGATCATCTGAGCCATTAGCTCCTCAGCATCCTCCCATCGCTCAGCACTACACAAACCCTTCAGTAGAGTGTTAAAGGTAACAGTATCAGGTTTACAAGGATTGCATGTTGCTTAGTAACTCCAAGGCACTATCCACATGCCCTTGCTCACAGAGGCCATTGATGATGGCATTGTATGTGACAATATTTGCCGTGCATCCATGCTTTGACATTTTCTCTAGAAATCGAATCGCCTGCTGGAGAAATCCTTTTTGACACAAGGAATTGACGATCACATTGAATGTCGCTTCACTCGGGGGGACAATCCTCTCTGACCATCTCGGCTATAAGTTCATCGGCATCCTCCCACTGCTCGGCCCTACATAAACCCTTCAAGACAGTGTTGTAGTTGACAGTGTTCGGCTTGCACCCGTAAGAAGGCAAGCTGTTCAAGAACTCGTGGGCTTCGTCCACAACTCCTCTGCACATACCATCAATGATGACAGTGTAAGTCACGTTGTTCGGCGCGCATCTCTCGGCGCGCATCAGGTCGATCAGCTCCATGGCCTGCCGGTACCCCCTTTCTTTGCACGTTGCTTCGAGGAGGATGTTGTAGGTGACGACGTCGGGTGCGCAGCCCCGGCAGAGCATATCGTCGAGCACCGTGAGCGCGTCCCTGGCCCGGCCGCGCTCGCAGAGCGCGTGGATGAGCGGGTTGTAGGCGTACGTGCTGGGGGGGCACGGGCATGCCGTCCACGACGCGGCAGTACCCGTTGGCCAGGGCGCTGTATGTGACGGCGGTGGCCGCGGGGCCGCACGCCTCGACGACGCGCGCCGCGTCGGAGGGGCGGCCGCGGTGGCAGAGGTCGCGTACGAGCCTGTTGGCGAGCGGCACGTCGGACGGGCGGGGCGAGGACTCGACGAGGTGGAGTGCCGCGTCGAGGTCGCCGCGGTGGACGAGGGCGCTGAGGCGGTGGTCCGCTCCGTGCAGACGCCGCGGTGGCGGCGGAGGCGGTTTCGGGAGGCTCGGGGACTTGGGGTTGGAGCCGCGGAGGCGGCTCGGGGGTTGGCGCGAACGGTGGGGGGTTGTGGCCGGAGCAGGAGCGGGAGGGGAGTAGAGTGCAGAGGGTGGGAGGCGATGGTGACTAAGGGAGTTTTTTAAAAAAAATTCAAAACTAAGTAATCATTTAAAAAATATATATGTAAATAGATGTGACAGGGACTGCTATCAGTTGAACTGGTGATAAGAATTTAATTTTTTTAAATATAGCAAATTAGCTCAAAAAAAATTATAATTTTTTTTTGTAGCCTCTCAACACAGTGTTCTTTCTTGTGTAATTGTTTCATAATTTTATATGTTCTGAATTGTTATCTAAAATTTATTTAAGTATACTATTTGTAGAAATTTGTAAATATATAAAATGAGGTCCAAAAATTATGAAATATTTGTGAACGCTCATTACATAGTATAATTGATTGTGTATTTTTTTTAGAATTTTATGTGTTCTGAAATTGTCTCAAAATTCTTAATTTATGTTTCCGATATAGTGTACTTGATTGTGTAAACTCTTAATTGTTAAGATAATTTTAGAACGTGTAAAATTCTTGAAAAATTACACAATCAGTTACACTATGTGAGGAGTGTTAACAAAAAAAATCATAATTTTTAGACCTCATTTTATATATTTATAAATTTCTACAAACAGTATACTTAAATAAATTTTAGAGAATAATTCAAAACGGATAAAATTATGAAAAAAATTACACAGTAAAAACACTATGTTGGGAGGCTACACAAAAAAATTATAATTTTTTAAGCTCATTTTATATATTTAAAAATTTCTAGGTTTCTATTACCAGTTGAACTGACGACAGAAACCTAGCCTTACTGTTCAGGGTCTCTGTCGCTAGTTGAACTAGCGACAGGCGCCTGTCGTCAGTTGGGATCTATTTTTGTAATTTTTTGAGGTAATTATTTAGTTTTGTAATTTTTTTAAAAACATATTATTCAAAAAAAATTCTTGACCAAGGCATCGTGTTTGGATTTCGGCGTTTGGGAAGTGATTGGGCGAATGGGCGTGCCGCGTGGGCTCGTCGTTTGGTGCCGCTCCCACTCCCAGCCTCCTGCAGCTCCTGCTGCCCTCTGGCCAGTGAAGTCGCGTAGACAAGCCGCGCACAACCACTGATGCACTGGCCCTAGTAGAACTAGGAAGTACAGTTCGAGGCATCGATCAATATATTAAGGCCTAAGGGCAATTAACAAATAATTTAGAATATTTACAATATGTCAGTGAAACGGTATTTTGTTTCCTCGTGATAAGTTAAATGATATATTATGAATCATGTAGTTATTTCATTACATATGATGAATTTTCTCTACATTCAATTGTGCCTTCACGGAGTTACGGAACGCACGAAAAATACTAGATGAAAAATGGAGCAAAACATAATCTACTACTTACAGTTAAACATCCTCTAAAAAAAGTAACAGTTAAGCATGTGAATATGTGATTAACATTCATTCATTCGAAACAAGTCTTTGATATCTGAGATTCAGAAGAATGTCAAAACGAGCCCATAGGGAACATCACAGTAACAAGCTCCAGAGTAAGTAGGCCGAATGTATAAGCCCCCAAAATCAGCCTAGATGGCTTCAGTTTACATGTAGACATACTGCCAGAAAAAAATAAGGCATAGAAATCCACTGAACAATATTCGAATGAAGCTATAGCGTTGCAGAAGGAAAATGGTGTGCTCCAAAACTTGTGAAACCGTCTCAGTTTCTCATCTTTCGGTGGCCTGGTCCTCTTCATTTTACATTCACTAGCTCCACATCAAACACAAGAGTTGAGTTCTGTGGTATCGCCCCCATTCTTTGGTTCCCATAGCTACAGAGGAAAGGAGGAAGCGATCAGTGTTGAAACGAGCAGCTGCTGACATGAAAGCAATGCTAGTCTATATCTTACCCCATTGATGGTGGAATGGTGAGTCTTCTTTTATCCCCAACGCGCATACCTAGAACACACAAACAATAAGGATTGTATGAGAATTAACCATAAGACTCAAGTACAGAATATGCACTATTCCACAATTACGTGTTAGATCACAAGCAGCAAGTTCATATACCATTGATGCCGATATCCCAGCCTTTAATAACCTGCCCAACACCTGCAGCCAAAGTAACATTAGAATCACCCGACACTAATATCGAGGATGCCAGAGGGTAAAACAATAGCAGGAGGGGATAAGGTTACCTAGTCTAAACTCAAACGGCCTTCCACCAGCAGTAGAGTCAAAAATTGTGCCATTCTTTAACTTGCCAATGTACTTAACAGAAACCTAGAGAAGCACACAATTATCAGTAAGAATCTGTAACCTATATATAATCTGAGAACAGAAAGACTCCTAAGTGGTCAAATTGATTATAACCATGCAAAGTCATGCAGGTAGTGGTCACGTTAAGCAATTCAAACTTGAGCATGTAAATGTGAATATTATTTGAAGCGACTTTGAAAGATCGCATTACTAAATGGAAGCTTGAAGGGGAATCTTCCCCTCATACCCCCTCAGAAATGTTTACCTTTTTCCCATGGGAAGCTTTTTTACCATCTGGTTTGCCCATCGCTACCTCCTGAATTATCAAACCATTGCCAAAAGTTCGTGTTTGGAGTGGCTGCTTCTTGCTCTCTGACTCCATAAGATCTTTAGATGCCTGATTTTCACTTGTTTTCTTCTCCTGTATCTTCTTTTTCTTGTTCTTCTTTTTCTTAGCCTCCTGTGCAGTAACTTCCTCAGCATCATTGTCACTGGAAAAGGGCATAAGACAATTTTGTCAAACAATACAGAGCCATGCGAATAGCACTCACATGGGAAGCAAACATGATATATGGCATCTTAAGATACTTACATATGGTTTTCCTTATCAGCTTGCTGATTAGTATCAGCTTCAGAAGCACTTATGTTCTTGTTTTTCTTTTTCTTCTGTTTTGCGACAACAGGACCAGCAGGGGAATCCTGTTGTTTGTTCTCCTTTTCTTCACTGTCCACAGCAGTCCTTTTGTCCTTGGCCTTTTTCTTTTTCTTTGACACCCCATCATTTTCAGCCTTTACCTCCCTAGAACCGCAGGCAAAATTACAAAAAAAAAATACATGTTACTATGCCCTAATTAAACAAACCAACTGGGGCAAAACAATGAACTAGCAAGCAGCATGTACCCTGAAGAGTCACGATGATCACTAATGGCACCGCTTTTCCTTTTCCTGTCTTCATTACTGGTCTCAATTTTTAGCTTCCTATTTTTCTTGGAACTACCCTCGGCACTTTTCTTCAATTCAGAAAATGATACAGGAAAGCCATCTTCATCTTCACTTTCCAAGGATTCAGCAGATGGAGTCCTGACAACAAGCTGAAGTTCAGAATTATCACCATTTTCACCGCTTCGTTTCTTGTTTGATCGCTTCTGTCCTTCACCACCGGCAAGCTTGTCATCCTCTTGAATTTCCTCAATAACAACTGCAAAATGTGTCACAGGGAAAGAAAACTCATGAAATGATGTTGGCTGAGGCTTGAGACAATCAATATCTCATATCATGTAATTCAATGCCAATGAAAACCAGCTTTATAAAACTAAGTGAAACAAACAGTACCAAGACATGATTTCTTTGTTTCATGGGGAAAATAAGGCCATATTTTGCAATGCGAATTCTACGCAAGCATGAATATTACTTCACAGTGCAACATGTAGATTATATGCGTATACAATTGGCATATCATCTAATTCTATACATCATTAACAGAATATGCAAATAACTGCTATCCTGTTATGCACAGCAGGCATCACAGTTCCCGAAATAATGTAAATGCCCACAAAAGTAGAAATCAATAACTCTGACAAACACCAGCTTATCATACTATTCGTAGGGCATGTCTCCAATTGACAAAGCTCGTGATACAAGCAGGAATTTTCACATCATTAATATATGAACCTCTGTGCTAGCTTTAACCTGATATAACACTGTATCATCATCAGTTATCCACGGGTTATATGCACTCACGATGCCTATCACTACCAGTTCATACTAATAGCCTCTGCACAATAGTTCTCCCTTTTCCCATTTCCAAAATAAAATGCAACATCATCATAAGTCAGGAACCAGTAAAAATGTCAAATAAAGCTTAAAAAAATATCTAGAGAGAAACATACCTTATGGATGGAAAAAATGATCAGGAAGACAGGAAAAACATAGATAACATTCAATCATATTTCCAGGGGACACACTCCCATGGATCATGTCTCAGGGCAATGGAATAGCAACATGTGAAAACATTACCTGAACTTTTGCCTCTACGCTGATTGTACATCATCTCCGCATCATCAGTCTCTGAATCATAGTCTGAATCGTCATCTTCGCTGTCTGAATGTCCCATAGCCTCAGTCAGTAACATACTGACATGGCTTGCACAAGGGGATAAAATTCATAAGCATTACCTGTACTCATCTCCTCAGGGGATACAGGGATGATCACTGTGTTACCATCATCATCAGTGTCCAAGAAACCATCATCATCCGAGCCTCGCAGAGAATCACTACTAGTATCACTGTCACCCAAGTCCTCCTCATACACATCACTGACAAAATAATTAAGGAAAAAACGAAATCCCAGAACAACAATTCTCAACAACGAAAAGGCATCCAACAGCCATCAACTACAATCAAAGAAAAGCAAGTAACACTAATGCAGCAAAGGATACCCAACATAGTATCCAGCGAGGTGGACACTCCTCGGCCCGAGCACCGAGAACGTGACGAACTTCTCCTCGAACTCGAGCTCCAGGTGGCAGGTCTCCGAGTGCCCAGAGACCAGGGCGCAAAGGAACACGGGATCCTTGTTCTTAACGCTGCACTGCACCTGTACCACGCCCTTCTTCCCATCGCCGTCGCCCTTCTCCCCCTTACCAACCTCACCCCCCAGCGTCGCCTGCGTTGCCCATCCAACAAAACCCCACATCGTCACACAACATTGCAGACTCACACCACAACTAGAAACCTCAACAATCCCATCTATTACCATTAACACAGGAAGCATCGAAATGGAAAGGGCGAGAGATCGAGGCGGAGCGTACCTGGGTGAGGCGTAGGCGGCCGCGGCGCGCGCTGTGGGTGTGGGTGTAGGGCTTCCCGGGCTTCACCTCCGCGCCTGCGAGCGGAGCATGCGGGCAAACGATTAATACCGTACAGGGTAAGGAAAAGCATAGAAGAGAAATCAACGGCGGCGTCCATGACGATCGAATCGATTGTTTACCCCAGAACGACGACATGGCTGCGGCTCGAGCTCGACGGATGTATCGCGACGCGCCTCGGTGGGGAGGGGACAGGCTTGGAATGGGTGGGGTTTTGGAAGCTTTGAGAGGGTGGTAGAAGAGGGGGGAGGGAGAGCAGGGCGTCGCGTCGCGGCGAGAAACCCTAAAAATGGGGGTTTAGGGGAGCGGCGGTGGGAAAAGGCGTCGGAGGGGTGGTTTTTTGCGGGTACACCCTTCAACATGTGCGATTTTCCATTTTTCTCTGCTGGATTTCGGCCTTAGTTCTCCGTACTGGGCCTCCAAGGATTTGGTCTAGGCCTATAATGGATCAAAACCGAGTAATGGACGCAAAAGAATGTAACTTGCTCATTGCACCGCGTATTTCAACTTGAGTTTGCACAAACCACCGGGTCTAAGCGATCTTTTTCACATCACACCACCTATTTTGATATCATGTTGTGCATTTCGCCAGCACATCTAACATTGCAACACCTATTTTAACTTGAGTTGATGTGTGTCCTAGACCAGGGGTGCCACCGATACGAACCCTAGCCGTCGGCCACAACTCCTTACTCCCTCGATTGGCCCCTCTCCTTTATTCTCTCGCATTGAGTGGGTGTGAATCATGTTGATTTTTTCAAAAGTAACTTTATATTTTCTTTAGTTTCTTATGTTTTTCTTCCTAGATTAAATTTTCTAGTTTGTTCTTCTTGGTAAGTTCTTAGCCCAATCTTATTTACCCATAATGGCTTTCATCATACTGACTCACCTGGACTACAATGGCGACGCCTACACCGAAAATAGACATCAGGGGTCAAGAAAGGTGCAAATAAATCACCTCTTATTTCCTTTCGATGAACAATGCCGCTACCAAGATGTAAGTCCTACACATCAATGGAAATCATCAACAATCTACTTTCCACTGTTGTGTTTGTCGGCAATCAAAACACCGTTGGAAGATATAGAGTCAATGGCGAGGAAGATAAAAAAAATCCAACACGTTCGTCGATCCAATGACTTGATGCTGGCATGTTGTTCATCTACCATCTTCAATGTAAAAATTAGGTACTTATATACTTTGTTCATTAAATTATTAACATAAATCAGAGAATATTTTATATAAAAACAACAACTTGAGTCGCACAAAACACTATTGCACGAGGCCATGTATGCCGATTGTGGCCACAATTCACAATGTGTGAGGATGGGACAAGGTCACGAGGATATCGCATTTTATGTGCTTCAACTATTCGCTTCCCACTTGCCATGTCGGCTTGGTCCACATCAAACCCAATCTTGTCACCCCCTGCTTGCGTGGCAACTATAAACGAGGCCTGCTTGTTCGGAGGTCATGTACGACTGGGCCGGATAGATGGGCTAGTGCAATGTGCAACAACATGTCAAAATTGTTAAGAAACCGGGCCCAAGACTCCGGAGAGTCCTAGCTCAGTTGAACTCCTCATCCCCTGAAGTCTATAAATAGAGGGGACCCCCCCCTCATTGTAACACTGATTATTCCGAAGCAATAAAGTAAAGCCCGAAGTCCTCTCATATCTCTGTATTCAATCTACTGTTGTGTTCTTCATTCGTTCTTACGATTCTGAGTTTGTCTACGAGGTAATCGCTCGGACTGGACTCGCCAGCGACGGTTACTCAACACGTTATCAGCACGATCGACTCTCCTCGCATCGAAAGGTAACCGTCGAAGAACGACACTCGTAGATTGAATCGTTTTTCTAGATTACTTTTCAATTATGCAAATTTGGCTTTCTAGATTGGTTTTCTGCGGTGCAAATCCGTTCTAATCTACCGTGAGCAGACTTGAAGTCGCCGTCACAATGCCGATTGGTGGATTGTATGAAAGATCGGATGTTGATTGCATCGTATAAACAGTGATTACATATGCACAGTAATTACATATGAATAGTGTTTTACATGAACAGTAAAACCCGGGCCGGCTTGAGGCCGCCCACGCCCCCCCCCCCGGCGCTAGAAGGAGACTCGCTCGTGCCAAAGACGACCCGCCACTTCTGATCCCCCCCGGCCAGGCCGCACCTCCGGCTGGAAACCGCCACCCCTTACGGTCAGCACCACCCAGCACATCACAGAAAAAAGGAGGTGGGGAGGAGGATGGAGCCGACCGCGGTGGGTCCGCCACGAGTGCACGAAGACGCCGTCGACCCTCGCGCCCTGCGCCTAGCCCGCGCCTGCCGAGCCGTCGCCTCCTAGCACCGCCGAGCCGAGGAAGGAAGAGCCGCCGCCGGCGACTTGAATCGCCGCCACGCGGCCGCATGAGCTCACCGCCGCCGCCACAAGATAACGGGGAAGGGAGGGAACAGCCGCCGTATGGCGCCTCCACCCGTGCGCCACCGCCGCGCCTCGCCTCGGCGCTGGTCCCCACGAGCCCCGCTCGAAGCCGGACGCCGCCTCGCCTCGCCTCCTCCTCCGTTGCCGCCTCATGTAGCGCGCCGCCGCTCGGCCGCTCGATGTAGCCGCCGCCTGCCGGCTGCTCGGCCGCCTCGCGATGCCTTGGTGGTCCCGTGCGCGGTAAAACCCTATCCGCCCCCTTTTATCGATGGTAGAAGGGCCGAGAAGGCCGGCCCATTTACACGGTGGGAAAAGAAAAAAGAAATAAAAAGAAAAAAGGAAATTTTGCAGAAAACCCCTTGTAAATTCTGAAAATTACTATATCCTTTCAAGAAAAGGATATTTTGCATAAAACCCCTCGGAGTTTATAAAAAATATGCGATAATTTTTCTCTAAACTGAAATTTCACGTTTTAGCCCCTGGATATTGCAGAATTCACCGAAACTTCATATTCCAGCATAAAAGAGATTCGGGAATTCAATTTTTGAATCGGTTTTTGTATTTGAATCATATTTTACCTTGTTATTATTATCTCTATGCAATTTATTTACTGTATTTACTGTTTTTGATTATTTGTGATTATTTACGTTACTTTTAATCACTGAAAATAGCAGTAAATCATGAAAAATACATAGAAAAATACGGGAACATTATAAGAATTTTTGTAACCATTTTATGCAAGTTACCAGTAGTAATCTTATACACTCTTTGCATAAATATGCAGATGACTGGCATTACGAACCGGGAGTTCGAAGAGCTGGCCCAGTATGGCCATAATTATCTGACTTGGGCATCAGATGTCGAGATTGTACTTGGAGCAAAGAAGCTCCGTGTTGCAATTGGACTTGGCACCCTTAAGGACGCCGCTCCACCTGCTGAGGAGAATGATCAAGCACTTCATTTCCTCAGACACCATCTCTGCCTAACGCTCAAGAATGAGTACATGACAGAAAAGAACGCACTAGCCTTATGGACCGCACTGAAGAAGCGGTTTGAGAAGCTAAAGTACACCATCCTTCCTCGTGCAGAGCAGTATTGGAACCGACTGCGTTTTGCTGACTACAAGACCGTGGGAGAGTACAATTCTGCATTGCACAGAATTTCTACAAGTCTTCAACTATGTGGTAAAGTAACCACAGACGAGCAGAAGATAGAAAAAACTCTCTCTACCTTCCACCCCAACGAGGTGCAATCCGCACACAACTATCGGCAGGATGGCTATAAGGAGTATACCGAACTGATCGATATCATGCAAGTTGCGGAAGCTCAAGATGACATTCTCCGAACGAACTACATCTCACAGCCACCTAGTAGCAAAGTTGGTCATGAAGTCAACGCAAGCAGCAACAAGGTGAGAAAGCCTCACTTAGCGAAAAGATTCGGAAGGGTAAGGTCATGGGTTGTAAAACCAAGCAGACTGCCCAAGCCAGGAAGGGCGGACAAAAGAAGCGCGACGAGAAGCCATATGGTCAGCAGGACCAAACTTGCTACAAATGTGGCACTTGGGGTCATTAGTCACGTATTTGCCATGAGTCGCAGCACGTGATCGATGCCTTCAAGGCCAAGAAGAAGGGCAAAGGACAGCATGAGGCACACCTCGTCATTGCAGGCACAGAGGATCCACAGTCATGGGATGCACCCATAAATGTGGACAGCCCGATGGCAGCCCCCATCACACCTTCTTTGGACATCGCAGCAGCATCAGCTGTAGTTGCCGACGAGGAGCAGATGAACGTAGCGCAGATCCAGGCAGAAGTATCTTCATACTTCGCTGATTCGATCTAGTGCACGCATTGCACTTAGTTTTATAGTCATTTGCAGTTTTTGGTTGTAATAGAATAATAATTTTGCATAATGGTCGTAAGCTCTAGTAGAGAAAAGAAATAAATTCTTATTATGAGTCCCACACGAATTTTTCTCGTATTAATAAAAGCAAATTGTGTTCTGTTTTGAAGTTTTTTATATGTATGGTTGCTTGCTACCCTATATTAATAAATATTTTATATGTATATCAGAACGCGGGTGGCGCCCTATGGAGGAAGTATGCTTAGCAGACAGCGGCACAACTAATACCATATTAAGAGAGACAAAAATTTTCCAGTCAATCACCAAGAATGCTGGTAGTCTTACGACAATCGCAGGCAGCGATACTTGTGTAATAGGCTCAGGAAGAGCCACAATTATACTTCCGATGGGCACAACATTGGTAATTGAAAAAGCCTTGTTGTACCTATAATCGACTAGGACTCTCTTAAGCTTTAAAGATATTCGCACTAACGGTTTCCATGTAGAGATTGAAGAAGACTATGGTAAGGAATACCTACTCATTACAAAGCACGATAAAAATGGAAAAAGGGTATTAGAAAGATTTCCTTCATATGAATCTGGGCTATACTACACTC
This sequence comes from Hsuehochloa calcarea, assembly GCA_036346395.1. Taxonomy (NCBI): domain Eukaryota; kingdom Viridiplantae; phylum Streptophyta; class Magnoliopsida; order Poales; family Poaceae; genus Hsuehochloa; species Hsuehochloa calcarea. Next base: position 29,761,178 of record CM070599.1, on the reverse strand, counting down.
ATATTAAGGCATCTGCAGACTATACTGTCCTGAAAATGACTTTTAGAAGCTCTGAACTTTTCTGTCTCTGGCATGATATATTAGGCCACTCCGGTCTTACAATGATGAGAAATATAATTACTAATTCTCAGGGACATAATATCAATGTAAAGAAATTCCAGAATCCAGAAGATTTTGTGTGCCCTGCATGTGCCAGCGGGAAAATAATTACTAGACCCTCTACTCTGAAAGTAAAGGATGAAATCCATGCATTCCTGGACCGTATCTAGGGAGACATTTGCGGTCCTATACAGCCCTTGTCATGGCCATTTAGGTACTTTATGGTGCTCATCGATGCTTCCTCGAAATGGTCGCATGTACGCTTATTGTTAACTAGAAATCACACTTTTGCAAAGCTGATCTCGCAGATAATTAAGATTAAGAATAATTTCCCTGATCATCATGTGAAGTCCATCAGGATGGACAACGCTGGAGAATTTACTTCAAAGGCATTTGATGATTATTGTATGGCAATATCCTTCGGAAAAAGGAAATTTTATAAAACCCTCGAGAGTTTATAAAAATATCGATAATTTTCTCCGAACTGAAATTTCGCGTTTTAGCCCTGGATATTGCGAATTCAAAACTTCATATTCAGTGAGAAAGAGATTGAAATTCAATTTTGAATCGGTTTTGCATTTCAATCATATTTTACCTTGTTATTATTATCTTTATGCAATTTATTTATTGTATTTACTGTTTTTGATTATTTATTATTATTTACATTACTTTTAATCACTTGAAAATAGCGATAAATCATGAAAAATGCATAGAAAAATCTGAGAACATTATAAAATTTTTGTAACCATTTTATGCAAGTTACAGTGTAATCTTATACACTCTTTGCATGAATATGCGAGATGGTAGCATTACTGGCAGGAGTTGAAGAGTTGTTGATGTAGCCACAGATTATCGACTTGGGCATCGGATATCGAGATTGTACTTGGAGCAAAGAAGCTCGTCTTTCGCTATGGACTTGGCACCTGAAGGGCGCCGCTCCACCGTGAGGAGAATGATCAAGCACTTCATTTCCTCATACACCATCTCTGCCTAACGCTCAAGAATGAGTACATGGCAGAAAAGAACGCACTAGCCATATGGAACGCACTGAAGAAGCAGTTTGAGAATCTAAAGTACACCATCCTTCCTCGTGTAGGCGATATTGGAAGCGACTACGTTTTGCAGACTACAAGGCCGTGGGAGAGTACAATTCTGTATTGCACAGAATTTGTACAAGTCTTCAACTATGTGATAAATTAACCACAGACGAGCAGAAGATAGAAAAAACTCTCTCTACCTTCCACCCAACACGGTGCAATTCGCACGCAACTATCGGCAGGATGGCTACAAGGTATGTCGAGCGATCGATATCATGCAAGATTCTGAGCTCAAGATGGCGTTCTCGAAAGAACTACATCTCACGACCACCTAGTAGCAAAGTTGGTCATGAAGTCAGCATAGCGGCTACAAGGTGAAAGCCTCACTCGACAAAAGATTCGGGAAGGGTAAGGTCATGGGTGCAAACCAAGCGGTGCCCAAGCGAAGAAGGCGGACAAAAGAAGCGCGACGAAGCCATATGGTCGTGAGGACCAAACTTGCTACAAATGTGGCGCTTGGGGTCATTGGTCACGTGTTTGCCATGAGTCGCAGCACGTGATCGATGACTTCTAGGCCAAGAAGAAGGGCAAAGGACGGCATGAGGCACACCTCACCATTGCGATCCTGAGGATCCACGGTCATGGGATGCACCCATGGATGTGGGCGGCCGATAAGCGACCCCATCACACCTTCTTTGGACATCGCGGCGGGCCGCACTGTAGTTGTCGACGAGGAGCAGATGAACGTAGCGCAGATCCAGGCAGAAGTATATTCATACTTCGCTGATTCGATCTAGTGCACGCATTGCACTTAGTTTTATAGTCATTTGCAGTTTTTGGTTGTAATAGAATAATAATTTTGCATAATGGTTGTAAGCTCTAGGAGAGCAAATAAATAAATTCTTATTATGACTCCCGCACGACTTTTTCTCGTATTAATAAAGGCAAATTGTGTTCTGTTTTGAAGTTTTTTATATGTATGGTTGCTTGCTACCCTATATTAATAAATATTTTATATGTATATCAGAACGCGGGTGGCGCCCTATGGAGGAAGTATGCTTAGCAGACAGCGGCACAACGAATACCATATTAAGAGAGACAAAAAAAATTCGAGTCAATCAGCAAGAATGTTGGTAGTTTTACAACAATCGCAGGCAGCGATACTTGTGTAATAGGCTCAGGAAGAGCCACAATTATACTCCCGATGGACACAACATTGGTTATTGAAAAAGCCTTGTTGTACCTATAAACGACTATGACTCTCTTAAACTTTAAAGATATTCGCGCTAACGGTCTCCACGTAGAGACTGAAGAAGAGTATGGTACGGAATACCTACTCATTACAAAGCACGAGAAAAATGGAAAAAGGGTATTAGAAAGACTTCCTTCATATGAATCAGGCTTGAGAATTACCGTTGAGCACTCTTGTAACATCCCAACATTTTGAGCCTTTGAAAATCTTTTATTTATTTGCTAGTTGAAAATCTCATCATCGCATTTTATTTGAATTTATATTAAAAGCTTAATATGGACTTTCATGACAAAATGATTTAATATACTTAATCCTAATATCAACAATGGCCAAACTTATTTTATTTGGATTCTATATGCTTGGATATATTTTATAGAATTTTTCCAAGATCATTTGGGCCTTGCCGTGATCTCGCTTCGCTTCGCTGCTTGCGCCTCCTTTGCGGCTGCTAGGTGGGACCACCACCGGGTCGTCGTCTCCGCGACCCTTCCTCCTCCTCGCGTTCGCCCGCCATTACCGAAGCTTCATGCTCCGTCCGACAAACGCGTACCCGTTGCGGATTCTTCGCACCGACTTTACCGAATTAAACCCCGAGTTATCCCGTATCTTTTTCTGTTGGGAATCAAACCTGAACTCGGTAGATATCCCCGAGAATCAAGGATTTTGAAATCACGGCCGTTTCGGACTCGAATTGGGGGTTTCCAATTCCAGCATCTCCCGGGCCTATAAATACCCCCCTTAGAATCGCCCAGTCCGCCGCAACCCAGAGCCGCCGCCCTCGTCTCCCCAATCGTTCTAGCGCCGCCGCAATCCAAGATTTAGGGTTTTCGGCTGAGCTTCTTCTCCAGTGAATTGCGCCACCGTCGTTGTCGCCCTTGCCCCCACGGAGTGCACCACCGTGATCAGCAAGGTCCCAGCTACCTCGTGCGCCCCTCCTCGTCGCCGGAGCATCGCGGAGAACGCCAAACAAAACCGGCTCCGCCGCTTCTTCCTCGCCGTCGGTCGCCATCGTCGTTGCCGTCTTGGTATGGGCACCCCAGTCGCAATAGCACGAGAACAATCTGGTACCCTTCACCGATGACTTTCGCCGTAAACGCCGGTGACCATCGGTCCCGGCCCGCGCGACGCCGCCAAGCCTCCTCGGCTCGGCACCGGCGCTCGGCCTCGATCTTGGTGTGGCAACCACGTTAGCGCCAAATCAGCGCCCGACACGCTGCGTCGTGGCCCGATCCGCGTCAACTCTCCGAGGCTCGGTGCACTCGATCTGCTGAGCGAGGCGACATGTGGGGCCCACATGTCAGAATTCTTTTAAATCTATTTCTTTTTTCAGAAATTCTCGGCTGACGCAAGTATTGCGCTATAATCTAATTTTCTTTTATAAAAATAATTCAGGAAATCAAATTAAAATCCAAATTAGGGTTTTGATTATTTTTCAATCTTCCAAAACCCATAACTTTTGCATCCGACCTCCGATTGAGCCCATTCAAATTTGTAAATTTATATAAAATCAAGATCTATTTAATGGTGAATTGTATATGATTTTTGGAGTTTGTTTTGCCTCTGTTATTTATTTGTTATTTATTTCTTTTGTCTCGTTTGCGAGTAGGCGTCGATACTTCGGGAAATTTTGGAGAAGAAGGAGCACCTCAAGATCAAGACCAGTACCTAGACCTATTCCAAGGCAAGTTATACCTTTGATCACATTAAACTCAGTTTTTAAAATATTTTGTTTCAATGTATTGCATTCTAATTCAAGTATTTATTTAAATGCTTTTGGGATAGTTATTAATCCAAATTGTTATATCCACCTTGTCTATTGTTATGTCATGTTCTTTTGTCACCCTAGGTTGATTCATTATTAGTTGGTATAATCGTAGCACCATCGTGGGTTGGTTAGATACGAGTAGACCGCTTAGCCATGCCACGAGTCATCATTTCATGTGAGTTGCAATTATGAATTTGACCAATGGAATATAGAACTGTGTGATAAGACTGTGTGATGTGTGCTATTACTCGTTGATGGCATGTGTTGCACTAAATCAACAGTGTAGGAAAAGATTTAGACTGAGGCAAGTGGTGGATCTGTGTGAATGGTGGAGCTGTGTGCTTATTAAACTTTGTGATTTGGGTAAAACTGGAAGTCTTGCCTTGGTCAATTAAGGACTTAACTTTTTGCGCCATTGGACTGGGCCTTACTGTACAACCACATGCCTAGTATGGGCTGGGCCTAACTTAGTAAGTTATGGAGTCTTAACATTAACAATTCAGGTTGTATTTTAAGCTGTGTGATGGGCTGAAAGTGTGATATGTCACATCGCGGGACGGTTCGCTGCATCCCTGTCCAACGATGTGTGTCATAACCAAACGTTGTGTGCATGGTTGGCCGGCAGGAAAGCACATCGGGAGTGCCATTGCTTGAGATAAAATCTCTGAAAGGTTTTGTTATGGTCAGTGCTAGCTACACTGATTGTATCGTGTGGGTAAAGTGTACAACCTCTGTAGAGTGTTAAACCAATCTATTCGAATAGCCGCGTCCTCGGATATGGACATGCACGGGAATTTCACACGAGGGGTAGTTTTTCATAAAACAATTGGGAATGGTCATCTGTGTGAGACAACTTGTGCAGCTATGTGAATAACTTGATTAGACTGTGTGTCCTTTGGGAAATCAAATGTTAAATTAATATTCTTTATTTGTTTTTCGATTACGTTTCAATCTATTATATGTATTCAATTGTAAATGTTGCATTTCTGCAAAATAACCACATAAGCCATTCCTTCGGAATAAGCCATCATGTATAATTGCATTCTGTGGTATGACTTGCGAGTACGGTGTGTACTCACTCTTGCTAAATAAATCAACAGAAGTGAAGGAGTCGTCACCAGCTTTTGAAGAGGAATTCTACGAAGGTTGATCGTTAGGGTATTGATCGCAGTCAGTTGCCTGTGGTGTATTGATGGAGCTATTTGCATTTTCCGGAGTTTCTAAAAATAAAAATCAAATTTAATTCTTGACATGATGTTGGGCGAAGCCCAACACTATTCCAGCCAACCCATCTCCCCTTCGCTTGCGCGCCCTCGTCCGTTGGATGCACGACGCATGCCCCTCATTTCGATCGGACGCCCGCGCTCAACCCCGCCTTCCTCCGTTGGATAGCCGTCGCGTGGCCTTGCCCGCTGATCTCGCTCGCTCGCTCGCCAGCGCCTCGCTGCCGCTGCCAGGTGGGACCACCACCGGGTCGTTGTCTTCGCGACCCTTCTTCCTCCTCGCGCTCACGCGTTCGCCCGCCATTACCGAAGCTTCAAGCTCCATCCGACAAACGCGTACCCATTGCGGATTCTTCGGACCGACTTTACCGAATTAAACCCTGAGTTATCCCGTATCTTTTTCTGTTGGAATCAAACCTGAATTCGGCAGATATCCCCGAGAATCAAGGATTTTGAAATCGCGGCCGTTTCGGACTCGAATTGGGGGTTTCCAATTCCAGTGCCTCCCGGGCCTATAAATACCCCCCTTAGGATCGCCCGGTCCGCCGCAACCCAAAGACGCCGCCCTCGTCTCCCCGATCGTTCTAGCGCTGCCGCAATCCAAGATTTAGGGTTTTCAGCCGAGCTTCTTCTCCGGTGAATTGTGTCGCCGTCGTTGTCGCCCTTGCCCCACCGACTGTACCACCGTGATCAGCAAGGTCCCAGCTACCTCGTGCGCCCCTCCTCATCGCCGGAGCACACTTCCAACAAAACCCAAAGCTCCACCGCCGCTTCTTCCTCGCCGCCGATCGCCACCGTCGTTGCCAGCTACTGGTAAGGGCACCCCTGAGTGCGCAATAGCACATGGAACAATCTGGTACACTTCGCCGCCGATAACTTGCCGCCAAACGCCGGTGACCATCGGGTCCCGAGCGCCGCCGCCGCCGTCGTCCTCCAGCTCAGCGCCAGCTTCAGCCTCGGTGCTGGTGTGGCAGCTGCGTGGCGCCAAATCAGCGCCAGCACACGCGTGCGTGGCGGCCCCCTCCACGCTTCAACTCTCCGAGGCTCGGTGCACTCATCCACCGTGAGCCAGAGACTGACATGTGGGGCCCACATGTCAGAATTCTTTTAAATCTATTTCTTTTTCCGAAAATTCTCGGCTGACGCAAGCATTGCGCAATAATCCGATTTTCTTTTATAAAAATAATTCAGGAAATCAAATTAAAATCGAAATTAGGGTTTTGATTATTTTCCAATCTTCCAAAACCCATAACTTTTACATCCGACCTCCGATTGAGCCCATTCAAATTTGTAAATTTATATAAAATCAAGATATATTTAATGGTGAATTTTATTTGATTTTTAGAGTTTATTTTGACTCTGTTATTTATTTGTTTTTGTGTTTTTTGTCTCGTTTGCGAGTAGACGTCGGTACTTCGGGAAATTTTGGAGAAGAAGGAGCACCTCAAGATCAAGACCAGTACCTAGACCTATTCCAAGGCAAGTTATACTTTTGATAATATTGAACCCAGTTTTTAAAATACTTTGTTTCAATGTATTGCATTCTAATTCAAGCATTTATTTAAATACTTTTGGGATAGTTATTAATCCAAATTGTTATATCCACCTTGTCTATTGTTATATCATTGATCTTGATCCAGAGTATGCATCGCTCGCTGAATGTAAGAAAAGATTATATTAGGAAGATTGGAAGAAAACAATAGAAGCAGAATTATTATCTCTGAATAAAATAGAGGTGTTTGGGCCTTTAAGCCGCACGCCTCCCCATGTGCACCCAGTAGGGCATAAATGGGTATTTGTTCGAAAGAGAAATGAAAACAATGAAGTTGTAAGACATAAAGCAAAGCTTGTTGCACAAGGTTTCACCCAACGACCATGAGTCGATTATGAAGAAACTTATTCTCCGGTCATGGGCGGAACTACCTTTAGATATTTAATCTCAATGGCAGTAAACTTGAATTTGGAAATGAAATTGATGGATGTGGTAACTGCATACCTTTATGGGAACTTGGATTCAGACATTTACATGAAGGTACCGGAAGGTATCCCTGTCCCGAACCAAGACAGAGAAAATAGAAATATGTGCGATGTGTAACTCGTAAAGTCACCGTATGGCACAAGCAATCGACGAATGTGGTATAATCGTTTAAGCGACTTTCTCTGCAAGAAAGGCTACACGAACAATGATGATTGTCCCTGTGTTTTTATACGGAGATCCCAGGATGGATTCTGTATAATCTCAGTGTATGTAGATGATCTGAATATCATCGGGACCATGGAAGATATTAAGAAAGCAAGCTCTTACATGGAGTCAGAATTCGAAATGAAAGACTTGGGTAAAACCAAATACTGCCTAGGCCTGCAGCTTGAGCATACCCCTGAAGGGATTCTAGTACATCAGTCAACCTACACTCAGAAATTGTTGGGAAGGTTCGGCTTTGAAAAGGCACATCCTCCGAAAGTGCCGATGGTCGGGAGATCCTTACGGCAAGACAAGAACCCATACAGACCTAAAGAAGAGGGGGAGAAAGTCCTGGAACCGGAATTTCCATACCTGAGTGCAATAGGAGCACTCATGTATCTAGCAAACTGTACTAGACCGGACATTGCATTTGCAGTGAACCTATTAGCAAGGTACAGTGCAGAACCTACCAAAAGGCATTGGCAGGGAATAAAGGACATCTTTCAATACCTACAAGGAAGCAAAGATCTTGGTCTATTCTACAGAAAGAACCAAGATCTAACCATGACTGGCTATGAAGATGTTGGGTACCTGTCAGACCCGCACACAGCTAAGTCACAAACATGCTATGTATTCCTGTGTGGTGGAACTACAGTTTCATGGAAATCGTCTAAGCAAAGTCTTGTATCTACTTAGACGAACCACTCGAAATTATAGCACTATACGAATCCTCACGGGAATGTTCTTGGCTTCGGCGGATGATTCACCACATCCAGCAGTCATGTGGATTGGAAATTAAGGTATTGCATACTAAGTCATGTGAAAATCTTGCAAATTTATTTACTAAGTCACTTCCAGCGTCTAGTTTTGAAAGATGCATACATGGAATTGGAATGATGAGACTTAGACAAGTGCAGATTTCAGGGGGAGAATCTTCACGAACTCATTATTGAATCTTGATCACGAAGATCAAATACCCAAAGAATAAATCCTGGAGATTAAATGAAACTGGGTGGATTGTACTCTTTTTCCCTTGAAGAGTTTTCCTCAAGTTTCTCGGCTAAGGTTTTTAATGAGGCAATTCGTGCAACACAGCAGAACGCATGGCATGCACTCTTTCTCCAAATTTTTCCCACTGGGTTTTTATGGAGTTTTAACGATACATGAACATGTTGGATGAGTGTCCAAGGGGGAGTGTTTAGAAACCGGGCCCGGGACTCCGGAGAGTCCTAGCCCAGTTGAACTCCTCATCCCCTGAAGTCTATAAATAGAGGGGACCCCCCTCATTGTAACACTAATTGTTCCGAAGCAATAGAGTGAAGCCCGAAGTCCTCTCATATCTCTGTGTTCAATCTACTATTGTGTTCTTGTGTTCTTCATTCGTTCTTACGATTATGAGTTTGTCTACGAGGTAATCGCTCGAACTGGACTCGCCAGCGACGGTTACTCAACAAAAATGAGTGGTGTTATGTGAAGAAAAAATATCTTAGACATGTTGTTTTGTGCAAGTCCTGTAAAAAATATTTTGTGTATTGTTAGTTGAGTTGTGCAAAGGCCGCTTCAGACCTAGTGTTTTGTACAAGCTAGTCAAAACAGGTGGTTTAATCTGCAATTTACTCAGAAAAGACCGATGAACACAAATGTTGCACGAAATTCAAATTTAAAAGCACATTATATATATATACAATTTTAAAACATTGATAACTTTACGGACCACATACATGTGTTATGGCTTACTACTGTGTAAGATTAAGAGGTCATAGTTATATAGCCGCTACATCAAATGAAAGCCCTGCACACTTGCTGCTGACCACCTGGCACCCACCCTTGGCCTTCTTCCTCACCCCAATCATTATTGCACATATTCCCCGCTGCTCCAAGCACAAAGCTCTGCTACTACTGCCCCTGAAACCATAACATCTAAATAGATTGCCAACTATTGTCACCACACGACCGCCGGGTGAGAGGGATGCACGAAATACAAGCCAAATTGAGTGGGCACGAATGGGATGGTTACTGTTGAGTAACTGTCACTAGCGAGTCCAGTCCAGCGATTACCTCGTAAACAATACTCGAATCGTATGAACAAAGTAAGAACACAAAAATACAACAGTAGATTGAATACAGAGATATAAGGGGACTTCATGCTTCGCTTTATTGCTCTTCAATAATCGTGTTACAATGGTAGGGGTCCCCTATATATAGCCTCCTAACCCTGCTAGGGTTTCGGTGGGTACCCATACATGGGCCGACATATGGGCCGGGCCCAGAGGTTCTTAACACTTTCCCTTGAGCACCCATTCTCACATGTGCATGCCTCGTTAAAACTCCATAAAAACTCAGTGAGAAAAATTTAGAGAAAGAGTACATGCCATATGTTCTACTATATTGCACGAATTACCTCATTAAAAACCTTAGACATGAAATTTCAGGAAAACTCGTCAAGCGAAAAAGATTACAATGCACCCAATTTCATTTAATCTCCATGATTTATTCTTTGAGTACTTGATCTTCGTGATCAAGTTTTAATAAAGAGTTCGTGAAGATTCTCCTCTTGAATTTTGCACTTTTCTAAGTCTCATCATTCCAATTCCACGTATGCATCATTAAAAGCTAAACACTGGTAGTGACTTAGTGAATAAATCTGTAAGATTTTCACATGACTTAGTATGCAGCACTTTAATTTCATCAATCTTTTGCAGTTCGTGAGCATAGAAGAACTTGGGGTTGATATGATTAGTGAGAGGACTCTTCACATAACCTATCTGCACTTGTGCAATACAAACTGCATTATCTTCATAGATAATAGTGGGGGTTTACACGTTATTCAATCCACATGACTGCTGGATGTGGTGAATCATCCGCTAAAACCAAGAATATTCCCGTGAGGCCTCGTACAGTACTACGATTCTGAATGGTCCACCAAAGTAGATACAAGACTTTGCTTATACGATTTCTAAAAAAATGATGTTCCACCACATAGAAATACATAGCATATTTGAGACTTAGCTGTATGTGGGGTCTGACAGGTACCCAGCATCTGCATAGCCAGTTATAGTTAGGTCTTGGTTCTTACTATAGAATAGACTAAGATCTTTGGTTCCTTAGAGGTGTCGGAAGATATCCTTTATTCCCTGCCAATGCCTTTTGATAGGTTCTGCACTGTACCTTAATAGCAGGTTCACTATAAATGCAATGTCCGGTCTAGTACAGTTTGCCAAATACATGAGTGCTCCTATTGCACTCAAGTACGAGAATTCTGATCCCAGGACTTTCCCCCTCTTCTTTAGATCTGTACGGGTCCTTGTCCTGCTGCAAAGATCTCCCGACCATCGGTACTTTCGAAGGATATGCCTTTTCAAAGCCGAACCGTTCTAACACTTTCTAAGTCTAGGTTGACTAATGTACTAAAATCCCTTCAGGGGTATTGTCAAGCTGCAAGCCTAGGCAGTATTTAGTTTTACCCAAGTCTTTTATTTCGAACTCTTACTCCAGGTAAGAGCTTGCTTTCTTAATATCTTCCATGGTCCCGATGATATTTAGATCATCTACATATACTAAGATTATACATAATCCATCTTGGAATTGCCGATCATAGGACAATCCTCATAATCCTTTCTTGCGAGACACTAGGATTATACCACATTCTCGCTCAACAATCCTCATTATTTGTTTGCTCTATCATTGAGATTAAATATCTAAGTTCTCATAAAGATTATTATCAATTTCATTTTTAAATTTAAGTTTACTGTCATTGAGATTAAATATCTAAAGATTGTTCCGCCCATGACCGGGGAATAAGTTTCTTCATAATCGACTCCTGGTCGTTGAGTGAAACCTTGTGCAACGAGTCTTACTTTATGTCTTACAACTTCATTGTTTTCATTTCTCTTTCGAATAAATACCCACTTATGTCATACGGGTGCAAATGAGGAGGTGTGCGGCTTACAGGCCCAAATACCTCTATTTTATTCAGAGATAATAATTCTGCTTCTATTGCCTTCTTCAAATCTTTCTAATCTAATCTTTTCTTACATTCAGCGAGCGATGCACACTCTGGATCAAGATCAATGATTGTGACAATTTTCTTTGCAAAATAAATATCGAGATTGCATGTTGTTCTATTCATAGATTCTCCCGTGATCACATAATTTATAGTTATTTCTTCATGGGGCGATACTTCTAATGCTTCTACTTGCTTACCGCTGCTTTCAATTGTGGGGGCAAGTCCTTTTAGTTTTTCAGCTCTGATGTGTGCGCACACATCCATGCTGATGTCTCCCTCCGTGGGAATATTCAAATCCGGTATGTCTTTTACTGAAGGTTCCATACTGGTGCCAGGTCTCAACTGGTTCCTCTTCTAGTTGTGGGAAGCTTCAATGATCGGTTGTGCTAAGTCCTTCTTATCCTTTAGTGATTCGAGGGGCCGGAGGCCTTTGGACGGGATTAGGGATACCTTTAATTTTCTTTGGTATTTCAACCCTCTCCGGCGCATTGCGTGCACGCACATGCGACTTGGTCACGCTCTTCAAATCTCTAAAGTGGTCAGGTAGTTGATTCGCTAATGCTTACAAATCAATTATCTTCTGGACTTCTCTATTTGTTTCACTAGTGTGCGGGTCATGTGCATGAATTCTCGTGGCTTGCCATGTCAGTTCCCGGCATTTTTCATCAAGGGGTTGATTTCCTCCCCCTAATGACGGGAAACTATCATCATCAAATATGTTGTCAGCGAAGCGGGTTGTAAGCAAATCTCCGGTCACGGGTGTCCAAATACCTGATTATGGATGTTATCTCATAACCAACGTATATCTCAGACTTTCGGAGATGGCCCATTGCAGTTCACTGCGGTGGTGGTATAGGTACATAAACCTTGCAACCAAACCTTCGTAGATGTTAGATTTTTGGTGCTGACCCTTGCTCTAGTTGCATAGGTGAATGGATGTTATATGCTGATGTTCGAAAATTGATGAGAGTTGTTGCATGTCCCCGACATGTAGTTGGTAAATTACAATTCTGCAAGAGCGACCGGGCAATAAATTTAATTCTTTTAATTAATGGCTCTGCTAGTTAATTCTGGGTGTGGACATTTGGTACAGAATACTCAACGGTAATTCCCATTGTCATACAATAATTATCAAATGCCTTTGAAGTAAATTCTCCGGCATTGTCCATCCTGACGGACTTCATAACATGTTCAGGGAAATTATTCTTAATTTTAATTATCTGTGAGACCAGCTTTGCAAAAGCATATTTTCTTGTAGGCAATAAGCATACATGCGACCATTTCAAGGAAGCATCGATGAGCACCATAAAGTACCTAAATGGCCCTGATAGGGGCTGTATAGGACTGCAAATGTCTCCCTGGATACGGTCTAGGAATGCAGTGATTTCATTCTTTACTTTCATAGTAGAGGCTCTAGTAATCATTTTCCCGATGGCACATGCAGGGCACACAAAATCTTCTGGATTGAGAAAATTCTTTACATTGACATTACGTCCCTGAGATTTAGTAATTATATTTCTCATCATTCTAAGACCAGGGTGGCCTAATATATCATGCCTGAGACAGATAAGTTATGAGCTTCTAAAAGTTATTTTCAGGACAGTATAGACTGCAGGTGTCTTAATGTGAGTGTAGTATAGCCCAGATTCATATGAAGGAAGTCTTTCTAATACCCTTTTTTCCATGTTCTTCTCGCTTTGTAATGAGTAAGTATTCCTTACTGTACTCTTCTTCAGTCTCTACATGGAGACCGTTAACGCGAATATCTTCAAAGCTTCAGAGAGTCCTAGTCGATTCTGGGCACAACAAGGCTTCTTCAATGACCAATGTTGTGCCTATAGAGAGTATAATTGTGGCTCTTCCTGAGCCTATTTGTGGATATCATGGGGATATGCTCCAGATCTTAGGATGATGTGACAATTGGCAATGGTGTTTACGGTTTGTCGTTTCACGAAGTTTTAAACAAAGCTTGAGCATTACAGATAGGCGGTCCGACCGGTCCTAGCACGGCGGTCCGATCGGTCTCAAATCGGTCGTACCGGCCATGTGCGGCGGTCGGACCGGCTGTAACCTAAAAGTGGTCAAAACGAGCTGGGCCAAAAAGAGGTGTTGTAGGCAATGAGGGGATCCCAATGCACTTGGTCTCATGATTTTTGGAGTCTCCAGTAATAAGTTCTATTGAATTTAAGTTTCGTAAGGTTTGAATTTGGGGCTTGAATTTGGCTAAGTCCTGCTGGCGGTCCGACAAGCTCACGAGGAGCGGTCCGACCGTTAGAGGCGGTCCGACCGCTCACGAGGAGCGGTCGGACCGGCTTCTACTTGAACGTCGACCAACTTCGTGGCGATGTTGATTTGTTAGGTCAAAGTCATTGGTTTCATGGCATACGATTTGCATGATGCATGTTTTGACTAACATGGGTCAAGTTGTGAAGAACTTGTTCCCGAATTCGTGTTTGCTTGTCTATGGTTGTGCGAGTTGCTTGGTGGTCAACGACGGTCAACGGCGAGGAGGATCGGGACTAGACTTGGAGAGTTGAGGTCCGAGCGATCGGCGATGCCGGTAGGTCAATGACTCAAGCGTGACACAAGATGGACAAGGGTGACCTATTGGCAAATCCATGACGCATGGTGAAGCGGTTTAGGTCAAAAGTTAAAGACGGCGCTTTGCGAGCGTGCGTGTGTGACCCGCTTGTTAGTGGGCCTTAACGGAGCCCAATTGAGTCAAACCCTAGAGAGTTCTAGGCCTCCACTATAAATAGGAGGAGGTGGTGGTCGCACCCCAAAACCTCATTGCTTTTCACCTCTTTTGTCGCTTGCAAAACCCTAATTGGCTTAGGAGAGTTGAGGTGGAGGCTAGGGCTTTTCATGGTTTGAGGAGAATTTCGTGATCTTGGATTGACCACTGATCCATGATGGTGTGGGTGTAATCCAGCAACGATCACGTTCTTAATCTATGCAAGGTTTGCTTGAGATAAGTCTCTTTTCGTTCTTGCTTTCGATTTCGTGATTTTAGGGCTTTCCTTGATCCGCGAGTTTGTGATTGATTCTTTCACGTAAATTAGCTTGCTGTGATATGTGTGAATCTATCTACAATCATCTTGATCATCAATCACTCACGAACAAGCATTAGGATCAAGTTTTCGTTCTTGCGGCTTTAGACCTTCATTATTCATTTGGTAATTGCTCAGGATCTATCCAAGAATTATCACAATATTCGATTGGAATAGGTCCTCAATAGCATATAGAAGGTGTGTGCAAAGTTTCATAAAGATTGAAGTTGAGAATCAAAAGTTTGACCTAATTGCAACTTCGTCATCGGCCTGATTTTACTGTTTCAGATCATCGAGTCGGCCGGTTAAACCGCCTGTCATCACCGGTCGATTAATTTTGAGCGGTCCGACCGCCAAAGACAATGTGGTCGACCGCCCGACAATCGGTCCAACCTACCGGTCCAGAGGTCGACCGCCTGCTTTAAGATTATGTAATCTTAGTTGATTTTGTTATTTTGCTTAGGGATTTAATTGGATTCAATACTAGTCTTCCATTTGATCTTGTATATTGATCTTCATAGCTTCATCATAGCTATTGGAGTGAAATTGTGTTGAATTCATATTTTGAGAAAAAGTGAGCGTGCTCCTATTCACCCCCCCTCTAGTCGCCTTTTCGGTCCAACAAGTGGTATCAGAGCCCGGTTAGTTCAATCTTGATCTTAACCGGTCACTGAACTTTGGCGATGGATAGGTTCTCTACAAAACCGCATATCTTTAATGGGCACGACTATGCCTATTGGAAGAATCGTATGCGAGTATTCCTTGAGAGCGAGGGACAAGCTATATGGGACGTTGTTCGATCCGCGCATTATTCACGAGGTTGAAACTCACGCTTACGTGGTTCTTTTGGCTAACAACAACAAGGCCAAGAATCTTTTATATGGTGCGCTTGGTAGACAAGAATATGATAGGATTTGCAATTTTGCGACTGCACACGAGATCTGGAACACCCTCGAAACCTATCATGAGGGTTCGTTCCAAATTAAGAAAGTGCGCCAAATAATCTATAAGCGTGATTATAACAAATTTGAGATGCGTCCTGGAGAGAGCATCGATGACATTTTCTTTGCCCTTTTTCTTAGCCTTGAAGGTATCGATCACGTGCTGCAGCTCATGGCAAACACATGACCAATAACCCCAAGTGCTACATTTGTAGCAACTTTGGTCCTGCTGACCATAGGGCTTCTTGTCGCGCTTCTTTTGTTCACCCTTCCTGGTTTGAACATTCTGTCTGGTTTTGCTACCCATGACCTTACCCTTCTTGCCTCTTTCTTTTGGGTAAGGCTTGCTCACCTTGTAGCTGCTTGCATTGCCTTCATGGCCAACTTTGCTGCTAGACGGCTGTGAGATGTAGTTCTTTCTAAGAATGTCATCTTGAGCTTCCACAACTTGCATGATGTCAATCAGTTCGACATACTCCTTGTAGCCGTCTTGACGATAGTTGTGTGAGGATTGCACCACGTTTGGGTGAAAGGTAGAGAGAGTTTTCTCGATCTTCTACTCATCTGTGGTTACTTTACCACAGAGTTGAAAATTTGTACAAATTATGTGCAATGCAGAATTGTACTCCCCACGGTCTTGTAGTCAGCAAAATATAGTTGGTTCCATTCTTGATCTACCCGAGGAAGAATGATGTACCTCAGCTTCTCGAACCGCTTCTTCAGTGCGGTCTATAAAGCTAGTGTGTTCTTCTCTGTCATATACTCAATCTTGAATGTTAGGCGAGAGGGTGTCTGAGGAAATGAAGCATTTGATCATTCTTCTCAGCAGTTGGAGTGGCGTCCTTCGAGGTGCCAAGTCCAATAGCAGCACGAAGCTTCTTAGCTCCAAGTACGATTTCGACATCTGATGCCCAAGTCAGGTAATTATGGTCATGCTGGGCCAGCTCTTCGAACTCCCGGTTCATAATGCCAGTCATTTGCATATTTATGTAAAGGTTCTATAAGATTATTGCTGATAATTTGTAAAAATAGTTGCAAAAATTCTCATATTTTTCTATGCATTTTTCATGATTTACTACTATTTTTAGTGATAAATAATCACAAATAATCAAAAATAGTAAATACAATACATAAATTGCATAGAAATAATAATAACAAAGTGAAACATATTTTTAATGCAAAAACCGATTAAAAATTTGAATTCATGAGGCCCTTTTATGCTTGAAAAAAGAACTTTTGGTGAATTCTGTAATTTCCAAGTGTTAAAACGTGAAATTTCAGTTCTAAGAAAAAAAAATCGCATAATTTTCAGAAAAACTAAGGGGTTTTCCACAAAATTTCCTTATTCGCGAAAGAATCTCATAATTTGTGTAATTCCGAGGGTCCATTTTGCAAACTTTCAGGTTTTTCTTTTTTTTTTTTTTTCCTTTCGACCGAGAAAATGGGCCGACCTTCTCGGCCCGTTTGCCGCCAATAAAAGGGGGATGGGGGTAGGGTTTCCCTAGCCCCTGTGCACCGGGTGGCGGCGACTCCCTTCATGGGAGCCGCGTTTGGGCAGCGGCGACGGTCGGGACGCGATGGAGCCGCGTGTAAGCGCAGCGCGTGGCGCTTTTAGCACGACCGAGGCGCGCCGCGAGGCGGCTCGGTGGTGGTGCTTCAAGCGCGATTCGACGGCGGACGGCTCGGTGCGGCGGCGAGGAGGTGGCCGTCGGCGACGCGAGATAATCATGTGCGAGCTAATCACAAGCGGCCGAGCGGGCATGGAACTCGTGTGGCGGCCGCGCGGCGGCGGCGGCGATCTCGCTCCCACCCTTCTTTCTTTGACTTGGGTGGCGGGGAGCCGACGGCGGGCGTGCTGCCGTGGCGCCATGCGGAGCGGTGGCGGTTGCGGCTGGCGCGCCTCCTCCGTGGCGTGCGGTGGCTGGCACGACGCAGCGCTTGAGGCGGCGAGGCGGTATGGGAAGCCCCATGAGGGAGGCGGTTGGGTTGGCTCTGCGAAAAGGAGCTCGGCGGCGACGAGGCTACGATCGCTCCATGGTCGTGGCGGCTCCAAGTCACCGCATCCGACCGTGGTCGACCGCCTCTCCTCCTTTTTTCGAGTGGCACGGGCCGACGAGGTTGTGGGCGGACGCGCTCGAGCCGTAGCGTGGTCGGCGAAGCGAGGAAGCCGTGCGGGCGGCGTTGGCCGGTAGAGATACGACTCCAGGCCGGTAGTGGACCAACGGCAGTGCCGGCCGATTCCCCTATTTTTTTCGTGTCATTTACACAATATTATTCACGTAATACTGTTCATACAATATTGTTCATGCGATGCAATTGTCGTTCATACAATTACCGATCGGCTTGGCCGGCGACTTCATGTCGACTCGTGGTAGATTAGAACGAATTTGTAATTTTCAATCTACGGTACAATCGACATCCAATCTTCCATGCAATCTACCTATCGACATTGTGCCGGCGACTTTAAGTCGGCTCGCGGTAGATTAGAATGGATTTGCACTGTAGAAAACCAATCTAGAATGCAAATTTGCAAAATTGAAAGTGATATAGAAAATATGATTCAATTTACGAGTGTCATTCTTCGACAGTTACCTTTCGATGCGAGGAGAGTCGATCGTGTTGAGTAAGCATCGCTAGCGAGTCCAGTCCGAGCGATTACCTCGTAAACAATACTCATAATCGTAAGAAGAAAACAAGAACACAATAGTAGATTGAATACAAAGATATGAGGGGACTTCAGGCTTCGCTTTATTACTCTTAAATAATCGTGTTACAATAGTAGGGGACCCCTATATATAACCTCTTGACCCTACTAGGGTTTCGGTGGGGTTCCCATACATGACCCGGCTTTTGGGTGGGCCCAGAGTTTCTTAACAGTTGATGGACCATTAGTGAAAGTTGATTGGGATGGATGCCCGTACAATTAGTTTGGCGCAAAGCGTTTATGAAATAATGGTGATGCAGGACAGCAAGAGTTCTTCGTAACAAAATAGTGCCATCGCACTCGTGCCTCTTCTTCTTAACTTTCACGTGTAATGGAGTAATGCTGTTCCCGGGCCTTAGGCATTTAAGACAATGACGTGAGGGTTAGGGTTAAAATGCCATGTCTTTGAAAAAACAAGAAAAAAATCAGCTTTGGGCTAAAAGTAACTGGGTCGGCCCGAGACTTGCCCAATAGCCAGCTCTGCCCCTGGTTACATGCTTTAATCATGTACATATGCATTTCCAGTTATCATATCTCACTGGTACCTACTGTAACCAGGGGCGGAGCCACCACTATGTATTTCACGGCATCACAACCACCACTTGCTCAGTCCTCCCATGGCGCCATCCGCCATAGCCGCATCTCACCGAGCGCCCTCGAAGACGGAGGCTTAGTCGAGTGGGTGACGGATGCGCTATTGGGCTAATATGCAAGGCTTATGAGCCCCAGTGCATGGCTTATGGGTCGAGCCTCAAGGAGAACATGGGCCTTTGGTCCAACATTGAAGGGCGATAAAGTACACATGGTCTCTTGAGTCTTGACTCTCGACCGGGTTGGCATCGGCGGTTGGGGGTAGGCGCAGCACAAGCAGCGGACTAGCGGAGGATGCGGCGAGAAGCGTGGGAGGGCGGGGGCGGTGATTGGGGTTGGAGGTGGAGGCTTGGAGCAAGGGGGAACCCGAGTTTTTAATATCGGCCAAAAACCAGTTCTACTAAGGGTTCCGGTAGAATCCCAAACTGGTGCTGAAATTTCCGGTTTGGTTGAATTTTGTCCAAAAAAACTCAAATTTTTTGAATTTTGTTCGAATGTGTTTTTTTAACTTAAAATCCAAATTTTTCAAAAAAATGAAAAATTCGCCCAAATTTGCCGATTATCAGCCATCTTGGCCTTATCGGACACCCACGGTAAAAAATAAATCGATAAAAAAATCATGGGGAACCCGAGGAGCCGCGGCGGCTGGGTGGGGCTTGGAGCGGGCGCTGCGGCCGGCTGAGGTTCTGCGGCGATGTGGCTACGCGACGGGTTGGGAGCGGAGGAGTTAATAGTGGCGCCCAACGATTGGTTGCATAGGCGCCACGATGAGAACGTGTGGTATCTCCACTTCTAGTATGTGTCTTTCAATACTTCATTTGTTATTTGAGTGTCTAGATGATTAGATATAATGGTAAACTAGTAGGGTGCTCGTGCATTGCAACGGAGCTCCAAACTTTACACAAACAATATTTTCCTTCAACCAATCAAAAGATAATAATGCATATATCTACAAGTTTAACATTAGTGCAACATGATTGAACAAGCACAACATATCAAAAACATTCTCAATGCACAACATATCAAAAGATAGTCATTGTTCAGGAAAAATGTCTAACATATATTATAAAATCATTCTCATTGCACAACATATCACTGAACAATGCCAAGGAATTTAGTACATCACAAAACTGTAGTTTTAAATTCCATATGCGAACCTATTTTGGTCGATATAGCTATGACTGCAAAGGTAAAATTCTAGGGTTCAAAATTCGCTTTGGGCCATATCCCCTTTTCCCGGGATGAGTTGATCGTTCAAATTAAATTACCAAAGTAATACCTATCAAAACAGTTTATGCCCCAGGTCCCTCTCTTACCCGTATCTAGATAGCAAAAAATGAAAAAACATGTTGTGTTACCTCCATCGATAAACAAGTATGACAGTTTCAAGATCAAAATAATTCAATTCATCTGGTAAGATGAAATAGTTGCACCCCTGGATACCTACCCTTAAAAAAACAAAGTACATAGGAGCAACCTTGCTCATTTGAAGTTTTGGACACACTTCTAAAAAACATTGAGTGTCCCATAAAAAATGAACTAACCCTTTGATCAACAAATTTCCAAAATATGTGTATCAATATCTAAACAGGCTCACTCTCCTCAATTACAAACATCATTATAGTTTCCATAGAGGCGACGATATTTTCTTGATGTGTTGGGCTGAAAGAAATAAAAAGTAAATAAATGAGGTGAGAAACAAAAATGCGCTTTACAAAATTAACATAACATACACATAACACACCCATGCACAAGCAAATGGAGGGAACATATACAGGAAAACACACATGCACACACAAATAGAGGGATTATTGAAATAACAATATGTTGTGACTTACTGAGTTATCATCTCAAAGCAAAATTTTAAATTCATCAACAAAACAACTAAGGCATTGTATTAACTTGCAGCAACTCAAATCATCATGCACACTTTGTATATTACTGTGTTAAAGAGAAAAAATGATAACAGGTTCCTAAGAAACAAATGGAGAACAAGCAAGGAAATAAAGAACATCTGATGGTGAGGTGTATCACTATTTTTTTGTGCATTGTGTACCTCCTCTCATCAAAAGATTTTTATTTGGGATGTACTGTGCGAAGCCTAAAGCAGTTGTTCCATGGGGAACAATTGTAACATTCAGAAGAGGCTCTGGATGCTCTAAAAATCATCCAGCAACAGTTTGACCAGATTCATGGTGAGCAACTGTGCGACGCTCCAGTTTGTTAATGACCTGCATTGGATTGACATGCTCAGTGGACATAATCAATTAATGAGGGAAGTAGGGAACATATAACTGATACATGTAGAAACAATTTACACCATATATATAAAAGAAGACTCCCAAGTTACTTAATTGCAATCCAAGGTGTATTACTGGAATTAGAGATTTGATATGTGATTATTACGAGACAAAACTTAAAAGTGAACAAACAGTGATAGCTAGGGCACTCCCATATGAAAATGTACTACATATAATCTGTATTTCTTCAAAACTGAAACATTTGTGAATTAATATATCTAAAAGTTCGAGCATTATTTTGCATGAACTTAACAAGTACCCCCTCCATTTCATTTTTATAAGGCCTATTAGTTTTCCAACTTTTTTTTTGCAAAATAGACTATAAGGCATTCATGTAGGTTCATTCGTAATTTTTCTTCTTCTTTTGCCCTTATTTATTTCATTCTCTCCCCTAAATATTTTTGAATTAACAGATCTAAAAATTCAGAACATTCTTTTGCATGAACTTAACAAGTACTCCCTCCATTTCATTTTTATAAGGATTATTATTTTTCCAACTTTTTTTTGTTGCAAAATGGACTATAAGGCATTCATATAGATTCAATGGTAATTTTCTTCTTCTTTTGCCCTTATTTATTTCATTCTACCCACCCCTAAACATTTATTTATGACTATGTACACAAAAAATCATCTCTCGTATTCCCAAAGCACTTAATGAAGGTCCGCTAAAAACATGGCACTTAATGGAGGTGCTATAGTAATTTCGTTTCCTGATTTACTTTCTCAATCCTAGAACTTTCATAGTCATAGTGCCTACCCAAAATAAGCCCTACAAAAAGAAAGTATTATGTTTGCTCACATGAAAGCATCGTACACATTGCCTGAGTAGTGCGTAATAAATCAGGTAATATCAGCTTTAGTTGATTGCATGTATCAAGTTTGCAAGAGTAGATTATTAGCAAATTGGCACATGGTCACATTACCTTATTTTTCTTCTCCAAACCAACAATAATCCTATCAATTGCAGACTCAAAATGCTGCATTACAAACATTGACAATGTTAGCTCCAGCAAACCCAGGTGTCAAAGCAGCTAGCCTTTGCGAATAAAATAATGGTTCACTGTTTAGTTTAAGCCTTTTAAGATATACACGGAATATATGATCATGGCCCTTTATATCTGGCTTGTCAAGCGTTATATGGTGATCAAATCTTCCAAGCCTTAGCAACACCTTATCCAGGATGTCATGTCTATTTGTACCAGCAAGAACAACAACACCAGAAGTCGTACTGAATCCATCCATCTCTACAAGCAACTAGTTCAAAGTACATTCATGTTCATCATTTGCACCAGAAAAACCTCCACGGTCTCTCGCGCAACCAATTGCATCTATCTCATCAATAAATATAATAATGGGCGCAAACTGCCGAGCTTCTTGAAATAAGTTATGTACCCTGGATGGACCAACACCAACAAACATTTTCATGAAATCTGAACGAGAAATGGACAAGAAGGGCACAATAGACTCTCCTGCAATAACTTCAGCAAGTAGAGTCTTTCCTGTTCCAGGGGGACCTACAAGCAGAGCATCTTTGGGTATCTTAGCCCCAACTCTTCATACTTATTGGGATTTTTAAGGAAATGTACAAACTCTATTATTTCTTGTCTAGCTTCATCACAACCAGCTACATCCTTAAAAAACACCTGGATCAACAGAAAAGTAGGTTTTGTTAGAAAGATACAGCCAAGAACTTTATAAAGCTTTTGTTTTACCTTAAGGCAAACAGAGCTAAAACTAAGGGCCTGTTTGGAATGCAGGAATTTCACAGAAACAATTCGATTCTGCAGGAAATTGGGAAAATTCCCAAATTCCAAACTGGCTTAAACTATTGGATCTATTAGAGTATGTAAATTTTCTAGTGGATGTAATTTTTTTGTTTGCAGCTGTTGAAGTAGTACCAAGTGCAAAAGGAATGGTAAAAAGAGAGTGACACAAGAATAGAAGGAACTAATCTTATTTTAAAAAATTGTCCATCTTTGTGATATGTGCTTTTCCAATGTTTAAGATACCATGGCTACCCTTCCTAGGACCACCTCTAATATTAAAGCCACTCTGCATCCTTTTCCCCATTAAATATATTAGTCCGACAAGGAAGGCTATTGGGACAAATCTTATCACTTCTTGGAACCAATTTACTTCAGCAACAAAAGTTACTGGAGCATAATTAGATGGATCTACACCCAAAGCTTCCTGGGCTTCCTCTAACTTTTCTTCAAAGGAATCAACACTTACAATATTGAAGAAGTACTTGTATCTGTTGGGAGCATGCTTGCCTGGAATGTCACTTGTGGTAATATGGGTATCACTATTTTGGCTTTGGCTGTTCAACTATGGTGAACTCTTGATGTAGACCTTTGCCACTGATTTATTTGAAACAACAATGCGACGGTCAATTAACCCAGGTTCTAGTAACTTGTTCTTGAATTCTTGGAAGCTTATCTGCAGATGTTAGAAGCACAAGGTCTTCTAATGAACCATTTGACGAGGATCTGATAATCCTCATTTTATCTTTTATCTATAATCCTTATTATGGGTAAATATGATGTCATGTAGTCCCCAGAAGTACCCCTTATATTTATAAGGGAGAGGCCTACCAAGTGATCGTAAGTTCTCCTACACTCCCATAGTCGTAAGTCTTACTACGACTATGTCATGGTCGTAAGTCCTTCTACGACCACTACCTGGTTGTAAGTCCTTCTACGACCATTACCCAGTCGTAAGTCTTTCTACGACTACTGCCCAGTCGTAAGTTCTGTTACGACACGTACCTAGTCGTAAGTCCTTCTACGACTATTATCCAGTCGTAAGTTCTACTACGACTTGTACCTAGTCGTAAGTCCTGCTACGACCAAGTCAACAATGACTACCTTATAATACAAGCGAGTGGGTCCAGTTGATTAAGGAATCCAGACGGTCCACATGCACTATTATTCTGCGTAGTAATAGTGCTTAAATACCCCATTACCTCTGAAAGATAACTGCCAAACGGCGTGAAGGAGCCACTACACCGGTAATTATAGCCATTATGCCATTATGCGCCCATTACTGGCTTGATTGGGCGACTCTTCAGCAGGGGAAAACGGCTACTTCTTCACGACTATATAAAGGCTTCAATCAGAAGGACAAAGGGAGGGCGAAACAAAGCCAATCAAGGAGAAATACAAGTACTGTTCTTTGTAATAGTCTTAGTTTTCCTGCTTGATTGTTGAGAATACAGTCAATACCACACACACACAGGAGTAGGGTTGCATTGTTCTTTTCGTCTTCCCGGCGTCGACCAAGACTTTAATCTTAGCCGCATCCATCTCCGACTCTTCCCACTTAGAAACTTTCTTGGCCATTTCTCTCAGAAACAAGAAGTTTTTGATTGGGTTAGCGGCGGAGAAGATGAAACCTAGTCGAATGCGGAGAAGACGAAAAGAACAATGTGAGCGATTTGGGGAAAAAGGTAAAACTCTAAGTCTAACTCCCGGTGAGTTTTATAAACGCACGATTGCCATCGCTTCGGGAACCGATTTCATCGACAGGTCTGTGGGAGTCAGTTGAAATTCCCTAGATGGTCTGTTCGAATAAATTAGGTTTGTTTTGTCACCTCCAAGCGAAATTACTTTCTTGACCAAGTCTTTCTGGTCGAATGAAGTATCGATCGGAAAGGATTTTTTCTCCGATTGCCACCGCTTCGGGAACCGTTTCATCAACAGCTCTATGGGAGTCGGTTGCAATTCCCTAGATGGCCTGTTCGAAGAAATTAGGTTCGTTTTGTCACCTCCAAGTAAAATTACTTTCTTGACCAAGTCTTTCTGGTCGAATGAAGTATCGCTCGAAAACTTTCTGGTCGAATGAAGTATCGATCGGAAAGGATTTTTTCTCCGATCGCCCTACTACGACCACTTCACAGTCGTATGGGTTTTTTACGACTTTTTGATAGTCGAAAGCAACTTTCCTGACCAAGCAAATTCCTGGTCAAAGTAGCACTCAAATGTCGAAGAGTTTTTCCTTCGACCATTATTCTGCGACATTTTCATAGTCGTAGGACCATTTACAAATCCTTCACCAAGTAAGTTACTTTCGCTTGAAGCTGGGGGGCTAGATGACGAGGATCTGATAATCCTTATTTTATCTTTTATCTATAATCCTTATTATGGGTAAATATGATGTCATGTAGTCCCCAGAAGTACCCCTTATATTTATAAGGGAGAGGCCTACCAAGTGATCGTAAGTTCTCCTACACCCCCATAGTTGTAAGTCTTATTACGACTATGTCATGGTCGTAAGTCCTTCTACAACCACTACCTGGTCGTAAGTCCTTCTACGACCATTACCCAGTCGTAAGTCTTTCTACGACTACTGCCCAGTCGTAAGTTCTGTTACGACACATACCTAGTCGTAAGTCCTTCTACGACTATTATCCAGTCGTAAGTTCTACTACGACTTGTACCTAGTCGTAAGTTCTGCTACGACCAAGTCAACCACGACTACCTTATAATACAAGCGAGTGGGTCCAGTTGATTAAGTAATCCAGACGGTCCACATGCACTATTATTCTGCGTAGTAATAGTGCTTAAATACCCCATTACCTCTGAAAGATAACTGCCAAACGGCGTGAAGGAGCCACTACACCGGTAATTATAGCCATTATGCCATTATGCGCCCATTACTGGCTTGATTGGGCGACTCTTCAGCAGGGGAAAACGGCTACTTCTTCACGACTATATAAAGGCTTCAATCAGAAGGACAAAGGGAGGGCGAAACAAAGCCAATCAAGGACAATCAAGGAGAAATACAAGTACTGTTCTTTGTAATAGTCTTAGTTTTCCTGCTTGATTGTTGAGAATACAGTCAATACCACACACACACAGGAGTAGGGTTGTTATTCTCCCCAGAGAAGGCCTAAACCTGTATAAAAATCCCGTGTCAATCGCTCTGCGTGATTTCATCTCTAGGAGACCCCCCGAATCAAACAATCTTTACGTATGTTGGACCGTAAAGGCGACTAGAGGGGGGGGTGAATAGGAGCACACTCACTTTTTCACAAATTATGAACTCAATACAATTTCACTCCAGTAGCTATTAGAAAGCTATGAAGATCAATATACCAAGATCAAATGGAAGACTAGTATTGAATCCAATTAAACCCCTAAGCAATGCTACAAAAATCAACTAAGATTGCAAAGACTCACAAAGACGGCGGTCGGATCATTGGACCCAATCGGTCGGACCGATTGTCGGCGGTCGGACCGACGTTGTCTTTGGCGGTCGGACCGCTCAAAATCGGTCTCGACCGGTGATGACGGGCGATCCGACCGGCCGACTCCGAACCGATCGCAACAAGAAAATCACCCGATGACGGTTGCAAATAGGTGAAACTTTTGATTCTCAACTCTAATCTTTATGAAACTTTGCACACCTTCTATATGCTATTGAGGACCTATTCCAATCGAATATTATGATAATTCTTGAACGATCTTGAGCAATTGCCAATTGATTAACGAAGGTCTAAAACCGCAAGAACGAAAACTTGATCCTAAAGCTTGTTTGTGAGGGATTGATGATCAAGATGATGCTAGATAGATTCACACATATCACAGCAAGCTAATTCACGGAAAGAATCAATCACAAACTCGCGGATCAAAGAAAGCCCTAAAAACACGAAATTGAAAGCAAGAACGAAAAGAGACTTATCTCAAGCAAACCTTGCATAGATTGATTTCGTGATTGTTGCTTTGGATTACATCCCCACCATCATGGATCAGTGGACAATCAAAGATCACGAAATTCACCACGCACCATCAAGAGCCCTTGCCTCCACCTCAACTCCCTAAAGACAATTAGGTTTTGAAACATAAAAGGCGAGAGCGAGAGGGTGCGACCACCTCCTCCTATTTATAGTGGAGGCCTAGAACTCCTAGGGTTTGACTTAATTGGGCTCCGTTAAGGCCCACTAACAAACGGGTCACACACGCACGCTTCGCAAAGCGCCGTCTTTAACCTTTGACCTAAACCGCTTCACCATGCGCCATGGATTTGCTAATAGGTCACCCTTGTCCATCTTGTGTCACGCTTGAGTCGTTGACTCACCCGCATCGCCGATCGCTCGACCTCAACTCTTCAAGTCTAGTCCCGATTCTCCTCGCCGCTGACCGTCGTTGACCACCAAGCTACCCGCACAACCACGCATAAGAAAACACGTGTTCGGGAACAAGTTCTTCACAACTTGACCCATGTTAGTCAAAACATGCATCATGCAAATCATATGCCATGAAACCAATGACTTTGACCTAACAAATCAACATCGCCACGGTTGGCCGACGCTCAAGTAGAAACCGGTCCGACCGCTCGGTGAGCTTGGCCGGTCGGACCTACTTTGGCGGTCTGGACCGCTCCACGTGAGCGGCCGGACCGCCTTGGGACTTAGCCAAATTCAAACTCCCAAATTCAAACCTTCGAAACTAAAACGAATAGAACTTCTTCTTGGAGACTCCAAAATTATGAGACCAAGTGCATAGGGATCCCTCACTTGCCTACAACACCTATTTTTGGCCCACTGCTTTGAACACTTTTAGGTCACTGCGGTCCGATCAGCCCACATGGCCGGTCCGACCGATTTGGGACTGGTCGGACCGCCGTGCAAGGACCGGTCGGACCGCCCCTGTCCAGAATACCTGTAGCTTTGTCGAAAACACGTGAAACTACAAACCGTAAACGCCATTGCCAATTGTCACATCATCCTAAGATCTGGGACATATCCCCATGAAATCCACAACGTAAGATCGGTTCTAAAACACCGACACCATTAAACTAAAGAATATGCACATCTACAC
Organism: Hsuehochloa calcarea; assembly: GCA_036346395.1. NCBI lineage: Eukaryota > Viridiplantae > Streptophyta > Magnoliopsida > Poales > Poaceae > Hsuehochloa > Hsuehochloa calcarea. The sequence goes on along the minus strand of CM070599.1, from coordinate 29,733,207 downwards.
ATTTAAAGGGAACAAATATGATTTCAAATTAATCAATTACTCAAAAACTATATAATTTTCAATATTACATTCACATTCAAAGGCACCAATAGAAAGTTACAAGTACAAAGCACATGGTAACAATTCTCCACACAGATATTAAGTAAATATGCCAGCACAAATTAATCAGTGATAATAACTTCTCATTAGGACAATAAATCACACAACCACTCTTCTACAAAAGCATATCTCAATGGAGATCCTTTTTCACCCATTTATAGCCTTAAGCATTACGTATTGATCACAATATGCTATCTGTTGTCTGGTGTAGGCATAAGGTTTAACCATCTAAGGAGACAGTACATGTGTTTTCTCTACCATTTGTCAAGCCCAAGACAAAGACCTCATGGCGAGAAGCATGGTTGTATTGTCTGACGCTGCTTGTATCGATTATCAAATGCTACCCAACTAATCTTAAGAATTTCATTGGAGGTTTGTATTGTCCTAATTTTTGTCCACATGATATCAATATATTACACATGATTAGGTCAATCCATGGGCAAGTAGCAGGGTAGTTAGCATTGGTTGTAACTTGGAGGCAAGAATTTATCCTAGGCCAGTAATTAGTTGATACACAAGCTTACCAATGAATCATTTGATAACACCATTTCTTTTTTCTTCTTTTGCGCAAGGTGGGATCATGAGAAGCAACCACATTGGACCCTTCCAAACAATTGTACGTGAGGCAACAACAAGTTGACAACGCTACACCGATGCATCATCGAGTGGTTAACATGGTGTTGGAAGCAGGAATCCCGGCAACTACGATATACTTCAATGTACATACACAAGGAGGCACTACGAAGGATGGATGAATGCATTGGGACGGAGAAGCGAGGGAACTGAGAGGAATGCAATGGAGGAGCTGCACGACTGGGAGACGAGGGCGAGGAGTACTGCTCCCTTGCACCACACCACCCGGATCGCGTCCCCCTTCCACACAACCCAAGCAAAAATCCCCAAAAATTCAAGCTCAGATCACACAAATTTCCCACAATTCAAACATCCCCCGAGGAAAACTAAACACAAAAGTAGCACAAAATAAGCAAGGCCTCACGGATCGGCGCCAAGCGCCACATCCTCCTCTTGGATCCAAAACTCCCACGACCGCAAGCTTCAGCGCCAAACGGAACAGATGCCTCCATGCCCCACGACCACCGTCCCCGATCTCGAAGATGGTAGATCAAGCAGCCCAGACCGAGCCTCGCAGTCCAATGCGACGGCGGGGAGGAGGACCTCCTCACGCGGCGAGAGGGAGGCGGGAGAAAAAATGGAGAAAGGTACAACACCTACCTGACCCTAGAGAGACACAACAACAACAATAGCAGCAACAGGTAAGCATTCACATTTGCTTCTGAGCTGACGCCGCGGCGGCGGCAGCCCACCGCCCACGGACACGTCGGCCCTCCTTGCTTCCCGGATCTAGTCCATATGAGATCTGAGACATAAGGCTCCGGTCACCAGCAAATAACTGCCTCGTCTCGTCCCCCGCTCGTCATATTCCGGCAAACTCCCCACAACACCAACACCACGCAGATCCAAAGAGAGAGAGAGAGGTGAGGGAGGGAGGGCGGCGTGGGTGGGTATCGTGTGTGTGTGTGAGAGAGAAAGAGCAAAGTGAGGGAGGGTGGCAGACAGGCATAGGCATACGGTTGTTGATGCGCAAGCAATCTGAGCTCTCCGTCCTATAGCTCGCCGATCCAATGAACATCGAAGAGAGTTGAAGGACGAACGACCACCAATTATAATATTTAAGTAGTAGAGATATGGTGCCAAACTAGAAAACCAATTATTATTTCCAATACATTACTTTGTAATAGCCTAACTGGTATGATGCGAATGATACTATTGCCAATCCAATAGAGGAGTACATTGGCATTGCAAACCAATTGATTAGAATGATTGCTTGGTTTAACTCGATCGATCGGTTGTTGTTATTTAATTCTAGTGCAAGAGAACGAGAGATGACTACTGATCTTCAAGAGACATAGACGCTGATAGATGGGCTCTAATGTCTCATCAACTGTCGGCCGTCTCATCAACTGTCGGCCGAGGTCAGTGGCGAATCTAGAATGAAAATGACCGGATATCGTCATACATACCATCACATGTTCATAGATGTGGGGGTGTGCATACATGTATATATGAGTTTTGATAAGATAAAACAAATTTTGACCCAGTGTCGTGCGCAATTGGATCCTTTACATTGCTACAGTAAATGCAGAGATGCTATAGTGCGGGGAGGCCTCGAGCGCAAGTGAGAATCATCAACGGGAGGTCTTCGTCATTCCCTCAGATCAGGGTCAGCCTTATGGAGGCCGAGATAAGAACACTCCTCGAAGATCACGCACTGCGCCCCCTTGTGATAATGGCAAGGGCATCACCGATGGCGGGCAGGACCAATACTCTGATGAGCGCGAGGGAAATCCTCGACATTCTCGCACTCCATTGAGAAGGCCTCAAGAATCTAATGAGGAGAATTTTGAGGTTATCCGACGGAGGAAGATTGCGCCCAGAAGAATCGACCTGGCGCATCCAATATCACTCGAAGGAGGTGCAAGAACTCCAGGACATCAAAGACTTGCTCGAAAATCCCACTCAAGAGCTTGCTCGAACGCCAGGATACGATCTCTTCGCTGAAGAAATTGCGCAAAGGCTTAGAACCGTGATGACCAGACTGGAAGCACCTCGTCGACATCATTCAGGTAGTCGTAGCAAGGCGCCTTCCTCGGCTACTACCAATCAAACATTTCACCACGAGAAATCGACACGCCATAAGTCGATCGATCTCCTACCGAGAAATATGTTTCGATTGATTGATGATCAAGAAGCCCCTCGGAGAGGTGATCGTTCACCACTTCGACAAGGAAATCCGCAACGGATGGAGTACGAGGAGTATTCCCCTCGTAGAAATGAGACCTACTACAGGACAGGTCAGCCTGTTACTGGGTATCGTCGTATACGATCACCTGGTGACATTAACCCTTCTTTCCTCGCAAAGAAGACGCCAAGAAGTTATTACCGATGCCGGACATTTTCGCCGACCTTCGAGTCGCTCACGCCACCTCATTTTCGACCAGTAAACATGGAGAAATTTGATGGATCTCAAAATCCCATCGAATTTTTTCAAATCTATACAACAGCTGTCCGAACAGCAGGAGGAGGAGAGCATGTAATGGCAAATTACCTTCCGACTGTGCTTGAAGGATCCGCTCGATCGTGGTTATTAAACCAACCACTCGAGTCGATCTACTCTTGGCAACACCTCTGCGACCTTCTACTGGCGAATTTCCAAAGCACATACAACCGCCCTGGAAAGGAAGACGACTTGCACCGGATAAAACAGAACAACAACGAGACTTTGCGTCAATTCATCAAACGCTTTAGTCAGGTTCGTAATTCAATTCCGGAAATTTCTGATTCATCTGTTATCAGGGCTTTTAAGCAAGGAGTCTGTAGTAGAAGGATAACAGAGGATATTGCTTTGAATCCTCCCAACACTGTTGCTGAGCTCTTCGAGATGGCTGATCCATATGCGACTACTTCTGAGGCGGTCGAGTGGAACAACACTATCGATCGAGAAACAAATACTCCTCGAGAGCCAGGTGAAGTTGGTGGAAAAAAGGACAAGAAAGCAAAGAAGTCCAAGAATAAGATAAAGGGTCAAAAACCACAAACCAGTGGTTTCAAAGAGGTCTTGGCTGTGAAAGATAAAGAGCCACGAACCACCAAGTCGTACCCTAATCAAGGCAAAGATAAGCGCCCTGATCGAAAGAACGACAAACCAAGGTGGTGTCCTTTTCATAAAAAGGAAGGACACGACCTCAAGAATCGCCGAAGTTTCCCAAAGAAAGCTCGAGGACTACTACAACGACAAGAACCACTCCCACTCTCGGCAGGTAGGGAATACGAGTGGCCAAAAGTCGTCGGATGATGAAGAGATGCCGTTCCAAGATCCGCAACATATTGTTAAGCACATCTACGGAGGATCATCGACATACGAGTCAAAACGACAACTCAAAGCTGCCGGACGAGAGGTAAACTCTATAGATGCTCCTCTTGTCAATAATTTACCAAGTGGTCGGTTACCATTTCTTTTGAGAAGGGTGATCGCCCTATCACTCAATCGATCAGTCGATATCCGATTGTGGTCGAACCCACCATCAACAACTGTCGGGTCAATCGAGTTTTGGTTGATGGTGGCGCCCTTGAACATAATGTTTACAAATGCCGGTGACGAGATGCAAGTACCGGGACAAAGGTAAGACCGATGCGATACTCTTTTCATGGAATTGTATCGGTCTTCGGCCAAACCCATTGGCCAAGTTTCTTCCTTTAACATTTGGTTCACCAAGTAATTTCGTGACGTAGAAAATCTCCTTTGATGTGGTCGATTTCGATCTAAGATATAACGCCATACTCGGACGACCGACTTTGGCAAAATTCTTAATGGCTACTCATTATGGGTATCAATGTCTTAAGATGCCAGTCCCAAAGGAGTGATCACAATTCATTGTGACAAGAAGATGGCGATAATGCGACCATCGATCCTCGAGATGGTTGGTCGATACCAACTCGAGAAGAAAGTCACCTTCGACTAGCAAGTCGGGCCTAAAGTCAGATCAAAGCCGAACGACCAAGTCAAAGAGGTTCCTCCGACGAGAAACCCTCAAGATCGTTCGCATCGGGAGACTTCCGACCCCAAATAGGAAGACACCTCATCACCTTCCTCCGAGCTAACGCAGATGTCTTCGCGCGGCAAGCATCCGACATGCCCGAGTCCCCAGGAGGTGATCAAGCACAGGCTAGCTTTGCGGCCTGATAAAGTACCCGTAAAAAAAATACAGAGATTTGCCCCTGATCGACGAGATGCTATTAAATCAGAATTGGATAAGCTACTTAAAGCAGGCTTTATAAGAGAAGTCAACCACCCAGAGTGGTTGGCTAACCCTGTAATGGTCAAAAAGTCAAACGGCAAGCGGCGTGTATGCGTGACTTCACCGATCTTAATAAAGCTTGTCCAAAAGATGATTTCCCTTTACCTCGTATCGATCAGTTGGTTGATTCTACTGCAGGTTGTGAAATATTAAGTTTTTTAGATGCATATTTTGGATACCACCAGATCAATATGTGTCTAAACGATGAAGAAAAGACCGCATTCATTACACCATTTGGTACCTTTTGCTATGTCAAAATGCCATTTGGTCTAAAGAATGCCGGTGCTTCTTTTCAACGCTGGATGCAATCAACTTTTTCATCTCAATTAGGCCAAAATCTGGAAGCCTATGTTGATGATCTAGTCGTAAAAAGTATTAAGAAATTTAATCATATCACTGACCTACAAGAAACATTCGACAACCTCAGAAAGCACCGCTTAAAACTTAATCCCGAGAAGTGTGTGTTTGGAATTTCCTCAGGAAAGTTGCTTGGATTCCTAGTATCTGAACGAGGAATTGAAGCAAATCCTGAGAAAATAAAGGTCATTCTCCAAATGCACCCTCCGACCACAAAAAAGGAAGTCCAGAAACTCACTGGGTGCATGGCGGCTTTAAGTCGTTTCATCGCACGACAAGGAGAAAAAGGACTACCTTTCTTTAAACTTCTCAGGAGACACGAAGGTTTTGAGTGGTCGAACGAGGCAAACGCTGCCTTCGAGGATGTCAAGAGGTACCTTTCGAGTGCTCCTGTTCTGGTTTCTCCAAAACCAGAAGAGACGCTCTTAATTTACCTAGCTGCCACGCCACAGGTAGCAAGCGCAGTACTGGTCGTAGAACGTGAAAACATACAACAACCAGTTTACTACGCCGGTTTTACACGGCCTAAGGAGCGTTACCTCGTGTCCAAAAACTTCTATATGCCCTCCTCATGTCTTCGAGAAAATCGCGTATCATTTTCAGCGCACAAAATAGTCGTGGTCGCCCGAGTTTCCTTTGGGAGCGATCCTCCATAATAAGGAAACAATGGACACATGGCAAAATGGTCACCGAACTTGGGGAGTTCGACCTCCATTTCGTGTCCCGAACGGCCATAAAATCCCGATCTTGGCGCACTTTGTCGCCGAATGGACAAATCTGAACTGCTCAGATCCCCAATACGATTCCCACGACCAATGGATCATGTACTTTGACGGTCACTTACTTTGAGTGGCTCGAAGTCAGGTGGTCTGGTATCTCCTACCGAGAAACCTTAAAGTATGCTATACAATTAAAATTTTAGGCCACTAACAACGTGGCGGTAGTACGGTTTTGCTAGCCGGCATACGAGCCGCGAAGCGCTCGATTCGCCGACTACTCGTAAGAGGAGACTCTCAACTAGTCGTGAATCAAGTCGGGAAAGAGTACGGTGCTCTAACTCGACAATGTCTCGCACCTATCGGAAGCACGTAAGCTAGAAAAGCATTTTCTAGGTTTCGAGGTACAATTCATCCTCGAAGGATAATTTCCTCACGCATCAACTTGCTCGGATGGCTTCTTCCCGATCCGCAGACTAAAAGGAGTTTTCTTGGAGCAACTCCAAAAGTCGTCTCTGTTCGAAGAACCAGAGACACCTCCTACTGAGATGGCCTCATTAGATTATGAGGATACCTGGATAACTCCCATCTACGAGTATCTTCACAAGGGTTCCGTACCCGAAAATGATCTTGAGGCAGATCGTTTATCCCGAAAAGCCAAAATGTATACTTTGGTCGAAGGAGTCCTCTACAAACGAGGAACCCAAGGGATACTCATGCGATGCATTCTGCAAAACGAAGGATTAACACTCCTTCATGATATACACAGTGGCATCTGTGGGACGCATGCTTCCTACAGAACGTTGGTCGGTAAGGCCTTTCGACAAGGTTTCTCCTGGCCAACAGCTCTGTACGATGCTAAAGAGGTGGTTAAAAAGTGTGTCCAATGCCGCTTCATGGTAAATGATACACCAACCACTCAAGCATTACTGCATAATACCTCTTTCTTGGCCTTTTGCACTGGGTCTCGATATCCTAGGACCGCTTCCCAAAGCTCCAGAGGTTTCAATTCCTTTGTGGCTATTGACACGCTCACAAATGGATCGGCCGAACTCAGAATCGATAACAACAAGCAAAGAAAAAGATTCATGATGAGATGCGTAATTACCCGATTTGGAGTTCCGAGTCGGATAATTACGCATAACGAGAAACACTTTGCAGTGCAAAATTTCGTGAATTTTGCGACGAGTTGGGTACCAAGTTATGTTATGCTTCATTGCACATCCCCAAAGCAACGGGCAATGAACGTGCAAACGGCTAAATAATGCGAGGAATTAAACCCGAGTCTTCGACCAGCTCGTTAAGCGCTCGGGGGCTTGGGTACAAGAATTACCTTCCGTATTATGGGCAGTTCGTACGACCACTAGTCGAGCGACAGGAGAAACACCTTTCTTTCTAGTGTTTGGAGCCGAAGCCATGCTTCCTCTAGAGCTAAGATTGCGGTCGACACGAGTTGAGACCTTCAACAACTCAGACCAGGAACAACTTCGAGCAGATGATATTAACCTACTCGAAGAAAGGAGAAACATGGCCTTAATCCGTTCAGCAGCCTACCAACAAGCCCTACGCAGATACTACGATCGTAAGGTCCGGCCTCGCAGCCTTGCTGTAGGTGACTTGGTGTTGAGGCTTTGTCAATCCAAGTCTAATCGGAATAAACTTTCTCCCAAGTGGGAAGGTCCTTACACAGTGGTCGAAGTCAATCTACGGCCTGCACGACTAGCAATGGAAGATGGACAGGTTCTCTCAAATTCTTGGAACATCGACCAGTTACGCAAATTCTATGTGTGACCAACCTCTCAGGCAATAAAGGTCCAGGTTCCTTCTATCTCTTTTTGTCTTATTTTTGAGTAGTGCTTTTATAATCTTTCGACTATGATCCAAAAACACCCAATTTTCTTTACACTGGTCGAAAGGCAAGTAACATCATCTAGTCGAAGTCTCTCCTCTCTGCATGTGGTCATGCCCACTAGAAGGAACTTCCTAGCATCGACTCGTTACTCACTTTTGTTGCCAATACAGAGAGCTCGGGTTCTATCTAGTCGAAATGTTCTCAAAGAAACTTCCTAGCGTTGCTCAGTCTCCCATTAGAAGCACGTGGTCCTGCCCATTAGAAGGAACTTCCTAGCGTTGCTCAGTCTCCCACTTTTGCTACTGGAAAAGACTTATCGAGTCCACCAAAAAGGGCGAATGAATTATTAAAGTCCTCTAAGACGTTCGCTTAACTCAAGTTGTTGTTCTTGGTTAGATTAAACTAGTCGGAGATAGTAACATCACCTAGTCGAAGCCTTTCCTCTCTGCACGTGGTCCTGCCCACTAGTAGGAACTTCCTATTGTTGAGTCGTTTATACTCTTTCGACCAGTGCTTGACAACTATAACAAAAACTATAAGTTAAACAAACCTCTCTCTATTTTCAGAAACCCCATTTCACACACTATTTACCTAGATTGTCTAAACAAGCTAAGCAAATAGTCGGGGGCTAGGATAAAGTTATTAATTTAACTTCAATTCTTAGTCTTTCATTCGTCTATTATCTTTTGAGTTACTAACTACTCGACAAGATGATTTGCAGAAACGAGATGGCCTAGGATAAAGTTATTAATTTAACTTCACCCTTGGTTTTTCATTCGTTAGTTATCTTTCGGTTGCTAACCACTCGACAAGATGATTTGCAGAAACAAGTTGGATCATATATTTCTCATCAATGTAAACCGCTCGCTTTACAAAGTCGTTACAAGATTACTCAAAGGGAGTGCCTAGTGCATTTCCTCCGCCACCTTTTTGCCAATCGATTGCATTTCTCAATCGCACGACTTGCCTCTCGATTCAGGCGATCAAGTCGGCTTCGATTGGTTGCACATTAAGGCGGGGTCATGAGCTTTAAGTTTTGCCAAAGCGTAACATCGCAGCCTTCGATCGCCTCCCTTATTGATTCGCTTGATTGGCCTTCAGAGTGGTCACCATTTCTTGCAAAGTTCGACTTGTTCCCCAATGGTACTTATGTGAGCGACTCATGATCTTCTCGAGGAGTTTTTCCTCGTAATGTAGCTCACCAAGTACATTGTTCAGAGTTTTATGTTGCCTTGAAGACTAGTCTTCATTGATTCCATCTCCGGTTGGGTACGAGTCGAAGCCTCGCGAAGTTTTTTGTTTTCGACCACTTGTTCTGAAAAGAATAAAACCGGTCAAAAAAAAATAAACTTATAGAGGAAGATAACACAAAGATAATTGTAGGTAAAAGTATTTCTTACCTACTAGTCAAGAATCCAATTTCTTGACCTCTTCTTGATGGGAAGCAATGGTTTCAGCATGCTTTTTCTCCATGATCTAATGTCCTCTGCATTCATCTTAGCAATGCGGACGGACTCGTTATAGATCAGAGTCTTCTCATTTACTTCAGTCTTGAGACTTCTCAATTCGGCAGCAATTTCTGAAAAAGAAATTAGCATTAGAAAAGGGAAAATACTCAAAAGGACAACGGTAAAGAATTGCTTACATTACTCGAGTTTCGATCCCTCGAGTTCTGATCCTTGTTCTTGGTAATGCGAGAAAACTCCTGAATAACCAAAGCTTTTTCTCCAACTTCGGTCCGGAGCTTCTTCATCTCATCTTCTTTTTCTGGAAAAGAAATGAGAGTTGGGTAAAGGTCAAAATCAAAAGCAGTTTTAAGTTCAGCACTTACTGTTTATTTTTTCCTGCAATCTTTTAGTTGCAGAGATGGCTTATCGAAGTTTCTTCGAGAGGTCTACTACTTCCATCCTTAGCTTTTTCGACTCCTCTTTTTCATAATCGAGCGAGTCGGCTAAGGTCTTTGTGTCACTTTTCAGCCTACAAAGGACAAAAGTGGATATGAACATCAGACGATCGGTTGTATGTTCTTCTACAACCTTTGATCTGGTTGTAAGTTCTTCTACGACAAAGCCTCTGGTCGTAAGCTCTTTACGACCAATACCTTGTCATGAGTTTTTCCATGACAAATCTCGTAAGCACTATATAAATAGTCAAATCTAAAATGACTATGAATAACAGTGACTTACCATCTCTATGCCTCAGATGCGTAGTTCTTCTTTCTCTTGTCGTAGCTCTAAAAGTTGTCGATGATATTCACCAACAACGGCAATTTTCTAGAGCTTTCGCAAAGGAAGACAAAGTGAGAAGAAAGAGAAAGCCACACATATAAATATCCTAAAAATGCTTACATTCATGGTCGACCTAGTGAAGGTCGAGTACACCAACTCCGGGTTCTGCAGCTTGTCTACCCTCGCGACTTGATCCCACCAAACTTTCTCAAGACGCTCATTGTCGAAGGTATTTCCTCTATTTGGAATATCTTTGGGATGGGGGACTCGGTCGCGAGATCCGAAAGCAGCAGACCCTATGATGGAAGCAGGTCCAAAGAAGTCAGCACAAAAGTTGAAATATTCTTCATTCTCTGATTCTATAGCTGAATTTTCTCTTTGGACACCGGAAGGAATGTCTGCCACGACTTCCTTCCCGGCACGGTGTACAGAGTCATCATCACCTTGACCAGAGGCTTTGCAACCGCCTCGTGGTCTCTACAACCATTTCAGAGGTCGTGGCTACCCTTTCAAAGGTCGTAGCTATGACCTCGGTGAGTCGCAACGCCTCTCGGTGGTCGTAGCTATGACCTCGAGGTCGAGCTACAACCTCGGAGTTGGAGAAACTACTTCGAGCCACTGGTCAAGGAAGATCCTTCAACCACTTCCATTGTTACCTCTCCAAAGAATCAAGAAGTGACAATGGGCTTCTCAACTAAGCATACCCGGGGGCTGAAGGAGTCGGACTAAAATAAAGAAAAGCAAATCAGGTTGTGAAAAGGAGAAAGGTAAATTTTGTTCTTACACTTTAGTACATTTCACATACCTCTGCACCCTGGTCTTAACCAGGAACTTAGGAGCAATCCTCCCAACGGAGGACTTCTTCTTCTCCACGACCACGTCTGGTCGAGGTTCAACAATGGGCCTAGCTACGACCACGTCTGGTCGTAGAGTTTGAACAGGAACCATAGCTCTGGTCTCCTGATTCTCTGGATGGCCGAGATCAGTCTCGACCATTCCAAAAGCAAGACTACCTCGATCGCAGTTGTCTTTGAGCAAGATCGCCCTTCACAAAAGACATAAAATCTTTTCAGATCTCCTTTTCCAGTTGCTTAACAAAACTAGGAGTGGCAGCAACTGCGAAAGATTCCTTGTCATAATAGAAGGGTACCTTAGCCCTGCGAGGTTTGCGCTTAAAAGATTCAGCTGCTTCAGCCTCCTCGGCTTCGATAGTTGCAGCCTCGGCTTCAGTTATGGTTGTGTCTGCCGCAGGCTTTGTAGAGGGTCTGGTCGAAAGACCAGAGCTCGAGCTTGCTCCTCCCTTGTCGGCGGATCTTACAAGTCGACGTCTCTTAGATGGAGGAGCCGAGCCTTTGTCTTTCGACAACCCTGCGCCAATGGTCATCAGTGTGACTTCCTCGTCGTCCTGACGATTTTCCATGCCTACTTTCTGTAAAGCAAAACAGAAAAAGAAGAATTACTGATCAGTCGTAAGTTTTTCTACGACCAGTGCCAAGTCGTAAGTTTTTCTACGACACTTTCTTGATCGTAAGATCTTCTACGATCACCACTAGTTGTAAGTTCTTCTACGACTATAAAGTCCTAAAGAAAAAATCAACTTTTTGATTACCCTTAGGCGCTCTATCTTTTCATCTGCGGGCAAAGCCGCAATGATTCGAGGAACCGCCACTCGAGTGGCGGAGACTTCTCACGCATGAGTTTGACCTAGCGCCAATCTCGCTCAGGAAAGATCCGTAATAAACAGATAAGAATATTAGACAATGTTAAGAAAGACCAAACCGAGAGCTAAGTTGAAAGTTCACTTACCCTCGTCGTAGTCCCCGGTCGGGTCTCTCCTCCCGAGTATCTCCACAGGAGATGCTCGCTTCTTCAAGGGACTAATTCTGGCGTGATGAAATCATCACCACGTGCCATCCGGTCAACCTTTCCTCCTTCAAGTCCTTGATGGCTTGAATGTAAGGCAATCCGGCTAATATCTTCGTGAGTCGAATCCCATGAAGATTTCTTCTCGTGACCTTCCCCACAAAAGAGGGTCGCTCTTCGAGGTGACTTTCCAAGAAACCACCTCTTCCTCCATCCCGCCATGAAGACCGAGTGAAACTCGAATATACTCCCTCGACTTCAAGTCGAGAGCTTGCATCGCAACTTCCGGTGATTCCGGTTTGTCGAGCCATCCGTAATAATATTGGAAAAGCTCGAGGTCCGCCGGAATCCCTGTGCACGCCGCACAGTACACGAAGACACTCAATATGGTAATGGAATTAGGACCTAGGTTCACTAATTCCACCCCAAAGTGCTCAAGTACCATCAGAAGAAAGGGGTGGCAGTGAATGGAGGCCGCACTCACAAGACGCTTGGAAGACGGGATTTGCCCATTTTCCCCGACGGCCAAGGTCGCCTAATAGCCGAATCCACTTCACCGTGAGCCTTCTCTCGAATCTTCCTGCGTCGACCAAAACTTTAATCTTAGCGCATCCATCTCCGATTCTTCCCACTTAAACTTTCTTGGCCATTTCTCTCGTAAACAAGAAGTTTTTGATTGGGTCAAGCGCGAGAAGATGAAACCTAGTCGAAGGCGGAGAAGACGAAAAGAACAATGTGACGATTTGGGGAAAAAGGTAAAACTCTAAGTCTAACTCCCGGTGAGTTTTTATTACCACACGATTGCCATCGCTTCGGGAACCGTTTTCATCGACAGGTCTGTGGGAGTCGGTTGCAATTCCCTAGATGGTCTGTTCGAGGAAATTAGGTTCGTTTCGTCACCTCCAAGCAAAATTACTTTCTTGACCAAGTCTTTCTGGTCGAAGGAAGTATGAATCGGAAGGATTCTTTCTCCGATCGCCCTACTACGATCACTTCATAGTCGTAGGGGTTTTTACGACTTTTTGATAGTCGTAAGCAATCTTCACGATTGCCACCGCTTCGGGAACCGTCTCATCGACAGATCTGTGGGAGTCGGTTGCAATTCCCTGGATGGTCTGTTCGAGAAAATTAGGTGCGTATTGTCACCTCCAAGCGAAATTACTTTCTTGACCAAGTCTTTCTGGTCGAATGAAGTATCGATCGGAAAGGATTTTTTCTCCGATTGCCACCGCTTCGGGAACCGTTTTCATCGATAGCTCTGTGGGAGTCGGTTGCAATTCCCTAGATGGCCTGTTCGAAGAAATTAGGTTCGTTTTGTCACCTCCAAGCAAAATTACTTTCTTGACCAAGTCTTTCTGGTCGAATGAAGTATCGATCGGAAAGGATTTTTTCTCCGATCGCCCTACTACGACCACTTCACAGTCGTAGGGGTTTTTACGACTTTTTGATAGTCGAAAGCAACTTTCCTGACCAAGCAAATTCCTGGTCAAAGTAGCACTCAAATGTCGAAGAGTTTTCCTTCGACCATTATTCTCGCGACATTTTCATAGTCGAGGACCATTTACAAATCCTTCACCAAGTAAGTTACTTTACGCTAAGTCGGGGGCTAGATGACGAGGATCTGATAATCCTTATTTTATCTTTTATCTATAATCCTTATTATGGGTAAATATGATGTCATGTAGTCCCCAGAAGTACCCCTTATATTTATAAGGGAGAGGCCTACCAAGTGATCGTAAGTTCTCCTACACCCCCATAGTTGTAAGTCTTATTACGACTATGTCATGGTCGTAAGTCCTTCTACAACCACTACCTGGTCGTAAGTCCTTCTACGACCATTACCCAGTCGTAAGTCTTTCTACGACTACTGCCCAGTCGTAAGTTCTGTTACGACACATACCTAGTCGTAAGTCCTTCTACGACTATTATCCAGTCGTAAGTTCTACTACGACTTGTACCTAGTCGTAAGTTCTGCTACGACCAAGTCAACCACGACTACCTTATAATACAAGCGAGTGGGTCCAGTTGATTAAGTAATCCAGACGGTCCACATGCACTATTATTCTGCGCAGTAATAGTGCTTAAATACCCCATTACCTCTGAAAGATAACTGCCAAACGGCGTGAAGGAGCCACTACACCGGTAATTATAGCCATTATGTCATTATGCGCCCATTACTGGCTTGATTGGGCAACTCTTCAGCAGGGGAAAACGGCTACTTCTTCACGACTATATAAAGGCTTCAATCAGAAGGACAAAGGGAGGGCAAAACAGAGCCAATCAAGGACAATCAAGGAGAAACACAAGTACTGTTCTTTGTAATAGTCTTAGTTTTTCCTGCTTGATTGTTGAGAATACAGTCAATACCAAATACAGGAGTAGGGTTGTTATTCTCCCCGGAGAAGGCCTGAACCTGTATAAAAATCCCGTGTCAATCGCTCTGCGTGATTTCATCTCTAGGAGACCCCCCGAATCAAACAATCTTTACGTAAGATCGGTTCTAAAACACCGACAGGACACTGTTCACGTAGTGAACTCTGCATTTATTACAGAGAATCTAGATCCCTGTCGTGCGTCCCTAAACTTCATGTAGATCCACCCCTAGTTGAGGTAGCATATGACTCCAGTGTAGTGGTGGCCAAACGGGCGGCACAGTTCGGCCCATTCTGGCCCACGAACTAAATGGGTCGTGCCTCAGGTCGTACCGTGCCAGTGAGATAGCCCAGGCACAACCCGACGCCCTTCTGGGCTGTGTTGTGCCGGCTTGAGTCAGTTTAGCCCGACGGGCCAATTCCAACCCACTTAGTCTGTTAGGTCCAAACTTTTTTAAAAAAATAAGAAAAAATACAAAATAAATCAAAAAATATGTAGAATTCAGAAATAAATATAAAAACTTTAAAAAAATGAGACAAAATATATTGAAAATGTAATAAATAATTTTATTAATATTCAAATAGATGCCTCATTAAAAACATTTGCAATTTAGTCCATAAGACATGAAAAATAGGAAAAAGTAAAAAATCCTAGAAAAACATATAATTTTTAAAATCCAAAATAAATTTATATATACTCATAAAATGTATTATATAAAATTTAAAACCTATAAAATAAAACCATATAAATATGACAAAATGATATATATATATATGGGAACGTATCTAGTGCTAATGGGTAATTGGGTGTTAAGGTGCTAACACCAATCTTGGTCGTTGGATCATGTAGGGTGTTTAATACAGGCCATTGGATTTGGGAGCAAGCAGGGTGTTTAATGTAGGCCCATTAACGGCGCGACGCGTTATAGACGTGCGTGATGATTAAATGGTTTGGAGGTGGGAGCCCGCATTAATCTTGGCTATTCAATCCAGATCCAACGATCAATATTGATATTAGCATCTTAGCACTCAATTACCCATTAATAATAGATACGTTCTATATATATATATATATATATATATATATATATATATAAAATGAGGTCCTACCGTGTTAGGGTTGTACTAGACTAGGCCCGACACAATTCGTGTTGTGCTGTGTCTGCTCGTACACCGTGCTGGGACCAGCCTAAAAGTAGTCCGAGGCCCGAACCGCGGGCCACGACAAGGCCAGCCGCGTCCCGTCGCATCCCCGTACCACCTCCTACCAAACACCTAGAAAAAAACCACGCGTCCAGCTTTCACTCGCCTTAGCTCAGGCTGCTCAGCTATCCTCCCTCCCTCATCTTCTCTCTCCGCCTCCTCTTCCCCGATCCTACCAGATTTGCCTCCCTCTACCTTTATGCCGCCTCCCCTCCCATGGCGCCAAGTCCTCGCCCCTTCACACGGCCACCCCCCCGAGCCGCAACCTTGACCCTCCTCCTCCTCCTCCTCCTCTCCTTCTCCGCCGCCGCTCCCGACCCATCGCCGTCGTCGGCCCCAGCCACGCTAGGCGTTGCGCCGCGACAGGTCTCGTCCGCCAACGACCCCGCTCCCTCGACGCTGTCGCCGCGCCACCCGCGCCACCACCGGTACCGGCACCGCCCGCCGCCGCCCCCGCCGCCGAGGCGGCGGCTCAACTTCGGCGAGAGGCTCGGGATCGCCTTCGCCGGCGTGGCCGTCGCAATGCAGGTGGTCCTCGGCGCCTTCCTGGCGCTGCGCGCGTGGCAGCTGCGGCGGCTGGACAAGGCCGAGGTGTCCTCCTCCACGCCCCTCACCTGACCGGAAGGATTCACCTGCCTTCCGGTCCGTCACGTTGAGTTCGTCTCGTCAGGTCCGTGGCTTAATTGTTCGTGTTCTGATGCGGTGTTGTAAAGGAAGCCATGATGATGTAGCTTCACTTCTTCTCCATTCCATTTTAGACGCCATTCTTTTCGTCAGTGCTTGCGGAGATCGAGCACGCGAGCGCCTTGCTGTACCGTGTACAATCTGCTCCTGCTCTGTGCAGGTTCTAGTAGAGAGGCTATGTGATATGAGAGCTATATTACTATGTGATCTAGATTGCGAAAAGGTGCTATACCTCTATGTTCATTCGTGGGGATTCGTCTTAACACTTAAATTTATCACCTGTAGTAGCACTTTTTACAATCAATGTTACTTCCATGTGGGATGATTGAGCCAACAATCACACATTTAAGTTACACTTATGAACCCCGGCCCCTTGTCATTCCAAGACACCGATCAGCAAGATTGTACTTTCTGTCTTATGTTTACTTTGAATTTGCATATGCACAATAGCTCGATCATGATGAAATTTTCAGAGGTATTAAGTATCAACTATCTAGCAAACATAGAAAAGTAAAAAAGTTCCAGTTGTTATGGATGATGTAATAATACTGTTATTAAAACTCAACGACGGAGAGATAAAGTAGATCATGAAAGTCTCACATTGTTTTTTTAACCAAAAGACCCAGTGTCTTATGCACTGAATTCCTTGACATGAGATTCAGTGAATTAGCACTTTTGGCTGTGGGATCTTTGCATTTCGTCATGAGATCATATTCTTCCTTTTTCATCCAGAAATGTCTGCAAGAAGGATGTTTTTCACTTCCGTTTTACAACAGGTGAAAACATCCTAGTGGCACTGACTTATCAAAAGTATAGAACAGTGATATCTCTATGCACTTTAATTCTATTCCTGAACCAATGCAAATGATCCCCCCCTCCCCGCCGTTGTAATGCTGCAAGGAAGTAAATAATGTTAAACGATCCAGTGGTGTCAAATAATGAATCTTTTCAGGTATCTATGGAAGAACCATCTTCCAAATTTTGTACATTGATATGCCAAGTCTTACAATGGCGAAAGCTGCAATTATGTTATGGGTAGAAGTAGATTTATTTATGTATTGCATGAAGAACTGTATGTATGTATGTCTGCTTTGCCCTGCTCGGTTACGTGTTAAATCCCTTTTCATCGGTGCTATTTCCTCCATTATTCACCAGCTGTTCATGTTATCCTAAGCTGTCTACTTCCTCTGTTACCCTTCAGGCAGACATTGCATATTACTGTGATGAATAAAAGGCGAGTCAATCCAAAGTACGCATTGACAGATAAGAAAAACACCTGTTGTTTGTTACCTTAGAGATAAAAAAAGGAGCATAGATATTAGGGTCAAATGATCTTTGAATAATTGAATATGAAATGGTACAATAATAATTGGTCATGCATGTGAGAGCCAGATAGCCAATGTTATATATGTTTCTGATTTGCATCTTGGACAACTCAGCAAATCTGATCTTATTTTAGTGTTCAGATCCAAACCCTGAAGGAATTGACAGTAGAAATGTGTGCCAACCTTGAAGGAGCAGCTGTCTGCTGAAGGCCAAGATGTCGAATGTTCTTGACTTGATATTTGAACTCCGACTAGTTTATGTTTCTTTTAGAGACGTGAATTTCGATCCCTTGGGTTTATTAAGGGTCTGCGTAGCCTTGTCTAATAAACCAATTTATTAAGCTTGTTATGTAGCCACGTGTCACAGATGATGTTGGCTTAATATGTAAATCAACATCGACTCGCAATCCCATTAAGACACCCTTCATAGCTTCAGCTTCACTGCAAACTTATCAATCAGGTCTAAAATATAAAAACAAGCTGGTTGTTTGGCCAATAGCTACCATTGCCTCTTCCCTATAGAACCCAACCTGTTTGGAGGCGACCCGTACTTGCACAGATATTGGATTGCTATTTTCATTTCCCTTGTTGTGACCTTTCAGCCATGTTCTTCCTAGTTGCTGCAACCACGGCAACTGCCAACCACGGGCGAAGGGAAGGGGGCTGGTAGGGGCCTGACCCTCTGTGATTTTTTTATTAGGACATAGGATCATTGCAACTTTGCTATGAATAAGTCTATATTTAATCAATTATGTAATTAAGTAATAGTTAAGGTGAAACTAAAAAACTTAGGAGTTAATTTGTAGCACGTGAACTCATCTTACGTAGTATCTAGATTCTATTTTCTCCTTAAATTTTGAAACTAGATATTTGTACCGTACAAATGTATAATATTCTATCTCTCTCTGCATGTTTAGAGTTTGATCAAACTCTTCTTATACATAGCTTCTGTCGTATTGTCTATGAATTGGTAAGATGTACATATGCACCGAACTCCACCAAACGGCTTTACCGTGTTGGGATGATAACAAATTCATCTCTCGCGGCCTCCCTATGGCTCAATCCTCGCTTCGCCCCTTGCTGCAACATATGCTACTCCTCTCACAACGTAATAAGTTTTAACAGCATCTCTTCTAGGACCTCAAAATCTCTTATTCGACTTGGATTCGATTCTGTTGCGGATTACGAATTGTCGGTGCGTTACCTAGCTCATTTACAACTTATTTGGACGTACGAATTTTGCAAGAAGTACAATACCGCAGGAATTCTTTCTGCGTTTCCAAATGGGCTTTGGGCAATTGATCTGGACCCTTCGAATGCCTTCGATTTAGTTCTTCCCGTGCTGACATGGCGCTCTGGTGACGCGCTCCTCCTCTCCCATTGGTCCCGCCCACCAACCACATGGCAAACCCGGTCCACCTACCGAACAAAACAAGCAGCAGTCCCCCGTACGCCACTGGCAAGCCGGGCCCATTACAAACGGCGCCCACCCGTCATTGAGTCACCCCGCATATACCCACGAGCCCCGTCCCCTCATCGCCCACTCCGTGTCGATTCCCAGTTTCCCACTCGCCCACCTCCTCCTCGACGAGTTCCCGAGCGGCCGCGGCGGCGGAGATGGCGAGCGACGGCGCGGCGGCCACGACGGCCACGCCGGCGAAGGCGACCCCGAAGAAGGCCAACCTCCTCGACCCCCACTCCATCAAGCACCTCCTTGACGAGACCATCTCCGACGTACTGCGTTACACACTAAACCCTAACCCCCTTCTCCCCTTAGAGATCTCTCTCCCTCTCCCTCTTCCTCACTTGGTTCCTCTAGATTTTGCCACTGATGAGGCAGTTCCTTTGTGCTATCAGGTCGTGAAGAACAAGGGCTACGCGGAGGACACGCGGCTGGGCAACTGGAAGCTGGCGATCGGGGCGGTCGTGATCGCCGTCGCGCTCCTCGCGCAGTTCTACCCGAAGAAGTTCCCCCAGAACCGCGAGTTCCTCCTCGGTTGCATCGCGCTATATCCTTTCCACTCTGACGTTCTCTCTGTTCAGATAATTGGTGTTAGATCTGATTTTTTGTTCGGAGTTGTGTGGAATTTGTTGTTTGTTGCTGTTGTTCCTTGACTTGATGGGTCGATACGTATGTGGTGTTGAATGTGGTGCTGCTGATTCTTAGCTACACCAAGGAGAAGGATGCCATCCTCTTCACCCACCCTCCTGCGGTGAGTTTTATATTCATCTCAGTTTGTTGCTATTGAATTCAAGTGCTGATCTCATCAATTACTCTAGTCCCGACTGTAGTATATCGGACAAAAATCAAACTTTCTTGTGTCGGCTTGTGTGGCTACATCAATTAGACATGGTTGGGCACGATTAAGAAGCAGTTCTGACACTAACTTAAATGAAAAGTGTATAAATTGCACGTCTTCTGTGTGGTCTATCTTGAAATTCTGACCGAAGAGGTTGCATTTTAATCAAATATTCATGTGGTGAAGTTGTTTGCCAGTGTTGAAGATGAACAATGCTTAAGAAATTTTCCCCTATTGCAATTTCTGATGACCCACATCATTGGTATCTTAATTGCCATTGTTTCGGAAGTTCTTGAGTTATAAAAGTTGTGATATGTTCCCTATTCTTGCTTTATGAACATTTTTGTTACAAATAAAGTCCCTTTTGTTTGAAAGATGTTATGCTAGTTAGGACAAATTTGTTTTATTCATTTCCCTCCCTCTCAGGGAGCAGTTGTTCCACTGTTGCATAACAACTTAGTACATGCCTTGAAAGTGTAAACTATGCCACTCAATGCACTACGTTGAGTAGTTGCACTACTCCGTTTGGTTACTTGTGTGATACACTGCTGAGTAGTTGTATATCACTTTTGGTTGAATGCTCAAGCACTAGTGTCTGTAGTTACAGCTTACAATACTATAGATATGGTCAATGATGAAGAAATGATACCACTTTGGATAACTTAAACATCAAGAAGGTGTTTAGGTTAATGATTTGACTATTTTGCTTCGACTCTGACCATAGTGGCAAATGTGCCTGGCTATTCACTTACTTGTAGTCACTGCAGCATATATTTCAAGCAATGCTTGTATTTGGTCCAAAAATTCCCTTTTGTGAATGCCTTGCTTATTAAGATGGATGTGGTAGTGAATGCCTTGCTTATTGGACAGTGAGCACATTTTATATTGGACTATGTATAATGGTGATTAACATGTCTTTTGTGATTCATGTTCCATGTTCACTACATTTGTTTCCAAAATGTTTATAGCTTTGTTAACTTGTGATATTTTTTGTTCCAGGGTTCTTTCAATAGCACTGGCCTAGTTATCTCTTCGAAGTTACCAAGATTCTTGGACATGTACACTCTTACAATAGCCAGTTCTGATCCACAGTCTATCTCTGCCAATAAGTCGGTCCATTTCACTAAGAGTGTTACAAAATGGTATGTATTCGTTAGTCCTCAGTTCAGTGAGCAAATCGAAGTCATCAATATGTATTTCTTGTTTAAATCTGAATCATAGCGAAGGCACCTTATTTTAGTTAACATTGTTCACACAGTTCAAGTTTATTAAATCTGACTGTAATGCTTGCCATCGAGCGTGCAATCAACTGATGCTTCTACATACTGTTGGGATTACTTGAAATGATAGTTAATGCATGGCTGCTTCAAATATGCTTCATATATCTAAAACCCCTATATGATTCGATATTACCTTAGTCGGCACTTGGCTGATACTAGATACACATTGCAAATCATTAGTGTTTGCCTTCCAGATCTTATTTCATGACATGAAAAAACATGCAATCTTGAGCGTGTGTAAGTGAAACTTATGGTTTAACCTGTCAGCACAATGTTTTAATTGTCCAGGAAATTTTGTCTTTGTTGTTGTATTTTGGTGTATAAGGGCATCCTTCTAGCGTAACTCTCTTCTTTTCCCCTTACTCTTCATTTGCACACTTATTAACAGTGTTCTTGGGCAGGTTTACCAAGGAAGGAGTTCTTGTGGAGGGCCTGTTCTGGAAGGATGTTGAGAGACTGATTGATGATTACAACAGTGAGCGCAAGAGCAAATGAATTGGTAGCGCGTGTCTGTGATGTTAGCCGTCTAGGGAAATCCCTTTCGTGGAAGAAAGCTTAGCCTACTCAAAAGACACTTTTGTGAGACAGTACTGTTTGACTGGCAAATGAAGTGCCGTCCAGACACACATCGTTGCAGTTTTGTAGCATACAAGTTTCGATGGATATTTAATCACTGTGGTCAGAGCTTTCTATTATTTTCGTTCTGTTGTTCATGTCACCTCGTCATTTCAACAGAAATCAAGTACCCGTTGGAGCGCGTTTACTTATTTCGTCTGCTATGCATGCTGTAGGCAGGTATATTGGGACGGTGATGTGTCAGCAGTAGCACTGCCTAAATGCTTGACATCATATACCAACCTCTTATCCGATGAAAGTATGTACCAATACAGCCCAGGTTATCTGTTAATGTATCTCACTAGGTGACTCGTTAATGTGAAAGCCGTTGAACACGAGTAGCCCAAAAGTAGACGGTCCATGTGCCAAACACAATCAGCTAGAACATAATTCATTATGTTGTCCAAAACAAGACACGCCGCACAAGGGTTTAGAGAAACTCGAAAATACTCAGATGATCCTAAAATAACAGTTTGCTAACTGCTGTACATCATATACAAAGCCTCAAAATACATGGGATTCGGGTGAGACAATTACAGTCGAAGACCCCCTTTCGTACCATATCAGCATCGCCATACTAGTATGCCTCCATCGTAGGAGATCAATAACGATCTGACTGGGTTACAATAGCCTCAACCCGATCTATGGATGCTTGCAATCGCCCATAGTTCATACTGAAGGCAGGTTCTCCTGCGCCAACAGCCCTGCGTGTAGCAAAGATAACAATAGTTGGGTTGTAGTGATTGTGAGTTCAAATTGCCCTCGGTTAGTAGGTTATCGATAAATACTAGAATCCCGTTTGCAACAATGTCTACTCACAAGTCACAAGTATTTTCAGCAGTGTTGAGTGTTGACTAGGATTTACCCATGAATCTCAGGAAGCACATATTCAGCTCTCCATCCAATCCTCAAATCAAACCCTGGGAACATACTGATTTTTGATTTGTTTATTATCTCAGAGACACCATCTCCCCCCCAAGCTAGTAGAAAGCTTCCACTTCCATTCAGTTGCATTAAGCTGGAAATTGTGACCAATGCCAACCTGTATTACCATTGTCGTTAGAAATTTTAAAAGCTTCCACTTCCATCCAGTTGCATTAAGTGGGAAATTGTGACCAATGCCAACCTGTATTACCATTGGCGTTAGAAATTTTATGTATTATCAACGCCACAAAAGGAACTTCTCCAATCAAAGTGAACTTTCTAGAGAGGCATTTTATTTTTAACCACTTTAGCCTTTCTGGCTTTGGACGTGTTGATCATGTGCGGTATGACCAACTAATCTGATATTTTCTACCTTAGCATGCTTATGGCATATGTTTGTTAGATTTTAGATGGTAGTACATGTCTACATTTCTTTTGCAAGGGTAATGCCCATTAGACTGTCTCGCTAGGACAAATAGTCGACACTCTGTCCCTGATGTATATGTGAAGAAAAGCAACACAGCCATCTGTTGTAAACCAGTTTTAAAGGACCGATCCGCTGCTGAGATTGCTAACTGAAGCAAATAGTACCATTTATCATCAAAGCATATTGTTATGCCCCCCAGGAACTTTGTGATTTTAGCCACCCAGAATTTGGCATGTGATAGCGGTTAAGCAGCATCATACATGGTTAGGTACTATAGCATACCGAAAAAAATATGTTCTTAATTATCCCTAACTGCCCATGACAAATTGTAAACCAAAAAAAGATGACATCTACTCCATTATTTAGAGTTTCTCTTATTCCACATAAACTAAGAAATGAACATGTGTAATTCTAGCTTAAATTAATAAAATTTGATGCATGCAAAGGGACACTTTCTGAAGAATATTGCGATCAAAGTTGACACATATATAAGATGCAATTTCTATAGAAAATAAGTGTGCTTAATTGAGGTGTAACCAAATATTTGTATCCAACATTCCACTAACATAATCACGGCAGAAAATACATAAGGATAAGCTTTTTAACACTCCAAACATTGTGTCTGAACTGCCTCAACTCCTAATCTCCTTGTTTCTAAATTCTACATTCCCCTATCAGAATCGCGCCAGAAAATACATAAGAATAAGCTTTTTAACACTCCAAACGTTGTGTCTGAACTGCCTCAACTCCTAATCTCCCTGTTTCTAAATTCTACATTCCCCTATCAGAATCACGCCAGAAAATACATAAGAATAAGCTTTTTAGCAATCCAATTTCTGAACTGCCTCAACTCCTAATCTCCTTATTTCTAAATTCTACTCACATCAAATCTGTGCATTCAAGTAAAAGATAACTGCATGCATAGACTGACATCTTGTCCATGAAAAAAGTTGCTATAATCAAGCATCGGAATGCATAATTTGTAGCTGCAATGACCAATTAACATCTATAGTTGCACCATTAAAAGCCATATCGGCGTATTGCAAGGAAGATATTAATGGAGAGTACAAACTAGCTGTCACTTGTCTCAAACAAAACTGTGCCAAATATGTAACTGGTTCTAGCTATCACAACAACGATGCACAAATAACAAGATTCAACGAAGAAAAGAACCTGCAGGTTGAGAAACTTTGTGACTGGTATCTTCTTGGAAAGCAGTTGTATGTCACCAGACACCATTGATGGGCTTGTACTGGAACTTCCACTTCCGGTCGTAGTCCAGTGGCTTCAGAACTACTTTTGCCTCGAAATCGTTCACCTCAAGGTTATAGAACTGAAGCGAACAAGACAGCATTACAGTAGGACTTAGATCTCAGCACAACCGGTTTCAGACAACACATTTGAATATCAATAACCATCCTAACAACGTAAGTCTAAATCGATCTGATTTTGAGCAGGTTGACACTGTCCCAGTGTATCACCAGGGGAAAAGATTCCAGGAAGAGTCCCATTATGTCCAATACACAGGCATCGCTATTCACCATGACTTAGAATTTTCACAATTAACAAGATCGATTCTTGTGGAAAAAATTCAAGATAAACGAATCGGTAAAGGAACCAAGAGATCAACGAGCCAGTTCAATTCGTCTCAAGCCTTTGAGGTTTAGGGTTTAGGAGGGGGAAAGAGGAGGGAGATGGAACCAGCCTCAAGGTTGAGGCCGACGCGGAGGCCCTGGAGCCCCTTGCGGAACTTGAAGTGCAGCTCGGCCGTCACCACGTTGATGTGGTACAGCTCGTCCAGCGTCGTCGGCCCCTCTCCAACACCCCCTTCCGCCCCTCCGCTGCCGCCAACGCCGATGACCAAGCTCGAGGCCATCGGAGGTGAGAGAGGAGAAGAGGCTTGCTTTCCTTCTTCGGGTGGATTTGGGCGGCGGAGCGACGGCAGGGAGGAGGAAAGAAGTGACCGGCCCGCGCCACCCGGCCGTAATCTAGTAAGGAGTGGCGCTTTTGCACATCGCCCCTTGCGTTTATATATTACTTCATACAAGGAGTATCTGCGCGTTAGTTTTGGTACTTCGTAAATTGTAATGTGAGCTAAAGTAATCACATGGATTGATATTTTATAAAAATGATAATATCTATTTACGATGGATGATCACCAAACCGTATGGATGCCCAAAATGCTAAGTTTAACTAGCATTCTTGTTGCAACTTATGATAGAGTTCAAAATTTATTGTGAATTGCAAGATTTAACTTGTGTTTTTTGAGGCATATATGATCCGTTGTATTTTCTAGTAATTGCAAGCAAGGTTGTCAAAATTTCAATTCGGGTGTTAAATTATTCCAATTCTATGACCCTAGATTTATTTAACCGATTCGATCGTAAGTAGAATCTTAATTTGATAGAATCTTAATAATTTTACGATATGTGATGACAGGGGACGCTAGTGGTAACAGATAGGTTCTGGATACGGCAACAGAGGAGATGAGGATGGACTCAAGTAGGCGGGAGAGACCTGAGTAATCTTCGGTTGAGTCGTGTTATGTGTGTTGGGCCTGGCCCATGTAAGAACTAGGGTGAGAGAGACGTTTATAGGAACATTGTGTAGTTTCCGAAAAGATCCATCGAATGAAAATACAAGCATTGTAGTGTATCTTCTCCTCCCTCTTTCTGTGTTCTTCTTCGATGGCGTCTTACTGAAGATCAAGACATGACATTATGGTATCAAAGCCTGTGGATTGATCCTGCGATTTACGTAGCCTTGACTAGTGAAATCCCAAGGGGAAGGGGAGTGATCGCCCTTGGGTGATTGCTGTAAGACCTAAACCTAGGTTCAGTCGGCTAGGGAAGCAAGGGCACCACGGCTCCGTCTAAGCCGGACGCGCAAGTTCGCCAGATGGTGACGACAATGGAGGGGATGGAGGTTAGGGTAGTGGAATTTCTCCAGATCGAGATGCAAATTACAAGGGAGGAGATGAATTCGCACATGGTGGCGGTAGATCAGAAGTTAGAACAATAGAGTGAGAAGATGGAGGAGATGCAGTTGAAGTTAACCATGTCGATGGATTCCATTGGCCAAGTCCAGCAAGATTAGGTGATGGTGAAGAAGGCTCTCAAAGGAACAACATCGTCGCCTTTGGAGGTTCCAATAAGGGATGAAGCTGGGGTTCTCGCGGCAAGGCCCGGAGAGGAGAGAGCCCAAACGGTGGGACGACAAGAGATTCTCCCTGCCCAAAAGCCGCAGGAACAATTTCCTCCACCCACTCCGGTTATAGCTGAGGTTCCAGAATTCAAACGAGGAAATCCAGAACAAGGAGGAAGGAATTGGATGCCAAAAATGGATTTCCCTAGATTTGATGGAACAGATGCAAGGATCTGGGTGGATAAGTGTCACAATTTTTTTGCGTTGTACAAGATCCCAGATGGATTCAAAGTTGCGGCGGCAACGATGTACATGACAGACAATGTTGCACACTGGTATCAAGCTTACAAGATGACCTATGTATGCCATGGTGCAGTGATCTCTAAATTTGAAGGGGATACACAAAGAGACAAGATGATAGAATTGTTGATTTTAAGGAAAATTGGATTTGTAGAGGAATACATGAGAAAATTTGATGCTCTAGTTTACCAGGTTAGATTGTATGATCATCCTATAGGTGGATTAATGCTGGTAACCAGATTCGTGTTGGGATTGAAGGAAGAATTGCGAGTTGTAGTAGCAATTCAAATGCCAAATATTGTGGCAATGGCAGCAACCCTTGCTAGTGTCCAGGAAGGAGTTTTGGAGAGAACCAAGAAGTTCATTGTCGTAGCAAAAGAAGGCTAGACAGTAAGAGGAGGGGACCCCCGGTGTCCTTGGAGTGACCGGAGAGTCCTCAAGATAAGGGACCAGCTGCCAGAAAAATGTATGTGTATTAGTTGTTCCAAAAAACTGGATCTGCCTTGTTACATGGGGGAATGCTGGGACTTATAAAATCCTTAAATGATGTTACTATCCTACCCTAAAAAGGTCATATACGCGTAGGGGTTGCAGGGGCTTCCCCCCACGCATAGCCTTCAGCCCATAGTGGGCCCTCCTAGGCTTGGTCCACCTGGTCCACCGATGCCCGAGGCACCTTACGGGGTGTAGAACGCCCCCAGGCCGAGGAGGCCCCAGGCATCCTTCACTTCTCCCGAGGTAGCCTAGACAAACTGCAGCTCCTGGTCTTGTGGTGCTCCGGTAGCCCTCCGGGCTTCACCCGGAGCATCCCAAAGGGGCGTCTAGGACTACCGAGGTGGAGTCAGCTGCGGAACCCTCCGGCTCCCCCGAGGTGGCCCCGGATGACCCGTTGCTTCCGGCCCCACGGTACCTCAGAGACCCTCCGGGGAGGCTCCGGGTCCTCCCCGAAGGGGCGTCTGGGGACCTCCAGAGACCCTTCCGGGTGCTCTGGGTCCTCCTCGGAGCCTCCCGAAGGGGCGCCTGGTGCCTCCCAAAGTGGGGAGCCTTTGTGCTCGCAGGTCGCGAGGTCTACCCTGCGATCTTTGCCAGTTATTGGGGCCGGTGGGGCCACCCCTAAGACAAGCCCCTCGCGGTCGAGGTCCTGCTTCGTCAGGGCTGAAACCGTGTCATTCTCCAGAAGAGTCCAGACACATCGTCCCCTTCGACCTAGCGAAGCATGTTTGTGTTGTTTCCTCCGTGCGCGTCTCCTTCAGGGATGTTTCGATGCGTTGCTCTTGGTCTGCTTTACTTGTAGTCAAAACACCATGTATTCGAAGCCTTGTTGCTTCGGCCGTATTTGGTCGGCTGGCAGTCCTGATGACGCCTCTTCGGGTGATGCGCGCTACCGTTGGGTGCCGTGCTTTGACGCTGTTTGTTGGGCCCTATGCGATATAATGACATGTAACTATTGTTCCGTTTAGGGCATACGTGTCGACCAATGATTAGCGTGTGGCTTTTCGGCTTCCACACCCTGTCATTTTGTGGGCCTGGTGCGGGTATAAATAAGGGGGTATCCCCCTTTATGCCACTTTCTTTCTAACAACCCTAGGCGTTGTTGTTTGTGTTTCTTCTCCGAGGGATCTAGCTCCGGTGCCTTTGCCTTCTGTGTGGCGTCATGACAAAGCGTCCCAGGGATGGTGGCGGGCGATTGCTTATACCAACGAGCTTGGTTGCTCGTCGGTAAGGCATTATGTCTTGCGCACGCTAAAGGATGAGGGAACGTTATCAGACCTGACATAGGTGTGAGCCCCTAGCATGGAGACAGTGCTGGAGCCCTGGGAAGACGAGGCTATTATCTTCGTCACTTTCTTCGACGCCGGCCTTTGCTTTCCCTACGTGGAGTTGGTGGCCAGCGTGCTCTAGCTGTGCCTGGTGGAGCTGGCGCAACTGACACCCAACTCCATCGTCAAGCTTGGTGTGTTCGATTGGGTGATGCGGTCCGCGGGTGTGAGCGGGGAGGGTCGACTCTTCATGTACCTTCATGATGGGCGGTGTCAACCGAAGAAGAAGAAGGATACCGGTGAGATGCTTAACTTTGGGAGCGTCAATTTTTAGCCCAAAGCGCGATGTCTCCAGTATTTGCTGGCTCCCGCGTACAGGAACAGGTGGGAGACTATCTGGACTCGGTGGTGGTTTTACCACAAGTCCCCGACGGGTGACGGCTTGCGCTCGACCGGAGGGTCTATCCAACTGACACCCTCCCCGGACTTGACATCGAGGGATCTTGTGGAGGAGTCTTGCACGCTTCGGGTATGGTCCCTCGCGCGGGGGTGGAACGTGAAGCTTGTGGCAGCGAGGGGTGGCCTCCCCTCCTTCGATTTGTCGGGCGGCGAGGGAGGTAAGGACTATTGCCTTCTTCTTTTTTTACAAAGGCGCTCGTGCAGTGCTGCCTATTGACGAGGCCACGCGGGTTACGGAGTAGCTTCTGGTCCCCTATACTGGGGAGGAGTATGCGTAGCGGGGGCTGGTGGTGCGCGAGCCTCGTATAAACCTGGTGTACTTAGACCTGGCTGTTCGCCTGGCGGAGTGGCCCGACCCTGAGGAGAGGAAGAAGAAAAACTGCGTGTCGGAGGAGCTGAACGCCTCGGGGCTGATTGGAGCAGTGCCCTTGCAATGCGTTGATTCTGGGACATGACCAGCTCCCGCTGCACGAGGGTGGACATGGATGGACGTCCGTCGAAAGTGGCGCAGGTACCTGTGGGGTGGGTCAAGCGTGTGAGCTCGACAGGCTCTTCTTCGGAAGTATGCCTGGTTTCTCTGATGGCTGCTGCAGAGGGCACGGAAGCGGCGGAGAGGGTGGCCTCTCATTTCGTGTGGCAAGTCTATCCCTCGAAGTGTCTTCGGCTGGGACTCCGTCGCACGTCTACGACCGAGGGTCTGAGGATACCTTGGCGAAGGTACCCGTTGCTGGCCGGAGCGCGATCGGTGAGTTCCTCCCGCACACTTTTGCTATGTTGTTGTGCTAACTTGACGTGTTTTGTAGTTGTGAGCGACAAGGAGGCCGATGACGGGGGTTCCGGTGCCGGTAGGGCTGGGGCTGTCTCTGGTGCCGGGGCATCCGGGGAGGTGGGCCCGGTTGCTGGCACGTTCGGTGCCACGGGTACCGCATACCTCGATCCATTGTGTACCAATAACTTTAAGGTTAGCACCGGGGCGATGACTATTTGTGAGGAGGTGTCTCGCTTCACTTCCCCGCTCGGCGTGGAGTAGTTTTTCAAAAGCATATCCACACACTGGATGTTTTAGGTTGATCGAAGCCAATGCCGCGAGGGTAAGTTCGAACATTCTTATTTCCTTTCTTCGCCTATTTTTTACCACGGTATGCTCTGCGCAGACCTTGATGTTGTCCCGCGCGCTCGAAGGGGACATCCGTCGCGGCTACATGGAGGTCTAGGAGTGAGTCGACATGGAGCACACGCAGAACGAGTCGCTTTGCTCTGAGCGCTTGGCCCTCGCCACGAGAGTGAAGGAGCTGGAGGCGCGGGTCGCCGAGCTGGCTGGGGAGTGCCGCGACCTCCGAGAGAAGGTGCAGGCACTTCGGGGTGCTCGCGCCGATCTTGAGGCAGAGGTCTAAGCGGAGCGACAGTTGGCGAAGATGGTGTCGCGCACCACGTGGAAGGCCCTGGAGTCGCTGGAGGGCGCCGTGACCAAGCTTGGAGCGGTGCCGCTACCTCGGAAGCACACACCTGCGCAAGTGAATGTCATGTTGGATCGGCTTTGGCGCGCCGGGGAGATCTGCTTGGCCGCCTGCAAGCCTACGATGACCATTGTGCGAAGGGCGCTTGGATGACAGCTTTCGTGTCGCTGTAGAGGGCCAGGTGTGGGCATGTTGATACCCTCAATGCCTGCTCCGTGTCTGTGGCGCCCGTGGCCGAGATTACCTTCGATCAGCGGTAGGCGCGAAAGGCGGGTAACACCTTCGCCCATGACTTCTGGGCGCCGCATGGCTGTGATGCTGCGATGGAGTCTCTTCGCTCTGTGCTAGCGCAAAAGGCGAAGGGCAAGGCTACGATGGACAGCGAAGCTACCGGCGAGCGGGGGGCCACCACCGCAGACAAGGTGTGACCCTCCGCCTTTCTTCAGAATTTCAAATGTAGATTTTGCGTAGGTTTTTTAGATGTTCCATGCTTCGGCTCTTGTGCTGAGGCGTAGTTAGGTGGGAGGGGGTTGCTATTTTTTTTTTGTAATGACCTCCGATTTTGAATGAAATGATAGCTGCAAATCATATTTACATTGAAGTCTGCGCTCGTGTTGTGTTCATACTTTTGCTTGTTGGTTTGCTTAGGTCAGGCCGCCTTTGTTCCAACGCACCGCTCAGCGGGGGCCTCGCCCTCCTAGGGTGCGAATAATGAAAGTCACAGTGCCTCTGCGCGGTACGAAGGATAACCAGAACCTCCTTTCCATCTGGCCCCTGCAACTATGTTACCGGGGGGCTGTGTACCACGAGGCGAAGTGGCAGCGGTGGAAACTGGTGAACTCGGAGGGGTTTATGGAGCATTTTTGGCTTTTTTGCGTGCGCAAGGCACCACCCCCGCGACCGCTACCCCATTGGCCTCGTTCGTCAATTCGGCCACTTCGCCAGCGGTGGCTTCTATCGGGGACTCCTCCGGTTCCCTATGCGACGCGGAGAGGGAGTACCGACACCTTGTCGCTATTGGGGCGTTCGATGAGGAGCTTCTTGAGTGGGCGATGCAGACGGAGGTGTGAGACTTTGTGCTATAGCTCTGATGGGCGACAGGGTGTGGTGTATATGTACGAAGCTGTAATTAGTGTGGTTGGTGATATTTTATTGCATTATTTGTGCTTTATTGGTGGCAACTCCGCTTCTTCCGGTTGTTGCTATGTACGTGTATGGTGTACTTTGGATCTATTATAATAAAGCATGTAGCAATGGACTGTTCCGTCTCCCACACTTTTTAGATAGGGCTCCGGGGGAGCCCTAACTTTTTTTACGAGGAGGTAAAGCGGGCGCCGCCCCCATACTTTTTTAGATAGGGCTCTTGGGATCCCGAACTTTTATTTTTTTTGCTAGGGGGAGGAGAAGCCGGCGCTGCCCCCATACTTTTTTAGATAGGGCTCTGGCGGAGCCCTAACTTTTTTTGTGAGGGGAGGCGAATCCGCCGGCGTCTCCCATATTTTTTAGATTGGGCTCCGACGGAGCCCTAGCTTTTTTGCGAGGGGGAGGCGAAGCCACCGCTGTACCCCCTCGGCGCGTCTTGGTTCTTGGGACCAGGCGGAGTGCTGGGGTTCCAGCCATTTGAACTCTAGCTTTCCTATAGCCGTGGGGTTTGCCGCTCCCTTGAGCACCATATCGCCTGGTGCTAGGGCGCGGATCTTGACCTTCCTGCTGTACACCTTCGCGACCCCTTTTGCGTAATACGCCATGGTTGATATAGCCTGCACGCGGTCCTCTTCTAGGAGGTCCATAGATGTGCCGCGATCTACGGGGTTCCCGTTCTCCAATGCCCGGAGGGATTTTGCCGCGAACTCACCCGGGGTCATTGCTTCGTCTCTGAACAGGAGTTTGAACGGAGAAAACCCCGTGACCTTTGTCGGTGATATGCGGAGTGCCCACATTGCCTTCTAGAGCTCGTCGGGCCAAAGTCCCTTCGGCAAGCCACCAGGTGGTTAGTCCCGCCAGTAGGTTGTTGCTGGCTCGCTCAACCGCCTCGTTCAACTCGTGGTGTCCAATAGATGCGAAGCATATTGTAGTGCTTATGTTCTGGTAGAATGATAGAATGAAGTATAATCAAACTGGGTGTCGTTGTCGGTGACGATGTCGTGAGGCACCCCATAGCGGTAGATGATGTTCTTCCAAGCGAAGCGCTGTGCCACTGCGACTATGATTTTGGCGACTGGTTCGGTCTCCACCCATCTGGAGAAATACTCGATGACGACAAAGGCGAAGCGAAAATTGCCCTTGGCTACCGGGAATGGGACGATGATGTCGAGCCCCCAGCGCGCAAAGGTCCAAACTTGGGCTAGGGGCTGCAACTAGACAACAGACGCCTTCGAGTGGTGGATGCCCCACTAGCAACCTTGGCAGCGCTGGACTAAGTCTTGCACGTCCCAGAGCGTAGTTGGCCAATAGAAACCTTGGTTGAAGGTCTACGCGACAAGGCCTTGAGGAGCTTGATGTGCACCGCAGAGGCCCTCGTGAATTTCCCTTAGGAGGGATTGACCCTCCTTCAGGGAAACACATCGCAGGAGGGGGCGCAAATGCCCCCTTGTATAGCTGGCCCTTGATGATGTGGTAGTTCCTGGTTGTAATATCCCAATTTTCAGAGCTTTAAAAATCTTTTAAATAGTGGTAGTGAGAAAATTCACCATTTGGATTTATTTGAATATCAAATTAAAAAGCTTAATATGGACTTTAAGGACAAATTGATTTAATGTGCTTAATCCCAACATCAACAATTGTCAAAACTATTTTATTTAGATTCTATATGCTTGGATATATTTTATAGAATTTTATGGAATTTTTCCAAAGTCATTTGCTATTTTCTATTTGCTATTTGTATTTTCTGGATTTATTTAAAAGAAAAATTAAAAGAAAATCCTTGAATAATCTCGGGCGAAGCCCGAGACTATTCCTCGCCTTGGCCCACTCCGCGCCGCCCGCTTTCCCCGCTTCGGATGGACGCCGCGTGTCTCCTTCCAGCGATCG
This sequence comes from Hsuehochloa calcarea, assembly GCA_036346395.1. NCBI lineage: Eukaryota > Viridiplantae > Streptophyta > Magnoliopsida > Poales > Poaceae > Hsuehochloa > Hsuehochloa calcarea. The sequence goes on along the minus strand of CM070599.1, from coordinate 29,699,935 downwards.
CAGGCCGCCTCGCCTCGCTCGCTCCCACCATTGGATTGAAATCGACGCCGCACTTCGCCGCGCTTTGTTCTCTCTGTCGCCGATCAGGGCCCGCCGATGTCGCACAAGATCATCGTCTCCACGGACTCTTCCTCGCGCCTCGCTACTCTATGCGCCGCCATTGCTTCCCGGATTCGCCATCGCCCGGCTATTTAAGACCCGAGCCCCGCACCCAAAGCTTCGCCCATCCTCCCTCCTCCGAAACCCTAAGCTCTCGGCTCCAGAATCGGACTCTCCGCGCTGCATTTGCCGAAGCGCCGCCAACGGCCGAAGCCGCTCCGCCGCAGGATTCCGCCACCTCCAAACCCTCTACGTCCGTGCCACGTCAGTGCCTGTGTGTATAGCCAGGTCAGCGCCTGCGCCTGGCGTGTCACCTGCGTGGCAGCCGCATCAGCGCCACGCCTCCCGGTTTGCCGCGTCAGCTTTCCCCTCGGCTCGGTGGATTTGGTCCACCGTGAGCCGAGAGGCTGACAGGTGGGGCCCACCTATCAGTACGGTTTTTATTTATTTTCTTTTCTCGGCTGACGCAAGCATTGCGCAATAATTGATTTTCCTTTATAAAAATAATTCGGGAAATTCAATAAAATCCAAATTAGGGTTTTATTTGATTTTCAAACTTCCAAAGCCCATATCTTTTGCATCCGAACTCCGATTGAGCCCATTCAAATTTGTAAATTCATATAAAATTAAGATATATTTAATGGTGAATTTTATTTAAATTTTTGGAGTTGTTTTGCCACTGTTATTTTTTTTTCTTTTGTCTCGTTTGCGAGTAGACATCGATACTTCGGGGAATTTTCCAGAAGAAGGAGCACCTCAAGACCAAGACCAATATCTAGACCTATTCCAAGGCAAGTTATACCTTTGATCATATTGAACCCAGTTTTCAAAAATACTTTGTTTCAATGTATTGCATTCTATTTCAAGTATTTATTTAAATGCTTTTGGGATAGTTGTTAATCCAAATTGTTATGCCACCTTGTCTATTGTATGCCATGATCTTTTGTCACCCTAGGTTGGTTAATTATTAGTTGGTATTATCGTAGCACCAACGTGGTTGGTTAGATACGATTAGACTGCTTAGCCATGCCACGAGTCATCATTTCATGTTAGAGTTGCATGTATAAACTTGACTAAGTGATTATGGAACTGTGTGATGAAACTGTGTGTGATGTGTGCTGTTACTCGTTGATGGCATGTGTTGCACTTAATCAACAGGGTGGGAAAAGATTTGGACTGAGGCAAGTGGTGGATCTGTGTGAATGGTGGAACTGTGTGATATAAACTTTGTGATTTGGGTAAAACTGGAAGTCTTGCCTTGGTCAATTAAGGACTTAACTTTGTGCGCCATTGAACTGGCCTTCTTGCACGACCACATGCCTAGTATGGGTGGGCCCGACTTAGTAAGTTATGGAGTCTTGACATTGACAACTCAAAGTTGTATTTAAGCTATGTGATGGGTCGGAGGTGTGTAGTCTGTGTTTGGGTCACATCGCGGGACGGTTATTCACGCATCCCCGTCCAACGGTGTGTGTCGCTCAAGGGTCAGTGTGTACAAATTGACTACAGAAAGCACATCGGAGTGTCATTGTTTGAGATGAAGTCTCCGAAAGGTTTTGTTATGGTCGATGCTAGCTACACCGATTGTATCGTGTGGGTAAAGTGTACAACCTCTGCAGAGTGTTAAACCAATCTATTCAATAGCCGCGTCCTCGGTTATGGACATGCTTGGAATTTCACACGAGGGTAGATTTTCATAAAACAATTGGGAAGGGTCACTGTGTGAGATAACTTGTGCAAATGTGAATAACTTGATTAGATTGTGTGTACTTTGTGAAATCAATTGTTAACTTATTATTGTCTATTTGTTTTGAATTATGCTTTCAATCTATTAGTTGTATTCAATTGCAAATGTTGCATTTCTGTAAAATAACCACAAAAGCTATTCCTTTGGAATAAGCCATCATGTATAAATGCATTCTGTGGTATGACTTGCGAGTACGGTGTGTACTCACTCTTGCTAAACAAATCAATGTAAGTGGAGGAGTCGTCACCGCTTTTGAAGAAGAATTCTCGAAGGTTGATCGTTAGGGTCTTGATCCCATCGGTTGTTCGTGGTAAATTGATGGGAGCCACCGAGTTTATTTCGCTTCACTGCGATTTATTTCTTTATTGTCAGCCTTGCATGGCTTAATAAATGTAAAACTCGACCGTAAGGTCCCAACAGTTATTTGTTATTTAAAGGTACTCGTTATTTCTTATATTCGTTGTATGGATGTGATATTTCATCGATGTTGATACTGTGTGCACTAGCGTGATCCTGGACTAGTGCAGAATACACAGAGGGTCTAGATTTGCATATTTGGGTCCCGACAGAGGTGGTATCAGAGCCATACTGACTGTAGGTCTTGACCTTAGTTAGATTGGCCGTTCTTAGTGAGTCCAAAATTATTTTCTAAAGCAAATATTAACTTGCAAGATTAATTGAACTCTTTAACTCATCTCATGTCTCTCTTGAAGTTGTTTTCATATCCTTGTCCATCTTGACAGATGTCTCGTCTTCAGAGTTATGGAGAGCGCAAGGGAGGACTCGCCGCTGAGCTTTGGAAGCTGTTACAAGTACTTGGAGTATTTGATCGTCCATTGTACCGTGGCAATGCTTGGATCGTGAACGGCCGAGATCGTGGAGTAATCTGCCATTTGACCGTCTACGCCAGGAAGAACACAAAGGCAAGCAAACCACTGAACATCTCAGCTCGAAGGAGTATTTGGATTGAAGCAATCCAGGAGTCTTCGCGCCTTGCCATCCTGAGGATCTGCAACATCTACTCTCGAGAGCTTCGTGACACAGTTTTCCGTTACCATCCCCGCACTTCCGACGTGGATCTTGCTGCACGTTTTCCGTCTACGGAGGGAGAAGGCAACGCCACCATTGTGCATCTTGCCCAATTCGCCGCTGCTCAAGAGGAGTCATTGGAATTAGCCGCCACAGAGCTGGAGTGTGCCTACGAGACTCTTCAGAGAGCTGAAGAAAGGATCGCCATACTGGAAGAAACTCTTTATGGACGGCACGATCACGAAGAAGACACTGAAGAGGAAGACCCAGAAGAAGCTGATGAACCTACGAACTGTAAGAGCCAGCAGAGGCAAGTGAGCTGAAGCACCAAGAAGACTGCACTGTGGACACTGCTCTGTTGCACCAAACCGGGACATCAAGATCAGTTTGCAAGGATGTCAGCTCACTTTCAGGTCTACAGCAGGTGGGAGCACCGTCAAGGCTACGGAGGCTATTTAATCGAGTAGTCTGTTCGAGTTGTTTCAGGCTTAGCCAGTATTAAGTCTTGAGTCGCCCTTTAGGCGGTAGTTTTGTGTGCTTAGGTTCGTCCTTATTTTTGTGTGCAAGTATGAGCTGCAGAGGCCCTTAGGCATTTGTTGCAAGCCATACTATTATCTTAATTAATATAAGAGTTTCAGTTGAGCTTTCTTAAATTATGTTGTTGGGTTTTACCTACCCCGCTTAGTTCTACAACTCATCTTGTGCTTGCTACCTTATCTAACCCCTAGAGATTCACCAGATGGTTCAGACTCGTCAAGCTGCTGCAAGTGGTTCCGATACTCCAGTGTCAGAAGGACAAGAGCAAACCCCCGGAGAAGCAGTTCCACCACAAGCACCTTCAATTGATCTGCAGAATTTTGGAGCGTTCATGGCAGCTCAGACCCAGCTGATGTACACCATGATGAATCAGATGCAAACTATGAATAACCAGAACCACAACAATCAGCATCATAATGGAGCCCCAGTTGCTCATGGTCACAATGGATCATCCAAGTTGGCCGAGTTTATGAGGACCCGTCCACCAACCTTCTCTGGACATGTCTCGCCAGTAGAGGCTGATGATTGGCTTCGTGTCATTGAGAGAAAACTACTGATCACTCAATGCAGCGATCATGAGAAAGTTCTGTACGCCACTCACCAGATGGAAGGCATTGCTGCCGAATGGTGGGAAAACTTTTGTGCAGCGCATGAAACGCCGCAAGACATTACTTGGAAGAGTTCACAACCGCTTTTCGCCAGTATCATGTGCCCGAAGGAATTATGGATCTGAAGAAGGATGAATTCCGTGCTCTCAAGCAAGGAGGAATGTCAGTAACCGACTACCTCAACAAATTCTCTCAACTTGCTCGGTATGCTGCAGAAGATGTCGCCACCGACAAGGCTCGTCAGAGTCGTTTTCTGAAAGGATTAAATACTGGACTTCAAGTCAACCTGATCGCCCACACTTTTCCTGATTTTCAAGAATTGATCAACAAGGCTTTGATTCTTGAGGACAAGCGCAAGGAATTGGAAGATCATCGTAAGCGCAGAATGGCTCAGCAAGGAAGTCACCAACCCCAACTGAGGGCAAGAATAATTCCACCGCAGTTTAGTCGTTTTCCACCACGACTCGCGGACCACCTGCACCAACTTCCGCAACCCCGCACTACCAACCCCAATCCATCAAGAACCCACGAGTATACCCGAGTTTGCTTTACAGCCGTCGGCCGTGGCATTTCGCCAACCAATGTCCGCAGAATGGGACTATCACTCCAGTACGCTTCAACCTTGGGAACACACCAGCCAAGATGCCAGTACAAGGTAACCATCAAGGAACATCTCAAGCTACCGGTCAATCCGGAGGAGCACCACATCGCTGGTCGAGGTCGTGTCAACCACGCCACTCGAAGGAGCCCAAGAAGCACCCGACGTTGTATCGGGTAAGTTTTGGTAAATTCAAGACATGCATCGCCTGCTTTGATTCGAGCTTCGATTCGCTTGTATCCGGAATTTTGCAACCAAGAATAATTTGAAAGTTATGCAACTTAAGCATACTCTTTAGTCCGATCGCTGGAGCAGAGCTAAGTTCTAAAGTTGGATGTTTAGGAGCTAGGTTACTCATAGCTGGAGTTGAGTTTCTAGCCAACCTAATAGTTCTAGACACTCAGACCATAGATGTCATCCTTGGTATGTATTGGTTATCCAAACACAAAGCAGTGCTAGATTGTGGCCGAAGAGCCGTAACAATAGAGGATACCACAGGAAAGAAAGTGGAATTTCTAGCCACCTCAGTACGTGATGGACATTTGGTAGTCAACAGTCTGAAAATGGTTTCTTTGGAAGATGTACCTGTAGTCAGGGATTACCCGGATGTATTTCGGTAAGAATTACCAGAATGCCACCGACCGTGACATTGAGTTTGTCATCGATCTAGTGCCGAAACAAAGACCAATTTTCAAGAGACCCTATCGGATGCCAGTCGATGAACTTGTGGAAATGAAGAAGCAGATAGAAGACATACTGGAGAAAGGTTTTGTAAGACCTAGTTCGTCGCCATGGGGAGCACCAGTTTTGTTCGTCAAGAGGAAAGATGGAAGCATGAGGATGTGCATCGATTATCGTTCTCTCAATGAAGTCACCATCAAGAACAAATACCCTTTGCCTGAATTGATGATTTGTTCGACCGGATGAAAGCAAATGAGTATTCTCCAAGATCGATCCGCGATCAAAGTTACCATCAATTGAAGATTTGTCCTAAGGATGTACCAAAGACCGCTTTCAACCCGGTATGGACATTATGAGTTTTTAGTCATGTCGCTTGGTCCGACTAATGCCCCGCCTATTTCATGAACATGATGAACAAAGTATTCATGGAATATTTGGATAAGTTCGTAGTAGTATTCATCGATGATATTTTGGTATACTCAAAGTCAGAAGAAGAGCATGCAGACCATTTGAGATTAATCCTAGAGAAGCTCAGGGAACATCAGTTGTATGCCAAGTTCAGTAAGTGTGACTTTTGGAAGAAGAAAGTTGATTTTCTCGGTCATGTGATGACAAATTAAGGAGTAGCAATTGACCGGAAAGGTTAAAGTCAGAATGAATTGGGAGCAGCCCAAGACGGTTACTCAAATTCGTAGTTTCTTGGGAATAGCAGGATATTATCGTCGTTTCATTGAAGGATTCTCAACGATTGCTAAGCCTCTTACGCAACTATTGAAGAAAGAGAAATTCATTTGGACCCCAGCTTGTGAAGAAAGTTTTCAAGAACTGAAGAAACGTTTGACTTCAGCCCCAGTGCTAATTTTGCCGGATATCAGCAAGGATTTTGATATCTATTGTGATGCTTCGCGTCAAGGATTAGGATGTGTCCTTATGCAAGAAGGAAGAGCTGTTGCTTATGCGTCCAGGCAATTAAGGCCTCATGAAGAGAATTATCCTACCCATGATTTGGAATTAGCTGCCGTAGTGCATGCCTTGAAGATTTGGCATCACTATCTCATCGGTAATCGCTGTGAAGTCTACACAGATCATAAGAGCCTGAAGTACATATTCACTCAGTCTGATTTGAACATGAGACAGCGAAGATGGCTAGAATTAATAAAGGATTATAATCTTGGGATCCATTACCATCCTGGTAAGGCCAATGTAGTTGCAGATGCACTAAGTCGCAAGAGCTACTGCAATGCTCTGGAAGCAAAAGAGATTTGCTCGGAACTTCAGGAGGAATTCCAGAAGCTAAAGCTAGAACTTGTTTCTGAAGGATTTGTGGCCAGTCTGGAAGTGCAGTCTACTCTGGAGAAACAGATTCGTGAAGCGCAACCCAAGGATTCTGAGTTTGCAGACCTCAAGAAGATGGCAGAAGAAAAATTTAAAGACTTTACCGTGGATGATCAGGATATACTGTGGATCAATGGACGTATCTGTGTACGGGATATTGATGGATTAAGAAAGCTGATACTGAAGGAAGCCCATGACTCAAAGTATTCGATTCACCCCGGAAGTACTAAGATGTATCAGGATGTTAAGAATAAGTTTTGGTGGCCAAACTTAAAGCGAGACGTCGCAGAGTTCGTAGCCTTATGCGACGTGTGTCAAAAAGTAAAAGCAGAGCATCAGAGACCAGCAGGTTTGCTACAACCGCTGAAGATACCAGAATGGAAGTGGGAAGAGATCGGTATGGATTTTATTACCGGTTTACCCAAGACTCAATCAGGATATGATTCGATTTGGGTAATAGTGGATCGCTTGACTAAGGTTGCCCATTTCTTGCCACCAAAACCACTTACTCGAGAGACCGCTTGGCGAGTTGTATATGTCAAAAATAGTCACCGCATGGTGTGCCTAAGAGGATAGTGTCGATCGAGGATCTCGCCTTGGTATGGATTGGTTATCCAAACACAAGCGATGCTAGATTGTGGCGAAGAGCCGTAACAATAGAGGATACCACGGAAAGAAAGTGGAATTTCTAGCCACCTCATTCGTGATGGACATTTGGTAGTCAACGATGCGAAGATGGTTTCTTTGGAAGATGTACAGTAGTCGAGGATTACGGACGTATTTCGGAAGAATTACGAGGATGCCACGGACCGTGACATTGAGTTTTCATCGATCTAGTGCGAGAACAGCACCAATTTCCAAGAGACCCTATCGGATGCGGTCGATGAACTTGTGGAAATGAAGAAGCGGATAGAAGAACTACGGGAGAAAGATTTTGTAAGACCTAGTTAAATGCCATGGGGGCGCCGATTTTGTTCGTCAAGAAGAAAGATGGAAGCATGAGGATGTGCATCGATTATCGTTCTCTCAATGAAGTCACCTTCAAGAACAAATACCCTTTGCCCGAATTGATGATTTGTTCGACCCGGATGAAAGGAATGGAGTATTCTCCAAGATCGATCTGCGATCGAGTTACCATCGATTGAAGATTTGTCCTAAGGATGTACCAAAGACCGCTTTCTCAACCGGTATGGACATTATGAGTTTTTAGTCATGTCGTTTGGTCCGACTAATGCCCTGCCTATTTCATGAACATGATGAACAAAGTATTCATGGAATATTTGGATAAGTTCGTAGTAGTATTCATCGATGATATTTTGGTATACTCAAAGTCAGAAGAAGAGCATGCGAGACCATTTGAGATTAATCCTAGAAGCTCGGGGAACATCGGTTGTATGCCAAGTTCAGCAAGTGTGACTTTTGGAAGAAGAAAGTTGATTTTCGGTCATGTGATGACGGTAGAAGGAGTAGCGATTGACCGAAAGGTTAAAGGCGTAATGAATTGGGAGCGGCCCAAGGCGGTTACTCAAATTCGTAGTTTCTTGGGAATGGCGAGGATATTATCGTCGTTTCATTGAAGGATTCTCAACGATTGCTAAGCCTCTTACGCAACTATTGAAGAAAGAAATTCATTTGGACTGACTTGTGAAGAAAGTTTTCAAGAATGAAGAAGCGTTTGACTTGACCCAGATGCTAATTTTGGGATATCGGCAAGGATTTTGATATCTATTGTGATGCTTCGCGTCAAGGATTAGGATGTGTCCTTATGCAAGAAGGAAGAGCATTGCTTATCGTCCGAGCAATTAAGGCCTCATGAAGAGAATTATCCTACCCATGATTTGGAATTAGGCTTTGCCGTAGTGCATGCCTTGAAGATTTAGCGTCACTATCTCGCCGGTAATCATTTGTGAAGTCTACACGAGATCATAAGAGCACGAAGTACATATTCACTCGATCGATTTGAACATGAGGCAGAGAAGATGGCTAGAATTAATAAAGGATTATAATCTTGGGATCCATTACCATCTGGTAAGGCCAATGTAGTTGCGGATGCACTAAGTCGCAAGAACTCTTGCAATGCTCGGAAGCAAAGAGATTTGCTCGGAACTTGGGAGGAATTCGAAGCTAAAGCTAGAACTTGTTTCGAAGGATTTGTGGCGATCTGGAAGTGCAGTCTACTCGGAGAAGCAGTTCGTGAAGCGCAACCCAAGGATTACGAGTTTGCTTGAGCCTCAAGAAGAAGATGGCGGAAGAAAAATTTAAAGACTTTACCGTGGATGATCGGGATATCTTGTGGATCAATGGGCGTATCGTATGCCGGATATTGATGGATTAAGAAAGGCGTCTTGAAGGAAGCCCATGACTCAAAGTATTCGATTCACCGGAAGTACTAAGATGTATCGGGATGTTAAGAATAAGTTTTGGTGGCCAAACTTAAGCGAGGCGTCGCGAGTTCGTAGCCTTATCGCGGCGTGTGTCAAAAGTAAGCGAGCATCGAGACCAGCGGGTTTGCTACAACCGAAGATACGAGATGGAAGTGGGAAGAGATCGGTATGGATTTTATTACCGGTTTACCCAAGACTGAATCAGGATATGATTCGATTTGGGTAATAGTGGATCATTTGACTAAGGTTGCCCATTTCTTACCAGTCAAAACCACTTACTCAGGAGACCGCTTGGCAGAGTTGTATATGTCAAAAATAGTCAGTCTGCATGGTGTGCCTAAGAGGATAGTGTCTGATCGAGGATCTCAGTTCACCTCTCGTTTCTGGCAAAGTAGGTTGGTTAATTATTAGTTGGTATTATCGTAGCACCAACGTGGGTTGGTTAGATACGATTAGACTACTTAGCCATGCCACGAGTCATCATTTCATGTGAGAGTTGCAAGTATAAACTTGACTAAGTGATTATGGAACTGTGTGATGAAACTGTGTGTGCTGTGTGTTGTTACTCGTTGATGGCATGTGTTGCACTTAATCAACAGGGTGGGAAAAGATTTGGACTGAGGCAAGTGGTGGATCTGTGTGAACGGTGGAACTGTGTGATATAAACTTTGTGATTTGGGTAAAACTGGAAGTCTTGCCTTGGTCAATTAAGGACTTAACTTTGTGCGCCATTGAACTGGGCCTTACTGTACGACCACATGCCTAGTATGGTGGGCTGACTTAGTAAGTTATGGAGTCTTGACATTGACAACTCGGGTTGTATTTAAGCTATGTGATGGGTTTGGAGGTGTGTCTGCATTGTGTTTGGGTCACATCGCGGGATGGTTATTGCATTCTGTCCTACGTGTGTGTGTCGTTCAAAGGTGTGTGTACAAATTGGACGGCAGGAAAGCACATCGGGAGTGTCATTGTTTGAGATGAAGTCTCTGAAAGGTTTTGTTATGGTCAGTGCTAGCTACACTGATTGTACCGTGTGGGTAAAGTGTATAGCCTCTGTAGAGTGTTAAACCAATCTATTCGAATAGCCGCGTCCTCGGTTATGGACATGCTCGGGAATTTCACACGAGGGGTAGATTTTCATAAAAACAATTGGGAAGGGTCAGCTGTGTGAGATAACTTGTGCAGCTGTGTGAATAACTTGATTAGACTGTGTGTACTTTGTGAAATCAATTGTTAACTTATTATTGTCTATTTGTTTTGAATTATGCTTTCAATCTATTAGTTGTATTCAATTGCAAATGTTGCATTTCTGCAAAATAACCACAAAAGCCATTCCTTTGGAATAAGCCATCATGTATAAATGCATTCTGTGGTATGACTTGCGAGTACGGTGTGTACTCACTCTTGCTAAACAAATCAACAGAAGTGGAGGAGTTGTCGCCTGCTTTTGAAGAAGAATTCTACGAAGGTTGATCGTTAGGGTCTTGATCGATCGATTGCACTGTGGTAAATTGATGGGAGCCACCGGAGTTTATTTCGTTTCCGCTGCAGTTTATTTCTTTATTGTCAGCCTTGCATGGCTTAATAAATGTAAAACTCGACCGTAAGGTCCCAACAGTTATTTGTTATTTAAAGGTACTCGTTATTTCTTATATTCGTTGTATGGATGTGATATTTCATCGATGTTGACACTGTGTGCACTAGCGTGATCCTGGACTAGTACAGAATACACAGAGGGTCCAAATTTGCATATTTGGGTCCCGACACTGGTTCACTATTTTAGGTGGTTTGCTTCGGCTGTGTCTTCGGGCTCTTTCCCTGCGAGATACTTGAGGATGGTGTCCCGCCAATCCGCCTCATCGACGAGAAGCACAAGGCGAGTGGTGTGTTTCGCTTCGGGGCAGTCCCTTGCGCTTTTGAGGCAACCCCTTGTGCTTCGGGGCAATTGACGGGGCCCGCTGTACTTCGTAGAGAACCTTTGGCGGAGGGCGTTCGTTGGAGCTCGCTAGCTTTGCAAGTCTGTCCGCAGCCTCATTGCTGCTTTGTGGGATGTTTTAAACAGTGATGCCGAGGAAGTGTTTGGCTTCCTCCCGAACCGCCGCTAGGTATATGGACATTTTCAGATCTCTTGTCGTAAACGACTTGTCGAACTGCCCTGCAATGAGCCGGGAATCACTTTTAATGATTATGCGCTTCGTATCCAGTGTTTTTGCCTACTGTAGGCCTAACAGTAGTGCCTCATATTCCGAGGCATTGTTTGTTGTTGGGAAGTAGATGTGGGCAGCGTGGGAGACGCTCCGCCCGTCTGGGGTGGCCAAGATGGCCGCGACACTAGCCCCTCCTGCGTACCATGATCTATCTGTGTATATTATCCATGGTGCTTCGATCTTGCTTGGCAGTTGCTCTTCAGTCTACAGGGTCCACTCGGCGACAAAGTCGGATAAGGCTTGCGACTTGATGGCAGTGCGGGCTGCGAAGGTGATGTCGAAGGGCACTAGCTTAGCCACCCACTTACCTATGTGGCAGTCAGTGCTAGCGGGGTAGGACGTTGGGATTACGACGGCGTGTACCAGGAAGTAGTGTCGGAGCTTGCGCGAGGCCATGAGCAGGGCGTATGCTAATTTTTCCAGCTCTGTGTACCAAGCTTTGGCCCCATGAAGGGCTTCCGAGATGTAATCTTCCTGGACGAGAACTGCACTGACGGCGGACGAGGAGGCTATGAGGTCCAACAGGAGCTTCGCACCTGGCTTCTTGCTTGTTAGGCTTGCAACTGGGTGAGGTATTGCTTCAGTTCCTGGAATGCCTATTGGAACTCCTCGGTCCATCTAAATGGCTCCAACCCCCCCCCCCCCAAGTGTTTTGAAGAATGGTAGGGCCCGCTCTGCCGAGCGGGACAGGAATCGGCTGAGGGCCACAAGGCCCTTGTTAGCTTCTGGACTTCTCGGGCATTGCAAGGGGGCTCCATCTCTTGGATGTTTTTTTTTATCTTTTCAGGTTTGGCCTTGATGCCCCTTTCGGACATGAGGAACCCCAGGAGTTTGCCCGCCTTCATGTTGAAGACTCACTTCTGGGGGTTGAGCTTGATCCCCTCCGCTCGCAGGTAGGTGAATGTTTCCTGCAGGTCTGCCGTGTGTGAGGCCTCGAGCATGCTCTTGATCACTATGTCGTCCACGTATATTTCTACGTTGTGGCCGAGCTGGTCAGCTAGCACCTTCGCGACGAATCAGGTAAATGTTGTGCTCGCGTTCCTCAGGTCGAAGGGCATGTGGGTGTAACAATAGGTGCCGGGGGTGATAAAGGACGTTTTGGGTTCGTCTTCCTTAGCCATGAATATTTGATGATACCTGGAGTAGGCGTTGAGGAAGCTCATAAGCTGGTAGCCCGAAGTAGCGTCTACGAGTTGGTCGATGCGAGGTAGAGGGAAGTCGTCCTTTGACGATGCCTTGTTGAGGTCGGTGAAGTCAACGCACATGCGTCATTCACCTGTGATTTTTTTCATGAGGATGGGGTTGGCCAGCCATTTAGAGTTCTTAATCTCGTGGATGACTCCTGCTTTCAAGTTTGGCGATCTCCTTTTTTGCTGCATCCAGCCGTTCAACTGACATGCGGTGTATTTTTTGCTTCTTTGGCGACGCATCGCTTCGCAGGGCGAGGTGGTGCTCGATGGTCTCCCATGTAACGCTGGGGATGTCCTCATGGCCCCAGGCGAAGACATCTGCATTGCTGTGGAGTACCTGGAGGATAGCGTCACATGTCGTGGCCGGGAGCTCGACTCCGAGGGCCACCGTCCTCTCCGGGGTTGCTTCGGCGAGAGGGACCCGCCAAAGCTGGCCTTGTGGTTTAGCCTTTGGCACCCACTTTGCTGAGGCGATGCCAGCCCGAGCACCCACGTCCGCTTCGACCGCATGGACGTAGCGGGCTGGTGAAAGTGCATCTAGTTCTGTCCGCCTTGCTAGGTCTTGGTCCCCCGCACCTTGACTATGTCCTCCGGTGCGGGGATCTTTATGCACAGGTAAATATGGTGGGCTATGGCACCGAAGGAGTTCATCATGGCTCGGCTGAGGATGGCATTGTATTGGTAAGGCATCAGGACGATGTCGAATATGACGATTTCGGTCTGGGAGGCGAAGTTGTCGTTGAATGTGACGGCTAGGTTGATATGACCTAGGGTCGTCACAGTTCTACCCTCGAAGCCCACCAAGGGGATGCTTGGGGTGACAGGCAGTCTCGAGGGATCATCATCTTGTTGAAGACGTCTGTGAACAACAGGTCCGTAGAATTTCCTCTGTGTACGAGGATGCGTCTGATCTCAAAGTCTGTGATGTTGGTGGAAATGACGAGGGGATCCTGGTGTGGAAAATAGATACCTTGAGCATCCTGGGGCCAAAGGTGTTTGGTATTTTGGTGTAGCGGGGTGGGTTGGAGGCGGGGTACGTCGCGACATGGTGGATTTGCCAGGCGTACGCGCGTCGTTGTCTTTTTATGACATGCCAGATGATGAGCCTCTAGTGATTATGTTTATGACCCTCTGATGGTAATCTGGGTGGTTTCCCTCTATGCGGGGCGGGTAACTGATTGCCCAATCCCCTCCTGTCTTTGCACTCGGCCGGTTGCTAGCCGCGGTTCATGTAATCCCGCATGGCTGTGATGCTGTGGCATTCCTGGGTCATTTGAGACGCTTCACCGTGTAGGTCACAAAAGAGCGGGGTGCCCTCTGCACTACCTCGGGTGTCTAGTTGTCTTTCGCCATTCCGCCTGCGGCCTCGGCCGCGGTTGCGACCTCCTCGCCCTCCTCGTTTCTCCCCTTCAGGGGGTGCCCTCCGTCCACATGGTAGATGTTCCGCCCTTTCTAGCAGTAATCATTGGCCCGTAGTTTGGCTGGCACCCCCACCACGGTGGCCATGGGTCCCTCCTTTCCGGGTGGCCCGTTTGGTGCAGGAGCCAGGGTAGCGGGGATCAGGGCCCCTGCTCATTGGGCGCTATCTTCCTCTGCCCGGGCGTACTCCTCTATCTTGTCAAAGAGCTCCGCCACTGAGCGGACGGGCTTGGATGCCAGCCTTTCTGACAAGGGGCCCTTCTGGAGTTTGCAAGTTGCGGCGTTTATGATGGTTGTTTAGTTGACCCCCTTTACTTATCCATTTACCTCCGCAAACTTATTGAAGAAGCCGCGGAGGGACTTGCCCGTGGCCTACTTTATTACGAACAGGTGCCCCACATCCTTTGGCTTCGTGTAGTTTCCCTAGAAGTTGTTGCGCACCAGGTCTTGCAGCTGCTCCCACGCGTATATAGAGCGGGGCGGGATGGTGAAGAACCACCTCAGCGCCACGCCCTTGAGTGCTAGGGTGATGCTTTTTTGCTTTTGTTATGTCGTCTCCCCTGGCTACCTCGATGGTCGTTACGGATACACAGAGGAATTCCGAGGGGTCCGTGCACCCCTCGAAGGGCCGAACTTCTGGCATTTTAAATCCCTAGGGCCAACGGACTATCTCCAGCCCGGTGCTTAAGGGGGAGTTGGGGTCCCGCCCGAAGTATTGGAGCTGGAAGCACAACAATTGGTGCCTGAGAGGCGGCTCCCTCTACCTCGGTTTGCATGAGCCTGAGTGGTGCCCGTGAGGGACCCTCCCCCTGGTTGCGAGGGGTCGAGCATCTCCCGGTGGAGGTCCGCCATCTCCCGCTGGAGGGCTTCGTACGCCTCCTGCGTTATGCCTGCCGCTCTGTGCTACGGGCCTGCTGGGAGGTTTCCGGGGGCGGACGCCCCGGTGTGCTGGGTGTCTCCCCTGATAATGTTCCCCTGTGTGGAATTGTTCACCTCTTCCTCCGTGGTTGGGGCAGTGGCCGCTGTTGCCCCAGAGGTCCTGCTTCGCATGGCCCTCGGCGCTGCGAACGGTGGCCGCCGCAGCGGCCTCGGTCGCTGAAACTTTGGGTGGAGTTCTTCGAGGGGCTATGCTAGTGCTTCGGAGCTGTGCTTCGTGACTTTCCCGCCGGTCCCCACAGACGGCACCAACTATCGTGGCAAAAGAAAGCTAGACAATAAGGGGAGGGGTCCTTCGGTGTCCTTGAAGTGACCGGAGAATCCTCAAGATAAGAGACCAACTGCTAGGAAAATATATGTGTATTAGTTATTCTAAAAAAATAGATATGCCTTGTTACATGGGGGAAGATGGCTATTTATAACCACCTTAACAACGTACATGATGTTACTATCCTACCCCTATAAAGGTCCTATGCGCATAGGGGCTTCCCCCCTACGCGCAGCCTTCAGCCCATAGTGGACCCTCCTAGGCTTGGTCCACCTGGTTGGTGCACCTGGTCCACCGGTGCCCAAGACATCTTACGGGGTGTAGGATGCCCCCGAGCCGAGGAGGCCCTGGACATCCTTCACTTCTCCCGAGGTGGCCCAGACGAACCGCAACTCTTGGTCTTGTGGTGCTCCGGTGGCCCCCGGGCTTCACTCGGAGCATCCCGAAGGGGTGCCTGGGACTACCGAGGTGGAGTCGGCCGCGGACCCCTCCGGCTCTCCCGAGGTGGCCCTGGAGGACCAGTTGCTTCCGACCCCGCGGTACCTCGGAAACCCTTCGGGGAGGCTCTGAGTCCTCCCCGCAGCCTCCCAAATGTGCGCCTGGTGCCCTCGGAGACCCTTTGGGGTGCTCTAGGTCCTCCTTGGAGCCTCCCCGAAGGGATGCTTGGTGCCTCCCGGAGTGAGGAGCCTTTGTGCTCGCGGGTCGTGAGGTCTGCCCCGCTGTCTTCGTCGGGTCGTTGGGGCCGTCCCTACGACATTCTTCTATAAGGGTAAAAATGTCGGGTCTAGCACCAGTGCAGGAAAAAGTGAAGGAACTCTAAAAGGGGAGGATTATCATACAACTCCAAAGTTTGAAAAGGGGGATCTCTGGAAGGCTAAACATTTAAATGATTATAGAAGAGCTAATGGTATATGTTTTAAGTGTGGAGACAAATACACTCCTGGCCATAAATGTCAAATACGACATCAGAGACAGGTTACAGTAATACAAGTGCAGGAGTATCTGTACGATGAAGTTTTGGATGCAGTAGTAGTGGGTGAAGCGGATGAAGAAGACATGCATGTATCCCTAAATGCATTGTCTGGAGCAGATCATCCCAGGACTCTAAGAGTGAGGGCTTTAGTAGGAAATCGAGTGATGTTGATGCTGATTGACTCTGGTAGTTCACATATTTTTGTGAATGCTAGCATAGTGGAAAGGATAGGATATCAACCAGTGCAAATCAACACCATGGTGATCAAAGTGGCCAATGGAGAAAAGATGCTTTGTGACAAAATGATCACTGGAATGAGATGGTGGGTACAAGGATACACTTTTCAGCATGATATGAAGGTGTTGGACCTAGGAGGGTATGATGCTATCTTAGGTGCGAATTGGTTGGGAAAATGGGGAGTGATGAAATGTCACTGGTTAGAGAAATGGGTCGAGTTTGAAAACAATGGCAAAACTATTAAGTTTCAAGGTATATCATATTCCGAATAAACTAGGGAACTGCAAGAAATTTCAGTAGAACAAGTGGAGAAATGACATAAAGGCAGATTTGGGCAATAGTGGTGCTAGAGACATCTCAAGAGGCAACTCCTAATGAAATACCCGAGAGGATTCAATCAGTTTTACAACAGTTTGAGGATGTATTCCAAGATCCAAAGAATTTACCTCCTCATCGGATTTTTGATCATGGCATCACACTGTTACCTAAAGGTACTTATGTCAATTCCTGACCCTGCCGGTAGTCTCCTTTGCAAAAAGATGAGATTGAGCGACAAGTAGCTGAGATGATACAAATAGGAATTGTAACACCCAGTTTAAGTCCTTTTGCGTCACCAGTGTTGTTAGTGAAGAAGAAAAATGGGACCTGGAGGTTCTATGTAGATTACCGCAAATTGAATGCTATCACAGTTAAAAGTAAGTTCCCTATGCCCATTGTGGATAAATTATTAGATGAGCTAGCTGGTACTCGATACTTTTCTAAGCTAGATCTCAAGTCTGGGTTCTATCAAATCCACATGATTGAGAAAGATGAGTATAAGACAACATTCAAGACACATCACGACCAAGTCCAATTCCGGGTTATGCCGTTTGGATTAACAAATGCACCTACCATATTTCAATGTTTAATGAATTCCATCTTTGCTTCTCATATTAGGAAATTTGTATTAGTTTTTATGGACGACATTTTTTTGTCTATAGTAAGAGTATGGACAACCATCTGACCCACTTAACTCTGGTATTGGAGACATTGCGACAACACCAATTAATGGTCAAGAAGAGTAAATGCATTTTTGCTCAAAGACAATTGGAATATTTGGGCCACATCATCTCAGATCAAGGGGTTGCTACTGATGATTCTAAGATTCAAGTGATGATGCAGTGGCCTGTTGAAGAATCTAGACCCGTCATTATGAGTTAGTGGAGTATTTTGGTAATTAATGATAATCATTATATGAACTAATATTTTATATGAGTTGGTGAAATAGGTTGAGTCCCATGATGAAGAAGACTTTGGATGACATCATGAGTTGATCATGAAGTCAAGAGAAGACTTATCATGTGTTGACGGAGGGCAAGTGAAGAAGATCATTATGTGTTGATGATATTCAAGTCAAGATCCAGGATGAAGGATATCATCATGTGTTGATGAGCATCAAGACAAGGTCCCGGAGTGAAGAAGATCATCATATGTTGATGATATTCAAGTCAATAACCCAGACTTGACGTGAAGATGTGCGTGTGCAAGGCAAAGGTATAACTAGCTAGAGCTAAGGATGTGTTCCTAGTCTTTTACCGGTCTTGGTGTTTGGTTGGAGACCGGATTACTAGTATAAGTTACCGTACTATTAAGAGGGGTCTTGACTAGTAACTTGAGTGTGTCATGTGTTTATAGTTCGTCTTGCTTGCTCTAGCTCTTGTTAGCATGCTGCCGATATTTGCGACTGTGTTTTGTAAATAGTTGAGGCTCATGTATAATCCTTGTAGTATGTGACTTTAGTTTGTGAATGTGTTTTACAAATAGTTTAAGTCCATGTACTCCAGTCCTTGTGGCATTATTTTAAAAGTTGGAAAATATATTTTGCAACTTGTTGATAATCTCGCCTTTATCCCTTGTTTGCATCGCGCATCAATTGGCAAATATGTTTTGCAAATTGAGTTGAAGCAGAATGCAAAATTTGTGTTTCCAAGTCTTTGGTGGTCTGACCACAGGCTTTTGGGCGGTCTGACCGGCCCTTGAAAGGTTGATGGGGCTGTGTGCCGGTTCCTTGTTTTGGCGGTCTGACCGCCGTGGTTGACCAGTCTGACCACCATATGTTGGCCGGTCTGATCGGACCTCCGGGTCAAGTGACCCGGTCAGTTTTTTTTCCAGAAGATGTGTTTTTCTAGTCGTGGGTGGCTCCTGTGTGGAGCGGTCTGACCGCCATGTGTTGGCCGGTCTGACCGGACCTCCGGGTCAAGTGATCCGGTCAGCTTTTTCCAGAGAAGGTATTTTCTGGATTTTGTTAGCTCCTTTCTGGATTTTGTTAGCTCCATTGGTTGCCGTCAGTCCGGCTGTGTGTCCAATGGCTAGTTTTATAACCGTTGGAGCATGGGCGATTTGACCGGCCATTGGTTGGTGGTTAGACCGGGTTTCGCTGATTTTTAGCATATTCTCTTCCAATGGCTAGTTTTTATGTGTGGGATATAAATACCCACCTTGGCTGGTTGTGGGAGAGGTTGCTAGTGCTATATCCTTCCCCTTGAGCAAAGAGCAAGCCCTCTACACTCTTATGTGCATATATCACACTTAGTGAGCTTAGAGAGTGAAACCCTAGTGCATGTGTTGCATTAGGTAGTGGATTGTGTATCCATTGAGATTCGTTCAAGTGAGCGTCTCCGACTTGTTACTCTTGGTGTTTGCCACCACCTAGACGATTTGGAGGAGTTGCGCTGGTGATCTTCTCAAAGAAGGTTGTGAGAAGACCCGGTCAGTTGTGAGTGGTTTGGTGCTCGCCATATCCGGAGTGGAGGAAGAGCAACCCCAAGTAGATCGAGGTGTTGGTTCATGTTGGAGCCGGTCTAAGTGGTTGGACTTACCTCGGAGGTGTTGGCTCAAGTATGGAGCCGGTCCAATTTGGTTGGGCTTACCTCAACGTGGATTTGGGGAGACCGGTAAGTCTCCGAACACCACGGTAAAACATCATTGCGTCGTTGTGGTTTGTTCTCTTGTGTTTTACCTTGTGCAATTTACATTCCTTATATTAAATTGCTTACATGTTGATTGTATCAATAGTCTTATATCGTTGGTGCACTTAGTCAAGACTAGTGGATTTAGGTTTTAATGGTGCAAAACTAAATTGTTGTTGGCTTCCGTATTAGAAATCGATTTTAGCAAAAAAAATAAATTAAAACCGCCTTTTCAACCCCTCTAGTCGGCCTCCTCGATCTTACACATGTACCCGTCAATGTGTCAGAGTTACGAGGGTTTCTCGGGTTGACTGGTTATTACCGTAAGTTCATACAACATTATGGGATAATAGCTAAGCCACTGATTGTTTTGCTGCAGAAGAAAAGTTTTCAGTGGACTGACGAAGCTCAACGTGCGTTCAACAATCTCAAAATGGCTACAAGCCATGCCCCTGTCTTGGCATTGCCAGATTTTCAACAGTCCTTCATGGTTGAAACAGACGCCTGCGACACAGGGATCGGGGCTATTCTCAGTCAACAAGGACATCCAATCGCATTTTACAACAAGGCACTTGGAGTCCGGTGGGAAGGAGTTCCTTGCTATTTTGATGGCAATTGAGAAATGGAGGTCATATCTACAAAGGGGACCTTTCATTATTAAGATCGATCATAAGAGCTTGTGCAATTTGGAGGAGCACATCTTACATTCCGATTTGCAAAAGAAGGCAATGACTAAATTAATTGGATTGCAATACTGAAGGATCGCGGGAAGGCTACGATATCACAAAACAAAATTTTTATCGCGCAACCAAGGAACCTCCGCTAGTAATAGATCACGAGATTACCACTAGATGCACCGACTCGTAGCGAAGTAGAGTCGATGTAGCGAGATGATGCGGTCGTAGTTGTACTCACCTCGCGTCTTCTCATCCGAGTGGTCGTACTCGCCGCACGTCTTCTCCTTTGAGTGGATGTATTGAGTTTTGGATCGTTCTAGTGCTGATGCTTCGCAACAACACCTCCAAGGTATCCACACGTACGGGGCAGGCACACCACGCGCTGGAGTGTTAGCACTGGCAGCGTGGTTGAGGAAAGCGTGGCTATTAGGGTTTCAGGAAGTTCTTCAAAAGATTGTCATCACACCCCTTGCCACCGCCCCTCTATTTATAGGCATCCATGATGGGTCTCGAACTTGAGGCCCATTATGAACTCGAGGTCTACAAGAGTTCGGATCACCATCCAAATCAAATCCCAACTCTTTAATTGTACGACCCTATAGGTTCATGTGTAATCGGTTGTGACTCGAAACTCTTTTCCGACCACTAGTCGCCATGGTACCTAGCAGCACATAACGATTCCCAAACACACATATAATATATCGGACGAACCTTAATGCAATATGATGTACGACCAGGTCCATATCACTAACGACCAGCTCGTATCTCTATAAGACCAGTTCATATTTGGCCTTGACCAATTCGTAACTCCTTACGACCAGGTTCCGACCACTTAGTGACCATGTTCGACCAGCCAACGACCAACTCATATCTCCGTACGACTAGTTCGTATCTGATCGAACTGAAAGACCTTATCATCTATACTCCCTTTGCCTCACGATGTCTGGTTGAACTCCAGGTGAGATTTTGTATCATCCATGGACTGTTCAATACTTTCTCGATCAAGTGTCGAATAACTTTATGTGGTCGACACTTCGACCACTAGTGGTACGGTCATGCACTTTCTTTATCCGACCACAATGAGGGGCCTAGAGACATCTCTCCTGTTATGTTAGGAGGGGCAAATCCCATATCCGACCAGTCACATCCCTCCGCATATTTCATAGCATACCCGAAAGCTACCTTTTATAACTACCCAGTTACGAGTAGCGTTTGGCAACCCCTAAGAGTGCTGCTACATATGTAGGAAACCATGATGATCTCAGGTCTAATGATTATACATCATCATTGCTTGAGACCAACTAATGATACATAGAATCATAACAATCTCAACAGTGTCTCAAGGTGGGTCTTTTCCAACACCATGTTCTCTAACATGTGTCCATATTATTGGTTTGATATCTCCATATCCATTACTTGTGAAACATAGTCATCAACCAATACATATGCTAGTCTATTCATATGTGTTCTCATATGTTTCCTACCAGGGAACGTTTAAGAATAATCATCACTGAAATATAGAGTTTCACAATCAAGTCACATAATTGATAATAAATATTATTGATATTATTCCATGAACAAGATAACATATTATCCAATGTTCTGAACATATTGAAATATAATCATATTTACGATTGCCTCTAGGGTATATTTCCAACAAATACAAGTGTCAATATCAAAAAGGAGAAAACAATAAAGTGGCTGATGCGCTTTCTCGAGTGGGACATGTGTATGGCCTTCATGCCATTTATATAGCACAACCTGTTTGGATTCAAGAAATACTCAACTCTTATGAAGTGGATACACATGCCAAGGAGTTACTAATGCAACTTGCAGTGACAGGATCCAATGCTCAAGGATAAACTCTAGTGGATGGTATCATAAAGCATCATGCCAGAATTTGGCTTGGATCTAATGCAGGGTTACAAACAAAGTTAATACACGCACTACACGCTTCGCCAATTGGGGGACATTCTGGGAGTCAAGCTACTTATCAAAGGGTCAAGAAAGTAATTAGTTGGAAAGGACTGAAACAAGACGTCGAAGAATTTGTTAAACAATGCAGCGTGTGCCAACAAGCCAAACACGAACATTGTAAATTACCAGGCTTGTTGTGCCCTTTGCCAATTCCTACCGGAGCATGGAAAGACTAGACAATGGATTTTATTGAAGGGCTTCCCAGGTCAGAAGGCTCTAATGCTATCTTGGTAGTTGTTGATAGATTTACGAAATACACATATTTTTTTCCACTGAAGCATCCATTTACTGCAATACACATTGCAAAGGTGATTCTGGACAATGTAGTGAAATTACATGGCATCCCTAGAACCATCGCCTCAGATCGCGATAAGATATTCACGAGTTTATTTTGGAAAGATTTGTTTAAATTGTTGGACACTAAGTTGCAAATGAGCACTGCGTACCATCCACAGACGGATGGACAAAGTGAGCGAGTTAATCAATGCCTAGAGATGTACTTGAGGTATGCAGTCCAGGAAACACCAACCAAATGGAAACAATGGCCTCCATTAGTCGAGTATTGGTACAATACTAGCTATCATACTGCATTAGGATGCACTCCCTACAAAGCGTTGTATGGAATTGAACCACAATTTGGCATCATTCCAGATCTCAGTCTGCTCATCATTCATTTGTGTTTGACATATTTTCTGAGCGTGAAGCGTATTCTGAACTGCTAAAAGGGCAGCTGGCCTAGGCTCAATTAAGTATGAAACAACAAGCCGATCAGCATAGATCCCGGAGGGAGTTCCAAATTGGCGACAATGTATTTTTGAAACTGCAACCATATGCTCAATCGTCGGTGGTTAATCAACCCTTTCCGAAATTATCGTATAAGTACTTTGGCCCCTACAAGATTTTGCAAAGGATCGGTTTGGCAGCCTACAGACTGGAGCTACCAGAAGGAGCACTAGTACATCCTGTGTTTCATGTTTCTTAGTTAAAGCCACAGGTTCCAGATCATACTCCAGTATTTTCATCCATCCCTAATCCAGTGGGCTTCTCTCAGGTGGAAATTCAACCAGAAGAAATTCTAGATAGATGGTTGGTCAAGAAAGGTAACACTGCTCATTTGCAAGTTTTGATCAAGTGGAACTCCTTACCGGCTGCAATGGCTACTTGGGAAGATTATGATGTGTTACGAGCCATGTTTCCTACTACATCAGCTTTGGGACAAGCTGCTTCTCGGGCGGGCAATAATGTGATGACAGGGGACACTAGCGGCAACAGACAGGTTCTGGATATAGCAGCACAGGAGATGAGCGATGGACTCAAATAAGAAGGAGAGAATTGGGCCACGAAGGAATCTTTGATTGAGTCGTGTTATGTGTGTTGGGCCTGGCCATGTAAGAACTGTGGTGAGAGAGACTTTTGTACGAATACTGTGTAGTTTCTGAAAAGATCCATCGAATGAAAATACAAGCGCTGTAGCGTATCTTCTCCTCCCCCTATGGTGTCTTGCCGAAGATCAATACATAACACGATATTAGAAAGATTATGGTATGACCATATCCTACCTGACTCCACCTATGTTCTTTCATTTTCATCTAATACTAGTAGGATGCCCGTGCGTTGCAATGGAACTCCAAATCTTACAAAAATATGCTAGTTTTTGCACAACATGCATTGTTTTGATCACTTAGGCAGGCCTAAGCTACACAAACTTTAAGCTCTGAACATTTGAAAATTGTTGTTGCATATCCAAAATAGTTGGAATAATGTGAAATCTCCAATAATCAGTCTAAACAATAGAACAATTCCATTCGAGAAGTTCACATGGATAGTTGTTAATTCCAGAGGTGAAATGTTACCAATTTACCAGTTAAATCAACTAAAACCAAATAACAATCGGAGTCCCCCCAATAACATTGAATAGGCTATGTGACTCCTTTCGACTAAACTCTAGCAGAGCAGGCCATACATGTTATGGGTAGGATATAGTCCTTTTTGGATAAGCTTTTTACACATAATTATATGTTGAAAAAATATAACAATTAACAACTCTGAAACATTCTAAATGAGCAGTTACTACATGAAATTATTTGCACATTACAAAACATACTAAGCCTATCTTCAATATAAAGAAAATAGCAAATAAACATCTGATACTTTATTAGGCCGCCAACGGCTTTATACAACAAGTGATCTGAAGTTACTGTGTGAACAAGTTGCTAACTAAGAAAATGTCCATATGTAAACAACATTGCTGTGAAAAAGAAGTGTCTGCGAAGAAAAGATAAGAATTGATCATAAAAAGAGAAAATATATACTTTTTTGAAAAACACTAAATATAGCAAGCATGCCTTAGCAGCATGCCCTGATAGACAGGTGTAGTTGTGGGTAAGTACCTGGTGCATTATTGATAAGGTTTCGTCCTTCTTCTCCAAATGGTAACCTAGTTTGGCACACAAATCTTGACAGGTTGTTCCTGTGTGGCTGCCTTTTCTTCGCAAGAATTGTTCTATAGTGGGCGAGCGAAGTAGAAGAGAAGTACTATTTATACCTCTTGTTATGCAAGTGTTCTCTGAGATGCTTGCTTAGCTGTTCAACATCAACATCGGAGGCATCCCCCCTCTTGTTATGCAAATGTTCTGTGAGATGCATGCTTAGAAGTTCAACTTCAACATGGGAGGCGTCCCCTTGTTGCGTGCCAGTTTGCTTGCATATCTACTTGAGAACCTCCATGAGAACCTCCTCCACACCCTTGTCCACCGCAGGAACCCAGGCCCGTGGGCTAAATTGCTTGGCGACGTCACTCTCGTAGACTTGCCTCACAAGAAGAGTCTTCCCAAGGCCACCAAACCCAACAACGGAGATCACCTTGAGCTTCTCCACCGGATCCTGTACAAGCTCCAAGAGCTCCCTCCGGGGTTCCGCCATGCCCACAATATCGGCCTCAGGAACGAGCGGATCTGCAGGTGCGGAGGAGGTGGATGCCCAGCTGAGGTGGGCCATTGACCATCGCCGCCGCCAGTGTATCTCTGTCTCCACTGGTACGCTTGGTTTGATTTCTCCTTGAGTGCCCGGATCTCAAAGGCAAACCGAGCAGGGGATTGCCTCAGGCGGCCGTGAGCAGCCTGATCATACAGGAAGTGGTCGACGCAATCTTCGATCTCATGAGCCAGGTCACGTACTTCTTCGATCCAACTCCTCGACACGGCTCCCAGATCCTTGCTTCATGAGGATTTGCTGTAGGATCCCCCATCTCCCCCTCTTTGTGGTGTTAATTTGAATTGAATCGCGTTGACGAGTTCTAGATGCGTGCAGAAATTCGTCTCATATTGTGTTCGAGCGGTTAGTTCTGATCCATCTGGTTGGTTCTGCTACCGTAGGAGGTGGGTGGATTGGTGGATTGATTTCCTGCCTTGCTGTCGCAAGGACGACGATTATTACAGCTGCGGTTGGGACTGAGGAGGATAGGGGTGGGGGGAGCGACGTGTGTGTGAGTGGTCGGGGGAGGGGACGAACGGGGTAAACTCAGAATTATAGTAGTTAAAATTAATTCAACATGGAGTTTATTCATAGATTCTGATCTCACACGGATTTGGATTTGTTTCACACTATTCGTTAGATAATCATGGCATCGCTTAAAACGCAAAAAAATATGAACTCTAAACAGCTATATGTACAACTAATTCAAAAAACACAAGAAAAAAGAGTGAATTTTGAATCTAGCTAGTGTTAGTGCTAATATCTGCCTTCATTGCGATTACTGCTAGTAAATGGTGTTCTTTTTGTCATCTGCATAATCCCATCCAGAAAACCCCTTCACTCCAAAACCCTCCTCTTCTCCCTCCAACACGCGCCACTATGCAGTCTATGCCGCCGCCTCTCCCCGTCCCATCGCCGTGAGTCCATGACCGCCGCCTCCTCCTCCCAAACCCTCCTCCGCCGCCGCCTTCCCCGATGCCTCCCCACCTCCACCTCCACACCCTCCTTCGGATCCGCCTGCCCCCTCGCCACCCCCTCCTCCGCCTCCTCCACTTCTCCAGCCCCAATGCCGGCCCGCCGCAGCAGCACCCGCCCCCGTTGCACGCCCCCGAGCTCTGGATCGCCAAGGCGCTCGTGGTCGCTGCCTTTCTCCGCCCCCACCACCTCCCGACCTTTCGCCGACTCGCGCCCTCCCCGCTCGCTGCTGCAGCCGCGCTCCGCCTCGCGCCATGCGCCTCCTCCGCGCTCCGCCTCTTCGCCGCCATGCACTCCTCCCCACTTTCCATCCTCCTCCCCGCGCACTCTTACCATCACGTCATCGCGTTGATGTGCCAGTCCGGCCGCCACGCCGACGCTATCCAACTGTTCGACCAAATGACGGACCAGTACGGGTACCATCCCGACTCGCGTTTTCTCTCGTTCCTTGCCGGTTCCTGCGCCAATGCCAACCTTCTTGATGCCGCCGCAGCATTGCTCTCAAAGGCAGCACAGTTTGGTTGCCGCATTGAAGCGCATGCATATAACAAGCTCATGAGCTCGTTCGTTGGCTGTGGCCGGGTGCAGGATGCTGTGGCATTGTTTGAGCGGTGGCTCCAGGGGGGAGTATATTCTCCGGACATATGGAGCTTTAATGTTGTCATCAAGGGGGTGTGTCGAGTGGGGGATGTCCAGAAGGCGCTTGAGTTGGTCGAAAGGATGGATGAGTTTGGGTGCTCACCGGATACTGTCACACACAACATTCTTGTGGATGGGCTATGCAGGGTGAAGGAGGTGAATCGGGGTCGTGAGGTATTGAGGAGGCTCCAGAGGGATGGTGTTTGCATGCCCAATGTAGTGACATACACCTCAGTGATCTCAGGTTATTGTAAAGCTGGCAGGATGGTGGATGCTTTTGCAGTGTACAGTGATATGGTTGGGTCTGGGACAACGCCCAACGCAGTCACATACAATGTGCTTATCAATGGATATGGCAAGGCTGGGGATATGGGGTCTGCAGTGGCTGTGTATCAGCAAATGATGCTCCATTGCTGCCCTCCTGATGTTGTGACATTTAGTTCGTTGATTGATGGGTATTGTCGTTGTGGACAGCTGGATGATGCTATGAGGATTTGGAATGAGATGGCCCAGTATCATATTCAACCAAATGTGTACACCTTCTCTATCATAATAAACTCACTTTGTAAGCAGAATAGATCAGAGGAAGCACTTGGTATTTTGAAGGAATTGAACATGAGAGCAGACATTGCACCACGAGCATTCATATATAACCCTGTGATTGATGTACTGTGCAAGGGTGGAAAGGTGCACGAAGCAAACTTGATACTAATGGAGATGGAAGGGAAAGGGTGTAGTCCCGACAAGTATACATATACTATTCTAATAATCGGGCACTGCATGAAGGGTAGGATCTCAGAAGCCATCGCTATTTTCCATAAAATGGTGGAGACTGGGTGTTCCCCTGACAGTATTACAGTTAATTCTTTTATTAGTTGCCTCTTAAAGGCTGGGATGCCTAGTGAGGTGGATCACATAATGCTTATTGCATCAGGGAGTGCCTCGTGTCAGAAAGTTTCTTCTCCTGTGAGCCAAAGCCTAGATATTTCAGTAGCTGTATAGTTGAATGGCACAATAGAGAATGTAAGGAAGAGCACCTCAACTGTTTCCTGTGTGCATTGCAGGGCATCTGGTACTTCTCAAGAAGAACAAGCTCTGGTGAGTTGTTTTTGTTTTTATTGTTTTGAATCAGAGGCCTCTTGCATCATCTATACTAACTAGTTCATTTTGTTACTTTGAACTATTTCCATTTCCATCCAACCTCATAAATTTCGAATTATCACTCTAGTTTTTCAAAATGTGTTAGATTTAATAGCTTTAGTAGTCTGTTTAATGTTGCCTCTACATTTTAGTTCATCACAGATATAATAGCATGGTTAGTCAGAGATAGTGACTGGGTTTTATAGTCTGTTCGAGTCTTTACAAACTGTAAACAAAATTTTACACTTGTGCTGATCTGATTTTATTGAAATTAGAGAGAGACCTAACTGGCAGGATTCCTGAGTTTATTAACATGTCTGGTCATGTGAACTCTACTTTGGTTGTATTCAATTAAAACATAACTGAAGATTGGAAGGCATTATACTGATTTTTTTTACATCAGTTGTTTTGCAGCACATTCAGTTAAACGAATCTCAAATGTAAATGTTGAGATCTTGGTTTCACCAAGGCTATGGAACTATTGAGAAACTAACCCAAAGCAACTTCATGCTAACGAGAAAGAAACAAGCAAGCTGTTTGGTTCTCTGTGTATTCGGTGCAGTGATTCAATGAGTTACATAAAGAGAAGCAAGTGGCAGATCTGCAGATTTCATGGGGACTGCTGATCTGCTGCAGTGATGCTACAGCAATTGCTCATTGGACGCTTGACACACTCCTAAACACCTCATGTATGATTGGTCAGTTTCCTGCGTTTCAGAGCATAATGTCCTTCAGTAACTTTGGCCCACGTGTCAAGAACCTGCTTCATTTTGGAGGTGTTGTTACCTGAATGAGGTTGAGTTAGCAGTTGAAGACTCAACACTTAAAGAATGGGATGAAAGTAATTTACCCTCTAGCAGAGGTACTTCACTTGTATCACACCTTTTTTTTTGTGCATTATTCACTCTAGTACAGAAGATTTTTTTAGTAAAGGATAGTTGATCATTTTGACTGTCATGCACATTATTTTCCCAATAACCATGTCTACACAAGTCTGAGCATACAGTTTTGGCAGTGCAATTTATAAATTTGCCGTTACAATGCTTATTATCTTGTTTCTTAACCATGCTTGTTAGTATTTAGTACCAAGTTTCTAGTTTTCCCAACATAATATATGGCATGCTGAGGGGCATAGAAATATCATAAAGTGGGCTTATCAGAAAAGCTAATAACTTAAGTTTCTTAATGAAGCGTTAGGGCTTAAGCTCTGGCAGCTTGAAAATTAAGCCTAAACCGTTCCAGAGAAGCCCAAGTTCACTGTGTAACATCCTTCGTTATTTCATTGGCTAAATTGAAACATTTCCTATCTTTATTATTATTATTTTTAACTTTGCTAAGAGCTTCCCTTTTTCCTGCGGGATAGCTTTGGACATTTCTTTCCACTGTACAAAGTACACACTATAACTATTTTGCTCATCATCCAAGAAGGATTGCAATTGAAGCCGGTGAGGTAACTTTGAATAATAATTCCAGATTATGTGGCATGTTTGATTATTTATTAGGTAGTGTGTGTGTGTACTTTGTACTCCTTTTTCTAATTAAGTGCAGCACAAAATAAGCTCATATGATAAGCTCTAGGAACTGTTACATCGTCAGTTAACCTCGTGTTAACCTCTAAAATGTCTTCATACTGGCTAAATCTGATATACAGTGTAGCTGATACAATGGGATGGTGTCAGTGAACATGGATTGATTTATACTTCGAGACTAAAGTAGGTAACACAATATCAGTGCTATTGAACATAAACCCACTATAAATGAGCAAATTCATTTATTTATGCGATCAGCATTTGGTGGATTCTCCATGGATGTTGTCAAGAACTGCCATCACCCCGATGATGAAAGCCTGGTCACTGCCTGATTGCACTGCCACGTGGTAGAAGTCCTTGCTTCCTATCAGCTCTTTCTTCCCCATCTACAGCATGAAGAGTAGATGTGTTAGATCTCTCTCTCCTTCTCGGTATTGGGATGCACAAATGTTTACCCCATGGCCCATACACTTTTGCATGCACATGTAACCCCCCTTCCAGCAGTGCATGCCGTCGTCCTGGAGTAATTCTTGTTAATCATGACTCATGAGGGGCATCTGTGATCTGTGTCTGTGGTTCACAACTGACTTGTGTACATGAGTACATGACATAAAGATATGTATGTGTTTGGTCAATTTAGTGATAACAAAAAGGAAATTCTACAACATAAATATAATTTTCTTCCAAAGCAGATGTAGAAAATTTTGCTTGTAAGGGATTATGAAGGATTGAAGGTAATAGGTGGCATACCTGTGCCACTATTTTGCCAGTGCAATCAATTATTGTACAATCTCTATCTACAAAAGATCCACTGATCTCGAAGTCCCAATTTTTGCAGTGCCTCTTGGGTTCAATGTGGATTCTAATTGGTACACTTTTTGCTATGCATGATTTTGGATCAGTTAGGCTAAAGACCAACTTGTTTTTGCCTTGGTAATCCATTGAGTACCCATTCCATTTGTTCCGAGTGCTTAGAGCCTGGACAATTCCTCCCTGCAATGCAGAATTTTATTATGGTGATTGCCAAAGGAATATAGGATGCAATGATGTGAGTGGGAAAGTGTTTGTGTTTGTCTTCTTGTCTGTGTTAATTATGTTTCTGCATTCTCTCAAGAAAAATACTTGAAGTTAATTGTGCCCTTCTTGTTTAATATTTGCTTCTTTTAGAGCTAGCTTGAATCAGAACAGAAAGAAGTTCTGGCTTGTTCATAAAATTTAAGAGCTAGCCTGTGCACAAATATTATGGAATAACACAAAGAAGTACATAGGAATCAGAACAACTTCATAGAGCAAATAGTTCTAAACCTAATCAATTACCCTCCATTCAGGTGAAACACTCAAAAGTCAAAACAATGGGAAATAGAGAAAATAACCCTATTTCTAAGAGTTACTACTTTGCAGTTATGACCCATTACCTTTCTAGAAATGAATAGTATTGGTTCTCCGTCACCGTCTTTTACCTTCAGCTCTCCCTTAGATCCAAGTATTCCACAACCATCCACAATGAAAACAACATTATGACTAAGATCAGTAACAACAAAACCACCACCATTCACCACAATGGGTCTCCTCCTGATCATCAGCGTTGTTGGAGTGCTTGAGCAAAAAATCTTGCTAATTACAGGCATGCTGCTGTCCATTTCACTTGATACTGCTCACGAAAAAAAGAGAGATAACCCTATTACTTGGTCTGAATTCCTGTTTCAATGTGTCTATCTTGCCTCAAGCATGTTCTGTGGCCACTGGCCAGCAACCGAGTACTTATATTGTGGGCAGAGGATGGTTGTCTTGAAGAAGACAGTCACCCAAGCTAAGAAGCAAAGAGGAGCATTCATTAGGTGTGGTGGTTCAAATTTTATTTTTACAATAGAAAGTCACAGCAAGCTCTTTTTTTCTTGCAAGTTGGATAAAAGCCCCACATAAAGCAATTCCTGAAAACCTGCTCTGGTTGAAATGAATAGACTTTGTCTAACTTTCCTAAAGCAGCATCTTTGGTGACAGTTTTCAGAAGTTTCTTCTTGCTCATTAGTTTGAAACAATCCCCCTTATATGTGCTTTTTATCCGTGAGTACTTCTTATGTACACTTTAATGCATATCATTTGAGGATACAACACCATTTTTTTTTTCATCTCGAACTGCTACAAACTATGCTGCCAGAATTTTGTAATATGTCAAATCTAGGGGGCATTATATTACCAGATGATCTGTCCTGAAAGCGTATCTACTGACTATGCGAGTGAGGACCATGCAATGCAGCACATGGGCCAAATAATGATATGAGTATTTGACTAGAAGGCATAATATATGTTATTGCTTCTTATTGCACATATGTTTTTTTGTCTGAGCAAAGTTAGCCTTGCTTTATCCATGTACATAGAAAAGTACTTCTGGCCTCTGGATACATGCACCCTGTATACTACTAGCGATCGTATTCCCAAGTGACCAGTAATTATACTTTTATTTTTATGTGTTCAGCAGTTGAACTTATCTATAACAATTGGTTGAATTTGGTAGCATTATTTTGTGAATATATTTTGTTCAGCAATTAGCAATCTGGTCTGGAAATTTGGCAATCTCTGAATTGGAGAAGCATTACGAATACAATGTCAAGTAGCAGCCAACATGTGGTTTAACATGCAAGCAGATATGTATTCGGTGGTCAGCGGAAAGAAAACGTTGGGGTAAAGGTGATGAATATAGGCCACAAGATTTTTTGCGAGGCAATTCAGAATTGGCAGAAGTATGGCTAATAAAGCTAATGACCTATACATGGAAAGCTGCCAAATGAAGCATGAGATTGATGGCGTAACCAACAAGAAATTGGAAGGTTTGCATCTTGTTAGTGTCACATGGTTGATGCCCATCTTGCATCTTCTATTCTTGTGCACTT